>CP068000.1:0-1200000 GCA_015708445.2 Clitopilus hobsonii | reverse complement strand
ATGACAAGGGAGGTGACGCTGACGGCGACAAGACTGGAGCCAAGGGCGGAGAGTGAGGACACTTCTATATGATTTACTCGATTATATATTTATGCATTGTACAACCATTGATCGTATACGCTTCTATTCACAGAATGTGAATAAGAATTATCAACTTGTTTCTTCTCTTCTTAATAAATAGCGCGATAACTTCAACGTTCTCCTCATCCAAGAGCCTCCATGGCGTCTTATCCAACGCACTGTCTCTGCTACAAACCCTGAGGGCGAAGCAGTAGTTGGTGCACCTACACATCCTGACTGATTAGTCATGTTCAAACGGCCCAAAGACGATGATGATCGACCTAGGACCATGACATATGTGCATAAGCGTTTGGCTGGCATGCGTCCTGCCTACCAAACCGATTTTGTAGATCACAGAGACATTATGATCACCACTGTGTTTGGGACTCATAACAAGCCTATTCACTTTGCTAACGTCTATTCAGATGCCAACTCAACTGCTATAAAATGGCTTTCTGAGAACTCGAATCATCTTCCGCCTATGCTTTGCATGGCTGGTGACTTCAACTGCCGCTCATTGTTCTGGGATCCAGAACTTGATCAGGAGAACCACAATGCGGTCTCTCTCTGCAACGCTGTACTTGACCTTGGCTTAGAGGTTAGTGTACTACCTGAGCGTACTCCTACGCACTACCCACACGCTGGAGCTCTTAGGCCTTCAGTGATCGATCTATTCTTCTTGCTTGTTGACCGTGTTGCAGAAACGGTCCATACCGTTGAGGAGGAGTGGTTGGATAAGTCTGACCACACCCCACTCACCACCACTCTACCAATTTGCAGTGTTCAACTAACAAAGGAACACCTTGCTATGCCCAGGGAAAGTGATGAAGAAGCGGCTTTCCTTGAGGCGTTAGCAGAATATATAAGGTCTATGGATGTCTCCGACCTCGCCACGTCTGATAAAATTGAGGCCTGTGCCTCTCTTCTTGCATCGAACATCAACACTGCTTGGAACTCAAATGCCAAGACTCTCAAGATTTCCGAGCCAGGGTGGTAGAATATAGCCTTCCGTCCCTGGTAGTAGCCATGGCAATTATACCTTTTGACCCAAGTCTAGCCATCTCTGGCTAGAAGGGTGTTGTTGGTCACCATGAGTGTCGGAAACATGTGATAGTCATGTGATTATATTCCCACAGTCATGTGACTTTTCATTTTTCAAAAATCATTTTGGCACAAAGAAATTTTATCAAGATCACATGATCAGATAAGATAAGATGTAGATAAGATTAGATTAGATTAGATGATAGATTGTAATAGATTATGAATGCATACATATAATTAATATAATTAATAATATATATTTATAGGCAGAATTTGAGTTTGTCTGACTTTGAAAGATTTTCACACAAGATGATCAACTTGGCCATCATTGCCATCATATTAACACAAGTTGCCATCATCATGCCTATTGGTGCTCTTGCTTATGCCATACTCCAGAGATTGGCTAGCATCATCTATTCTTACAAATAAAGCAATTTGAGGCCATATAAAATAGTGAGCAATACTTAGAAATGAAGGAATTGGCCTTTGATGGTGCCCCATCAATAGATCAAATCCCCATATGGCAGCTGCCTTTTTAGGAAATTTTGCATTAGCTTAGATATTGAAAATCTAGACCAAATAAATCAACCCGTAAAATTTTCATATATAGCAATATTTCTATTTGTATATATTTGTTTCAATATCTATACTTGGTAATTTTAAATATCTTTTTTTGGATGCAACCCCATATAGTAATAATATTATTGCCTTATATAGACAATTTTCAGGCAATGCACTAAAACAGCTCAATATATTTCATAAGACAGAGTTCGTAGTCCTGGCTAGATCCACAAACAAAAGGATAATGTGCTTGAGCTCCTGTTTCCTAGCCTCTAGCCTAAGGTGGCTAGACTTGGGTCAAAAGGTATAATTGCTGTGGCTACTACCATATACATTTAGCTAAATGTTACCACCAGTGGTGACATTGAGATGTTCGTCAAGCACTCTATAAAACATATGAGGACAGATCCAAGTGGTTCTGGTTCTTCCATCATATCATGTGGGTGGATCAAATCACCATAAGGAAACAGTTTGGGCGTTTGCCATTCTTCATGGTGACTGGGGCGCATCCCATCATGCCACTGGACATCGTGGAGGCAACATGGTTAGTGGAATTACCTGATAGTTCTCTTTCTACTGAAGAGCTTATTGCTTTCAGGGCTAAAGCCCTTGCAAAGCATAAACAGCATGTCGACAAGATGAGAGAATGGGTGACCCTTAGTAAAATTATGGCCGTCCAGCAGTATGCTAAGGACTATGCTGGATCAATTAAGGATCATAAGTTCAAGCCACTGGACCTCGTACTTGTCAGAAATACCATGATTGAGAAATTGCTCAGCCAGAAAATAATGCTGAGGTATATAGGACCTCATCAGAAAAATCAAACTCAACTTGGCCAGAGTTAATTGCAATTTTAGCCAACTTATTTCATCTTAGACAACTTATTTTGAAGATAAGTTCAATATAAGTTGCATAAAACTCCAATTAACTCTGTCAAGATGAGTTGGATTTTTCTGATGCTATGGTAGTTCTTACAAGGACTAAGGGCGGTAACTATATCTTAGCAGAGTTAGATGGTTCTGTATGGCATGAGAGGGTAGTGGCCTTCTGAGTAGTACCTTACAAGGCACAAAAGAAGATAGCACTACCCAATGGCACTGAGAAATGGATTGACATTTCCTCCAAGAAGTTGCGAGAACTTTGGAAGTCTTCTGATGCAGAAGCAGATGATGCCGGAGACATACACTTCAGGAATGTCCGCCTTAATGCACCCAGTGACTCTGGATTGGATGTACAGTCTGATAGTGACGACAGTGCTTCTTCTGATGACAATGATGCTACTGGGCCTCACAGGAGCAAGCGTCTGACCCAGCGAAGGAAGAATCTTTGACATCTGTCAGGTGCCCAGCGCTAAACATACCCATTTGGGCATAATTTGATGGTCCATAATTCTTGTGTTCAAATCCATCTCAACACAAAAACTATGGATGGGAGTCTTATTGGAAGATTGACGTCTAAAGTGAGCCCTTTGGGCGTCAGATTAAAAAGAAACTATCTATGGACATGTGTATCCTAGAACTACACTAAGTGCAGACAAATTATTTGAAACCCTAAGCAGTCGACCTGGTGATCTCAACCTCATGTTCACTATTGGTGTCAGAATTGGTGTCACTAGGGGAAAGAGGAAGATTGTCTGGAAGGTCTCCTAATTTGATCTGGGGGAGAAGGGTCAATATAGACTCGGAAACCAATCAGAAGAGGAAACATACCTGAGAAGAACGAGCAAAAGGCTTAATAATCTTGAGTTGTTCAATGGGAAGAGCTTGAGAAACCTTGTGACCATCCAGGGTTGTGCGGATTTCATCAAGACGAGACGTCAAAGAACAGCAGATGGCATTGTTGATCTGAAGCTGGAAGAACTGGTTTTGAGCTGTCTCGTTCAAAATCTTGGCATACTGGAGCAGAGCGTTGGAAGAGGCAGCATTGCCTAACGCCAAAGTCTCCTGAACGCGCTTGAGGAGGTCGCGAGCGAAGGCAGAACCAGGGGTGTAGTTGGCTAAGGGAACGTTAGCAACTGAGAAAGTAAGAAGCAGACAGGGATTCACAAATACCCTCAGACATTTTCACCTCCCTAGAAAGTGGACCTTCCTCACCATCAACGACCATGGGAACACCGATAACCTGAATGTTGGAGACAGAGATGGAGAGTTGTTTGATCTTGTCAATAAGAAAGGACAGCGAGGAGACTCACATCAGCCTTGTGTTTCAATGATTGAGATGCAGATGTTGATGTACTGGACATCTCAATATTGCCTTGATTCTTAGCCTTGGCCTCCTTCTGTTTTTGCTAAATGAAGGCAGTCAGGGCTGATGAATATGAAGCACAGAGTAATAGCACGTACCTCCTTGACAGCCTAAAGGGCAGCAGCAATCTCACGATCCTTGGCGAGCTGCAATTTGCAGTCCTTCTTGGCTTGAGCATTGCAACGCACTTGAATAAGACGAACGATAGCATTGGAGAACGCAAACCAGGCAGTAACTGCAGGTCACAGATCCTCATGATCAATCTCAGCCTTGATGGACTTCAAAGCGTTGAGCATCTTCTGGTGTTCAGCAAGGTGCCCATAGAACTTGTGGCAGTCCTTATAGAACTTCTACAAAGGGGACGAGTCACATAAGGTTCTGAGGCAAGGATGGAACACATCAGGAAAACCTGAAACTACTTATACCAACTTAGACCGACTTATGAAAATCTAACTTATGAACAACTTATAGATTAAATGTAAAAGCCGTAAGTTGAATAAGTAATCAATTATTAAGCAAGATAGACATAAGACAGAATAGCCACACTATAGATTATTGCAGTTGAAGCTATTTTAATTGATGGACCAGAAGATAAGTAGAGAAAAAGATTGGATTTAAGAAGTGTACTTGACTTACTCAACTTAGAGACTTTCTAACTTATGGTAGTCTTGCTGCTCCTTTAAGACAAGCATAATCTTGGGATAAAGTTTGAATAAGTTGTTTCAGGTTTTTCTGATGCAGCAAAAAAATGGACTTACCATTTGAAGCTTGATGAGATAGTCAGTTGCAGACTCCGTATCAGGCATACCAGAAAGTGAGGTACCGAGAGCAGCCAAGAAATTGTAGAAATCATGGGCGCTCTTGATACCAGTGATCTTGGGATGCTTGGCCTTGTTGGGGATAACTGCCTTAGCGAGAAGCATGTGGTTATGGTTGACCTTCTTGCCAGGCTTGGGGGTAACAGAGGGCGCTATTTTGAGGAAAAAGACAGAACAGCAAAGTCATTAGACTTGTTGGGCCAGATTCACTGACCTTTTAACCAGTTGCAAAAGGCAAAATTTGTCGGAGATTGGTAAGGTTTGGCAGAAACAGTTTGATGGAAGATAGAATCAGACAACAGAAGGCGGCTAGTTGAAAAACTAAGTCTCTGTTGCTGCAGCTTGGATGGAAAAGTTGGACAAGGAAGAGCTTACCCTGAAGCGTTGGGGAAGGCACCCTTGAAGCAACAAGTAGAACAAGTGAATGCAAAGTCATAAGAGACCGCATTCACTCAGTGAAGCGAGACAAAGTTGGAGGAACATAGTGACATCACTAAGAAAAGAGATCCACTCAATCAATGGAGGTGAAGCTGTGTATCCGATGAAGACAAAGAATTGGACTGACTTGTATGACATCAGAATTCTAGACTCTCAGAAAGACTGAGAACAGTTTATATTTTAGTGTGGGAGAGATGACGTGGCCCAGCCGAATATACCCGGGATTTTAGCGATTTTTCTTAAATTCTATAGTCATTTCTCTATCTAATACATTTGGTTTTGCACCTAATACATGAATCAGGATTGCAGGACAAATTGTGCAATATACCCTATCGAGACGCGTTGAGTCTGTACCTACCGAATGATTCAAAGTCCGCTTTGATGCCAGCTGCTGCGCGCAATCTCATTAGCTCAGCTAGACCGGCTAACACAGTGTCCGATTCAAGCACGCCTACCTTCTGTGCTAGAAAACTTACAATGGGAAAACCCTTGTGTTGACTCGAAATACCACCAAGATATTCAGAGAGGCTATTCTTAGCCCTTTGGACTATCTTTAAATGCTATCTTCAAAGGTCTGAAGTCCAGACTGTTGACCTATTACCATATTTGGTAATGCTACACCAGGATCTGCAGTGGTGAACCTCATGCTCTTGACTGGACACCATATGGCTTTGTCTTGGCCAGAGACCAAACCTTTCATACATTACTGTATTTAGAACAATTTCCTTATGTATAACTTGGTCTGTGCGCATTCCCAGTAGCTATATAAACCATGGAATTTGTAGGTAGAGAACTAAGTATCCAATAGACAAGATTCAGCACTCCCAGGGAGCGAGTGACTTAGATCTAATACATTGGAAGCTTTGACCTTAAGTCCGTAGCAATTTGAAGTCAATTTGATTGATACTGAGGCATTTTCACCGATCTTGACACACGCAAGATCAATAGTTTCTTAGAACACTACCAAATATATTCATTTGCATAAAATTACATCGTGAACGCTATTTAATAGCTTTGTATACTTGTGTGAAGTGTGATATGTATAAGTAATCTAAAGCCCTATGAATTCGTTGAGGTGTTAGATTGTGAGTGAGTGAGTAGTTGAGTGAGGTTTTTGAGCCAACTTAGCTTTTCCTTTTGTGCTCGCATCCCGAGCATCCCATCATTAGTGGAGCCCACCTCAAGGGCATACCGTGGGAAAATTCATCAAAAATGTGCCTGTGGCACTGCTTTGCCAGCACACCACTTCCTTCCCTCTCCCCACTGTCATCTCCACTCCCTTCCCTCTCTCTGCCCTCCTCAAACACCTCAAGACACTTCAAAATGATGGAATAAGGCTGGAAATAGATGAGAGAAGGGCCTGCTGCCCTTGGGAGACCCAGTGAAGGTGGGAAACCTGTAAATGATGCGCTTTTTTAACTTTTTGACTGCCTATTTGCCCTGCTAATGCACCTTCTAGCTCCAGTAGGTCACTTACCATGGATGCTCTCTCCTTATAGCCTCTTCTAGAGGCTTTTCCCTTCTTCATGGTGCGCTTTTTCCACATTTTCATGCTCCTTTCATGCTAAACTTATGTCAGAACTCTCATATAGACCCCTCCCCTCCTCATATGTGTCTTCTTTCACTCCAAGTGCATGTACACTACAACTTCACTCTTATATCCCTCATTATTATTCTACATCAGGAAAATCTGAAACTACTTATACCAACTTAGACCAACTTATAGAAATCTAACTTGCAAACAGTTTATAGATTAAATGTAAAGGCTGTAAGTTGGATAAGTAATCAATTATCAAGCAAGACAAACATAAGATAGAATAGCCACACTATAGATTATTACAGTTAAAGCTATTTTAAATGATGGACTAGAAGATAAGTAGAGAAAAAGATCTGATTTAAGAAGTGTACTTGACTTACTCAACTTAGAGACTTTCTAACTTATAGTAGTCTTGCTGCTCCTTTAAGACAAGCATAATCTTGGAATAAAGTTTGAATAAGTTGTTTCAGGTTTTTCTGATACTATTTCTTTCCTCTTCAGCTGCCACATCATTATCATTATCACTACCACCACCACCATCACCATCACTATTATTTCCATACCCTCTCCAGCTGCCACATTATCACCACTACCACTATTATTTTTCCCCCCTGCTATTTTATCTCTATATACCTACTATTTTACTACATCAGAAAAACTTGAAACAACTTATTCAAACTTTATTCCTAGATTATGCTTGTCTTAAAGGAGCAGCAAGACTACTATAAGTTAGAAAGTCTCTAAGTTGAGTAAGTCAAGTACACTTCTTAAATCAGATCTTTTTCTCTACTTATCTTCTAGTCCATCATTTAAAATAGCTTTAACTGTAATAATCTATAGTGTGGCTATTCTATTTTATGTTTGTCTTGCTTGATAATTGATTACTTATCCAAGTTATAGCTTTTACATTTAATCTATAAGCTGTTCACAAGTTAGATTTCTATAAGTTGGTCTAAGTTGGTATAAGTAGTTTCAGGTTTTCCTGATGTAGCCTATATTCACCTATATTCATCTATTCTAGCCTGAGTATGTCCTGTACTGTTATTCCCTTAATCTAGGGCCTAATATACTATTTGTCTTTCTAATTTTGCTATTATCTGCTATGATTATTATTTGCTAAGAAGGTCAGATACTTAATCTAGCTTAGGAAGAGTTTATATGCTTACTTAGACTTTACCAATCTGAGGGTACTTACATGCTTAACAGTCAACTTTTAAGCTGAGTCTAATTATAATAGCTTAGAGTAGAGCAGTTGTATCTTAGCTCTATCTTGCAGTAAGATTGATAACTTATAGAACTTACAGCTTCAAGCCCTAAATCTATAAGATGTGCCCAAGTTAAATTCTCATAAGTTGGTCTAAGTTGGTATAAGTAGTTTTAGATTTTTCTGATGCAAGCTTGTCCAAGACATCCTTATCTTGAACTAGGTGCTTTAGGTGGAACCAGATCAGACAATCCAGTCCTGGTGCAGATGTGTTCAAGCACTTTGAGAGCTCATCCAGCAGTTTTGTAGCTGAGAAGTCCACCCAGCGCCTGCCAGGCACTTGTTGGACTTCATCAAAAATGGATAAATCAACTGGCCTGTTGGAGGCAGAGTTGTAGGTAGAGTAGAGAGCCTTAAAGAGGTCCTCCAGGAAGTGCATAGGCTTGTTATTATAACAGATAGCCTTGTAGGTTGGGAGCTCATGTTGCTTGGTCCAGCTCATGAGGTCCCACAGACGCTTGTTGGTGATAGCAATATCATGGATACACTAGTTGAAAAAACTTGTATTTGGTGCGTTTGACAGTGTGCTTGAAGGCCTTGTGGTCATTACAAGACTTTGAAGCATGGTACTTCTTGATTGCAGTAGTGCAGTCTTTAGTCCACCAAGCTTTAGACTTGGTAGAGATGCAAGAGGTCTTGGCGTTGGACTTCCAAATCACCTTGGTAGCAGTACCAAACACACCAATGCACGTTTCAATAGCCTCTAGAATATTAAGGGTGGGCACTACCCACTCCTCCTTCAAGAATGTAGTCAACACCTCAAGGAACTTGGATTCCTCCAGGCTCTCTCTAGGCATAGACTTGCGCTCAACAAGTATCTGAGTAGGTACAATACATCAGAAAAACCTGAAACAACTTATTCAAACTTTATCCCAAGATTATGCTTGTCTTAAAGGAGCAGCAAGACTACCATAAGTTAGAAAGTCTCTAAGTTGAGTAAGTCAAGTACACTTCTTAAATCCAATCTTTTTCTCTACTTATCTTCTGGTCCATCAATTAAAATAGCTTCAACTGCAATAATCTATAGTGTGGCTATTCTGTCTTATGTCTATCTTGCTTAATAATTGATTACTTATTCAACTTACGGCTTTTACATTTAATCTATAAGTTGTTCATAAGTTAGATTTTCATAAGTCGGTCTAAGTTGATATAAGTAGTTTCAGGTTTTCCTGATGTAGGCAAGGTGACTACTAGCGGAATGTAATTCACAGGACCATGCCAGTCAATAGCTACTGAGTGAACAAGTCTGGCCCTTCTATCAAGGGGCAGAAACATAAGGTCAATAACCAAATTGTTGAGGTTCAGATTATGGAGAAAATGGGTGGGGGAACACTCTTGCAAGACGCTCACGTCCAGTCCAAGCTCAAATGCAGAGTCACATAGGGGCGTAGCATTGATATTTATATGAGGGAACTCAGGGTCCCAGATGTTGGAGTGACAGTTAAAGTCACCAGCCATGCACTGGCAGTGCATGGGAGGAAGTCTGTTGACATTAGCAGACAACCACTGAATGGCTGTGGAATTGTCATCAGAGTAGACATTAACAATGTTAACGGGCTTGTTATGATGCCTGTAGGAGCCATAGTTGTAGGATTTATCCTTTTGGTCCTGGAGCTAGCCAGGTCTAATTTTGCCTGTTTCCCCCATCAGAAAAAACTGAAATAACTTATTTAAGCTTTATTCTAAAATTATGCTTGTCTTAAAGGAGCAGCAAGACTACCATAAGTTGAAAAGTCTCTAAGTTGAGTAAGTCAAGTACACTTTTTAAATCAGTCCTTTTTCTCTACTTATCTTCTGGTCCATCATTTAAAATAGCTTTAACTGTAATAATCTATAGCATCAGAAAAACTAAAATTTGCTTACTCAACTTATTCAATCACAAGTGTTAGTCTTGAAAGGCTTGTATATTCAGTAAGTATGTCCAAGAGGATTTAAGCCTGTTAAGACTAACACTTGTGATTGAATGAGTTGGGTAAGCAAATTTTAGTTTTTCTGATGAGTGTGGCTATTCTATCTTATGTCTGTCTTGCTTAATAATTAATTACTTATAGAACTTACAGCTTTTACATTTAATCTATAAGCTGTTCACATGTTAGATTTCTATAAGTTAGTCTAAGTTGGTATAAGTAGTTTCATGTTTTTCTGATGGCCCAGTAGTAGCCACTCTGCCTAGCTAGTCTATTGTAGGGGTGTCGCTAGTCGTTAAGGGTGTCGTAAATATGTGACTATATTCTCACAGTCATGTGACTTTTCATTTTCTCAAAAATCATTTTTAGCACAAGAAATTTTTTTTATAAGATCATGTGATTAGATAAGATGAAGATAAGATAAGATCAAAAGATAAACAATATATTAGAATTAATATAAAATAAATGAATACAATCTATAAGTTGACTTTGTCTGACTTTGAATGATTTTCACACAAAGTTGATCTAACTTAGACATCATTGCTATCACATCATATCAACACAAGTCCCCATCATTGAGCCTATTGTTACTCCTGCCTCTGTTACACTCCAGATACTAGCTAGCATTGTCTATATTTACAAATGAAGCAATTTGAGGCTATATGAAATAGTGAGCAACACTTAGAAATGAAGGAAATGGTCTTTGATGAAGTCCCATCACTAGATCAATTCCCCATAAGGCAACTGCCTTTTTAAGAAAATTTTAAAAAGCGCAGATCTGTGGCATTTAGTTCAAATAGTCAAGCTATCAAAATTACTATATATGTCAATAATATTTATTTGGATCTGTTTGGTTGGATCTATATATGATAATTCCAAAATAGCCTTTTATGGACTTTTCTCCATATGGTAATAAATTAATTGCCTTATATAGAATACTTTATTTCCATATATAGTAATTTTTAAAATATATCCTAAAACTGCTAAATAAGCCTTGTTAGAAAAAAGTTGGAGGCCTGGCTGTATCCACAAACAAAAGAATAAAGTACTCTCGGTAGTGGACTGGCTGTGTCTGGGGAAAAAGGCAAAATTAGACCTGGCTGTGTCCAGGGCTAGAGGATAAATGCTACCACCACAGGTGGCAGGAGCAGGAGCAGGGAGGTTAGACAATGCTGAAGGAGCTGCAGGAGTGGGAAGAATTTTTGTTGGAATTCGCGGTTTCATTAGAAGGTGTCTTGACAATAGCCCAATCCTCTCCCTCGATGTGATCTTCTAATGGCAGAGGACCGTAATATACATTCCCCTCCACAGTAACGGTATGGTGGTTGGGCCAGTATATCCTCACTCCATTCGACTCGCAATCAAAACCCATCCATCTCCCCTCTCTAACTCGGCCTCCAAGTTTATTTCCACCTTCGATCCTCACCCAGCATCTCTCACTCCACTCTCTTAATCTGGTAAGGTCAGGAACCTTTTTATAATGCACCTGAAAAGGACTAACACCACCAATGACAGATGCTGATGGTGTCCTGTTCATCAGCCATACAGCATAATAAATAGCCTCTCCCCACAAGAACTTGGGGAGACCACTCATATGCAGCATGGCTCTGACTTGCTCGAGTATAGTCCTATTCTGACACTCAGCAACCCCATTGTGCTCAGAAGTGTCATGGACCGTGAGCTTTCATTCTGTACCTTGAGACTTGAGGTATAGAATGAACTCCTTGTCCTGATACTCGCCACTGCAATTGGAATGGAGACACTTGATGCGAACTCCGCGCTGGATTTTGCATCTTGCATCATGCTTCTTGTAGGAAGTAAAGGCATTGGACTTGTTTCAAAGGAAATCAAGGTCTGTCCATCAGTCTTTGTCATCCACATAGGTAATATAATACCTCTTCCCTCCCTTTGTTTTACAGTAGGCAACAAAACTCTTTCAATGTTTGTTACTTTTTGAAAGATCAGTTAATAACAAATAAAATAAAATAGTAGAAATGCTAAGTATAATATATAATATGCTTTAACATCTTAGCTTTAATTTGACACCGCCCTGAGGCTGTGCAACCCCTTTTGGCAATTACTTCATGCACTCAAAGATTGTCACTCATTGAAAGGGTTTTGTTGCTCACATATGGTCAACTTATGATTAGGTAATAAGTCATATGATATGCATGTTTATTGACTGTAATCAACAAGGTCATGTGATTAACACATTGGTAGAGTATATAAGTAACCAACCTCAGCAGTAGATAGCTCCCAATACACCATGCTCTCCCTCACTCCAGCCCAAACTACATGCATCATTGAACTGCTTAATCTTGGTATTTCTGGGGAGAAGATTCATCAAAAAACTAGTGTTAGCACTGCTAGTATTAGCAGAGTGCGCTCTAAACACTGCCCCGACCTTCTATGCTCCAAAGGTGGCCGCTCACGCAAGCTTAGTGAGGCTAATATTAATTATACCAAGCGGAGCATGCGAATAGGCAAGTTTTCTACCGCAGTACAGGCCTCACAAGTACTCAGAAACATCACCAACCAGTCTGTTACACCTCAGACAGTATGCAGGGCCAGCAAACTCTCCTGATCTTAACCCAATTGAACATCTGTGGTATCATGTCAAAAAGGAGCTCAACAAGTACGAACATCCACCAGGCGGAATACATGAACTTTGGAAGAGAACACAGGAGGTTTGGAATGCTATAGGGCTAGAGGTGTGTCAGAACTTGGTGGAGTCATTATCTAGGAGGATTGAGGCAGTAGCTAAAGCAAAGGAAAAGTGGACAAAGTACTAATAATAGAGGATTTCTGTATTCTATAGTAACGGCAACAAAACCCTTTCAATGAGTGACAATCTTCAAGTGCATGAAGCAATTGCCAAAAGGGGTTGCATAGCCTCAAGGCAGTGTTAAATTAAAGCTAAGATGTTAAAGCATATTATGTATTATACTTAGCATTTCTACTATTTTATTTCATTTGTTATTAACTGATCTTTCAAAAAGTAACAAACATTGAAAGGGTTTTGTTGCCCACTGTAACAGAAGCTGACTTCATATCTGAGGTCATCAAGCTGGCCAACCAAAACAAGAGTATAGCCCACCTCCAGAGAATAGAAGACTTTGGTAAGTTGAAGTTGCTTGATATCAACGCCATTTGGAACGTCAATGACTAATTCACCTTTCCCAATAGCTAAATCATTCTGCTTGTTGGCAGCACAAAAGGACTTTGGAGAAATCTTGACATAGTGGTATGCTGTCAACATTATTGGCAGCAAACACACTATCTTTTTCAGAATCGGACTCAGCAGCTGCAGCATGGCTTCTGGTATCCTTAGAAGAAAATTTCTTTGCATCAGGTTTAGGGCACTTCAAACAGAAGTGACCCTTCTCCTGGCAGTTCCAGCAAGTAATCTCACTGAGAGGCTTGCGACAACAATTACCACCTCTCTTTCCACCACTAGACGTTGCTAACATGGCTTTGTTTTTCTCCTCTGACTTTTTTTTTTTGGCTTTTTGAGCACACTGGGACATTGAGCTCTTGTATTTTTCAAGAATAATAATACGAAGAACATCAGAGGGTAGTATAATATACTTCTTATCTGAGTTGGGGTTCATAAGGGACAGAATGATGCAAGCAGAAGCAAGCTAGTTGGAAGCGAAGGTGGAGAGGTATGGGGGAAGGGAGCCAATAATAGTAGAACAATAGTTGTCATCACTAATCTCAACGCCTTGAGTGGCAAGAGATTCACGGTGGGTATTAAGTTCTTTGAGGAAGGAGCAAACATCTCTCTTATCAGGGCATTTGGACTTGAGGAATGCAGTGCACATCTTGGTCTGTGCAAAAGTACCCTTCTTAGTGTACTCAGATATGATGGCAGACTAATGACTAGCAACAGAGGTGTGGGGTCAGAGATGGATAAGGGTAGAATCTGGGATCTTCTGGGTCAGGAGAGATTTCACTGACCGCTCGTCCTTATCGTAAGTCTTGATAGCCTTGACCTTGGCCTCAAGAGCTTTCTTCTCATCATTGCTGACTGCATTTTTCTTGTCTTCTTCACCAACATGTTCAGATCTGGTGAGAGTACCATTGAAGTGACCCCAGAAGCCCTTAGCCTCGACAGCATTCTGGAAACGGAGCAAGAAGATGGCCCAGTTCTTGCCCAATGAGTTGAGCTTGAAAATGGAGGAGGGCAGGGTATTGGAGAGGGCTGTAGCAGTAATGGTAGACATGGCAGTAGATAGCAAGAGAGGCAGCAGCGAGAGGTAGGGTAGAAGCAGGGCCTAATAACCTGTAGAATATTACAATGCTAATAGAATATAAACTCAGTCTTGACAAGATAGCAAAGCACTGTAATATATTATTCACCTAATAGAATATAAATGACAATGAATGTAAGTAAGGTAAATAAGTAAAAGTAAATAGCTTACCTCAGTTTTGACGCGATAGCAAAGCACTAAGGTGACTCAATCTCTCTGTAAGGTATTTATGTACTGGAAAAATATTGTAAGAACGTAAGTACACAATCTCATGTATGATAACAATAGCCAATAAGGAAAGGTAGAGTAAACTCATGATAAATAAATCATATGGAAAGGGTATTGTGTAACATTGTTGGTGGTGGACAATGTTCCTGTCAGTGACTTGGCACAAGGACTGTAGCCACTTGTCAGCCAAAATCCAATATATGCTTACAGTGGTGATCAAAGATATTGCATAATATGCACAAACAAATCTTTGGACCTGCTGTTTGGAAAAATGACCATTAAATGACACTGTATTATAGTCCTACAAGTACATCAGTAAAACTTGTGTTTTCTCTGTAGCACTTTCCTCTTTAATAGCAACATAGTCAGTATATAGCACTATAGTTTTGGTCTTCTATCTTGCTATACTAACTATGCTGCTGTAAACAGGGAGAAAGTGCTACAGAGAAAACACAAGTTTTACTGATGTAGCTAAATGTGTCATTAGTACAAATATAATTAATAAAAAGCACTAAAACGAGTATAACATAAGAGGAAGGTATTTTATCTCAAAAAGTCCATGCAATTTTTATGAACATAACCCGTGTCCTGGAAAGATTAGCATGGTATTGAAAAAAGAGAGATTGGAAGACTTACAGCATATTAGTACTTGATGTAGCTACCACGAGTGGCCATGAGAGCAGCAACACAATGAGGCATGCTTTGATAGAGCTTGTCAAGAGCCTTCTTTGGAAAGTTGTTCCATTCCTCCTGAAGTGCCTCCCACATCTCATCCTGGTTATGAGGAAGAGGGTCACAAGTACAAATAAGGGCATCTATTTGATCCTAAATGTGCTTGAAAATGTTGATATTGGGCAGGGGGTGGCCAAGCAAGTACAGTGATCTTTTTTTTTGAGAACCAGTCCTTGGCGACGCAAGAAGTGTGCTTCAGATCGTTATCCTGCTAGAAAATAGCCTAGTACTTGCCTGTAGTTTTTATTTTATAATACTTGAGAGTACTAAAAAGATTTTTCAGGAGGATATTAACATATATAGGACTGTCTATGATTCCCTTGATCTAATGAAGCCTTTCCATTCCCTTTGCTGTAACGCAGCTCCACACTATCACATTTCCACCACTGTGTTTAACAGTCTTTATTGTTAATCTAGGGTCCAGTGCCTGTCCTCGCCTAAACCAGGCATATTAACACCCATCTGACTTGAATAGATTGAATTTTGACTTGTCTGAGAAAATCACATGGGACCAATTGTCATTAGTCCAGTCTGTGTGGTCATTGGCCCAGTCCCTCTGCTTAATCTAATTGGATCTAGAAATGTAGAGTTTGGTGTAACAAACCCTGCAGACAAGTCTGTACTTGTGTAGAGCCCTAGACATGGTCAGGCAAGAGATGTTAGGAAAGGACCGTTTGATGACTGTAGTGCATTTAGAAATCTCTGTACAAGCAAACATAAGGGCAGCATAGCAAGCATCGCATGTTGAAATGACTAATTGACACTATGTCTAATATGTTGTTTCATACTGGACTTTGTCATTCTGGGAATAGGACTTCATGTGAATACATGGACCTTCATATTAACATTCATATGTATTGTTATACTTAGAACGTTAACATATTAACATCTTTACATATGTCCATAGCAGTATAAATACCCTATATGTATACCTCAATTATCATCACATTACATTGCACTCTCTAGTTGTTAAAGCCTCTACTGACTTATCTACATCAGAAAAACTAAAATTTGCTTACTCAACTTATTCAAACTTATTCAAACACAAGTGATAGTCTTGAAAGACTTATATGCTCAATAAGTATGTTTAAGAAGATTTAAGCTGGTTAAGACTGTCACTTGTGATTGAATAGCTTGAGTCAGCAAATTTTAGTTTTTCTGATGTACCTAACAAGGTGAGTAGTAGCTAGTACACATGAAACACCACTGAATGCAATTTTGAAAGATAATAATTATCAATAAGGGATTAAATAACACTTGTAATGACACAGAAATGTGACAAAACCTTAATGAAGGTGTATATGTACTAAAATACTGAGAAATGTGGACTCCAACGCTGTGGTAAGCAAAGTCAGTTGCAACCAGTTGAGCCCGGTTGACCTGATTTCCCAAATTGGCCCAACTGCAACCACAACTGGCCGCCAACCGTGCAACCAACAACCGTGGTTTGGTTGCAACCAGTGCACGGTCTAGTTGAGTTGCAGTTGTTTTGCAGTTGCATCAACCGGACTTGTAAACACTAGTGATGGAGGTTGAAACGGATAGTGATCTCGTGAGTAGATTGACTGAGCTTGGTGAGCTCAACATTTCAAGCAACCTTGCTGGGCAAAGTGTAGACCATATGATAAAAGAGTGTGGGTAGCTGGTGGTGGTCTTTTGATGATATTCTTGCATATTATTTATCTAGAAAGTTAGGGTGGCCTTATGTTCAATAGAATTGCATGCAAACTTCCCGTAATTCAATGAGAATTGTTTCAAAAATACATTCCAAGCCCTTATTCTATTTCAATGACATGTATTACATTTTAATACACCTTGCATGCTCATTTAGAGGACCCTATGCCTGATATTTTAAAAACACAATGCTCAGGACAAGATTTGATGTGGCTGTGCAGTACTTTTGATTGCCACTGTATCGAGCAAGTCTATCCTTACAAGCAGTCACCTAATTTACTTAATATTACCACTTGACCATGCACCTATTGGTGACTTGGTACAAGAGACATGCCTGAAGCCACTTCAAACTTCCTAACTAAAAATTCAAGAATTTGTATACAAATTAAATATATACAAAATGAGTTGGAGCTGGGCTTCTAGATTTGTGTATGTAGTTATTCTTGCTTTTAAACTCATCTGTGTGCTAACTGATCTGCTACAAACTTCTGGACTTTGCAAGAACCAGATATTTTAAATTAAGATATTTGATAATTTACACTTTTTTTTGAAATAGAATAAAGATGTCTTGTCTATAAGCCACCATGAGCAGTCTATAAATGTAAATATTGCCTGTATATTGCTAATCTTAGGGTATTGACATTGAAGTTGACTGTGTTAGTGGACCCACCCCCTTAACAGGAAACTGCTCCATTTAGTTGTTAAAAATTATTTTGACTTTGGACAGTCATACTATTTATACTAAGCAATTTTTTTTTAGCTTTGCATTTCTCAAAATAGATTTATTCTGTCCCTCAAGCTGCCACTTGCTTATTTCCTATACTTTGTCAAGGGTTTGCAACTGAAATATCAGATTTACAATACTCTACCTGATCTACATCAAGAGTTGACCATTTTCATTCCAAAGACAGCAAGTAAATAGGCCATTTGCAAGTGCGCAGGTACATTTGTCCGGACTTTCCTGTTGTAGCACACGAACTTACTGGATGTAGCAACTTGCTCAATTGGGTAGGTCCGCCCGCCAATTCACCCCTAGTTTAAGTGCCAAAATTGGGTTCTGATTCGATCAACCCCGAGCCGTGGGAAGCTATGCGTCTGGTGCCTGATGAGAGAACGACGTTTACCAGAACACTGCCTCCCATCCTGAACGGGAGCCACTGTGGATTCCCGATTGTAATGCACTCATAAAGCTCGAGCCGAGAACAACGAGCGACAATCTCATTCATGGCGCTCAACCTCTCAGATCCTGGAGCCATAGTTGCCGCTTACGAATCCATCGTTGACTCCAAAAACAAACACAATTGGTGTGTGATGTTCAATAGCCATGATCTCACTACGTTATTGCGGACTGACAATCTCTCAAGGTTACTGCTGAAATATTCGAGTGTAAGCAACCACATTGTACACGCCGTACGACTACTTACACCCGGACCAGTACGATGAACTCTTCCTATGTGATCATGGTTGCAACGGGCTTGCGGAACTCAAGAGCAAGATACACGACCTTGACCGTGTCTTTATCGCTTTCTATCGCCAAGAAGTCGACGTAGAACCTGGCTTTATCCTAATTAACTATGTCCCACCGTCGATATCGGGCGTGAAAAGAGGTATGTATCTGCACCTGGCATTGATCTTCCTCAACTGATTCGATTTTCAGCACGGGCTCTGGTTCATTCGCGGAGAATCGGAACAGTGTTCAAGGTTGGCCTCTATTCGCTTCAATGGCCCACTTTTTCTCACAGCCATCGATTAGAAACATCAAACGACTTTGACCGTGGATGATATTTCGAAACTGACAGCGGACACTATCAACCAAGCCCTTGACCCGGAAATGGACGACTCAGCAACATCATCGAGCTCTGTCAACTCTCTGAGCTCACAGACGGGCGTGGAACCCATCTTCCCTCAAGGTCATGATCCAGCAGGAGGTATCACCATGCCATCACGCGCCCACCATCACCAGGTTGACTCCCCTCCCTCATCAGTTGGTTCCCCTCCGCGAGTGATCAAACCATCCCGCCCTTCCACAGCCCCCAATCAGCCAAGTCCAAGGCAGCCTGCAAATAACCTGCGTCCCGCTCAAGTTGCGCAAGCAACTTCACCACCCGTCGTCCCGATGAATCTCCCACCTCATAGTCTCAACTCTCGTCACGATTCACTCCCGATAGCACCTGTCAGAAGGGCGTTCTCTGAATCTGAACCTATTCAAGGTCCAGTTTCCGGCGTGAATCCTGGAACCGCACCACTCCCACTCGCTAAATCATCGAGCATGTTCTCGAGCCTCATGGGTCGGAACAAAAAGAAGGATACATTCCCGGAGAATGGTCCGCCACCCCTTCCTCCGAAGGACTTTTCCCCATCTCCTGTCATGCAGCATCGGCAACTTCAGCAGTCTCCACCACAGCCACATGTGGATCTCTATTCTTCCTATCCTCCGCCGGGACGAGGTAATGACAGTAGTCAGTATCCTCCCAACCCTCGGCCCCGATCCCGTACAGGCAGCCTTTCGGAGTTTGCTATCATTCCAGATCCAGCCCAAGAGGATAGCTTCACTCCCGCTGAGACCGCTCAGTATGTACCCTTGAAGGGCAAATGGGCGCCACAGGGACCTTTTGACTATGAAGAACGCATGCGCCAGCTGCAAGAGGAGCGATCGAAGCGGGAGGAGGCCGAGAGACTTGCTAGAGAAGAAGAGATGAGGTTAGCAGCAGAAAGAAGACGACGGAAGGAAAAGCTGGAGAGGGAACAAGCAGAGGAAGAGGCACGAAAGAAGGCTGCGTTAGAGGAGGAGATGCAGCGTATCGCGAGGGAGAAGGCCCGAATGGAGAGGAGGGAAAAGGAGGCAGAAGAGCGTAAACGTCGAGAGATTGAAGCGCGTCGGCAAATCGATAGGGATCGTCGAGCAGAAGAACACCGGAAACTCGAGGCTTGGCGACAGGAAAGAAAGAGAATGGAAGAAGAAGCCGCCAGACGCGCTGAAGAGGCCCGCAGAAAAGAAGAGACGGAAAGAAGGAGGAAGATTCAGCTCGCTGAAGCGAAAGTGAAAAGAGACGGTGACGTTGAGTCCATGATCGCAGGTTGGGTCACTATTCAAAACGGTGATTCGCTCACCTGGAAGCGACGATACTTCAAATTCATGGGCACGGCTGCTTACTTTTATCGAAACCCTCTTGTGAGGCACACTCCAGTTCGATTCTTTTCACTGACGACCTAACGATATTTGACAGGATACCCATGAATATCTAGACAAGATTGAGATACGAGGACGGTTGAAAGGAACTCGCGAATGGAATCAAGGCTACGAAGAATTGGAATCCATTCCTCATTCATTCGCAGTGGAGTTCAATGATGGGGCAATTGCTTGCCCGATGTATGCTGACACTGAGGAGGAAAAGGTGCGCCAATCTTTCTTGGCTTGACCTGCTGTCGTGACTAATGATTGCCTCAGTACAAGATCCTTGGTTTGATACATCACGCAGCCGGGCTCTGAGTGTACTTTACTAACTAACTTATATCTCCTTGTTATCCTTATTTCCTTCTGCGGTCTGTTGTAGATACCCTACTATACCTACTCTCACCAGCCATGTTTGTTGATAGTACTAAATTGAATTGATGTGTGACACACGCGTAACATCTGTCACATCTCATCTCGGATTAGCATTACCATTGCGTTGCCCTCGTTGTGGGTGGGCTGGTCGACGTCGTTCCCTTCAAAAGTCTGCCATGGCAGGCCTTGTCTCTCCAAAACCGGTGTCATATCTTCAACATGGCGTTCAGTATAATCCCTACTCCCGGGGCATGTCAAATTACTCCGTGACCCCACCACTCTCCGCTGGCCCATTAGCACATCAACAGCAAGGTGCCCAGTATATTCCCGGTTCCAGTCCAGTTTCCCTCCAAAATGTTGGCGCCCAAGAAGATGGCAAGATCTACGGGCTAGTTATTGACTTGATGGATCCGAACACCAGGGAAGCGGCTTTGCTGGAGCTGAGCAAAAAGCGAGAGCAGTATGACGACCTTGCTTTGGTTTTGTGGCACTCTTTCGGTATGTATCTGGCCCTCTCAAACTTTAACTCATGACCTGACGGAGCTGGTGATAGGTATCATGCCCGCATTACTGCAGGAAATCGTCTCTGTTTACCCCCTCCTGTCCCCTCCAAACCTCACTGCGCATGTTTCGAATCGAGTTTGCAATGCCCTAGCCCTGCTACAATGTGTTGCATCACATCCAGAGACCCGTCAATTGTTTCTCAATGGTCAGCTTCTCGCCTAGGTCTATAACTAGATGTGCTCATTGACGTCTTTAGCCCACATACCACTCTTTCTGTACCCTTTTCTCAACACCACATCAAAAACGCGCCCCTTCGAATACTTGCGCCTCACTTCTCTCGGTGTTATTGGTGCCCTCGTAAAGGTGAGTTACATCTGAACTCCAGCACGATCTATTGCTAAACATGCTCGCTGTCTCCGTAGCAAAATGATAATTCTACAGTAATCCACTTCCTACTTTCTACAGAGATAATTCCCCTATGCCTTCGTATCATGGAAACCGGTTCAGAGCTCTCCAAGACTGTCGCCATATTCATCGTTCAGAAGATTCTTCTGGACGAGACTGGCCTCACCTATATCTGTCACACCTACGAACGCTTCTATGCAGTCGGAACAGTCCTAAGCAACATGGTCAACCAGCTCGTCGAAACGCAGGCAGTCAGGTTGCTAAAACACGTCGTTCGCTGTTACTTGAGGCTGAGCGATAATCTTCGGTATGTCTTCTGAGTAATACACACGATCACCTCTAACCGTAATCTTAGTGCCAGAGAAGCTTTGCGAGCATGTCTACCAGAGCCCCTACGGGATCAGACTTTCAGTGCCCTCCTAAAGGTGAGTATATACCTCCACTGACGTTCTGCTGTCCCTTACCTTCGTCACAACAGGGCGATATGGTTACAAAACGATGTCTTACGACTCTTCTTAATAACCTAAACGAACCTTAATCACCTCTTAGTTGGAAGCCTCGCATTGGACATTTAGGTTACTGCTCTCTCTACACACATCACGTTGTCATCTGCCATCATCTTTATTCCCTCCTGCTGTCGCAATTTTTATTATTTGGCTGCATCCCACGAATCGGTAGAATTAAATTGTATTTCTTGTCCTAAATATTGAATAGTATATCACCTTGTATACCATTTGAATTCAATGTACTTTGGTCAATTCGACTTACGTGAGAACTACCCGACGTGCCTTCGACGGGAAAAAAGTAGTGTGACACTCTCATCGCCCGCCCATGGGTCTGGTTTCACCACTCTAGGCCGCCCTCCACCGTTTTGCCTTCAACCACCATGAACGCCACGACAGCATACAGGGCTCAGCCCTCAATGTACCCATTCTACTACTCGCCAAAGACTACACTGATTGAGGGGTTCACGGACCACCACTTGTCACTAGCAGCACCTATTCTCGCTTATTGGGCTCTCTCACTCGTCTTCCATACTCTCGACGTATCGGATTGGAAATGGCTCGACAAGTACAGGATCCATGAATCAGCAGAAGTACAAACGCGGAATCGGGTGTCGCGGAAGGACGTCGTCATTGCAGTCCTGTTTCAACAAGTCGTTCAGACATTGCTGGGACTGGCGTTCCTTCCTTCCGAAGACGACAGGGCAGTTGATCATCTCGCATACATTCACGAATATGGCAACTTTGTTCGCCCAGTCGTGGCTTTTGTGTTGGGCAAGCACGTCACACCATTGTTGCTACAGAACATTGGTTATTGGATCTACTGGTGGGGCATTCCTGGTGCGCAATTCGTCGCTGCCATGTAAGTCAAAACTCTAGTCTTGTGTTCTTTCTTGCGACTTATTCCTTCGAATGAAGGTTCGTTATTGATACCTGGCAATACTTCCTGCATCGTGCCATGCATGTCAACAGATGGCTCTACAGACATTTCCACTCATGGCATCACCGACTTTATGTCCCGTACGCTTTCGGCGCCCTATACAACCATCCTGTCGAAGGATTCGCTCTCGACTCCCTCAGCGGCCTCTTCGCACAGCTACTCACAGGGATGAATGCACGCCAAGCCGCTGTATTTTTTGCATTCTCCACCTTCAAGACTGTCGATGACCACTGCGGTTATAGCCTGCCTTTCGACCCTCTTCAACTGTTGACGGGTAATAACGCTGATTATCACGACATTCACCACCAGGTAGGTATATTCATCAAATGGACTCGAATGCACCTACTGACATTGAATTCAATCCAGGTCATCGGCATCAAATCCAACTTTGCTCAGCCATTCTTCGTACACTGGGACGCCATTTTGGGCACGAGGATGACTCGCAAGGATATGGCAGCCAGGCGCAAGAAGACCGCCGTCAAGAGCGAGTAAAGGCGCCTTATGGCGTTTGTAAAGTATTTTCATGCAAGCTTTTGCTATCGCTTCTATCCTCGTTGCACATTGTTATCTACACGTACATACCTACTTGTAATTCTTGGTTGTAGAGTCTCTGCTCATGTTCCACTTAAACATATAATTATAGAGTTTGAAAAGCCAGAAAGCTGCGGTATATTGCCTCGCGCCATATACGAGAGATGAAACTACCAGTTTGCCAACGCTGACTTGGATAGGGGTACTGTTTCCATCTCGTGCTCGTATTCCACCTCCACTCTCGGACCAGCTAATCAAGATAGTGTGAGCAGTCGGAAGAAGGCGACAAGCACGCAACTTACTCTTCGATTTCTTGTCTGGCCGCTTCTTCGTTCGTTTCGGTGGGGGAGCCTTCCTCTTCCCGAGAGCCTGTTTAGGCTCAGCATTTTCTTGATCCTCGCCGCTTTCCTCCTCGTCTGAGTCTTCGCTTTCGTAGCCCTACAGGTAGCGGATAGCATTAATTTCAGAATGCGTGAACTCAAAACCAAGCTTACCGCGACATCCTCGAGGTCACTCAACCCATCCTCATCCTCGCTCCCACTAATATCACTAACAAATTCCCTATCACCCCACTCATCTTCCTCCATCTCCTCCTCAAGCTCTTCCTCCTCCTCTTCGTCTGTCTCGTCGTCGACCAGATCAAGCTCCTTATCTTCCTCAGTTACAGCCCCTCTCTTCTCGCGATCAAGGATTGCTTGCCACACGCTTTCGTTCACATTAAGAGGGGCATCACCATACGCTTTCGATTTCAACCGTTCAATCAATTCTTTCTCTATTGACCGTTCTAGTCGTGCTGCTGAAAGTGCTTTCCGTTCTCGCGTTGCTTCTCGTCGGTCGAGCTTCTTCTTGACCCCGATCAATTTCGGTCTGAAGGGCAGAGTGTGAGCAGAAGCTAACGTATAATGGCAAGGAAGGGACGTACTGTTCTCTCAGTTTGAGCCTCCTCATCTTGATAAGACACTGAGTGATTTTGGTAACACGCTGCTTGCATTTGTGAATCGTGAAGTTCGGCCAATAGATGAGTTCTTGGTCAATCTGAACAAAATGTCACGATAGAACGAAATAACAGTGATATTAGTACTTACCTGTTCCAAAGCTTTCGTGTAGTTGTTGGACAACTTTATCTTCTCCCACATCTTTGCAGGACTATGCGCGCGTTCAATGGTCTTGACATATAGATACAGGACCCCTGCATTTGCATGGCGTTGCATGAGCTTAAAGGCTGCGGTAGCGCGCTCTTTACACACGTACCTTCATTTTCCCTCACTGTGGCATATCTTGAATTGGCTAGCGGACATGATTGACGGTTGCAGAAGCCAGTAACATTGTATTCGTTCCGGCAAAAGTTCTGTGTTGTGGTCCTGAGGCAACTCAATCAAGTGCTCAAAAAGATTCCTACATTCAACTCACTTGACTTTATACGAGCAGAATTGAGTGTTGATAATCGACCATATAACGTCGTCGCTTTGCATTTTGAGGACCGTCCAATTTCGATGAACTCAATAACTGAACGGGTCTATTATTACCGTCTAATTTTTCGAGATCGCTTGTTTGTACTTGCTTGACGGCAAAGCTCCTGGCTCTGCCTTCCTTTTTCGGTTTCGGCAAAGACATGGCTGGCTTCTAGGGTGGCGCAACCTTGTCAGACCGCTCCTATTCATTATTTCCTTCCCTATGGAAACTAGACCGATTAATCCATCTTCCAGGCCCCCCTATAGTTCCCAAAACGAATATTTGACATAAATCCTGTGCTTAAATTTCGGACCGCAATACACGTGACTTGCGGAAGTGCCGTAATTAGTGCGGACCATTCGGTGGTGGTAACCCATGCCACTCTCCGGTAGACCGTTACCCATTCACGCTGAACCTCCCTTTTCTTAGCAACTCCGTCCTTTTTAACGACTGTTATGCCAAACTTTGATCAAAACAACGTACAATCCGTCGAGTTCGAAGCCCCACTATCATCGGATAGCGCGGCAGCGAGGAAGCATTTCTCTATCGACCTTGCCCTTGCACTCGAACGCCAACTCGACATGGACACATTCCCGCCTACCCCCGTCTCACAGAGTTATTCTAGCACAAGCGCTATCACCGACCTCCTCAATCGAGATTCACTGGATCCCCAGGTCCTCGCACATATCATAAAACAACTGCAGCAGTCGCTTTCGGAGGTGACGAAGGATAGGGATGAACTACGGCAGTTAATCGCCGCCTCACACGCCAACGAAGCAGAGCTCCAGGATGCATTGTCACAGATATCTGAAAAGTCAACTTCACTGGAAGAACAACTCGCTGAGGCCAGGCAGAAGATTAAGGATGATGAAGATGCCATCACCATGCTAAGAAGTAAGGTTGAGGAGAGCCGGTGAGTGATCTTCTCTCTACTCGCCCTTATGAATTCAAATCTCACACTTTAATGTTATGAATAGACGTGGGCTAATGCGGCTCCAATCAGAAAATAGGCGCCAAAGCACAATTCTACCCAGCCCCCTAGACTTATCGCGAGCAGGTCTCCCAGCGATGAACACACCCTCTTCTGCAAAACGCCAATCCTTCAACTTCACGCCGCTCACTGGCAACCCGACTGCTCGGCCTGCTCATGGTCACCGCCGAATATCCTCGGTAGCAGGGACAAGCCCGGATGCCTTCGCAACCTCCTTTATGGAGTCTAATAATCACCCACCAAGTAGTGCCCGATTATATCCCGGCTTACTCGGTCGAACATCCCCTTCACAACAGGATTCGGATGAACAAGCCAGGGAAATCGAGACGCTTCGTAAGGAATTGCAGTCATTGAAGGACGATCTATCGGCTACCAAGAACGAATTGGTAGAGGCAAACGAGGCGAAAGAAGCTTCAGAAACCTGCGTCCAAGCACTTCGGGAGTTCATCGGACAGAACAACGTTGGAGCCAGCCAGCCTGGTACCGGACTTACATCGCTTAAACTCCCACCTTTGCCTACCATGGCTACTGGTGACGAGGAAGGCAGCGAAAGCAAGAAAACCGCCTCAGGCTGGGGCTTCAACTTCTGGAAGGAGAACAAAACGCCTAGTATAGCATCCAATGCGACGATGTCTTCACCGATCTCAACACAGGCGCCTCCTCTTCCCGACACTGCAGCCCCTGTTGGTCGCAAATTTGGAGGATTCTTCAGCGCGAGGACTGCTTCATTCTCCTCGACCACGCCCAGGACACCACAGCTTCAGACCAATGCCGCATCGAGTATACGGGACTCGGTTTCTAGCGCCTCTGACACCTCATCCGTCGCTGAACCCATCAGCCCAGCCAATGAGATGGAAGTGAGCGTCACTGTTAGAGACATCACAAATCTCTCTGATGCTGCGAGCGTACGAAGCTCTGATTTGAGCAAGGACCAGCAACGTTCGATATCGTACTCTGCGATCAGAACATAGACTTTTCGTTCCATTCCTTCGCCTTCATGACTTTCACGATTTCACATCATCAATCTATTCCTCCATTCTTTTACCTGATGATCAACCTATGCACGGTACGAATGCCGTACGTGTGGAGCTTCTGGAGATCCTTCTGCTCTATCCGTGTACTTCTATTTTATGGAGGTGTTAACCCATTGTATGCAATCCTTTCGTGACGAACACAAGCTACCAATGTACTATCTATTCTTACATACCCAGCAATAATATCATAAATCTTCGCATCCGCCTAGCCGAAGCGTAATCTGCACGAGGCTTTCCGTGCATCCAGTCATTGTTCCCGATGGCAATAGATAGAGTGCTGAAGCGCTGAAGATGACAGAACCTTGCCTGTTCTTGTTTGATCTATTCTCTCCGTACTCGGCCTACAGAAATGTATACATGACTGCGATATCGGCCTTCAAAAGCTTTGAAGCCCTGTAAAGGCTACTAAAGGCCATACGCCACGATCCTGCAATATCGGCGCTAATCGAAGCCCGAGATGAAGATCCCACTGTTTGGGGCAAGACTTGACATACCAGCCTCGGCGCTTCCTATACTGACTGTGAAGGACCACCTGCGCGTGGCGGTTTCGTCACAGTAACTTCTCGATGTGTCGGGTGCGAGTCGGGGGTATCCTCCGGCGGCATCGCTGTGTTCGTCATCTCTTCCTCAGCCTCGAGGCTCCTCGAGGTGGTGAACTCGCCATCATCCCCACACTATCTTGGCCGAGTTCTCGAATGGATTGCCAATCACCTAGGTCTTATCCAATTCTTACGAAGTCTATTCGGCCGAGAATGGGATCTATTGACTACATTAGTGTTTGAGAAGAGGATGAAGCCATCCGGTTTCTTTGCTATCCGAATTCCTACCTCCACCAAGCACGGATCAGCTCGTCCACGAAAGCTCAGAAGGGCATCACAAAGGACGAAGACAGGACGACTCATCGCTGTCACATCCGCTCGATTATTCCCAGCATCACAGTGGTGTCCAGCACCATGCTCGAGAAGGCGTCAGCGTCAAAGCTCCCGTTGTTACTGATTCGAACAGATTGCTATCCACGTCGCAGTATTTGACAGACCGTGTCACTGCATTTGTGAAATTCGTTATTTGAATCTCGTCGATGGAGACGTGTGTCCACTGACTACCTGCAATCGATACTCAATGACCTTTAGTCCGCGTATAACGGCGATAACATGAGGAGGAAATCTAAGAGAAGGGCAGAAAACAAGGGCCCATCGAGTACAGCCACACTTTAGGAACAGTTTTGACGGAAGCAAAATCTGAGATTTCCGGTTGCCACTGCCGATTCGTGATTGGGAAAGGACAAATGCAGTAAAGACGGCCAACAGTTGTATACATAGCCAATAAAGACCGTCCTTCTCCATCTATCTATCATTACTACTCCCACCACCTTGAGGCCTCCAAAGTGCCCTCTACCATGGATCATACTGGCTCAGATTCTCAACAAAAGAAACGAAGAAAAGGTGCAACAAGGTTGAGCTGCGCCGAATGCCGAAGGTCGGGTTTTCTATTTTCCCAACTCAGCTCAGCTTTTTGTGCTTACCTCCGCGCCCTCAGGCTCAAATTACGCTGCGATCGAACCGTTCCTTGCGGCTCGTGCGTGAAAAGAGGTTGTGGAGCTATCTGCCCTGATGTATGGCCCTGACAAACCCCCGGATTTGATCTGTACTGAAAGTCACTTTTTCTAGGGATCTTTAACGACTGGCCAAGGCAATCGGTGAGCTGGAACTGATTAGAATACAGAGATTCGACAAACTCATTGGACTACTTCAGCTTCGTACTCGCATCAACGCAAGAACTACATGAAAAGATCCAAGAGCTTGCCATCCGTGTCCGCAGCTTAGAGGATGCCTTGAGAGCTGATCATGCGCAGTTATCTCATGACCCCCATCCATTACTGTCTGAAGAGCTGCTCAGGATCAAAGCACCACTGCAGCGGGAACCTGCTCACCAGCGAACTCCCTCGCAAGTGAAGGAGGAAGAGAAGAGCCTGGACATGGTCGACGCTTTTGGCTCCTTATCCATCAGCTCTGAGTCTGGTCAATCCAAATATTTCGGTCAAGGCTCGAGCTCTTGGGTAAGTGAACCGTCCATGAGATATAGATCCTGACTAACCTTTCCTTTCAGCACTTCCTGCAGGTATGTTAGATTTCCTTCCCGACAACTCAATTTGACCAAACCCGGCAAATCAGAATGAATCTCCTGAAGATGACTGGGACGAGCACGCACAGCAACTTGTAGAATCACTTGGTCAGGTCGTCCTCAGAAGAGCCTCGTCTTTCCCGGTGGACTCGAGTGCCCCCGAAATGGAGCATATACCCATCGATTCGATGACTTGGCACTTGCCTTCTTCAGAGAGAGCCCAGCATTTGAGCACGATCTATTATACCCACGCCGCTTGGATGTAAGCCACCGTTTCTCCGTCCTTTACGAAAAACATGACTGAGACCTTCTCAGGTATAACCCCATTTCCCAAGAGAACTTCGAGAGCCAGATCTTTATCCAATTCTTTGGCCCCGATTACCCCTCAATGCATGATGAACCGCTCACCTACCACCGCCTTGCACTCATGTACATGGTGCTCGCAATTGGTTCTCTCATGGATACCAACTTGCCAGCATACAACTTTGACGCCGAAAAGTACCACCAACTCGCAAAGGCAGCACTATTCAATTACTCTCTATTTGACTCGCCGACGATCAACGGAATTCAGGCCCTGGTACGTCATTTCTCGAACTCTCGAGATCAAGGCAATAACGCTCATATTCCCCATTTCGACCCGATGATCTTCTAGTTCTTGATGGTTTTCTATCTCTTCTTGTCCGATCGTCATGGAACTAGATCTGCCGGAGCTCGATGGGCATTATTTGGTATTGCTGTCAAGATCGCACAAAGTGTGAGTCGAAGTCCGAGAAGCGCCAATTCAATAGAAACATTTGCTGACATATATCCGCCTAACAGATCGGAATGCGTACGTTGAGCCATTGTCCTTATTTGTCCTGGACCTGGTTGTAACCACTCTCTACACAGACCGCGACAGTGGACGCTGGAAGGTCGACGATGCTGAGACGCAGACTCGTCGTGAACTCTTCTGGGAGCTTTTTACTTATGACTCGTGGCAGTCAATGACCTTTGCTCGACCTCCGTCGTTCTCGATGCCACATATTGATACCAAGCTGCCGTTCAATGCAGAGTCTGCTGACCAAAATACTTGTGAGTACATGCAACTTGATCTCGCGAGCACGTTACTGACAGCCTTTAAAGATCATTCTTGGAAGCATCGCTTTTGCTCCGAATGCCTCAACCTGGTTCAGGATCAAGCATTCGGGGCCAAGGCGCCTACGTATGCCACCATCTTGCAGTTAGACCGCAAGATGCGTGCGTTCCCTGTACCATCTATCCTTCAGGTTGCAGGCTTTGGAGGATCTGGAGAAGGCAGACCTTCCGACTATCCGGAGACAACAATGCTTACCCTGCAGAGACACATCGTCCTTGCAATCAGAGAAGCCAGTATGTAGTCGACATCCACAAACCTAACCACGATACTCATCTCTGCGCCAGACCTTCTCTACCTCCACAGAAGCTTCTTCGCTCGTGCCATTAGCGACCACCCCAAGGATCCTCTCGGAAGCCCATACGGGACGTCCGTCATCGCCGCATACCGAAGTGCAGGCTCGCTTGTCGCATTGATGCGCAATCTGCACACTCAACTGAAGGAGCCTTCTGAAAGGATCTGGTTCCTCTGGACTCATATGTTCTCGTGTAGTGTATGTGTCTTCTTCTACATCATGGTGGCCCATACTCATTCCGGCATAGATCATTCTCGGTTCTATCGTCACCCGCTGCCCATCCATGAGCTTGGCTCCCTCTGCTCTAGTGCAGCTTGACTCTGCGTGTGAGCTTTTCTCGAAGGCTGCACATGGATTCCGTGCCGTGAAAGTTTTGGTGAGCCCATTCCAGTGCTACGCCCCGATTACTAGTTACTGAAGCGTGGGCCTAGGATATCATGAAGCAACTCCAACAAAAAGCACATCATAGTTTAGAAGAGTACAGAAACGGACGTGGGTCTCTCTCCAAAAGCACCTTGGATCAGCGAAGCACAGTCGAAGAGGAGGAGGATGAACTTAACGTCCTCGGTGGAAAGTCTCGACTGGTCGGCAAAAAAGAGCCTGGCTCACCTTCATCTTCGTCGGGTCTCGAGCGATCTCCTATATCTCAACTCCCCGTCATTCCTCTCAATCTATCGCCTAATATCCAGTCCAGCACCAACCCTGCCTTGTGGGAGTACCTGGATAGTTTCAACTCCCATCCGGTTCAAACTCAGAACGCAAATAGCATGCACCAAGATTTCAGCCCAACGAGCACTGGGTATAACACTTCACCAAGCTCAGCAGGACCACCTTCTGCTCGCACTTCATATGATGATGTCTCTCCAGCCTCTGTGTATGGAATGTCGAGTCTGACCGGGTCATCATCCTTCCACGCCGAACCCAGCTCTTATCGATCACAACCGCCACCCTCAGCCTCCCGTACACATTTCGGGCCATCAGTGCAGTATCCTGCATATGCAGGTCAAACACAGCCTGCGAATGCGCACCTGCAAGGACCCGTGCAAGGACAGGCAAATGGGCAGTTCCCGCCATACTTCCCCGTTTACGATTATGGTTCCAGCGCGATGAACGTTGACTCTCAGAGTGTGATGGGCCGCAGCAGCAGTATGAATGGCAGTGGATATGGTTCTGGGCTAATGTTGGAACCAAACCCAATGCCCCATTCCTCGAGACGTACATCGATGACCCCAGAAGGCAACATGCAGTCGACTTGGAATGAGTTTGTTGCGGGTGTAGCTATGTGATCTAGTACAAACATTATTCTTATTATCTTTCGACATGTTAGTATATAGTTTGATACACGTATCTCGAATACAGATCCATCTCTCAATCCAAATACAAAAAAAAATGTCGAGTTTAACTTTCAGGAGCCCATCAATATTCATTGACAATCCGTCGGCGTTACGGCTTTATTCAATCGTATGACATGATTTTTCGTGGGTTGATCTCAATCTACAGCCACCACCGCTTTCCAGAACCAGGCTCCGTCCCACTAGAAGCAACGGCATACCCTGGTGTACCATTGAATGAAACGGAGTAAATTTCAACCCTCCCCCCGGGTAAAGCTGCATTAGGCTGTCTCTGGAAGCTAGCCCTCTGTCGAGGGGTCGCGTGCTCCAATTTCCGTCAACGTCTTTGTACAAGAGGCAATCGATATCAACTGTACCTCCGTACCTTATGATTATGTCAATGATGCAACTGGAAATTTACGTACCCCGATTTGCGAGAGGTGGGGTACTCGAGTCATTTATTAACCGGAACCCAGAAAATAGGACCACCATTCCTTCCAATTTTCCTGCGCGATGTTGTCTTCAGAAGAGACACCTTTCCTCGAGTCAAGAAGTCTATCAGAGACCGAAGATGACTACCTTGCCCCCGAAGCGAAATACGACAGGTTCAGCCCACGACAGAAGAGGGTTATCGTTGCTTTGGTTTCTTGCTGCGGCCTGCTTCCTCGTGAGTGTTGAATACATTTCAGGAGAGGCTACTAACTAGACCTGTGTTAGTTTTTATTGCAAGCTCTTTCATACCCCTCATCCCACATATTGTCGACGACCTTAACTCGTCTGCTAGCGTCATAAGGTAGCAGGCGTCCAAACAGTATGGAGTGCAGTACTGACCTACCAGATCAGCCTCACCGTCAGTATCTCAATGGCAGCCTCAGGGATCGGCGGTCTGACGGGCAGCTCCTACTCGACCTCATGTAGGCTCAGAGGAATGATTGGTTTAGAGGTTACTGAGGTGTTATAGATGGTCGAAGACGAGTGTACCTCTTTGGGACAGCTCTTTTAACGATTGGCTCTTTGGGAGTGTCAACTGCTCGGTCGGTTCCCTCGCTTTTCTTCTTCAGGTTCTTCCAGGTAGTTGGTGCTTCTCCTGGCTTGTCTGTTGGCGCAGGAGTGATTGGAGATATCTATGAACGCGAGCAAAGGGGATTTGCTATGGGTATATTCTTTGCGGTGCGTCCTGAAGGTACTGTAGGCTTGAATGATACTCAAGCAATGATACAGGCTACATTAGTAGGGCCGACGTTGGCACCACTGGCCGGAGGTATGTTTCCTTCTCAGAAATCGTGCGCAATGGCAACAACCTGACATTGTGGCGCATTCAGGGCTCGCTGCTCACTACGCGTCTTGGCGGTCTCTTCAGCTTGTCTTTGCTTCAGCGGGCGTGGCTGTCTGGCTAGCTATCTTCCTTCTATTCCCGGAGACGAACCAAGCCGTCATTGAGGCGAGGAGATCAAATTCCCGAACCTTCAGATTCATCAATCCTCTCAAACCACTTACCGTTCTCAAGAACCCGGCCATCTTTATCGTCGTGAGTTTCTGTTGCCCACAAGCCTACAGTGTTTATTCACGGAGCGAAGTCATTTGCAGGTGTCCCTGTCTCCCTTACTGACTGGAGTGGGTTGTCTTTGGGATGTTTGGTCTGTCAACTCAATATCGCTTCTAGCGCTTCTATCCCCACTTGCCTATACAATCGTTCGTAAATCTGAAATCATCGCGACTTCGTATTTGACGAAAGGACAGGGAGTGCGATATAACATCACCAATGCGGCTCTTTTAGGAGCCTGTTTCTTGCCCAATGGCCTAGGGTGTGTAGGTCAGTGTCCTTCCAGTCTTCGTTGGCGGACTATAGCTGATGATTTTTCGTTACTTGAGTTGGTGCACCTATTTCTGGAAGAATGTCCGATGCAATTCTTGCCGCCTCGAGAAGACGGGGTGAAGCATGGGTTCCCCAAGATCGCCTTAAATGCACATTATTACCCGCCATGACCATCGTGCCGCTTTCTGTTCTCATCTTTGGTCTAGCTGTAGAATTCATCCCTGGGCGCATTGGTTTGACTATCTGTTTGACGTGCCTTCTGGTGAATGGTATCGGTGCACAGATGGTCATGGGCCCATCATCCGCATACTATGTCGATATCTTGCCTGCTCGAAGCGCGGAAGCAGTGGCTGCCACGAAGTATGTTTCCAAATTTCTTTACGATGAAGGGTGTAAACACTTTCTGCTTCTCAGTGCTTTCAGGAACGTCACTGTCTCCGCGACGTTGACTATTGTCTTGCCCATGATCGAGGCGATTGGAATGTCGTGGACGTACACTTTCTTTGCGGTATTGGGTTGGATGAGTTATGCGTGAGTCAGCAATCCCACCGAGTTCTTCTCTGTTTATTGACGGGTGCTGACCATAGCATCCTCTGGGGAGTCGTAAGATACGGAGATAAGAGAAGAGGCCAGGTCGTCGCAGTAGACTAGGCGGTTCAGGTAGTTCACTGGAAACAATGATCAGGTGCCAATAAGGTTACATTTCTGTACGAGTGCACTAGGTAAGGTAGAACGATAGCACCGACAGTAATTACACCTCCAAGATAACAAGATTTATTCAGATAATACACAGTCCTTTGCTTTTTTGTAATCCCTATATCAACATATCATACACTCCTCTCAGTTTATTCAGTAGCATGGGTCAGGGGGTCAATACAAATTATCCCCTCCCGTTCGCTCCAAGGGTATCCCCACTTGTGTAACCATTCCTTCACGCCAGCAGCCAAACGGTTTCTCGAGGCGCCGCGATTGGGATCCTGGGTCCCGGTATGTTTTTCTTCGCCGACAACAGCATAGACCAGGCCATAGAAATGTTCACTCTCAATCTGCGCGGCCTGATCAGTTACACATCCTGGCAAGAATCCTTTGCTACACTCACGGCTAACAGGTATTGCTCCAACACTTCAGTGGCTTCGTTGGAATGGAGTCCGTGCAGGTCAAGCATAGCCTCCATCCTTTCGTCCGAAGTTAATCCCGTGCTTTCATCACCAGTTCCAACATTACTCGCACTAGCGACACCCAAAATGACACCGAACCCTCCACCGCAAGGCTGACCACGGGCGGTACGATCCATAGGATCATCGCTCCAACTACTGTCCCTCCCTTTGACAGCGGTCTCGGCGACCCTAGCTCGTTCCCTGACCACTTTTTCAGCTGCGCTCGCCATTTCGGAACTCATCTTCGCGTTCATCTCGTGAGCTTCTTTGCTGAACCTCTTGGCTGCAGCTCCATCACCTCTCCTCCAAGCTTCAGCAGCACGCGAAAGACAAGCGTTCCTAGCCGCCCCGAGCTGGAGAGCTTTCTGCCGATAGGTCATGTAGATGTTGTTCACGACCTCACCAGTAGGCAGAGTCGGCATGAGATGTGGGGGACGCAGACGAAGTCGTGGCGAAGGACGAGGTGCGACGATAGACATCCTGTTCGACCCATTGCTTGTTGCTGGCTGACCATCGGCGGCGACGGCATTGAATGGCTTCTTGACGGCAGCGGCAAACCTCGTCCTACCGGGATCAAAACCACCGTATCTCTTCTGCCCTCTTCCAGCACCCCCTTCATACCCGAGTGCTGGAAACTCATCTTGCGGAGGGTTATGGCCGGCAGTGACAGCAGCGAAGGGACCGGTGCCAGGTGCGACATTGGCACGCGCCATTGCGACGGAAAGACTGTTCATATCGGTGTCCTTCGGGAGATGATGCAGGAACTCGCACTGTTCGCCTTTGGCGCAAGTTCCTCGTAGCCAGAAGCGACATAACGCACGCTCGAGGTCGTGACTGGAACGGATAGTTAATGTAGGAAAGATGAATCTTGGCGGCACACGTACCTAAATCGACAGTCTGCACGTAAACACTCTCCAGCCATAAAGTACCTGCAAACTCTGTTGTTTGCACCTGGCGGAGGGCGTCCATTTCTTCCAGGAGGTGGGGGTGCGCCATTACCGAAGCGAGCACCATTGTTAGGTGCCCCTCGGCCACCGGGCGGGCCGCCTCTCGATACAAGCGTCACTCTTCCACCCATATTCTGCATCCTTTGCTGTGCTTGTTGTGGAGGAGGGCTAGGAGTGTTGGACGGTAGCGTACGATCTACCAGCCAAGCCATCGCACGGTCGAAGTCGAAGCCATTGTTCGTGAGGGCATCTTCGAGTTCTGAGGGTGCAAGGCTACTTCCGAAAACGGATGATAGCACATCGAAGGGAGTCATTCCATCAGTGAACATGTATTCTCCTCCTGCACCCATGACTAGGTCGACTGGGTTCACGTTTGGATCCGATAGTTCATTGGGAGGAGAATCAGTGAAATTGTGGGCAGGCATGGTATGGTACCACGGCATATTGTCATATTCGTCCGGAATAGTAGCTTTGTTGGAATGGAAGTTATGGGATGCCGGGTTCGGTCTGAACGGATTGAAAGGATCATCTTCGTCGTCGTCACCAGGGAGTAGTGAGGTCCTCAACGAGGAGCTAGGAGTTAATGACCGAGGCTGGAAACTAGGTGATTGCTCAGCTATCAGAGGAGCTGCAATTGCTAAATTGGATGTTGCTCGTAAACTCGGCGACCCCGGCCCTGGGTTATGGGCCCATAAATCCGGGCTTTCCGCTCTCAAGAAAGATACAGGAGCGGTCGGAGCCGCAGAGAGTGGGCGCTGAATGACGGGTCGAAATTCAGATGCTTTCGCGTTCAACAAGCGAGGTGATGAAATCGGGGACGCGGGAAGACTGGCTGTGAATTGGGCATGGGCTTGGGTGGCTTGCGCTTGTGCGTGCGCAAGTATCGGAGAAGATTGTGGGGAATAATCGCTCCCAGTTGAGCTTCTTGCAGTCATATATGATGTTGGTTGGTGCTGGGATATACCTCCTGCTAGAGGGGACGTGACTGGGGTATGCGGCCGTCGAAAGAGCTGAGCAAGCGGGCTCGTAGGAGCAGAATTTGGTGTTTCTGGCCTAGTGGGATATAATCGTGTACTAGATGGCAATGCCGAGTAGGAGTGCGATGAAGCACGGGACGAAGGTCGAGAAATGGGCCTCCTGGTTGGTGTTAGAAATAGGAAAGGCACTCCCGCAACATCGTCCCGATGCTTATGCATAAGGTCCAAGACATTTTGTTCAAGCTAGACATCGGACTAGTGCTCAGAAATCATTATGAAATGACTTGAAAACCTGAACTCACGCCGTCATGAGCGTCTATATGGTATGAACTCTTCAACAAGGCCTTCAATTCATCTTCGTTCTCGTCGACGAGGAGAGCGACAACGCGGTTCAGAAAGGACGTTGATACGCGATTGAGCTCTCCATCTTCGTCTGCTAGCCCCAATGCAGAACCTGGATGATCATTGTCGTGTACTGATTCGGTTCCATTACTGCTGTCGTGGGGTTTTGCACTATATTGCCTGGCAATAGCAGCTAGCTGGGCTCTGGTATGAGGAAACTTCTGCATGCTAATCCACAATGACTTCCAACGTCGTTATAGGCTGCCTGGGTGAACGATTCGAGCAGACACTTTCAAGATCATGAGTGGCCGGGGAAGAGAACGTTCAAGGGACCGTAGTCATCACGGTAACTTTGGCCTACAAACAATTACACCTTGCCATCATCTCCGCCCACGTCGCCCAGCCACTCTATCCTCGACCCTGGCGTGGGTGAAAGGAAGATGCTGAAGGTCTACTGATACAATACTCGTGCTTTGCTCCTGCCATAAAGTGGCCCACATGCGCGGTGCCTTTATTCTGGGACTGATCGATGGCTAATAGGGTGTTAGCCTGAGCCATCACCTATCTAACAGAGAATGTCCACTTTTTTATATCACAACTTTGATGTACATTCGCCTTTATGACCTAAATTGCTCCGCCCTCTCGATCTGTATTGTAAGCTCTTCAAGCCCGGCTATCCTCTCCTTTAGTAGAGAATCAACTTTCTCCACCACCCGATCCAGCTTCGAGTATGTGGTATATGCACTTGAATGAGGCCCTCCAGGATCGAAAGAAGACGCTGATGGTGCGATTTGAATATGTATCGAGCCAACAATCGCGTTTGAATCTTTTGGCCAAAATCTAGGTGAGCTATATGAAGCAAGGCCGGGAATGGAGGTTAGCTAGAAAGGGAAATGGGTTAGAGTGCGTTGATAAGACGGGCAAGCAAAACTAACTTCGTTAAGCGCTTGTTCAATAGGGTCATGTCGCTCAGCCAGGTCAAGAGCAAGGATCCTACCAGTATCCATGACCAGGGGTATGACACTCGCAGCAATCATGATAGCAATGAACAGGGAGGCAATCGGATCGAATCCTGTCCAGCCATAGAATTGAATGAGCAAAGTGGATATGATGACTCCCACAGAGCCAAGGGTATCCTGGCAAAGAAGCTTCAACATCAAGCCAGGTCGGATAAGATAATGATGACTTACGGCCATGACGTGTAGGAATACACCTCTCATATTATGACTATGGCCTTCATGATTCCCTGACGAATGTGAATGGCCGGAATTATGGTGAGTACTCAGATGCTCGTCGTGTCCAAACTGATAATTTGGAGTGATGGGCGTCTGAACATCAGCCACGCCAAGGTGAGCGAGCTTGCTGGTTGGAATGGGTGGCATATCTAGTCCATCATCGGCAGGAGCATGTATTGATAAGGAAGGGCCCCGAGAATGACGGCGAGTGGGTGCTTCCCTTCCAAAGGGGGCGTTGAAGCTTGTAGGGTTAGAGATTGAATGGGAGTGGGAGTGGGAGTGCGCTACGGAGTGAGAGCGAGCATGGCCAGGCTTTTCGTGCGAATGAGAGTGTGCGTGCTCTTCATTGGAGTGCGAATGTCCATGCCCTTCACTGGAGTGCGAGTGTCCGTGATCTTGAGAACGAGAGTGCCCATGGTGTTCCTGAGAATGCGAGTGACCATGGTCTTCATGCGCATGCGAATGGGCATGGTCATCATGAGAGTGAGAGTGCTCTCCATGAGAATGGGAGTGGGAGTGGCTGTCAATATGAGCAGGGGCAGAAGGTGGAGGTGAGTGCGAGTGCGAGTGTGAGTGTGAGCTCGAATGAGAGTCGGCGGAATGAGAGTGAGATATTGGCGGTGGTGCGGTTGCGTGGCTGTGACCATGACCATGACCACTGTCGCTCGAAGAATGGGAGTGCCCATGTCCATGCGAGTGCGAGTGACCACCCTGCGTTGAGCTTGTCAGTCAAGAGTTAATCCTCGATAAATACGGTACTTACGTGGTGATGGTGACCACCCATTGCAAACATACCGAACAAGTTTACTGCGAGACCCAAGCTAGATACGAACAAGAGTTGATTGGTATTCATCTCGGGGGGATCCAGTCTAGTACCAAGTCAGCAGGGCAGTAAATCTTCCCAATTGAAGAACGCACAATCTCTGAATTGCCTCAAATACAATGAAGATGGAGATCAGAATGAGGAATATGCCATTGGCAAAACCTGACAGAGTTTCAATACGGCTATATCTGCACGAGGATCAGGCACCCGACAGGGATTTAAATACTGAGTGAAGCATACCCATAAGTAAACCGCTCATTAGGCTCCCAGGTAGCCATGACGGAGGCGAAAAGTCCAACGCCGATCGCCATACAATCGAATGCCATGTGAATTGCTATTTCAGAGTTCAGCGGGGTAATTGGTTCCGTCATTGAGGTACACACCATCGGAAATGAGGCCCAAACTGTTCGTCCAAACGCCGTACAGCATTTGTACGGCCATGTAAATCATGTTCAAGCAGAGGAAGTAGAATATCTTTCTCGATTCAGGGTTAGAGAGGATGGTCTTCAGGTATGTTTTAAGCAGTCTGCCCGTTGGAGTCTTTGGAGGACCAGCGAAGGTATCATGGCTATCAGGATACATGCCTACACCGGAGTCAGCAAAGTACTTCGGAAACATGGAGGTACACACCTGCGTAGAGAAATCCGCCGACGACTAGATCACTCCATCCAAGACTCTGCGAGAATGCTAAAGCGCTCAAAACGACGCATAGCACCATAATCACAGGATAGGAAAGGCCGAAGTGATGCGGCGTGAAAGATAGGTGGGCGAGGTTGCGTGCAGTTATAGGAGAGAAGAACAAGACTGAGTACGCAAGAATGGGTAGCATACCCAGCGCACTCAATGGAATGTCAGGGGATATGGGGAATCCAAGCTAATATTAACTTGAGTTCCCATCTATACTAAGTAGAGAAACGCAGGCGCACCATGAAAGTTCTAAAGATATAGAATGGAAGAGCGAATGCGGATGCGCCAAGGGTCGACGCGGCAATAGTGAATGTTGAACCCAAGGAAGGTGATAGAACGCCAATTGTGTAATCGAGTGCGCTGGAAGTCAGGGCATAGAGGGCGAGCGCGGCATAACCAACTATCGAGGGCCATGAACCAGGTGATAGCAAGCTGGTATCAGCGAGGACAGCAATGACCAGAGCAAAGCTAATGTATATGGTTTTCCTTGCCTGAACGAGGAATGAGCAAAGGAAGACGACAAGAATCACGTATCATGGCGTACCGAGGACAGACTAAGCAGGCTTGATATCCAAAGGCTTGAGAAGTGGGTAAACATGATTACCCTGCCAACATCAGTCAGAAGAATATTCCAGCGAGCGAACAGGCGTGGATGGTCACCTTGTACTTGGCAAGCGATAGAGGGCCGTGAACAGAGCGCCCGTCTGGATAAAGACCAGTAAGGACGACATTCCAAGTACGGACCACTAAAGAAAACCTGTCAGTCTGAGGAATAACCCGCCTGAGTAGCTGCAGCGCACCTCTATAGTTTTCCTCTTCGACACTTGGCCAGTAAACCCCTCCCAAACCAGTACACCAAGTCCTCCGCAAGCAAGCACCCGCATTACAACCCAGAACACTCCAACATGAAGATCGAGAAGATATTCCTTCGCTGCATAAAGAGAGAAAACGAAGAGAGTATTCGAGAGCAGGATACTGGGTATATACCGGCCAGGTATCCTATGCAAATCCCTGTTAGCAACTCCAGGAAAGTGATCGCCAGCTGGACTCGAGAACATACGACGTTGACAACACCTTTGCCGGGTTCAAGCTAATCTTCGACCTTGTCCGAGCATCCGGTACGGGCATACTATGCTGCCGTCCAAAATAAAAACCAAAGATGAATAGAGAATTCTGGAGGACACGACTTCAATGACAAGCCAACAGTTCCCGGTTGTTTGACGTTGTCGACAGTGATCCCATTCGGAGATACGGCAAAGGTCACTATGATTATTGCAGAACGCTGCCAGGTAGATACAGGAAACACGCTTTACAATTAAATAATTCAGGTATAATGTACTGTAATGCGAGTAGAACAGCCTCTAATCGAAAGCATGGTATCGAGAAACATAGATATTTAGGGATACAAGCATGGTCGAACGAAAATTCGAAATCAACGTCTAAGAAATTACTTCACATTGTATTGAGAGAAGAAATTCTGCCACGAGTCGACTGGCAGATTCTGCTGCTGCTGCTGATGCGACGGCACGACTTCAGGTCCCATGGAATGAACCATCTGTAGCCCGTAGGCAGAAGGTTGACTGCCCTGGTATCCACCATAATATTCATGCACTGGTTCCAGCTGCATCGAATGTCCGTAGGACATATTAACGTCAACATATGACGGCGCTTGCAGTTGTTCTGGGTGCATTGGATGATTTACTGGACTGTGAAGTTGGTGTTGAGGGTAAGAAGGGGAATGTGGCGATATTGATCCATGGTTATACGCTGACTGTTGTTGATGCGCCCAAGCTGTACCATTCACTGGTAAATGGTTCGGTGAAGCTGGTTCATTTGTGAACCGGATGCTGCTTTCCTGGGCTAATGTTTGCAGAGGTGGAGAAGCAGGCTGCGAAAGTGGGCTAGAGCCAGTGTAGGAGGGAGATGATGGCGACCGCCTCGACACCAATCGCTTCATTCCATTGAGACCAGAGAATTCGTCGGGTTCACTCTTGACAGAAGGCGGAGAGTAATAGCTCAATTCCACCGAAGGGTTTGCCGTTGCGAATGCAGCCATGGCACGCTCTCTTAGCCTTTGTAGGACCGGCTGTGGGAATTTATGAACTCTTGGGAGAGCTCAGACATCAAGGAGAACCTACCAAAACTTTGTTCTTGCGCGAGGCGTCCGAGACTCGAGAAAATAGATTATACGCTGCGTCCAAAGATGAGAAGGCCGATCGAGCAAGTTGCATTCGAGTCTTGACTGCGATAGACCCGAGAACAATCTGCATGGCGCTCTTTCAGCAGGCGTCGATCAAGACCACACGGAAAAACTTACTGCGCAAGAGAAGACGTGAGTAAACAAGAACCACATTCTCTCCGTTAGCTCCGGATGTTGTTGGAACAAGCTCTCGATCAATCCAACAAAGGATGTCGCACTATTGTACGCTGCCAGCACCGAGGGTGCATACTTGCTTCCCATAGGGTCTTCAGCGTTTGTCTCCATAGCCTGTGCAAAATACCCTCGGTGCATATAGAATAGAGCTAATGGCGATCACTTGTTTCAGCAAGCTGCAAGACGAAAGACGAAGGATAGAGAGCACTCACTGATCTCTCTGATAGCAAAGGCAATATACCTCTGCATTGTTAGCTGAACACTGGGAACCTCAGTGTCATTGCTGAGTTTTGCGCCTCCAAAGCCAGGAACCTGCAGACTCGGCGGGACATACCACGTCCTCACTTTCCGGTCTAGTTCCTGGATGTGATTGTAATTAGGTGGTCGGGCTCCGAACGCCTGATCGTGAACGACGTTCAGGCATTGAGATGCAAATCGGTGTTTCCATGCATCGACTAGGAGGGTTGCCATTAAATTAGTTTGAATCAAGACCGCCGAGGAAACGGAAACGAACAGCTCATCTCGATCTCGCCATTTTCGTTCTTCACACTCTCATGAGGTGGCTTGCTGTCAACATGTGCCATCGAAAGCGACGGTGGGCGCCCAAACGTGAGACTCTATTGAATACCGGGTGAAGAAAGAGATCAGTACCAGTCGAAATTTTTGAAGAAATTGAAACCCCAATCACCTGCCATGAATCGTATGTCAACAGTTCATAGAACAGCTGCCTGCGTTTATGAGTTTCAGAAGGCTCCAGGTTCCATTTCCCGCTATCTCGATCTGGCGGTCGAAATTTCAGTCAGCCTCGAGGTTGAAAAAAGCGAAGGGAACCTGCGTACGCAGTCCGAGCTGATAGGAGCTATGAGCCAATCACAATCCAGCTAGCAGTCATGAAATCCACTTACACTTTGAGCTAACTTTACGACCATTCCCATCACCACCCATCGAGGGCCAGCCATATCAGACAAAAACATGAAGTGGCACATCATGATCTGTGGACACCATGAGGACCAAACCTGATAGACAAGTCAAATCTCTTACCAGCGCTTGAATGCCGGGAATACTCTGCTCATCCATCAAAGAATCAAGAGACAAGGCTGCCCTGGCGAGTTGGAAGTAGTTCATTGCTTCCGCATTGTGTGCTGGCTTCTTCAGATCCAATAGGGTGCCGAGGGCAAGAGCCATATACAAGATGGACAGATTGTGTGATCCTGTCTTCTCTTGGTATGCTCCTTCATTCTCGTAAATTGGCCGAAAGACAGTGTCGTAGAAATCTTGTTCTGGTATCGGTGCATACCTGTTACCGTGTCAAAGTACGGAATAGGAAGTGAAGAAGCGCCATGATCAGTAACGTGCTCAGTAAACAGGGGACGCAAATGAAAATCTTCACGCACATCCACGCAGCATGCCGAAAGTACAAGTCACAGATATCCGATGCCGGCTGGTGTGGCGGAAGCTTCCTAACCAATGACGCTCGGATGTCTTCGTCTGCAATTTTGTTCACCGGAGGAGCAAATGGAAATGCCGCGCTCAAGAACGACGGGTCCAAGGGCACGGGGGAACTGTGTTCCCGCTCCCCATTCTCGTCACCGGATCCTTCTTCATTCTGCCCGGTAATGTAAATGTGAGATCAGTGCAGGACACCGTGATGCAATGGACCAACCTGGAGAAGATACTGGAGATGACCATGAGTCAGCGTCAATTCAGTATGACGAAGCAAAGTCGCTTACCCATGAGTTGGCGCCCTGGCCAAAGAATGTCGAACGCCCTCCATTAGAGATGGACCTGCAACCGATGTTAGATAGAGAGCAGATTGGCAGCTATCACGACGAACAGGGATCCTATTGATTCTATTGCATCTGACGACTCTAGTTTCTCTTCCTTGATATTTGGCGAGTCGAATCGTTCACGCTCCAAGGGTCTTTTAATTTGCAAGAGCTCCTCAGTAAGCAGGGGATGCGTGTACGTGGAGTGCATCCTATGTGACTCTCCTAGAGCATCTTCGAGGGCTCGAACTCTGTTAGCTAGTTCATTGATTTTTTCGTGGAGGACTTCAGTGTTCGCAAGAACGAATCTACGAGAGCAAAGATAAGTCGATGTAGAGCGAGGGCGACAGTCCTGGTAATCACCTGTTGCCCTTTCCAGTCGTCAAGGATCCTGGTAGAACATTGTCAGCTCGACACAAACAGGCTCAGGCTAGCTCAGACTTGACTTACCGTCGGGGCATATTTGGCTGCACCCTTTCTTGACACAATTGCTATCGAATACCGAATTTTCAGCGTGTTCTGAATTTCCCGGTCGAGCGGCGCATCCTTACCTGCAGGGAAATTCGCGGCTGCACCTAAATAGCCGGAGTCAGTAATTAACTACCAGGCTTGGATTACGATCGGACAAACTTGAGCTTCAACCTGAATCGGTGTTCCTGATGAGTGACTGTGTTCTCCTTGCAGAAGTATATTCCGCTGCGTACCTCCTACATTCAGCACAAGATAGGGCTGTGCTCCTTCGTTTGGTCCTTGCAACTAATTGAGAAGATTCCTGGCTTTGAAGCGAGGACATTGCGCGCCGATAAGGCCCAAAGGTAATCTGACAAGATGGTGGTGAGAGTAAGAAAGTATGTGAGGGGTATTGTGAGGTCGGGCCTCCAGAGCTCCGTTAGGTCTCGCCGTCCAGGGCCATCGCTGTTTGGCTGACTTGAGCTTGAACCTTCTTAATTTGGCAGGTGCACCATACCTGGTCCCTGTTTACAATTATTTACCGAAACCTTGATCTAAGGACGTCAGGAAAAAATTGCGACGCGTTTGACCTTGAACCATCAGGAAGGTATGTATCCTTTTCCAATCCAAAAGTTCTGATGAACTACTTAGATGACGAGTCTGAACTTGTGGGGCCAGAGTTTCTCTGGTTTCTGCAGAATATGACGAGTCTTTCACAAATTATACCATTCATGCTTTCCTGATTCATTAACAATCATGCGATGACAAAAGCACACACAGCTGACTCTCTACATCTCTACAGATACCGCTGTGATTCCTTTATCATGCCTCCACGCGATGAAGATTGGTCGGACTCTGACGACGAAAACCTGTCAGAAATAGAAACATCTGTCTTGCTGGGTGTCCCGGACGGTGCTATAGACACCGCCTCGGATCTGCTGGACGCAGCTGTCTCTCGTATCGGCGGACACCCTGTACGACCTATGTATTACGATAATCTTTCAATATCGATTGCTTATCTACTTGATACAAGGCATTCCTTCCTTCTCATGAACCGTCCTTTACCTCTTCTCAATGCAAAATATGTTCCAATCCCTGCGAGCTCCTTGTGCAAATATGGTGTCCTTTCGAGGACAGCCCCTTCGATCGGAGCCTGTACGTGTGGGGCTGTTCAAAACCCTCATGTCAAGGTAAATCTGGCAGGTATGTACATCAGCGGATCGTGGTCAGTAGGTTCCTCATGCCATCATTATTGCCTAGCATTCGAGCCTGGAGAGGGCTGAGACGGAATGACAAGTATGCAGCAAAACTAGAACAGAAACTAGCCAGAAAGCGGCAGGCGGAGGAAGCCAGCGCCCGAGCGGCAGCTGCCAAACGCGAAGCTACCCAGGCGGCACAAGCCGCAGCGAAGGTTAATCCTTTTTCGGTGAGAACAGATACAAGTGGAGCAGAATTAAATTGCTGATCGCTGCTGAAACAGATGAAACCGACAGCGGGCTCTGGCGCTTTTGGCGGTTTCGGAAATCAGATCTTTGGCAGCGAATCTGAGTCCCCCGTTACGCCACCCTCGACAACAGAAAAGGCCAACGAAGTCGTTGCGCCCACACAGGATGATGGTGATGATTCAGAATCCTCAGAAGAGGATGACGAACTTCTCACAGCTATGGCATCCGTAACTGTCAACGATGAATCCGCATGGAAGGCAACGCCCTCATATACGCCACTCTACCTATCCACCGTCTCGGAGTATCTGCCCCCTGAGGCAAAGCCAAAAGTACCAACTGGTGCTCAAGTACCCGATGTTGATGACAACGATTCCAAAGGAAAGGGTGGCAACGCTTGGGCTTCTGAGACATATGAAAACTCGCTTGAGATGGATCACGTCTTCGAACGGTTCACTAAGCGAGTCGGCTGTGAAGGAGAGCAGTGTGTACGGTTAGTATTGGCCTTCTGGCTTTCTGATATCTGCACCCCGTTTCCTAACCACCAATGATCTTCTAGGTATGAATTGAATGGCACACCCCTACCCTACTCCTCGGACTCAATCTTCACTTCACTATTCCCATCCCCTCCATCGACAGCTCCCGTAGTGACCAACGTAACCCGGGGAGCGTTTCAGCCTCCCTTACCAAAACGAAGCTATTTCCCCACAGCGACGACTATCTCCAATTGCCCTATCTGTCGCTCAAAGCGAGTCTTCGAATGTCAACTCATGCCGAATCTGATCAATATATTACGCAAAGGCGATGATAAGGATGACACAACAAAGACGGCCACTCACGGAGAGAAGCTGGGCATGTCGGGCGAGGAGAGGAGAAAGGCTGTGGAACTTGAATTGAAGGGAGAAGGTGGCGCTGGTAGTGGAATGGACTGGGGCACATGCATGATTTTCTCGTGTGAGAAAGATTGCTGCTTGGATGATGCGAGACAGAAAGATGCGAGGGAATGCTGGAGGGAAGAGTTGGTCCTGATTCAGAAGGCTCTGTGATGGTCATATCATTCGTGTACGCAACTATCACAATACTTGAAGCGAAATTTGCAAATGCGTCCAGTATTTCATGGGTTAGTGCGGCGGGTTGAAGCTAGGGGGAGGGACCCACATTTCATGGAAAGGACTTTCAAGCCTGGACCCACATGGTGCGACTAATTTTCACACAATTCATTCTCTAATCGAAATTACATGGAAGACAGTGTGGTCAATCAGGGTGTCTTCGAGAGCTGGTAGAATGGACAGCTCCCGAACCGACTTGTTATTGTTACCTGCCCTTTCACCTCGAACCCCATTCTTCCGTAAATTATGAGCTTTCGATAAAGAGACATCAGACTGAGCAATGATGCGTTACGGAGAGATACGTACGTCCACTGGAGTAACAGTTTCTAGAACGATCGAAGTCTTCTCTTCCCTGGCCTATGTTAGCCAGAAATCATAATTTTAATCTGGTCGAGAGTATGGCATAGGCAACACATACGATTTCGTCGACCACTTTGATCATGCTCTTGCCTATTCCTTTCCTATGGTGCTCGGGTACTACACCAAATAGCAGGAGAGACCAGTTAGCTTTCTTGAACCCGGCGCCAACCGTCTGCGCCTCCAGGCGGATGATACTTGGTATGAACTAGCAAATAATTGATCAATCCATCCATAGGTTTCGGAGAAGGCCATTTTTTACGTGATCTAGCCACCACTTCCTGAGACTTTCTGGAGCTTGGTCAAGAAACATGGAGCCACCGGCTTTGAGCTGCTCCTCGCTTGTGTGGACTCTTGAGTACACCAGACGCCAAAGGAGGGGAAAACTCACGTTCCGTTCAACTCTTGGCCCGGAGCAAACCAGACAGCTGCTCCAACAATGTCTTCAGCGTTCGGACCATAGGAAGCAACTTGGATCTTCCCTCCTACAGCGGCAGCTCGCAGACTAGACTCATTATTTAGAGGAACAAGAGATCGGTCGCCGTCGACAAGATAGTCTGTGAAAGGATCATCTAATGGAAAGCAGCCTTTAACGTACCCCTCTGTCAATAACGTGAATCTTACCGTCTCCGAAAGCCGCCTGTAGGACTTCGTTTATTTGCTGGAGTTCCGCCTCTGCAAACCACGTGTGTTAGACCGAATCGCAGTACTTTCCGTCTCTAGAAGGGCGAGCGTACCGGAAGGGTTTTCAAGCCAACGGATGGTAAGTGCTGGCCCAGACATTCTGATAATTTCGAGTGTGAGCCCACAAAATAATTGATATTCCAGACAGCAGCTAAGAGTCAAGGTTCCCGGATCCGAAAGTTATACGGCTTGCTACCGGCGACCTTGCCAAGCTGATACTACAGTATGCGTGGAAGTCAGATAAGATAAGATGGGGTCCACTCAAATCACTGGCAACTGAGGGATAATCTCAAGGAGACCCTAACTATCTCCCAGTTCCTAAATAGCTACAGAATCAATGGCGTACATCGCAGTGTCGACACATCGCTAGCTAAACTATCTTTTTCTCCATGATGAGGACCGTAAAGGAGCGGAATGGGCTCCAGAGTTCGGTCTGACCACGGACCTCGAAACCTAATTTCTTATAGATTACGACCTAGAATTGGATGAGTATGGCTTTATTTAACAAATCCATTCATGAACTTACATTATCTGGGCCCGATTCGAGAATCATGTTTACGCCGTCCTTCAGGGCCTTAACATGAACCTCAGCAACCATAATCGATCCTGAGGCAAAATCACAATATAACATACAAGATTCTCGACCGATTTGAAAAAGGCCTTCGTGATTCCTTTCCCTTGATAGTTCGGAGATACACCAAGAAGCGGAAGGTACCACTGGCGTTTCTTAGCACCAACCCCCACCGATTGCTCTTCCAGTTGATTCATGGTTGGTACAAGCTATATTTATTTTATCAGTCACATTTCCACCGCCGCACAGCATCAAGTACTTGCATGATTAAGCCACCAGTCCCTCACTTCTTGAGGTGCTGCTTCGAAGAATGCTGAGCCGCCTGCTGCCTTTTGTTCGTCGCTGTGGATGGATATGAAATGCTTCGAAAACACTCGTGCCACTTGTGCATACCTTCCGTTCAGTTCTTCTTCAGGACCAAACCACAACGCAGCGCCTACTATGTCTTCGATTTGAGGGCCGACGGTGGCAACCTGGATCCTTCCCCCCACTGAGGCTGCGCGAACATTTGACTCAAACCTTACAGGGATCAAGGCAGGATCGCCCCCCACTACGGCATTTGTCCCGTCGTCTACGAACTCAGGTTACTCTCATCGGTCAGACGACATTGTTTACATACCATTTGCAAATGCAGCCTGAAATACCGCAACAATGCGGAGTATTTGAGCCTCTGGACAGCTGTAAGTTAAACCAGGTCATATGCATCAGTGGTTTGCAGCAACAATCGTACCTGAAGGTTGCTCTAGCCATTTCACTGTGAAGAGTGATTCAGACATTGCGGATTGCCCTGACCGCGTTCAGAAGACGAGCGCTTGCTTTATTTATTTGGAGAAACCACTGCGGAATGGGTCACGCCGTACTCAGTCGGGTCCGATTCGAGCATGAGGAGTAGTAGGATGATCTGCAGAATTGAATTCTCTTAGTTGTTGATCACAAGGTAGTATCGCTACTGCGAAATGGCCGACATCCTGAGTCATGGCTTTTTCATCATCATACGTATCCTATAGCTCCCAAATTGGCTTGTTACGATCACTTCCCCTTTTACCACGAAGCCCATCCTTCCATAGATAACCACCTGAAGTAAATCAACATCTTTCAAATCTCTCCATAAATTACGTTACTTACGTCAAGATCAGTGACAGTCTCAAGCACTATGGCGGCGTCGTCGAGTCGGGCCTGATTAGATTCTTGTAAACCAAGAGGCGAAAATCAGATATTGCAGAAGTTTTACCGTTTCTTCTGCTGATTTCATTAGAGCTTTTGCATATCCCTTCCGATGGTGTTCGGGCAAGACGCCAAACAAGGTCAGAAACCAAGAATCCTTTCGGAAGCCAGGACCAAGAGACTCGTCGGCAAGTCGATCCATCGCGGGGCCAAACTGTCAACAGGTGTAAGATAGGTTCTTTCTGGTATTGGAGGTACCGTACATGTTCATTGTACCAGCTTTTGAGCTCATCCGACACTAAATCAAGAAACTTCGAGCCTCCAGCTTTTAATTGCTCTTCCCTTGTTAATTTTAGACAACAAGTCTGTAAGCGTCAGAATCTGTGCTTACGTTCCATTTTGTTCTGTTCCGGGTCCGAACCATACTCCAGCTGCCACAATGTCGTTTGGTTGTGGGCCGAGTGAGAGGACCTGGATTTTGCCTCCGACTGCGGCGGCGCTGATGATTGACTCGAACTTCAGTGGAAGCAGAGACCTGTCACCTCCAACGAGAGAATCGGTCAGGGGGTCGTCTAGTCCGTTTGAGTCAGGAATCATTTCAGTTAGCTTGGCTACTCACCGTACAAAGCTGTTCGAAGCACGTAGTTAACGCGCTCTAGCTCCGCGTCTTTCGTAGGCGCTTGTTAGCGAGCTGAAGGTTTCCACGATAGTTCTATCTCACCGGAAGGGGCATCCAACCAGCGAATAGAGGATCCTGTCGCGGACATGATGGAATTCGGGTGTTTCTTTGCAGGAGGGCGTGCATTTTTCTGCAGTTTTATTTGCCAGGCTGATGGTTGGTATCTATGACTCGGACGTCGCTACTAGTGATCCGGTTCATGAACTTTGACCCTCTGTAATCTAATCTGATCCGACTTCAAGATCAAACATTGTCATGGACCTTTATGACACTGGATATTTTGTTGTATCAACTCTCTTAAGGTACCTTCACCATCTGATATAGGGTGTGTGTGCCAACAGGTGTCTCTATATCAGCCTGGCACGCGATTGTGAATCCCATCCTCTTGTAAATGACAACCTGCGAGTAGGTATCAACCTGACTGCTCTCTCTAAGTCGGAAAAGAGCTCACATCCAGAGGCGTAAACGTCTCCAATTCGATTGATACCTTATCTCTTCGTACCAGTTCTTCGGCGTTTCTGAGCATTTCTTTGCCGATTCCCTGGTGCTGGAATTCAGGTTGAACTGCGAACATCAGAAGCGACCACTGAGCGGCTTTGAAGCCAGGCCCCAGGTGTTCTTTCTCCAGCGTGAATACAACGGGCAGTAACTGTAAACTGTGTGAGGACAAATTCAGAAGCGAGTGTATTCTTCATTCTCACATATTCTAACCACCAGTTTCTTAACTCTTCAGGAGATGTATCGAGGAAGGTGGAACCTCCACCGTTACGCTGTTCCTCACTAGAATGCCTATGAGACACCCTTTGCGGATATTCCAAACCTTCTGTACTCACGTTCCATTGAGCTCCGCACCAGGAGGAAACCAGACAGCCGCACCAACGATGTCAGCCACTTCGAGTCCTCGAGACGCTACTTGGATCCTCCCTCCTATTACCCCAGCGCGAACATTTGCTTCGACCTTAATGGGTAATAGAGACTTGTCCCCGTGAAACAGGGAGTTATTAAGCTCGACATCTGGAGCTACGTGAGTGGCAATAAGCTAGCGCGAAGTGAATGGGCACACCTGGCTCAAAGGCAGTGGTAAGGATTTCAATGACACGTTGAATCTGCTCTTCTGAGGGAGAGGTTGGTCTAATGCTCTTGACCGAGCTGAATGGAGAGTATACCTGTGGGCTTGTTGAGCCACTGGATTGATATGCTGTCTTCCGACATGTCACAAGTCGGTCCTTAACTCTGACTCCAAGGATCGAGAAAGCAAAATATATACGCAGGGACCGTGACTCATCCCATCACGTACCACCCAGGTCATCTTAGGAATTCGGACCGAATTGGATCAGAAGAACTTCGGCCAGTTTATTATTTCGCCCTCACAAGTAGCTCAAGGGGTCTTCAACATTTGATAGAGCGTAATGTCTCCTGCTGAGCTGTTTAAAGTCGTTTGGCCCTTCACATCATAACCAATCTTCTTGTATATCATGACCTAAAACCACATATCAATCAGCCATTGCAGAAAACCCCTGTAGAGAATCGCTTACATCGTGGAGCGTGTGGGTTTCCAAGACAAGTGAAAGACTTTCCTTCTTGGCCTACGTACTCTCTGTCAACCCAGGTAATAACGTTGTGAGAGAGAATCAATCTCACGATGTCCTCGACTTCCTTGATCATTGCCTTTCCTATTCCCCTTCGATGATACTCGGGTATTACTCCAAATAATAGGAGGGACCATTGCCCTTTCTTCCAACCAGGGCCAAGGCTGTCATCACTGAGGTCCGTCAATTTCGGTATCAGCTGAAGAATCTAGCCGATTAACGCTAGGTCTTGCAAAACGGCAATATCACTGACCTGTTCAAACCACCACTGTTTCACATCTTCAGGAGCACTGTCAAGAAATAGTGACCCTCCTCCTTTCCTCTGCTCTTCTCTGATCGAGATTGGAAAAATCTTCGTCAGAAATCAAACCAGCTGGACCTTGCAAACTACGATCACTCACGTTCCATTCAACTCCTGGCCATGGCCGAACCAAACCGCTCCGCCAACGATGTCCTCCAAGTTCGGTCCAACGGATGCAACCTGTATTTTTCCGCCAATCCTCGCAGAGAGGAGGTTTGAGTAGAACTTGAGGGACATCAAGGATTTGTCCCCTTTAAATAAGTGATTCAGGAATTCCTGATCTTCAGGGATCCAGAATGATCAGAGCGCGCAGAAACGTCCGCAAAAGGAAGCTTACCATTGGCAAAAGCAGCGTCAAAGACTGCCTGTAGTCGTTTGATCTCAGCATCTGAAGATCTGGTAAGCTCCCTTTAGAAACGTTGTCGACGATGCGTGTACCCACCAGAAGGCTCTTCTAGCCAACGAACGGACAAGTTCAAATCTGCCATGTCGAGAAACTCGAGTCCGATAGATGATGCGTTCTCAAATGAGCGCCTTTTAAGTATCCTTTTGTTCCGGGCCAGCCAAGAGCAAGAATTGACTCGATGATTACTCCCGCGACAAGGGGCCGAGATATATATCATCCACATGGACTCAGCTCTAAAGGAGAATCATTTGAGCCGGCGGCCCCGAATATGCCCGTATCCTTGCTCCTCCTTCTATCTTGTCTCTTTCGCCAGATCGTGTTGAATTTGGGTTGTGAATGGGTCTGGACAGAAGTGCAAAGAGGCTGATCTATTAGGGCCATCGAATGCCTATCAAGGGGTCTTCGACATTTGATATACCATGACGTCGCCTGCTAGACCTGATAGTTCTACTTGGCCCTTCACTTGGAACCCCATTCTTTGGTAGATTATCACCTAGAAGAATATATCAGTCAGCCACTGGCAGTTGGATGGATGTGTGATGAGGATAACGCACGTCGATGGGAGTAAGTGTCAACAAAACAAGGGACGTGTTTTCTTTTTTAGCCTATGTATCAATCAACGGTCGTCAGCTTTGTTCGTGGGGTGACAAAGAGTCAAAAAAGCGCACAATTTCCTCGACCGACCAGATCATCGCCTTCCCGATACCTTTTCCCTGATATTCAGGTATTACTCCGAACAACATGAGATACCATTGACTCTTAATATAGCCTGGGCCAAGACTTCTATTCCCGAGCGCCTCTAAGTTAGGTGCAAGCTAAGGAGCCTAGTCAGTCCGAGAGTCGGCTTGCTAGCGTGAAGACTACTCACGTATTCCTTCCATCGCTTTCGCAAGTCTTCTGAGATCCCCTCAGTGAATAACGACCCTCCTCCTTTTCTCTGCTCTTCTCTACGCAGAGAACACGAATAAGTCAACATCCAATCTTATAATCCCTAGCACTCACGTTCCATTGAAATCCTGACCGGGCCCAAACCAAACAGCACCGCCAACGATATCCTCTACATCCGGTCCAATACATGCAACCTGTAGCTTGCCTCCAATTTTCGCTGATAGAATGTTGGAGTAGAACTTTAGGGACATGAAAGATTTATTGCCGTCGAAAAGGAGGTTTTGGAAGCCATGATCTATTCGTGAAATTATGTTGAGGGTGCTTAAAAGTATGTGATTAATCGGCAAGGGAGCCCACCAGCGTCGAATGCCGCCTCGAAGACTGCTAATAACCGTTGAATCTCGGCATCTAATTCGTCGGATTGGTGAGCTTGTGTTATCATATCTGATTTGCTAGTGAAACTCACCAGTAGGTGATTCCAACCACCGAATGGACAGATTGGAATCTGACATGGCAAGGTTCTGGGGTTATCCGCGGAGGAGGCCAAAAGAGACGCCGGACGAATCTTCCGTAGGTTTAAGTATCTCCTGACTCGAGGGGTCATCGATCATCATTACTGACTCGGCGAATGGTCCCTCGTGATCGACACTTCAGATCTCCACATCAACTGGGTCAATGAATCTCCCTTCGCCAGGTTGTGACCTGCTTAAATTTGGGTGATCGTTGAAAATTCAAGGACTGGATTGTCAGAATACGTTACAATGTCTTCAACATCTGGTAGACTTGACGTTCGCCGAAGCGGCTTGATACAGTAGTCTCGCCTTTCAGCTCGAATCCCAGTCGTGTATAGATTTCTACCTGGTCGTGGTCAGACCGAATGATACGATTGAGCAATCCTACTATCAGACTTACATTGGTCGGAGTGACTGTGTCCAGAACAATTGAGGCGCCATCCTTGGCAACCTTCACCGTCCGTAAGCATCTGTGTTTTGCGAAGGGAAAGAGTCCATGACTCACTCGTTCTTCAGCAGATTTCACGAGTGATTTCGCGATGCCTTGTCCGTGGCATTCAGGAAGGACACCGAACAGGACGAGTTTCCATTGTTTGAACTTGAATCCAGGGCCCAGTGTATCATCGGCAAGCTTCTTGAGTGCTGGTGCGTACTAAATAATTTATTAGTCAAAGAACTGTTGAGAAGAGGCGTAAACAGGACGAACATATTCTTCGTTCCATTTGCGTACGGCTTCCGGGGCAATGTGAAAGAATCTCGTCCCGCCTGCTGCTCGCTGCTCTTCGCTGAGTGAAACATGTCAACAAACCCTCACGTCAGATCTGCGTCTTGACCTGGTCCAAACCACACAGCAACACCAACGATATCTTCGACTTGAGGACCAGAACGCGCCACCTGTATCTTTCCTCCAACGGAAGCAGATCGAATGATCGAGTCGTACCGGATCGGCATCAGTGTCCTGTCACCATCGCACAGAAAGTCCGTGAAGGAGTTATCTGTTGGAAAGGTAATCAGCTGCTGCGCAGCTCGGAGGAAACGTAGTTCCTATCTATTACCTGAACTGAAGGCAGCCTGCAGAACTTCATTTACTCGTGTTATTTCCGCGTCTGAATTGAAACCTGAATGAGCCTGAAAGCGTTTGACATGAGGACCCCGGCTGCGTACCTGTCGGCGCCTCCAACCACTCGATCTCTACAAAGCTTGAGGTTGTCATTGAGAAGTGAATCGTGAACACATTTTACTCGTCGCCAGCAGCCCTCAAACGATTCCAACTCATGAGTGAGGTCATTGCGATTGGTATCAGAGCGTTTGTAACGAGAAATAAGGCCCGCACGCAGTCCAGGAGTTATGCTGGACGAGCCTGTACACCGCAAAAAAGCACCGCGTCGCTTTGTCGCCAATCCGGTTGATTTTCCGAGGTCAAGCTTGAATGACATACACGGCAATTACACCTTTCTATCCGCAGTCAACCGTTTCAACCGTGAAAGCGGATGACCAAGCGCAAAGGTGACGAATGATGGCGGCCAACCGTCGTGTGCCTCTACGCCGATATCACCAGGCAGCATGTCCACAAAATAAAGCTATGCTCCTTGAAAGTCTATAAACCCTGGACTTAAGTTTTGACTTGTAACTACATCTACCTCTGAGTTCAGACGACGACAATGACCTCGATACACCTGCTCGTACTTATCCATGGCATGTGGGGCAGCCCAGAGCATCTTGCCGAAGCTGGGAGGATAATACAAGAGACGTACCCAGCAGACAAAGAAGGCGACCCCCAACTTGAAGTTCTTGTAGCAGAAACGAACAGGGAAGAGGCGACATACGATGGGATCGACTGGGGAGGTGAAAGGGTTGCTGAAGAGGTGAGGATCCTTCTATTACAGAGTGACTAGCGAACTAACATCGTATTGTTTTCCAGGTCGTCGCTAAAGTAGAAGCGCTGAAGAAAGGCGGAAAGACAGTCACCAAATTCTCAGCAACAGGCTACAGCCTAGGTGGCCTGCTCGCTCGCTATGTTATTGGCGTTCTCTATCAGAAAGAATTCTTCAAGGACATCAAGCCAATGAACTTCAACACGATCGCTACTCCTCATATCGGTCTACCCAGATACCCCTCGTTCATATCATCACTTGCTTCCTCGCTAGGACCAAAGCTTCTCTCGCGAACGGGAGAGCAATTCTACTGTGCCGACAAGTGGTCACCGAATGGTAGACCACTGTTAGAGGTCATGGCAGATCCTGGTGCGTACCCTCATTTGGCAACTCACATGCCAACTGAAAATTCCTCTCAGAGCGAATCTTCTGGCAAGCCCTCAACTCTTTCCAGAACATCAGAATATACGGCAATGCGTGAGTCCTCCCCTCTCTAGTTATTCCAGCTTTTCCTGACTTTACTCTCAGAGTGAACGATGTCACGGTACCATTTGTTACCTCCCTCATATCTCTTGAAGATCCTTTCCTTGACGAAGAATTCAATGGTGTAGAAGTGTACGTCTTCCTTCGCGTCTCATTATCCTCTACTCTTCCTCACACTACTCCACAGTACACGAGACGAAAAATATGACGTCCTAATCCGGGATTACTCCCTTCCCACTGTCCCACCACCCCGCCCTCCGAAGCCTACCTTCCTATCAAAAGAATGGTTCAAGAAGGAGCGCCGACCATTACTCCCACCCGCACTCCAATTCAAGTTCCCTTACAATGTTGTACGTCTCCGTCTATCTTCTCGCTTTGCACGAGTAACTAATCCCTTTTCTTCTTCGGTAGATCATATATTCCCTCCTACCGATCCTTATCCCAACATTCATGTCAATGGTCCTCATCCGATTCGCACGAGCTTCCCGAGCTTCCCAAGCCCGTATAAAGCTTCTCGAAGAAGACAAATCCCAATCCCGCCTCATCCACATTCTCGGTCAAATCGAAAAGGACATGGAAGACGCCATGGTTGATCTCATGGAAGAAGCTACCTCCGCCCCCTCCGAATCATCATCTTCCCCATCCTCCTCTTCCTCAAAAGAAAAATGCAAAAAATCGGACAAACCAATCCTCACTCCTACACAAATCCGAATCGTTGCTCAGCTCAACAAGCTACCCATCAAGAAGGAGATGGCATATTTCCCAAAAGTGAGGAACTCACATGCGATGATTATATGTCGGGATGTGAAGAGGTTTGAGATACATAGACAGGGTGAGGGCGTGTTGAGGCATTGGGCTGCTTCGTTTGATTTGTAGGTGATAGATGGGTGCTGGGCTCAGCTGGAGACTTTGGGTATTTATAGTATATTATGCTTGATTAATTCTATACCAGGGCTTGCCAAATATTCAATCTATTATTCCACGCTTAACCTTTCCGCAGGGCTGAGATTACTTCGAGGTGGAAGCATAAAAACATGCGCTCGGAGCTTGTGTGTTAAAGTCATCCCGTGGTGACAGACTACATTATATGCGAGCATAGCGTGGCACATCGTAATAGTACATACTAATATGCAGAGAAGATAGTGTGAATGCAATGATGAAGAGAATGCTAAAGGAAACGTGAATGCAATGCAATGCAAGTACGAAAGGCAGAAAGTATGGTGGTGGAGGGTGACCGAATGCAAAGAATGAAGACGAACGTAAAGAGTGTGAATGGAATAAGAATAGGTGCGAGTACAATAACATCAAAGGAATATCGGAACCATGCACCGGAAGCTAGTCACAACGCAAAAATAGGCAGTAAAGCTCAATCGGCCTCCTCCTCGTCGGAGACGCGATTCACCACAAACAGCACTTTCTCCTTCCCCAACGCGGGCCTTCCCACCTCCTCTTCAAGGTCCTCCTCCCTGACCTTAAGCGGTGAATCATTCCACGTATCATCATCCTCATCTCCAACAAAGAATTTCGGCTTCCTTTTCACCGTATCGAGTTTTCCCGACCGCACAGGAGGGGGTATACGTGCCGGATCGGGTGTGAATACTGTTTTCTTGAAACATAGGTGCAGGAGAACATCCCAGCGGCGGTACCAATTTGGCGGCCACCCGGCGAATATGATGTGGTTCGGAGGCTTGATTGGGGATACAGGACCGGAAGGAGTTGGAGGGCTCGCTGGTACATTGGTGTCTAGCCGAGTCTTTCCGGTGGGCGTGGTTTGGTCATTTGGCTTGGCAGTAGACTCTGGCGGCGGTTCTCGTGCTGTACTACTTTCTTCCGAAGGTATGGGATCTTCTGCCTCCGATGGGGGTGTGGCTGGATCACCTTCGCTGTCGCTTTCCACAAGGGTAGAATCCGAATCGTCACTAAACCCTGCAGAGTCGGACCTCTGAATAGAGGCACACGACCTCGTATCATCCTCATCCACTGGTGTAGCACTTCCGGGCGTATATGCGTCTGAATCCAGGATCGGTGAACAATTGAGTGGGCCTCGAACAGAAGCCATGTGAAGGTCGAACATCCAGAGTGTCTTCGCCATCGTCCACAATGGCATTCCAACAAAGTACCGATCGATATGCATAGAATATGGGTCTCGGAGGGCAGTCAGATCGCCTCGTCTAGGATGGATCGTCATAGGCGGGACAGACATTCGAGGTGGTGTGGTGAAAGCCGGAATGCTTGGTGATTCGGGTTCAACGTATGGTAAACTTGATGGAGGTTTCGTCCATGGCAGAATGGGATCTTCGAATGGATCGGCTTCGGCTTGGCGTTCTAACCATACTTCTTCTCGAACAGCCCAAAACCATTTACTGTGGTGCAATGCGTGGCGGGAGAGACCGTGATTACCGTAACAGTGACGGGGAGGGGTATATCTGTATGTGTAGGTCCCTTTGTCATAGTGATGTGGTGATAGAGGAGAAGGAAGACATGAGAATTTGGGTTTTATCGACCAGTCTTCGGGTTCGTTCAGAGGTTTATGAAATTCTTCGAGGTCGGATGGGTCGTAAGGGGAGTCGCTGAAGGGGTCTGGAGGAACGGGCTGTAGTTCGCTAGGCGAAGATAACGTTTTAGATGACTCGGTGTCACCAGCACAGAAACTAGGCTGCCGTGCAAGAGGACTTCTTTGAGGTGGACTCGAGCCACTGCTTTTTATTTCTGGAGCCTCGATAACTCTTGAGCGTTGTAACAGACGTGCAATAAAATCAGAGTCGTCCTCTGACTCAGAGGAATCCTTCAGATAGATGTCAGCACTCCGGAGTGAACCTCATGGCAGATCCCACGCACCTCATCGTCCTCGTCCGAATCAGATGAATCCCCCTCCTGATTAAAGCTTAGACGGCTGCATGGACGACATGGAAATTCTTCGTCGACTTCTTCGCTATCGTTAACGTCGCTATCTCGGAAAGGATCCTGGGGAGCAGTTTCCTCAGAATTATGGTCGTCCATCAATGTCATTCTTTGTAGGATCGCTGGTGTGAAATTCCAAACAGAGGCTGCGGTTCGATAATCCAAAAGAATAAAGACAAGCTGAGAGTGCAAGGGTCGTCAAAGAGTCTTGTCTCGCCTGGTCTTGTCGCAGAACGATCGAAACCTGATACAAGGCTTACTGAAATTTGTCGGTTCAGCTTCATTATATCATGCGGAAAATCAGATAATCGCTTACGTCGGACGAATGTAACCTTCCGGGCGGTACCTTAAATTCCAGATACACCTCTGGACAACGCCCAACTATAGGTGCTCGTCGTGGTTGACGGCGGGGAGGAAACTCAAGTATTCCGGGGGTGTGGCGGTATTGTGAGATGAAACACGTGCCACGTGACACCACTTTCCGGGAACGTGTCGCGTAGCCGAAAGATAGCCCTTGATCGCGTTTCTCCTTTCCCTCCAGACGTCCCTCATGTAAATGGGCAGGCGGCACTGTGATAATAGTTTTCTTGTCAGCAGACACGAAATGACGCGTAGAGATCTCTCAATCTCGAGGGATTTAGCCTACATTCGAGCGCCTCTCGCTACAGTGGATCAAGGTGTGCATATGGTAGATTGATGAAAGATGGCTCATTTGACAAGCTTATTTGCAAACTGGGTTCTCCCCAGAATCAGACTTTCGTTTATGGGCTCGATATTTCCGTCATGTAGGCATTGGGTAGTAGGATTCTGGTAATCTACCTTCATTTGGAGTGTATTTGAAAGAAAGGTCGTGAAATTCAAGGTGCCCACGACGTCACGAAGAGGTCTGGATTGGCCTGGGGACTCAAAGTCTAAATTCAAATGTGGAGGAAGCATGAACTTGTGCCGCCGGCAGATAGACTGCAATCAGCGCAATTTCGCCGCTATATGTAGAGATATGATGCCTTGGATTGCAATTGAGGAGGGTTCTTCGCGTGAACGGCCGATCGTTCCGATAACAGCTGATTGCTGCAAAACGATTGACAAGAGTGGGACTTGAACCCACGCCATCATACGATGATGAGAACCCGCGAAAGCAGGCAAGCTACGCTTGAGTCACACGCCTTAACCGCTCGGCCATCTTGCCATCGAAAGTACAGCGTAGAGTGTCTCCGCAGACAGCACGAGGGAGAAATGAAAGACGAAACATGACTCAAAGCCTCGCTGCGCCCATGCGTATCGCCCCAAATCGCCTTTGTTTCCTCCCATGCCCTCCTTTAGGATTCGTTGGGCCATTTCATCTTGCACAATTACTGTCGGTGTAGCAACCTCACCCAGCAACCTTCTTCTCGATGTCAAAGACATTGCAACGCCTGCGGTTCTTTGACAGCCCCTTTTTGTGAGAAGACCGTCGATCTATTGTGGGTAACCGGCGTCGGCTAGATTATGATTGCCAAAAGAAGGCAAGGTGACGGAAAGTGCCACGCCCTTTGATCGCCCTTGGCTCTCAACGTGGATCCACCGCACCAAAGTGACGCAGAGAACAACAACTGTGCTATGCATAAAAACGTTGGAGGCAATGGAAACCACGATTTCAAATACCTTTGTTGTCCAACACTACGACCACCGACGACCAGCAAGTTAAACAAGCTTAGAAGACCAGCAAGCACTTGGCGATGGCTCGATACAGGACCAGGAGTCCACAGGATGCATCCAAGAAAAGCCCCGGCAAGATTAGCATCAAGAGAAAGCCTAGACATCCAGACAGTACGTTGGTAGAACAAAGGATTCTATTAATCTCTTTGACTATTCTGCAGATGTTTTGTACGCAATTAGTCACATTCACCTCGTTGAGCACCACGGACAACGCCAATATTTTCCCATTCGAGAGGTCTATGAGACGGGTGAGGCTTACCCCATATACAGCTGAACGATTTCTGATTCGTCCTCTTTTAGCAAAACATCTACATGCTGAACGCAACGACGAGGTGACTTTGGGCAAGTACCTAGAACGCGCCATCCACACTCATATCCTGAAGACCTTTGTAAGCCTCCATTGTCCTCTTACAACTGAAGTGTTCTCATGACAGGCTTAGGTTAACGCTGGATACCTTGAATTTGATGACCTAAAGACACATATAAGAGTTACACCGGCCGGCTCAGCTTTGTACGTTACCTCATTGCTAAAGCCATCGAAGTATAACCTCACTTCCTTTCATTGTAGCCTTCAAGATGTGGCAGAGAAAGTGCGAGCCACTGAGTATGACTCCAAAGTCATCGAACACAGGGCCCATTGCGACTACTTCCGTCAACAAGTAGGACCCCTGGCCAAGCTTACGACCAAAGAACTCTCCGACGAAGTCGAAGACCTCCAGGAAAAGGTGGAAGAATATGAAAGACATCAAAGGACTTGCCCTACTTTCACATCCTCACAACCCTTCCAACGTGCTTCCAGTGCCGCAACCGAGCTCTCTTCAGATGCTGGTGGATTTGACGATATGCCACATCTACGCACTCCAGACAGCTCAATGGATCCCCAAGCCCAAGAAACAGAAGATGGTCGTAACGCAGACGCAGAAATGCTGCCACCTGCAGAACTATTCTCTCAGTCATTGTGCGTATTCTTTCACTTCCTTTCGCTATTTGCCTTGATTAATTATCCTCCAGCTCAACACCCGCACCCGCCTCACGAAGACCTATACAATCCACACCCTTCAACAATCCCTACATGACCCCAGAAACGATCTCTCGTAGTCGACCCCAACGTACAATCACTCAAGCTACCATCACTCCTCCCCCTTCTCCACCATATGGGAACCGTAGATCTTTGACCCCTCAGGCTCCTGCGACCGAGCATATGGAGGATATTGATATGACGTTGGACGACTATGCAGATCCGGATACTACTCTGGTGCATTCACCTGGAGAAGGTGATTATCAAGAACTATCAACGCTCCGTGAAGAGGTATGGCAATTCTCTACTTCCTGCAGTTCGACATATCTCAATGAAATTCATTCCAGAATAAAGCCTACAAGAACTGGACGTATAAGATGGCAGACCTAGTCAAACCTTGGTGGGGTGATAAAATCTTCAACCCTAGTGACATAAACGAGATCTCGAATTCGGCTTGTCGAGTCGTTTCCAATCTTCAGTTCGCGGAGGCTGACATTCTGGAGAAAGACAAACAACTGCAGTCTCTGCAGAATGATCTTGTTTGGACAAAGGTGGCTTCTGACGCCCAGGTAAGCTTCAAATATTCTACTACCAACTACCCGAGTAGTCTAATATCCTCCGTGCCAGATTGAATCCTTGCAGATTGCAGTGCGGGACGCCGAGAACGAACTCATTGCATACCAGCTCGAGCGTAAGCAAGACCACGCTGAGATACAAGACCTGAAAGACACCTTGGTGAATACTAAAGAGATGCTTGCGAATGCGATCAAGGAAAGGGACGAAGCTGTAGAGCAAATTCGGAGCATCTTCATGGGCGCAGGAAAGTTCTTGAATATTCCTACAGAGGTGAGTTCTTACAGGGTATTTTTGAAGGGCTGTGGTTCCTAAATATTCGCTTGTAGGAACCCATATCTATCTCTGCTGACCCTGTACTGCGGACTGCGTGATTCTCAACTTATGATCCTAGGGAAAGGCCATAGCAATATGTACAATTCTTGATACCCAAGTGTATACCCCATATCTTCATCTGCACTCTCCATTCATGCTCGAATAGATACCCAAAACACACGATTTGTATTTTTATAGTTGCAATTGGTATAATCGTTGGCTTTTGTACAAGTACCATGCTCAGCACAGCCAGCAAGTTATTGATTAATTTAGAGACGAGAAACGACCCAAGCAGCAGCAGCAGGAGCATTCTGGCGAAATCAAAATTCCGATTAGAATAAATGGGAAGACGAAAAAAGGCGCAAGACTCACGGCTCCATAGCCCAAGTGAGCAGGCAGGATGATGGCACCCCCGGCGCAAATGTTATCACCAGTGGCACAGAAAGTCTTTGAAGTGATACCACCAGCGAAGGCTTGGCCATTGTCGGGGTCTCCAAAGACGACAGCACCACTGATACGAGACTGAACAGATGATGCCATTTTACCAGCCGAAAGATGGGCGACCTGTGCACCTTGACTACAGGAGGGTTTATATCAACAAGGCAACTTAGCAAACACATTGACTCCACATACCTATAACCACTGATGAAGATCTTGGTATTCGGGCACGAGCTCGCAATCGAAGCTGCATCACTTGCCATCGTTTGTGCGCCACCTTGATCACCTCCAGCCAGGAATCCGGCAACAGTAGCTGGGTACGGGACACCAACGAAAGACAACGTCTTTGATCCCAAGGCACTCTGAAGAGCCGACTGGAAAGGCGGCCCGACGATGGTACCAAGGGTCCCCGATTCACCGGTTCCACGAGCGAAGAAGACGGTGACATCGGCACAGGTCGCGCGTTCGACTGGGCTGGCGGATGCAGACAGCGCTGCGAATGCGAGGAGTAGAGAGTAGAATCGCATCTTGAGCTTGTTGAACTGTAAAGATAGTCTTGTTGACTGAAGAAGGAGCGAATTTGGAGGCCCTTTTTATACTTGTGGTTGCATAGGCTAGTCTTCGACTCGGCTATGAAGAGTCTCCTAGCCCGGCGTCCACAAGACTCAGAACATGGCAGAAGTAGACCATAAACGTAGAAACCTGAGATCGGGTGTTTTCAGAATAACGTTCTTCGAGGAGCTTCAGCACCCGAGAGGTCCTTCGCGTAGATCCAAACATCAGTATTTCGACGACGTTGCCCATAGAAACTCAAATTCAATAGGTTCAGCCTGAGAAAAGAACGGAAAAACTGAGCAGCTGACGATTTGGAGTGCAACAATACGTCAAGGTCAGGGTAACTGGACATGGTACGGGTGCAAACTATGCACCCGCTTCCATTTATTTCGTGTTTGCAGAATGCATCAGATCCAAACACAGGATGTTCAAGCGCCATGATCCTGCTAGGCGCGACCGTACTTGTGGCCTGCGGCGCACCATAGCCTCGCTGCGTGCACAGTTACTCCCGTCGGCTTAAATCTGGCGAAATAACGCCAGACATATACCTCCTCGGAAGTCAAGACTATGGACGCAACAGCCATTCCATACCAGGTGCCCCAAGAAATCGTCGACTACATCCTTTCCTTTTGCGAGGATGACACTGGCACCCTGAAAACTTGCTCGACAGTAGCCAAGTCGTGGGTCATATCAACCCGTAGGCTTCTCTTCAGCTCCCTTACCATTGGAGGAGCGCGTCGTGTATTCAGGTTTCGACACGTGGAACCCATCCTGGAACGAGCAGAAAGCACAAAAGAGCAGTTGGAAGAGCTTGACAGGTTGCTCCAGGACTCACCAGAAATTCCGTCCGAATATATCCAGTCACTCAGGCTTAGGTTTGAGTCCCCGGCCACTTCCCCTGCAAACTACGATACAGAATCCAATGCTCTAATCAGCCAAATTCTAGGAAGGCTGCAGCGGGTCAAGACCATTTACCTTCACCTAGGCAGCTGGGAAGCCTACCCAGGAGATTCATCTCAAGTCCGAGAATCAATTCTTGCACTTCTTCGTAGCTCAGAGATTGAATCTATCCTCATCTCGAACTCAGAGTTCCTTCCATCAAGCCTTTCCAACTTGATCACCCAATCCCCCTCTCTGAAACGGCTTTCGATCCTCGATCCCCTCTTCCGGGAAGATAGTATCATACCGGCACAACCCTCCTCTTTCACCGCAAAGCTACAATACCTTCGTCTCGATACCGAGTTACGTTACATCGTACCTACCTTCCTCAATGAATCCTTCAACTTGAAGATCAACAACCTTCGCCACTTTCGGGTCCGGTTGACAGAAAGTCGAGAAGAATGCGACTTAATACACCATTTGCTCACTCAAGCATCGTCTACTTTGGAACATCTAGCTCTAGCAGATCAACAATTATTCCGAGGTATGGACTTCCTTCTTCTGTATGAGCGCAGCTAAAACGAAACACAGATACACCCTACTTCTTTCCCATCAACGATCTCACAAATCTACGCACTCTCAGCTTTATTGGCTTTAGAGCAAACGGATTCCATTCCTCCCTCCGATGGATACCTCACGTCTTTAGCGATGTCCCTTCCCCTCTCTCGCTTGAGGAGGTCCACATTGCAACCACCACCCACCGCCTCATGATACCTCCGTTACTTGTGAACGGCAGCATCGATCCAATGCTCATGAATGGGGACAAAACAGTAGGAGAAGTCATGCTATGGGGTCCCTTACAGGAAATCGATAGCTTCCTGGCCACAGACAAATTCCCTTGTCTGAGCAAGGTCGTGGTTACAATCACAATCAGAGATCCCCACCCTACTTCTGAAGACGAATTTGTGGTCAAAGCACGACAGTCTTTCCCTTCACTAACCCACCTCCCTAATGTATCACTTGTTGTGAATGTTGGTACTATGGTATACTAATTTCCCAAATAATATCCCGCAAGCTTGGTTAGTATTATTGATTTGGTTGCGAAGTAGTGTAGTACATGCGCGTGTGGTTATTGATGCAAGTGGTAGTCCATTCAATGGGAATAAGTTACGCATAAGACAAAAATATCATCTGCCTGAGGGCTAGTCATCATATTCCGTTAACGTTTCTAGTGTTTTGCTCCAAGCAATAACCTTTGGATGAGCCATGACCTTGCAATGAGGATCAGCTACGAGTTGCCTCTCGAAAAAATAGTTGAAATATGAACCTTCCTAGCATCGAAATTGAGGACTTGTAGTCCCTCCAGTGATGTAGCGCGAGATAGAGCAACATAAGCCTGTCCCTTCTCGAAGACCTTGCCAAGATCAACTTTGACGCGATCAAGCGTCTGACCTTGAGATTTATGAATACTCATAGCCCAAGATAGGATGAGAGGGAGCTAAATAGACGTTGTCAGTACAATAGTCAATGAAATTCATCAAGCACCTCACCTGCGTCCTTGAAACTTGAACTTCGCCATCAGGCAGTTCAACCTTCCATACCTCCGGCATGACCAAGAAGTATCTCCTTCCACCATTGGCCAAAGCAAATTCCACCACCGGATATCGCTTCGCGGTACCAGTAGCCCCAGCCTTCGCACCCTTCTTCGTCGCGGAGCCAACAGCCGTCACAACGTTTGCCGCACCAATGACACCTCCAAACTCTGATACTTGTGGGTTGTCATCCAATTCAGTACCATAGACGGCGGGATCAACAAAGCGAGCTACTCGTCCAATAGTACCGTTGACCAGCGTCTCATCAACATTCTTGAGTAGCATGACTTGCGCGTCGAGGCGGAGTGTCAGTACTTGAGGTGCCATGAAGTTAGCCAGCATCTTGGCCCGTTGGTTCTCATCTCGAATAGATCCTCCATCCAGCGCAGTGTATGATTCGCTATGGGTTTGTAGTTGTCGTAGTCTTCCCTGGTTCGACCTTTCAACGTCTTCTCTCATTGGGAACCTGCAGGATGGCAATCAGACTGCCTGAAGACTTTGAAGGGAAGAACGGGAAAACCGACAATTCAGTGGCGGACAGGCCGTCTTCATACTCGATCGCTCGCGATAGGCTTTTAAACCTGGTAATTGACTTGGAGCTCAGTGTACCAAATCGCATCTCATTGAGCATGTCAATGAACTCTGTACTCAGCATCAGTGTATTGTCACATATCTCGATCAAGGGCTACGAACCTTGGTCTCTCTGCCTGAAAACTTTCGTCAAGTTGAATGTCCGTTGAATTGTTTCGTTCCAAGTGTCAGCCTCGAATGCAAATTTCACGTTGCCACTCTTCTGAACAGGAGGTAATTGGAAGAAGTCGCCTGTGACAATGACCTGGAGTATGATTTAATGAGCTATATGAAATCCTGAGCACTGAGGTGTTTTACTTGAATACCACCGAACGGCTTTGTGTGCTTTCGCAGGGTGCAACCAATCTTGGCCAGCTTATCGAAAAGCTCACCATCAACCATAGAAACTACGAACATAGAGTGCCATCAGAAAATGCGCCACAAAGTCAAAGCACCAAATAAACCTTCGTCAATAATGAGGACTTTAGTCCTTAACCATCGCCCAGCAGCTTTCTTGTTCTTCCGGACCTTGGATGCTAGTTCCTCTGCAGGCTCAATACCAAGTCCAATGCCAGCAAACGAATGGATCGTTACGCCACCAATGTTGCAGGCGGCAATACCAGTAGAAGCCGTGATAGCAATTGCATCTGGGCTCTTGACATGTTTCTTCTTCAAAGTCTTGATAATCTCCCTCAGTAGGACGGACTTGCCAGTACCTATTTTCGAGAGAGAGTCAGTCTAATATCGAGTTGGAATTACGAGATGAATATATGCGTACCAGCGCTTCCAGTATAGAACACACTGGTCCCTTCTTGGACCAACTTCAGAATCTGCGTCTGTTCCTGGCTCAAGAAAACAGCAGCCACCTTCTCTTTTCCAGCCGGTGTATATGTCGCCTTTGTATTCGGAGTACTAACCGCCGTCACACTGCTCGCCGCACTAGAAGGTGGGTGCGAGCTGGTTACAGTCCCAGACCTTGATCGCGCTGTGGCCGTGCTATGTGGCTTGTTGAATGACGGTGCCGACAAAGGATCTTCAGTCCATGAGCCGGGAAGCTTCCTTGATTTCTTCGGAGCTGGCTCTTCGAATGTCGGTTCTTTCTCTGGACTGGGCCTTTTATTAACCCCCTTTGAATCCACCAAAGCCGGTCCCTTGGGCTGTTGTGGCTCCGGGTCTCTTCCCTTGCTTGCAAGGCCCGCCAGAATAGCTTGCATTCTTTTAGACCTGCCGCTATCCGGTCCATTCTCGTTCTTCTTCGCATTGATCATAGTCGAGGTCGCTGTCTGTTTGAGCCTCGTTGCAGTCATCTCGTATTGAGGTGTCGGAGGCCATTCAATGTCGAGATCGTTCTCCGAGTGGTTAGAGGTGATAGAGAACGTCCTTTGCACAGTCGCGAGTCCGGATCGCGCGTGCTTGCTCATCGTTGCCTTTGACTTTGACTCAACTTTGAGGTCGTGACGGCCTTTGTCGCGTTTTGCACAACTTTTGCAAACGTTTTGCAAAATCAACTCTGCCCAGAAGAGATCACGTGGAGTGGCGCGTCGGGTCACAAAGACTCACGAAATGTGACCGACGCGATAGCCGACCGTTTGTTGTTCATGCATTCAAGGCCAACAGGACCTTGGAGTCAAAAGCGCTGGCTGCCCTGCAACATAGGATATGCACAAGGAACATTCAGGCGATAGATAACACGAGTAGCGGGGTGGTGGTATTAGTTATCTAAACTAGGCAAACTATATGCAAGTAGTAATAAGTATATAATCGTGACAGCAACATCTATACTTTTGTCATGTCTATTTCTTAATTAGAGGTATGCACGAGCACTTCTCCTTGCCATCTACACAGTAGCGGCATTAGTATATGCGAGAATAGGATGAAGGGGGCCCATCTTACCTCAATAACCTTCCATCCTCCCGTGAGCTCATTCGTGAGCTCCTCCTCCACTCGTGTGATCACAGCAACATACATGCACTGCTCGACCTTGTCCTCAGCGCCAACGCTAACTTCACCGGTCTTGGCATTTCGGAATGTCAAGACTTCCTGGGTGGAGAAAGTCACCAGCCAAACTGGGATGTCGTTCTCAAGGATCTTGCCATCAGTGACCTATGATGTACAGCTTAGCTAGTATACTTAATAAGGGGAAAGGAGATACATACATCGACTTGTCTGATATCCAAGACTTTGCTGTCACTGATGAGGCCTTGCTTGAGGTAGTGTTCCATAGTCGCCCATAGAACATTGTACGTCTAAAATGACAAACCTCAATCACAGCTAACAACGATAGCAGAGAGAAACCTACAGCTTCTCCACACCAAGCCTTTAGTGCCTCCTTGTCCGCACTCAGATACGCATCCACGACCTCAGGAACTATATACTCCCTGAGTTCCCTCTCGAAACCCTCCCTGGTGAAGGCTGGGTCCAACACCCTCATCAAACGCATAACCTGAGCAGTCTCATTCTCATCAAACCAAGACCCAATTGTCGAGGTCACCGAACGCATAGAAGCAACGACCGGGTTCTCAGATTCATCATATTGTTGTCTCAGCTCAACGAATGACCTGAGTACAGGGTTGGTCTCTTTGAGTCGATTCCATCGTTCTTGGCGTGGTGAGTCTTTGTGAAGGACCATGGCGTTGCCAGCTCTGAAATTGAGAGTCAGTATCCTGATAATCAGATGGGCGCAAGTGAAAGACGAACTCTGGATCTGCAGCAACACGTCTGCCTGCAGGACCAAGACCAGCTTCTTTACCAGCCTTCTCCAACCTCTTCTGCCTCCGCAGCCGTCTAGCCTCTTTCTCCTCGAAGCCAGCATGCTTAGCACTCCCTGAATCGTCAAGTGCGTCGACGACGGTTTCAGCAAGTGATTTGTATGCCGCAGTCTTCCGTATAGGTTCGGTAGACTTCTCAATTGTTGACGAAACAGCAGCAGAGGCCTTCGAGATCTATGACACAGACATAGGCGTCAGCTCAGTGAACAGACAATACGTCGAGCAAACTCACCGCACGCATAAGCTCACTCTCCTCCATGGTCTTCAGAGCTTCAGAGACGGCATCTCCGACCTTAACACCAGTCTTCTTGAGCTCCTCAGCAGCAGCCCGCAGCTTGGGATTCTCTTTGATGCTTGACGTCAGCTGCAAGTAAAGGGACAACATTCAGTACCTCTACTCTCTAAAATAATGCATGAATACTCACCCTAGCCCGCTCGTAAGCAGCCTTAGCCTTCTTCATAGCTTCCGAATCCTGTAACTTGTCTACATCACCCTGTAGCTGCTTAACATTGTCCTGCAGCTCTCTGTTCTTCTTCAACTCATCCCTAAGCACTTCCACGAATGTCTGGAAAGGCGACTTGGGTGCCTCGTTCTGCCTGCGCGCAGAAGAATGGAATCCTGCCACCGAAGAACCTATTGACGTCGACGGTGTTATCCGGAAAGGTGCCGAGTCCAGCTGGCGCGGTAAAAGCTGGTGCTGAGCCGACAAAAGAGCCCTTCGCTGACTGGCACGAGCAGCAGTGCGCAAAGCAAGGCTCTGGAGATGACGCGGCAACATTTTTGGTGAAGGAGGGACGGGGCGGACGGTTCTGCTGTCGTTGAAGTCTTCGGCAAAGTGAAGGCCAGAAATTTCATAGGGGTCTGACTAAGCAACCCTCATTTACCAATGGAGTTAGTAAATGCTCTTCGTACCGTGGGAGGTCGTGGGAATAAAGTTATAAGCGCCCGTGGGAAGCATTGAAGGCTTGAATCAATGCAGCACGAGCGTCTTTCAAACCTTTCCTTGAGTTCAAAGTTTCCTGCCCACCTCATGAAGCGTTCAATGCTACTCTCTCGAACATGATCAAGTATCGCTGCTCTATACGGCCACTAATGCTGTGCATACAACTTTACTCCCGACCACGATAGCGACTTTTGACGATGTCGTCGACTTTTCTTGATCGAGTCGCGTGAGTGATCCATTCGCCTCCGGATCCACTTTCGCGTGTCTAAACATTCAATAGAGCGACTATCAGGCCTATAAATCTAGTGAAATCGACTGGCTTCTGTCTTCGCCTAGTCGTGAACCATGGCCTTCTCGCCTTTCTACTTTACCTTCCGCTATGCATGCAAGCACAGGCCGAACCTCTAGTTCAACTTGCAAAACGCTTAGAAGACGATTTCCAGGCGATCCATGGTTTTGTAGACATCGATGAAATTTGGCATCAGGCTGATTTCATCGATATCGAGGCAGATTACAAGACTGAATGGCTCAATAGTGATTTCTCAAAGCTCCGCGCTTTGAAAAGCCTCAGGAAAGCGTGGAAGAAGCACATAGAGTCCTCTCAATCGAGGTGGATGAAGACTTTGGGCGTCTATATTCCGTGAGTGCTGCGCACCATTTCTTATTGATATTTTCCCAACTTCCTCCTGTTCTCTCCCTAGCATTGCAATAAATTTCGTAGATGTCGTTGCAGGCCCAAAAAATCGAGTTCTCACATCTTTGCTTGTGGTCAGAGCCATGGCTGCTTCACTCCACCTGTTCCTCTTCCACGTCATCTTTTACCCCAAAGTCAAGGATCTCAGCTTCCTCATGAAAAATATGGTACGCGTTCAGTTGCTGACATTTGCAAGTCCAGTTAACGCCCAACATCATCAATAGCCCAATGTGAAAGACTTGACCTCTCCTCTATGGCTCTGCCTGTCACTACCGCTGGCGTCTATTCTCTGGTAAATTCCCTTTTCGCCTTCGGTCGGGCATCCTCTCTGACTTGAGTTTACCTTAAGGTCAATTGTATTCGGGCTACTCTTAGCTATCAGCTACGTTCGTGAACCTTTTGCCACATCAGACTATAAGGACCGTCTCGATATACCTGCCGCTCCCATCTTCGTATGTCTTCTCCCGGATATCATCTTACTTGCTTGGATTACCTATCAAATTCGACGCCTCCTCTGAGATCCTTGTCATGAACGACGTACCCGCCCTTGAAGCGATAAATGTAATTTTACTCCTTCGTTGTCATTTTGTACATATAGCTACCCTTGACTGTCCCCCTCTCACGTGTATGTGACCTTCTTCCTCGATTTAGCGATCCAATGTTATCCTCATATTTACAGCATCGGAAACCACAACTCCAAGCATCGATCCTCAAGCACATCTCAAATCATTGGCAGAGCGATGAACGCAATATATACATATATTTTCCCATTCTCTCCGAACATACATTGTGTTTGCCTACAGGAGCGCACTATAACGATTCTATTCGGTAGAAAGCAATTGCTCGCTACGGCCGAGAGCAGCTCTGAGCTTCACAGCGAAGGCATCAACATTCTCTTCTGAAAGCATTCCATAGTGACCACCTTCAACATCTACCATCTCAAAATTGTCGCTGAATTCCTCCCACTGAGAGAGGTGGTCACGCTTGTACTCCTCGCGGGTAATGGCACCCAAATATGCTGCAGGAGCGGGGCAGAACAGAGTCATCAGAGCACCAGCCACAGCCCCGCTTGGCTCATATCCACGCCCCACGCAGATCCTTCCATAGGCAACACCAGCCCATCGCCTGAAACCCGTCGTTGTGAGCTGGAGCCTCTGCCATTGGGCTTGATCACAATTCCCGAAGACCCACTGGACGATCTCTGCAGCCAAAGGGGGTTCAGAATTTACGATAGCCACTTGCCCTGGGAACTCTTGCTCTAGCAAGTGCTTGAGTTCATTGGGTGTCCGACCTGGGATAAGACCAAGGATGTCGCAGAGGTCCGTCAGGCTATCAACCCAACCATAGTCCATCGGAATCAAGGACTCAGAAGGTACATCCAAGATGCCCACCCAGGCTACCTGCTTGCGGCGATCCGCCAGCTTCTTTCCAACCTCATAGGCGACAGTGCCACCGAAGCTGTATCCACCTAGGTAATACGGTCCACTTGGATATGTCTTCTCTATGGCAGAAAGGTAACAGTCGACCATTCCTGTCAAAGTGGAAAACGGCGTTTGATCTGGCTCAAAGCCTCGTGCACGAATAGCATACACAGGGCGATCATCCGCCAATATACGTGCGAGATTGATGAAGACGAGGATTTCGCCTAAGCCAGGATGGATGAGGAAGAGGGGTGGTTTCGACCCAGTGGGATTGAGACACACGATGGGGTTGTACTCGCGTGAGGCAGGGGTGCTGGGGGCCAGGAGATCGTCAAGATAGCTAGACAACTCTCGAAGTCCCGGTCGTTTCAGGAGTTCGATGGCTGGTATGTTCGTGATCGATAGCTGCTCCTGTAAGCGTTGCTTGAGCTGGATCAGCTGCATGGATGAAGTGCCCATGTCGAATAAATTGTGCCAGCGCCTGATAGTGTGGCGTTCGCGATTGAACAGAGTAGCGACGATGTTGAATACGATATCTTCCGTTGCGTTTGTGTTGTGGTCATCGTCAATTACGAGGTCTCCTTGGACGACTAAGGAGTCTTCGGTGCCTTGATATTGGCCCTTCTGGTAAGCGGTAACGAGCATAGAGCGTGAGACCTTGCCCAACGCCGTCTTCACGAAGTACTTGCGTGGAAGAGGGAGGACAACATGAGGCGCCTGTGAGCAGAAAACCGCGCAGGTTACTCTGACGGCCTGGTTGGTCGCCGAGATGCGCTTGAGATCGGGGTCGGTGAGAGTATTCTCAACCACGATGTCATGCTGGTAGAAAACCGCATAGGTTTCGGTGTCGGCATCCGCAAGGCGCATTGGGCAGACGTAGGCGAATGACTTCATCATACCGTCAATCTTCTGATCCTCGAGGTAGTGCTCGACGTCCACGCTGGGATGCTTGACCCCATTGATGTTGATACAGTCCTTGTCTCTGCCCACCATGTGCAGGTTGCCGTCTTCGTCCAGAAAGGCCGTATCACCAGTGATAAACCAGCCATCAACGAACGACTCAGCGTTAGCCTTGGGATTGTTGAAGTACTCTCGGAAGACCGTAGGACCCCTGACTTGAAGCTGACCTACTTCCAGAGGCGCGCAAACTCCAGTCGCAGGATTTACGACACGGACAGATACGCCATCCGAGCATTTCCCAAGGGAGAGGTACCTGGCGTCAAAGTCTTTCAGATCGCGAGGGATTGGCCTCGTGTCATAAATGCATCCTGCCTACAGAACGGTCAATAATGATAAACAGATCAAGAAAAAGGCGTCTTACACAGGTCTCAGTCATGCCAAAACCTGCTCGCAAAGAATCTCGTGGGGCTCCAAGTTGTTCGAGAAGATCGGCAAATTCGATTGCAGTCCTCACTGGCACTGCTTCGCCGCCAGAAATGAATGCCTTGATAGAAGACAGATCGACAGAGTTTGGCGGGTAAGGTGTAGCCGTAACATCACGGCAGATTTGGGCAAGGAGGAAATTAGGGCTGAAGGCATAAGTGATCGAATGTCTACTGCAAAGTTCAAGTAAACCTCGCGGGTTCTTGATGATGGCTGCAGGAGCAATGTGATATTGGCTTAGGAATGCCAGTGATTTCAATATGTAAGACCCAGTTCTTCAACAGCCTAAGGCTTACCTTGCGTCAGCCACAATGGCCTGGAGAAACAATTCAGAAACGCATGCGACGTGGTCGAATGCAATCCAATTGAACAGCCGGGATGAAGGCATAGTGCCATGATGTTTAGCCTTTCCCCTGGTACAAGCCAAAAGATTGGAGTGACGTAGGCCGACTGCCTTAGAATTACCGGTTGACCCGGATGTGAGCATGAAGCAAACTATATCGTCGGATTTGGGAACAATAAGCGGGAAGATGTACGAGTAGGCATGTTCCTGTATGTCGACAGCTGTAAGGCGTGATACCACCAATGTCTTCAATGTTGGGACAAGGCCGAGGACAGAGGCGACTGTCTCTTCCGTCGAGATAAACGTAGGATTGTTGAATAGGTGTTGGAGATGTTCAAATAGCAAGGTTTGGCGGCTTGGGTCGGGGTGCAGGGGAGGGATTGGGCAGACTGGGATGCCAGCTAGAGGATCAGCATTAGCAAGAAGCCAATTCCAACGTTTGAAGAAGATACCTACCCAGGCAGCAAGCCCAGAACATGCGTATATGACTCTCATGATCAGCGAAGTGAGTCACGACAACGTCACTGCCGTCTGTTTTGAGTCCAGCTGAGACGAGACGAGCTGCGTATTCCTGAGATTCCGCAAAGAGCTGTGCATAGGAAAGCGATTGCACAATGCTGCCGTTAGCGTCAAGGAAGCCAAGTTCTGCGGTTGAAGTCTGAGAACGCGACTGGAGGAGGTCTGGAAGTGTCAAAACCTCATCGGAGGTTACACTGGCAGAAGGTGCCATGTTGATACAGAGTAGCACAAAGATGGGGGGTGGTAGATATGCTCAGTCGACATGATTTCGCATACTAGTAGCATAATGGTCCATAATGGCCATGATACTTCGACTGGCAGGTGGGCCGAGGCGGTATAGCTCAAGCAGTTCATGCGGAAGATGACGCTCATCTTAGAACGTCGGCTATCAATTTGTTCCTGCGATTCGATGAAAGGGCAAATCCACCGTTCCGTCTCGACCAGGATATCGTCTCCCTTCCAAGCTGCACTCATAAAAGTTTCGTGCAGCGGCGTATTGACGTAATACCCCTAATTAACATTAATGAACCCAGGATGGGCTCATGGATCTCTGCTGGAAGCTATTTAGTTCCGCTCGACGCTTTCTTCATCCGCTGTTTGGCCTGTCAGCGCCTCGGCCTTCCCCAAGGGAAAGTGTTCATACTCCTCCAGTGACAACTCCTATCCGGACAAACATATACCTAAAGCTGGGATTTCAGCGAGGGTATTCGCGCTTTCATTCCTTGAACTCCTGGGTCTGTATTGGCATGCGAAGCGCTTCAATAAGGCAGGAAGCTCATTGTGCTACTTGCATTGATTCGATTGACCGATTCTTGTTCGTAAGGTTACTGTCCGCCATCCAGTACCAGAGATCCGGGGTGCAGATTTCGGCTCCAGAGCGTTATATTGCGAGCCCAAACCAGAGCCTGGAGGTGTTGTATGGCATATGGTAAAGAACGAGAGATAGAAACCCAAAAAAGCCACTACGGAAAGCGCAGCTGAGCAGAGTACGATATAAATATTGGTCAAAGTGAAGTCGTAGAGAACAGAGAGGCATATCCTATATTTCAGAAATTGTATTTCAATCCAACCCTAGCCTCGGGAGATGTCCTTCCACGATTGTCAAAGGCCACTCCGCCGCCAGCAGACACCTCCCACCGTTTGTCTGTTCGATATCATGTTAGGTTTTAGTTCCTTGAATGAACGCGGTGAACTATACTTTGCGATGTATGCTTTAGAACGGCATGGACGGCGCCGGCATTAGGTCCACGAGGTTCAACCTTCAAAAGAGCCTCAGGTTTCTTATTTCCTTCCGCCCCTAAACAAGGCGGTAAGCAACCGAATGGTAATGAAGTGGTACGAAGACTAGAACACGTACCCATGACACGAGCTCCAGTCAAGATGAGGGAGAATACCAATAAGAGCCTGTGAATTCCAATCATGCTTTCGAAGGCAGTCAAGGGAGGTTGGTCAATTAGCAGAAGAGGCCCGGACTAGAAATGTGGCTGCAGCTGGATACTTATACCTCTGCTTGCTTCTGTGAAAGTGTGAACGAAAGTGAAGAGAAGAGGCTATGGCATTGTTCACAATGAAAGCCACGCTTTAAAGAGTGCTACGGGTGAACGGGGCATGGCGAAATCTAGTCTGAGAATCCGTTGGATACTCAGTTACTTCCTCTGCCTTATCAACAAGTGTCCCTCCTTAGAGGCTCTCGTAGATGGCTAGGTGAGATGACAGCAGAGTCTGCTGGCATCGCTCATAATATGATCATATGCTGTGGATGGGCGCGTCATTTCTTGCTTCTGCGCAGCGGAAAACATGTGGTCGAGTCGTAGAGAACGTGGTGTGAAGCGTGTGCAGGAAGTGATTTGACTAAGGCGGGGTCCACTTGTCACGATCAATGGTAGTCGTCTATTCCATAATTTTAGAGCAAGGGTCAAGACCCGCTTGATGGATCTGGTGTAATTAAGAGAAGTAGATGTGATTAAGTATAACAATAAATTCAGAGAGGGGATATCATCTATAGTGTCCAGCGGTTGTTGAATAGTAGCTGATGCTTGTGCCTTTACGACCTCGGCTCACGGATGGTCGTATCAGGCTTTTGATTCTGGCGGAAGTTCGCCCAGGTCTCTTCGGTCGCAACTGATATTCGCTGCCTGACACTGGCGAAACTGTCCAATGCGGGTCGAACGTCTAGGTTGAAGGCAGGAGAGCCGTCGGCCTCGTTGGGTGCAGAGTAGTAGTCGATGACGTAGCGAACTTCTTCACCCGTCTGTGGACGACGGACAATCCAGTCGTGACGGTCGAAAGGTGGTTCAGTGCTATACGTAAGGTCAGATTCTGCATGTAAAAGAGGTAAATTTGGGTGAACGTACTTGAACCTCATAGGAAGTAGCCATCCAGCAAACATCCAGAATCGGGCTTTAGGAGACATTTCTCCGGGTCGGCCCTTGAACCTGGTAAGCTGAACGTCGTCTGGTCTGAAAGAGGTAGGGAATATTATTAGCGGTCTAAAACGAAAAGAAGTCGCGAGTCACAACTTACTGGTACTCTCTCTTCTCCCACTTTAGAACTTCTAACCAAGCAGCTTCATTGAGGAAATTGTGAATCTCCACCATCGTCTCAACGTGCTCTTCGGGAGTTTCCCAGCCCTTCCTGACAAGAGCATTATAGAACTGCTGAGGTGATGGGTAGTCCCACTTCGCGGATCCATCTCGAGGTATTGACGAGACCGTTCGGTCAGTCGGAAGATCCATTTGTTGGCCGGGTGCTCTCTCCTGAGCCAGGCTGGGCATATGGTTGAGAGGATTCAACCCAGCGTGATCTATAGGACATTTTGCGGGTTCAGAGACAGCAGGCGTCGCAGCAGCCGAGTTATGGTCGATTGGGTACTTTGCTGACTTTGATGCGCTGGGTGCGTTCATTGCGCTGTGATCGATAGGGCATTTCGCTGGCGCCGAAGAGGTAGCAGCAGGAGCATTGTGTGGTACAGGGCAAACTCCAGGAGCGCTTGTCGTTGCGCTGACTGGTGCAGAGGTTGGTGTCGACGTGGTCTGGCCCATGGTGCTCGTAGAAAAGTTGCAAGTCGGGTGTTTGGGTTTGTTGATTATAAAAGCTTCTCAGTCCTGACCTCATCCCGGTCCGCTATCGTTGCCCAACCCGTTCCGCCCCTCAGCTGACCAACATCCTTGCATTTGCTTCCGCACCGCTGCAAAGCTCTTCCTTGTCGGTCTGTATATTGCCGGACTCTGACACACTCGCTTTCATGCCAATTCAAAGGCTTCTGATTCGCTCCAAGCAGTTTGGCGAATCGGCTCGATGCATTTCATTCACCAGCATCATGATTCGCTGCCACTGGGCTTGCTCAAGTTCCTGATCCTCTCAGTGTAACGAAAGAACCCTCTGTCAAGGGAGTCTTCTTTAGATATATGGCACACGGTTTCACACAGCCCCAACTGCTAGTATATTTTTCTATTCTCATACACCTTTATTCAAGCCAGACTCGCGAGAGTGTCCACGTCCTTCCAGCTAGCGGATGGTCTCTCTAGGAGTCCAGGTCCGTAGCCGACACCGGCTCGAGCACTCAGAAGAGGCCTGTTTCCAGATAGAGCAATCCTTCACTATTCGGTTTCGCCGACGAAGCACTCGCTTGATAAAGTTGTCGAGGTCTCGAGTAAGCTCTCCGAATCGCCTAAGAAGGATACTTCTTCCCTTGGACCTGTCATTCCCGTAACTCTCTTTCGACCACCTGACAGAACTCCTAGCTTCCTGAACCCCGAAGGTCCTCGAGGGTTATCAAGAGCTCCAATCCGACGTCGAGACCCCCTTGGCCGGGCCGCTTGACGCCACTTCCCAAGGATTTGATATATGTGTGGGGGTGACTTGCAAGTTGTTGATTCTCAGTTTAGGTTCGATAGATGGAGTATGGAAATAGGATATATTCGTGCGATTGCGTATTCGTAGGCTCGTCGACGATATCGTCACAAGTTATACATTAAGAGTACCAAGTAAAAATGAAGAGTCATGCGGAAAATATCAGTGCTATACATGTACTCAAACCTCCTGCTTCAAATGCCCATCCTGAATGCCTGCCTGACCTGCGAAGGTGGCAGTTGGCTTCCACTTGGCTGAGGTACGAGGAGTACTCTCCTCGAACATGCGGTCAACTTGCTCAAGAGAGAGACCCTTGGTCTCGGGGACGAGGAAGTAGGTGTAGACGAAGGCGCATGTGCAAAGACTTCCCCAGATGAAGAAGACGTTGGACCTGAGGTTGCCCTTGTCGGGGTTGACCATGTAGGGGGTGATGACAGCGATGATGGTGTTCCAGAGCCAGTTGGAGGCGGTAGAGAGACCGACACCACGGGAACGGACGGGGATGGGGAAGATTTCACCGATGACGACCCATGCACCTGGACCCCAAGTAGAGGCGAAGAAGAAGATGAAGATACAGATGAAGGCAATCTGGGCGTTGACAGCGGAGATGTTGTTGGCGATCGAAACACCGTTCTCGATGTGGGCGTGGTTGAAACCGACAGTGTCACCGATGATACCGACGAGGAACTGGCAGATAAGCATGCCCAATGCACCCCAGAGGAGGAGAGGGCGACGACCGAACTTCTCGATGGTCCAGAAGGAGATGGGGGTGGACAACACGTTGATGAGGGTGAAGATGAGGGAGATGAGGAAAGTGTTCTTGATGGCACCAGTCGACTGGAGGAAAGGAGTCGAATAGTAGAAGATGAAGTTGACACCGGTCCATTGCTGCATCATCTGGAGGGAAGTACCGAGGATAGTGCGGCGAAGGTTGCTCTTGGCCTCCCAAAGGGAGCCGGAGAAGCAGCTGGCCCAAGATGCGAAGTAGGTGTCGGTGGGGATAACCTTCCTCTCGTACTCGGCATTGGCAATGATTTCAGCAAGCTCGTACTCGATGTAATCGGAATCTCCGGGTTGTCCACGGAGGATAGAAAGAGAGCGACGTGCGTCTTCAGTCTTTCCGTGCTTGACGTAATAACGGGGAGATTCGGGAAGCAGGAAGAGACCAATTGCAAGGATGAGACCCCATGCAAATTGGATGGCGATGGGGATGCGGTATGCACCAGTGTCCTGACGGGTCTGGGTGGCGTAAACAACGCAGGATGCAAGGAGAATACCGATGGTGATGCAGAATTGGTATCCCGAGACGAGAGCACCGCGAACCTTCTTGGGGCAAATTTCGGACATGTACATGATGATGGTAGCCGAGACGAAACCGACACCGAAACCGGCGATTAAACGACCAGCTACGATGAGACCAAGAGCCTGATGCTTGTCGTGGACAGTTGTGGCAGTTTGAATGATAACACCGGCAATATAGACGAAGCAACCAGAGATGATGGTAGTACGACGACCATACCAGTCAGCAAGGTCACCAGCCATGAGAGCACCTAAAAAAATCATTTATTAGAGGAAGTCGGAACGGAAAGGAAATCTGACACATACCGAAGAAAGTTCCAGCAGAGAGGATAGAGACAATAAGGGATTGGCGCGAGCTGGCCAATTGTGTCTTCCCAGGGCCTTCGACAGCCTCAACGAAGAGTTTTGAACCACTGACACCGTTGATGTAACCGGAGTCATAACCGAAGAAGATACCACCAAAGGTGGCAAAAGCACACAGAGCGTATGCCTTCCAGGTGACGGGGGCTTCAATGCGTTCCACGTCCGAGGTCGCGGCGGGACCAGCATGGGGAGGAGTGGGACTATGCTTCTCGGTCGACATTGCGGTTAGCTAGTGTCGGGCTGCTTGATTGAAGAAGAGCTAGAAAGACGAAGCAGTATGAGTACCAAACCTTGAAAAGGAGTCGACGAAAAGCTTACCGTGAAACAACGCAAGCAAGAGGAGCGAGCATAGAGGGGAGCAGAAGGCCAAGTATATATAGACAGGCGTAGCCCCGGTTCGTGGGAAGATCAGAATCATTTCAATCTTGACCCCCATCAGCTCCCCATGGTCCCATGTGAACTTCGATCACGCGTGCACATGGACCCGTTCCTGGGTAAAGACCTATGTGGTTTTGCACATTCCGGCACTGAGGACTTCGCCCCGAACGATCTCCGACCTAAGCGTCGTGACCAGAATAGAAGGAGCACCATACATATGCACGAATACTCTGCTCGGTGCTCAGTGGGCTATTTGCGCCTTGCCAAGCGATTGGAATGTTAGACAGATACTGTCTATGGCACTGCGAGATGCATGGCGACTCACCAAGGTCCTTGTCCTTGGACCAGATATAGGAACCAAGTATTTTAGCTCACGGCGAAAGACTGACTGGAATCCTGATTGATATCGATTTGACTGCGCTTACCGTATGAGTTTCTACCAGTAATCTGTGGCGAAGTCACCTTAATCTCCAATAGTCAACTCACCCTCATCGATTTGGGCTACCATCTGGATCATCTCTCGTCAGTTTGTCTGGGTTATAGGCATACTTTGGCCGCTGAGTCTCGGAGCCGTAGTAGGTATTACAATAGGAGATGGGTATGATCCGTCGAAGACTTTCTTTCCCCCATGGCGCGATTTACTGAGGATCATTCACGTCCATTACGAAGTGCCATCGTTATCATCGGCTCCAAGAAATAACAAAAGCGTGGTCGAGGAAAATAGACTATTAGACGCACAGATCAAAGAACCCAGTGCCAAGTATCAGGGGTCAGTACTGCGCCGAAGAATGTTCTCTTCACGGAAGCAAAAGACCTTTATTTGCTGATATCGGCCTCCCTTCAGACTCTATCCCTTCCACGTCTCCCCGTCGTCCAACTCTTTCAAGGCTCTCACCCTTAGCGAACCCCACGGTCCACGGTCTTATTCTAAGCAAAGGCACCACACTTTCATGCACTCGCTTTCTTCCTCCTAAACTACCTTCCGGACGTTCCCTGATCCTAAGTTACCTGAGAGATCGTGCGTCGAGTCAATTTTTTTTTGGAATGCACATTTCACGGACGGATCCTTGAACGAAACAATTCGCCCTCCGGCAGCCTGCTTTGTATTACCTCGATGTTGCCTGGATTTCGGAGTATGGTATCCGGTTTTATGTGAATGGGCACCGGGAAAGACTACTGTCAAAGACAGGGCGTACATTTCGGCTAGATCACCCATGGTAAGTAATGACGACGCGTCGAAGGAACAAATTGATTGTCGTAGCCCCGCACATGTGCTCAGAGTAGAATTTGAGGCTACTTTATGTGTGTCGTACGCTGAAGGAAGAGAAATCGTCGTCTTGTACCGCTGATTCCAAGCCGAGGTGGATTGGGTCAGAAATAATCAATAGATACTCCGGATCGAGCTTTTGTCTGCGTCACGAAGGGAGCGTATGGCCTCTCGGATCTGAAGGCATCGGGATGGAAAACTGAGTTTGACATTGTTTTCGGAAGCCGTCCATCCAAGCGTCCATCGGTATTTTGCGCGAGCTCCATATGTCTTCCCATTATGATTTTGATGGTGAACCTTTTTAAGATTCCTCGTGTGCTCCAGGTTCATCCAGCTGCATACAATCGTAAACGCTTGCTGAAAATCTCCTGACTCTGGAGAGCGGGTATCACGCAGACGAGATGCTATTCGTTGATGCGAATTTTCATTCAACTCTCATCGCTATGGACACTGGAGACGTCTACGCTTGACCTCATTTGACTTCCACGTCGGCCTCACAGAACGTCAGATCTGCATCACAATTCACATGTCAGGTGGGGTATACGGACGCTCTAGCCTAACAGAGCGTGTATGCGGCCTTATTTGCTGGAAGGAATTCAGGATGACTGAGTCCACAGGGACCGGGATCATGGTAAAACCTTGATTGCCAGCGCTTGGTTTTCTGCACTTTTTCTCCTCAGAATTTCGCCCACATGTACAGGCATCTCCAGGGGCGGACGAACGCGCATTTCTAACCCCAATATGCTTGCGCGCACCATCGATGGTGGTGACTTTCCTCGCAAGTAAACGTCGCTAAGTTCTCCGATCTCTGGAGCATGTGCTCTGCCCCCACGCCTGGGGAAGATGCTTTCGTCCGAAACCCTGACACATCCAGTTCCCCCGGTTTGCAAACCCTGACAATTCCGAAAGTTCTCCATACAATTTACGGAGGTAAGTGACCTTATACCCCTGGACTGATTCCTCTCTTACTCCGAAATGTCGCCTCTTTCGTGACGAGGTGATTCAGAATCATTTCGTCTGCATACAAGGACAGTAATTGAAGACAGCCCACTCCGGGTATGCACCACAACCATTGATTCTGCATAGCGATCCTCGGATGAATCGATCCGGAAGAACGAAAACTTCCTATGTTTCGACTTAACACCGAGAAATGCGGGATAACCTTGGCCGAGCCTTCGTGGTTACTTCTGGAGGAAGGCTGAGGTTCCGGAATGTGGGGCAGAACAGGGTCTGGGACTCAGTCGTGTGGAACAAGCCGGTAAGCCTAAATTTGTCGAGGGACGAGTACAAGCCATCAGTTCTGATCGCCGATAGATCTTTACTCAGTCACGGTACATGCTCACTAAGGCTTCCTCAGGCAACATCGTCTGGACTTCGCTGAATAGACTCTAAGGTTCCTGCGACTGGTTCTCTTCGCACTCTCACAATGCCTGGAGGACCTCTGGTCGTCTCTGATGGTGTTGGGGGTCCCGCCCAACCCAAGGTCGGTACTCCATGTCACTTCTCAGCTCAACGCGGTTCTGATTCTGTGCAGAATACTTTAGCAGGCATCTTCATGGTGGCATTTAGTGCATTTGGCGGCATCTTGTTCGGTTACGATACTGGCGTCATCTCTGGTGTCAAAGAAATGAAGGATTGGTTAAGGTCATTCGGTCATCCCGATCCCCAAGCGCCTTCTGGCTATGCCATCTCATCTTCGACTGAGTCCCTCGTCGTCTCCATCCTGTCTGCAGGGACTTTCTTCGGCGCTCTCCTCGCTGCCCCTATGGCTGGTAAGCGCTTTGACCCGTACTGGAAAGAACTCCACACCTGACCTGATACTTGTCAGATTACATGGGAAGGAAGTGGGGAATCGTCTTCGCTTGCTTAATCTTCTGTGCTGGTGTTGCTATGCAGACAGCTGCTGCCGAGATTGCCATCTTCGTCATCGGTCGTGTCTTCGCTGGTCTTGGTGTTGGCCTCATCTCATGCTTGGTCCCGATGTACCAGTCCGAATGGTGAGCTTCTGTTCCCACTCTTTCACCATGTCACAGCCGTCCTTACTTGAATCTCTCGTTTAGTTCACCCAAATGGATTCGTGGTTCTATTGTTTCAACCTACCAAATGGCTATTACAATCGGTCTCTTGATTGCCTCCGTCATCAACAATGCCACTCAGGATCGTGATGATCATTCTGCATACAGGATTCCTACCGCTATTCAGTTCATCTGGGGTGGTGTTCTTGCTTCTGGGGTGTCTCTTCTTCCCGAGGTGAGTAATTTGGATATAGCGCTCAAATTGAGTTCTGAATCCTCTCTTAGTCTCCCAGGTGGCTCGTCAAGCGTCGTCGTGACGCCGATGCTGCTCTTGCTTTGCAGCGTCTCATTGGCTGTACCCTTGACGACCCTGAGATTGAGGAGCAACTGAATGAAATCCGAGTTAACCTTCTTGAGGAAATCGCCCTAGGCGAGTCTTCATACCTCGACTGTTTTAGGTCAACAAAAAATAGAATCGCTCTACGTACCATGACTGGTATCCTTGTCCAGGCATGGCAACAATTGACTGGCATCAACTTCATCTTCTACTACGGCACCACTTTCTTCAAGAACTCTGGCATCACTGATCCATTCTTGATCTCGGTCGCTACCACTATCGTCAATGTATTCATGACCCTGCCCGGCATATGGGGAGTTGAGCGTTATGGCCGCCGAACGCTCCTCCTCGTTGGTGCTGCTGGCATGTGCATTTGCGAGTTTATCATTGCTATCGTTGGTGTCACAATCTCCGTCAACAATATTGCTGGTCAGAAGGTTCTCATTGCTATCACCTGCGTCTATATTGTGAGTTTCACTCGTCGATTCGTCAGGATTCATCTGACCCCTATGATTCAGGCCTTCTTCGCCTCCACCTGGGGCCCCATTCCCTGGGTATTGACAAGTGAAATATTCCCTCTTCAAGTCCGTGCAAAGGCGATGTCGCTTTCCATTGCCTCAAACTGGCTATGGAACTTTGCTCTCAGTTATTCTACACCATACTTGGTCAACAAGCAGCGCGGATCCGCAGGACTTCAAGCCAAGGTCTTCTTCATCTGGGGAAGCACTTGTTTCTGCTGTCTCATCTTCACCTACTTCTGCATCCCCGAGGTAAATCATTGTTACGTCACTATCCCGCAAACTTACCTACTCACTTGACTTCATCCAGACCAAAGGCCTCTCCCTGGAACAAATAGACCGCATGTACACAGAGACTACACCTCTGAAGTCTCACGTCTACCGCCGCCGCTTCAAAGCTGGAGTAACCGCGCACGAGACCGCCCCTGCTGACCACCTCACTGCCGATGAAAAGACATAACCCCGCGACTTGGCAAGTTTCGAGCGATACTGTCACACCTGGGTGCGACCGTTGAGTCCACCTGCAACACCCAACATGCCATTCGAGGATACGGTTGAAGAGGAATCCTGGGGGAGCACCAAAGCCAATAGCTGCTGTATTATATGGTCAAGTCCGTGGCCAGAACCCTTTCATCTTTGCAAAAGTTAGAATGGTTGGTCTCGAAATCTACATTCTACTATGTACACGCTTCACAAAAGTTGTCAGAAAAAGCACGCAGGGTGTCGCATAACTGCAAACCCGTCGGGTTCGATCCCGAAGTGCCGAACAGGACCGAAATTTCGTGTCTCCTTTTCTCACAGTTTACTCACTGTATCACGTTGTCCTTCAACATAGCAACTACCACGAGGAATGTTTTCGTCATTTGTTATTCGACGGGGAGTTTGAGGTACATCGAGGCGACTTTCTACACTGTTTCGTTGTCTTCCGTACGTCAGAAAGAGTCGGCTTCTAATCCAAATATCTTTCGACGAGTACGTCGCATCAGCTTCCAAACGTAACATTCAGCATACTCGGGGAATGACTGATTGACGAGATGTACGTAGCTCTCCGAGAAGACCATTATGAAGGCGTTCCCTGACCGTAAAGTCCTCATGCAAAATAGTGATCGTGACTCCGAAAAAGGCACCTGAGGACTGTGGCGACCTCCTGCAAATCATGCACCCCCAGATGATCATGATTGGACCAACCTTGAGACCAATTCTCCACATGCCTCCAGTATGGGTATTCGCTCGGCGTACTGAAAAGGTGTATTCATTAACCGATGACAAGAAAGGAGATGACACAAAATACCACCGCGACTTCAAGTATGGGCCGGTCGTGCCTGTGGAACTCAATACGACCGAGGAAAATAAGCTATAGTGATCAGAACCATTTTGGGAAATCATCTTTGAGTACCTTATACGATGGAGCGTATAAGGATGGCGGATCGGTGACGCGATTGTTCAGAAGAAAGATAATGAGGATTAGTGGGTCAGTGACACATGGATAGAATACACAGTTGGCAGATGTCAGAAGTATCGCTCACACACGGTATGTCAGACGTGTAGAATTCGATGAAGATACGTTCAATCGGACACGCTAGGCTAAAGTCAAACGAACGTCACAAGATTCGTAACCACTCGTCCAGGTACATTTCCTCGCATATCCCGACATACCGCATTCTACGGTTCACCCGCTCATGACCTTTTCCTTCGATTTCTTGACCCACTTTGAGCGAACTACTTCGTCACAAGGTTTTCCACAATGACCTTAACACCCCATGCGCCAGGATCAGGAACCTTTTGTTCTTTCAATCGATCCCCTTCAACATAGGCACTCCTCCCAGCCTTTGCCTCAATGTTCCTTGTCTCTTCGGCGGCATTTGAGGCGGCTTCCACTGCGGTACCTAGATCGCCGTTCTTGTTGGCGAAGACATCCACGAAAGCAGTAAGGGGATCAACGAGTGTCCTAGAGGGCGGCCTAGCACGTGTGTACGTGTAGAGCTTGTTTAGTGCAGACTGAACTGCTACCCTCCATATCTTCTCGTCGACGGCGATACTTGACCCAGAACCAGCCGCTGCATCCCGAAGGCCTTGCGCCAATGCGGAGAAGAATATCCTACGGTTCGGTATCAATATGCCGGGTTGACGAATCGGCCGTCATCAAGCACGTACGAGTAGAGAGCGCCGCTTGTGCCACCCATCGCAACTTCAGCCACTTGAGCGATGGTGATGATGGCCTGGACGACATTCTTTCCATCAACCTCGCCTTCCGATATCTTCGCTAAAACGCCTACAAAAACGGTTTGGTTGAGCCTTCTGTCGCAATTGCTATCGTTTCACGGGCATGGCTCACCTTCCGCGCCTGCCTGTACGTCATTAGATGAGCGCGGTATACGAGGTGACAACTGTGAAGAACTCTCACCTTCAACGTCAGTCCGCAGTCGCCATCGCCCGCAATAGTGTCCATCTTCGTGATTTCGGGCTCGGCGGCAATAATGGCTTTGCAAGCCCTATTGATTGCCCCGTTGAAGGTCGCCACATCTGCAGCTGCTAGAGTCTTCCCGCTGTCCTTTGAGCTGGCTGGTGTAGGAATCAGCTCAGGTGCCAGTTTGACCTCGGTCGGAGTCGCAGAGCGCGCAGACCACTTCCATCCAGGTGCGTTGCACGGCTCGTCGATAAGAGATAGAATGTCGTCCTTTGAGAGGGCGGCATTGCTGGTAGATTGTGGTAACAAGAGGAGGGTGATAGAGAAGCCTGGCATATTGAGACTAGTCTAAAAATATCATGACTACCAGTAAATTGCAATTTACCAAAAACATTCTGCTCACCATGAAGCTGCCAGACAAAACCCGATGGACTTTGATCCCAGAGGAGACCAACGCAGAGTGAACTTCCCCTGTGATGCCTCCAAGTTCGAGCTCACTCAGGCCGCCAAGGTTATTGACAAGGAGGACCACCTCATCGTTCCCGTTCTTGCCTTTGAAAGGTAGGAAAGACCGTTCGGGGTCCGTGGTAGATGTCAACAACTCCAGCAGCTGAGGAATGAGCTCTTTGAGGGGTGGAACTGGCGATAAACGACGATGGCCAGCTTCATTATGGATGCCCATTCCTATTTCAATTTCGGATTCTTGCAAATGAGATTCTCCCGCAGCGTTGCCAGGAACCTGTAAACAATCGTGTTCAATGACTGGGCCGTAATGCTGTAGAAGTATGAACCAACATGACAGTGTTCGAGCCCAACCCCGATCGTCGCAACATTTGCAGCAGCCCATCTAGCAGCTTCAGCGACTTCTTTGAGGCTGGCTCCTTGATTAGCAAGAGCACCTGCAATCTTGTAAACGAGGACGGTCCCAGCAAGACCTCTAACTCCACTTTATCAGAAATGAGCGACATGGAGATTTGGAATAGTTCTACCTTCGACCAACGATGCTGCCCTGCGTTTTTCCAACCGCTACGTCATCGCCGACAATGACGAATTCGACCTGGGATGACTTCTCTGAATGGAGAGAAGCGTATTTCTCTTTGGCCAAGCCAAAGTTCAATACATCTCCAGTGTAGTTCCTTGAAATATATGAGATTTATTTCCAGAAGTCAACAGAACATTCTCTTACTTGACAATAATCAGCGTCCTATGTGGTCAGAATCAGATCAGATGATTTGACGAGAGCCAGATGACTGACCCTTTGTCATTCTCGATGAGCTGAATGCCTCGCAGTACTTGACCTGCGTTCGGAGATGCGAATACGTTACCACACACCGCAGCTAGAGGTAGTTTGTTATACACCGCTAGTCGTGTACTTTACCGAACTCTACCTGTGAGCATGCCCTCACCTAAGAGCCACCTTAGTGGTGATGCGATGGTCTCCACAGAAGAGGTGACATACCGACGAACCCAGCGTGGGCCGGCCCATGACCCGATCCTCCACCACAGAGAAGAGCAACCTTAGATCGATCATGTGAGGCCAGGTAAACAGCTGTTATTGTATTCCTTAGCGCTGCACAGAAGACGTAACAATGATTTATCCATTACTCTTGTTTTCAGCATCGAGGGACAATGCTGGGTTCACAGCACAAAGTCCTTTGAGGGAGTCCACTACCAAGGTTTGAGGAGAGTTCAAAAAGTGCTTATCTGTCGACAAGAATGGCTTGTATCAGAGAATCCATAGAGTAGCAGCATACTAACTCTGAATAGTCATCGTCGCTTGCGATCAAGTACCCAATGGTATGTCACTGATTGCCTTTTAAGTGTTAAATTCACACGGACCACAATAGGCAATGATGGCTTATGTAATTCATTTCCGTCGCCCCTGCAAGGCTTGCGTACGGTTTTATAAAGGCGTGCTGGCTTGACCTTTGACTCCTTTGCCATCCAACGTGTACAATAGTAGAGGTCGTCTGTAACGTCCTTTAATCTCCAAAGCTCGCCATTCAAAGATTTATGAACGATTCACCAGCTACGAACGGATCTCCTGCTCTTTCCCCCGAGGATTCAACCCAAGTAGGCCGTAAACGACAGCGGAGTCAATCCATGGAATCTGAGGCTTCTGCTTCATCGCTCAAGAGAGCTGTAGCAGATCCTGAGTCTCAGGACTCTTCTGCTCGCACTCCCAGAGTCGATCAATTGTCGAATCTTTCTCTTGCTGATTCAAATCTTGGAATTGACGCCTACATGGCTGAACAAGGCGAAGACGAAGTATCAAAGGCCACTATACATGATCAGACGCCGGACGACGGCGTCAAGAACCTCCTTCCAAAAGATAAATGGGCGCTTGTCGAGATAGAGGTCAAACGTCCCATGAAAGTTGGAGAAACGTGGTATCTGGTTGAAAGAGGATGGTGGAAGAGGTGGAGAAAGGCATGTACAGGCGAGATAGACAAAGACGGACCGGTCTCCGAGCAGGATCTTGGGCCTTTAGACAATGCACCTCTCCTCGACTCATTCAACAACCTGAAGCTCAATTTGGCGGAAGGCATTGACTTCGAATACGTTCCAGAGGAAACGTGGCAGCACCTCACCGACTGGTACGTAAAAATGCTGTTTGAACCTCGTGCACTACCCTGATCCTCCTTCAGGTATGGCGAAGCTATTAAGCCTCTTCCCCGACGCGTTATAGAGAGAGGTGCTACCAAACAGACGGCTATAGAGCTTCGACCTCCTACCCTGAACGTCCTTCGACTCTCCCCGTCGAGTTCAGCTGGCAGAGAGAAAAAGATCACCATTTCGGCGGGCGAGACTGTAAAAGCGATGAACAGCCAGCTTGCTGCTGCCATAGGCCCTCCGGGCGACAAGCAATCATCTTATCGCGTCTGGAAGATTAATCCTCCGGACGATGATGTCACCTGTGCGGATCTTTTGCCCACCGAGTTGTCAAGCGCAGGAGGCAAACTACTTGCCGACTCTGACAAGACCTTAGAAGAGGAAGGTGTCCAGTCAGAGGATTGGTTCGTCGTAGAGTTCCAACTTTGGGGAGCTTGGATAGCACCAGAAGAGGCCACAACCGTCGCCACTGTGACCGCAAAGGCGCCGTCACCTTTGTTCAAGTCCGAGGAGGGCTTTTTCGAGAAATGGTCAAAGTACGGATCCGACAGAGGGGAAGCTTCCAAAGCCGTCAAGAAGAGTACTTTCACAGCTGCCAAGGAGAAGGAGATTGAGCCAGGAACCCTCGGTCTGGGCAACATGTTGGTGGATTCCTGGTCTTTCCATTATAAGTCGCATAACTGACTCGAAACAGGGGAAACACATGTTTTATGAACTCTGCCATCCAGTGCCTCGCTCATAACAAAGAGCTTTCCGATTACTTCCTGAGTAATATTTGCTCGATCGCTCGCTGAGACGATAACCTGATTGTTCCAATTTGCAGCTGGTCTCTTCAAGGAAGAGCTCAACCCTGACAATCCCCTCGGCATGGGTGGCGCCATAGCAGAATCATTTGGTTCTCTGTTGCACCGCATCTGGGCAAAGACCACTCCTTCCTATTCTTATTCTCCCCGCGATTTCAAGATGCAGCTCCAGCGCTTTGCACCTCAGTTCAGTGGCTACCAACAACACGATTCTCAGGAGTTGGTGGCCTTCCTTTTGGATGGTCTACACGAGGATCTTAATCGTGTTCTGAAGAAACCATATGTCGAAAAACCTGACTGGGAGGGTGGAAACGATGTCGACCTCGTGAAGCTTGCGCAAAAGAGCTGGGAAGGGTATATGATGAGGAACGATAGTGTCATCGTCGATTTGTTCCAAGGTCAATATCAAAGTACGCTTGTTTGTCCAGTGTGTAACAAGGTAAGCCCGCCTTGTACTGCAACGCGATTGTAGCCTGACCACGGGATCATAGGTGTCGATAACCTTCGACCCGTTCATGTATCTCACGCTTCCTCTACCCATTCAGAAGAAGTGGAAGCACAAGATCTATTACATTCCTTGGGACTTGAATAAGCCACACGTAATAGTAAGTCCAAACGGCCCTCTATTTGATAACGCACTGACTCTGCGAGTAGGTCCCTGTTGAGATCAACGCCAACTCTACTTTCAAGGACCTCCGAAACCTTCTTGGCAAATATATGGAGGCTCCTCCTGAGAATGTGCGTTTCTCGTGATCCCCGACTCTTGCTCTGGTTGACATTGTTACAGCTCCTCACCCTTGAGATCTTCAGCAACAAGTTCTATAAGAACCTCGACGATAATGTCATGGTCGGCGACATGGCTAGCGGCGACATCATCGTCTGCTTCGAACTCCCTTGCAATGCGCAACAAACCCGATCCTACAAGCGACAACCCGGTGACCCCATTCTCGTTCCCGTATACCTCTCAGACGCTGCTGGTCCATCGAATGGCATGAAGTACTACAATGCAAAGACCAACTTCGGGTATCCCTTTATCGTCCCTATCTACGAGGAGGCCGCGAAGGATAAGGATTCGATCTACGAATTCATCGTTACGCGGCTTCAGCGATGGACTAGTAATGCCCGCGATCTCTTCACTTGGGAAGAGGGTCCGATCTCACAGATCACAGAAGTCAATGCAACAGGTCTTCCCCCAGTCGCCGACGCTATCACCGAGATTAAGGAGAATGGCGAAGTTGTTACCGTGACAGCACCGGAGCCGCCAGAGGAAGAGGGTGACATCGTTGATGAGAAGGCGATGGTTCTTGACGAAGACGTTCCCGCTGCCTCCACGGAGCCGTTGCAGCCGAAACGTGTTGGACCCAAGAAGGATCTCTTCAACCTGAAACTCCAGATAGGTCAGAAGGCGTTCGGAACAGAGCAGTATTCTCGCTATGATAGCAAGACATACGAGTCATGGGCTGATCGAATGAAGGAAGCTGGACCAGAGGCCCCCCTTATCAAAGAAGGGGATGCGTTGCACTGCGAGTTTGATGATAATATCAAGGCGTTCTTCTTCGGCGAGAGTCCGCAATGGGAGCATGGCCTCTGGGAGACCTGGGAGAAATTCGAGCACCCAGAATATCTCGCCAACAAGCAGGGAGCAAGTGACAAGGCCAAGAAAAATCTCACCTTGCAGGATTGCCTGGAGGAGTTCACGAAGGAGGAAAAGCTCGGGGAGGAGGATCTGTGGTATTGTCCACAGTGCAAGGAGCATCAACCTGCGACGAAGAAATTCCAGCTATGGACTACACCGGATATTCTCGTCGTACATCTCAAGAGGTTCAGCAATAACCGCTCCCTACGAGACAAGATCGACGCCTTCATCGACTTCCCGATAGAAGGTCTTGATCTCAGCGGTTACGTTGGAGAACGGGCTACTGCCAAGAAACTGGCTGAACAAGGAGTCGACCTTGAGGAACTTCAGTTGGACAACGGAGATGAGCCTCTGCTCTATGATCTCTTCGCTGTCGACGAACACATGGGAGGATTGGGTGGCGGACACTATCGTGCCTATGCACTGAACCATGCAAACGGGAAATGGTATCATTTTGACGACTCCCACGTCAGTGTAGCCAAACCTGAGGAGTCAATTGTAAGTTTTATCTGCGCGATGGTCAATACTCCCGTTCTAACCGTTTCGTCAGAACTCCAATGCTTACCTGCTCTTTTACCGGCGCCGGAGTTCAGAGCCGCTGGGAGGCAAGAGTCACCACAGAATAGAGGAAGCTCGCGCCAAAGCTGAGGCAGCTGCAGCAAATCCTGAACCCAGTAGTGCAGATACCACGCAAGAGGAAGATAGCCAGGAGATGAAGGTCGATCCTCAACTTCCGACCCCACCCAACGAACAGGGGGAGATATCTGGGACTCACCCAGACGACGTGTGGAAAAATATCAACACGATCACTGGGATGGGATCGTCAGCCGGATATATACTTCCAGACTTTTCCATGCTTGACGGCATGGCTTTGCCTGACACTGTGGGCGAGGGCGATGCAACACAGATGAAGATGCCAGATTTTAGTGGATACAAATTGCCGGACTATGGTAGCAGCTGGAAGATGCCAGATTACAGCTTTCTTGAAGGGACTGGTTACCGGATGCCCGCCTTCTTACCAAGTTTCGAGGACCCATACAGTCCAATGGGTTTACCGATGGGGCATATGAGGAGGTATGCATTTCCCAGTGCTTACTCGAAACTGACAGTGTTAATCTCAATTTGATGCTTCTAGATTCCTCCGCGATGAAGCTGGAGAGAACGATAGTGAACAGGACTCGGCCAATGCCAGCGATTATCCTGATCCGTCTCTGAACGTTTCTCCTTCATCATCCAACGCCGCAGAGATAGACCCAGATGATTTAGACGACATAGATGATGAAGATTGGGGTGTCAATATAGCAGAGGAGGATCCAGCAGCTCCAAAGCCTCTCCCAAGCAGGGCAAATATAGCAGCTTTGAAGAAGGAGGTAGCAGAAAAGGTTTCCGCAAGCGAGGATAAGGAGGTTTCTGTACAGGTGAAGCCAGTGGAGGAGGATGCTTGGGAAGAGGTGGAGAAGGCAAAGGAAGAGTGAGAACTTGCGCCTTGGCCCATGACCCACAATATACAATATGAACTATACCATTCATTTACATTACTACGACGCTTTTTGTTCTGTTATCGTTGCTTGGAATCTATTCAACTTATTCGTTGAGCATACCCATCAACCGTAGCTAGATTGATGTGATTCTCGCATGGTGGCGGGCGTGTGATAGGGAGCCGCGCTCTGCACCAGACCACCATCTCAACGGGAGATGGGCGGTCGGATACCTCCCAATCTTCAATATCTGACAATTTACAACCCAACTCTCCGACCCAGTGGACCGATAGCAGACGACGATGAAGATGCTGAGGAACAGGCCCACATTCTGTTCTACACAGCAAAGGAACGTGCTGTTTCTCGAGACAGGATGCTGAGGCAGGTCGGATTGGCCAAGGCGCTCGTGAACTTCTCCGAGTCAGTTCTACTTGCTTGTGAGGGCTGGAGCTTAGCTGAATCCCTTGCTCGCCTACAGGATGTTTAATGCATACGATGCGTGCAACAATATCCACTCGCAGTCACGACGGATGGTTATCGTATCGCCCGAACCCAACTTCTGGATACACGCAGTAAGTCACTGGCTAAATTCCTCCCATCTCGATGATCAGGACCCATCTAGTAGGCTATAGAAGTAGCCAAGGTACCTCGACCCACAACGACCAAAGGCAAAGGCAAGCAGCCAGAGAAGTCTAAATCATCCAAGGACAAGGGCAAGGAAGTGGAGACAGTATACGAGTACATCGATGGGTCTGTGCATGATTTCTCAATCAGACAAGCTCTCTTGAAGGCGTACGAGCGATTCAAGGCATGCTTCACCCTTTCGTTCGGTCATGAATCTGAGTGACTGATGCATACCATTTGAAGCTCACTCATGGATCATTCACTCAAATCCTCACTACTCTGGGGCAACAGGCTTTGGAGCTTCAGCTAGAGCGTTTCTTCACTGTTTGGGCGTGGTCATGGAACCTAGAAGATGGACAAGAATTTAGAGAACACCTCGGTCAGTATCATCACTCCCGTCACCCAAGTGCTGCAATCTTATGTTCAATCTTTGTAGGTATACCCCTGCACTCCTCATTTCGGATCATAGAACCGTTACTCGACGAATGCACAAGTGAGATTTCAAAGCAATGTTCGGCTCTCTTCATCTATCCACCACATTTTGTACCATCCTCCAATTATCGGGATGCGCGGTACCCTTCTGCTCTCGCTCAGCATCTGCAGTCTCTCGTGCCACCTCCACCTCCGCCTCCACCTTCGCACAATGTAGAACCAAGCGATGGGACAATACGAGCGAATGGGTCGGATCCAGAGTCGTCAAATCTTGGAAAGGATCCTCCACATCCACCGAAAACGAATGACGGGGCACCTTCAGGCTTTCTTGGCATGCCGGGGGTCAATCTGAACGTCGACATGAACATGAAATGGAAGTGGCCAGAGTACTTGACCTTTGGTCGTAATACGAGCAGGAAGCCATCACCTGTTAGTTCAGCAGCGGACATACATCAGGCTGGCACCGACACTCCCTCTCCAGCCCCAGAGCAACCTGAAATATCTGAGAAACAGAATAAAGACAGAGAGGAAGAAGCGGACACGACATCGCCTCCCCGAGTGGATATAGATCCTGAAGCACTCAAAGACGCTATCGAAGATACCATGACGCCCCTGGCTTCCCCAGCTGAGGGCTCTGGAAATGACAACGTACCGAATCCTCCTACTGCGCACGGGGATGACGAAGCGAAACCTGACGCAGAGCACGCGGTTTCCGTCGACGAAGGGGACACGCCCCAAGAGAATGATCCAACAGACGAAAGTTCAGAGGAACCTGCGTCGGCCGCGAGTTCAGCACCTGACGAGGTTGCTACACCAGAGCTGAAGTCCAACTATGTTCATCTGGCGAAATCTGAAGATTCACTAGAAACGGTTCGCCAGAAGGTTTTCTACCTTTGCGTGAGTTGACCACATACGCTTCACACATTTCTCTGACGCCCTGAGAACCTTCAGAAAGATGGAATGATGGCAGCGCTCATCGGTCTAGAGGAATGCTGCACAGAAGAAACGGCACCTTCTGTAGCCGAAACCCTCTTGCGGCTCCTGCAGCAAATCGAGGATACTCTAGTAGAGGAACAGACAAGGACGTAAGTCTTACCTCTTTTTTTGGCACTTGTGTCTTGTATAATGAATTGCAATTTCATAGTATCTCCGAGTCCTTACCGTCAGCTACAAAGATTTTGCAGCCAACAGACACACACATCATCTCATACCCCGGCGAATTCACGCTCTCAAACACCGAGTTCACATCGAAGTCCGATCAACTCTACGCTGCCCAGGAGTTACAGAGTCTGTAAGTGCTTGACATGCTCCTTGTTCCTACCAATAATCTCAATTGAATTGTACTAGTGACCCTGAGATATCGGAAGTATTCTCTCGGGGCCAGAACCCCCAGCATTGGCATGTTGCGCGGCGCGGACTTGGCTCGAGAGAAGATGGGTCAGTTAAAGAGGGAGAGGTATTTATGGCTGTCTATAGGAAAGAGGCAAGTCTCGGGGATGTAGACAATGTTCTGGCCGGGGTAGTGAGGCGATGTACTAGCAATTAGTTCAGGGTTGGCCACTAGCTGCAAATATATGTAAACAAATTAGATCAATACAGACTGACCAAGCGAGGGCTTTCATTTCTTTACTCGACCACTGACGACGGCCAGCATGTCCTCATCGACTGCAGCGACGGAAGCCCAGATGCGGCTTGAAATTGCCCGACTTACAGGTGTGCCTTCATGGATCTCAGAGCGGTGTAGCGGGTTGCTAATTTGACTTTGTTCAGCATCTATCAACCAAGCCAAATCTTCAACATCAAGCCAGCCAGGATTTTACAGGACTACCTCAAGAACCAACTCGTACGTGAACCCAAATTACAGAACAGCAAGTAACAAGTATATTCGACCGACTGCGACCGCGACCACGGCCCCGACTACGACACCACCTGCCCAACCCCGCCAACCCATTAAGCCACTGTCAACGGAAGTGAAGGATGTTGTTCTTAATGGAACAGCATTTGAATCTTCCGGGCGCTCATTAGTGCGCAAGGACCGTGAGTCACAATCTCATCATCCCTACCCTAAATCCTCATCAGCCATATTCCTCAAGTTCCAAAGACGACCTCTGCAGCGACTTCCTCAAGACCGCCAAACTCAGCAAATCATCAATATACAAGGAAATCTGGCCATCTTATTCCGGCTTCAAGAGCGTATAAGCCAAAACCATCAAGACCTAGACCTGGACGACCCGCAAATCGGAATATGACCCTCACTAACAATAACCGGCCTTATCAGTTCGTATTTCCTTTTTCTTGTTATGTGCTCTGACCATGTTTGCTAGGGATCGCCGGGCCAAATCACGCAAATATGTGGACAAGCCTTGCCCAAGGTTTACGACTACTGGTACGTTCTTCGCGAGTCCAATGTCTACTCGATTGACTTGACTAACACGCCTACCTAGGCTCCTGCAGTCGTGGCCTCACCTGTCCATATAAGCATGATCCCTCCAAGATTGCCATTTGTTGGAACTTCTTACAAGGCAACTGTCCCAACTCTGAAGAAACCTGCAATCTTTCTCATGACCCGACACCTGAACGAACTCCTCTCTGTCTTCATTTCGTCAACAAGGGCCGTTGCACACGCGAGAATTGTCCTTTCCCTCATGTGAATGTCGGTGCAAGACATGGTGTTTGCCGTGACTTCGCCGTCCTAGGCTATTGCGAAAAGGGGCTTGACTGCGACAAGCAGCATGTCCGCGAATGTCCTGACTTCGCCGAGAAAGGCACCTGTTCCACGAAGGGCTGCAAGCTTCCTCATGTCATCCGTGCTAATAGGAATCGCAAGCCTGTATCGAAAGCGTCGGCTGTGGGACCTCCTCAGTCGACTGCTCCAGCTACAGTTGGTTCTCCTGGAACAGGCAATTCTGATGTTGCTCATTCTGTTGGTGCTGATGTTACTTCGATTGAACAACAGGCATCAGATGCCAACCTCGGTGACGGTTTTATCCCTCTCACTTTCAATGAGAGTGAGAGCGATGAAAGCGATCAGGAAAGTGACGAAGAGGAGGATGACGAGGAAGAAGAGGAAGGAGATGGAGGGGATTCAGACCCCGATGAAGGCAATGATGATTGATAGAGTAGTAGTAGTAGTAGTATATACGGTGTAGTAGCGAAGTAATATATGTAAATGCAAGGGATTATTCCAAATTTTGAAGTGATAGCTAGCAGCCTACCAGCAGGAAAAATACAATTACACAATTACAGGCAACTTCTGCGCTGGGCTTGCCGTTCCTCTCGCCCACCTCTGGCAGAGACAACTAGATGTTATACTTGAGTTATCGTCGATCGTAGTATGAGGTGCTCACAATTACTCGATTTGCTGGTGTCCTATGCGACTGTCAGCCTCACCTTCTGGCTCACTCAAATTAAGGGAGGTAATACAGTGGCCCGAAATTGAACTCTAACCACTGAACTTAGAGGAACCAAAACCGGACTTCATTATGGTTGGGCGGCAAGCTCAGGCCCTTCAGGGTCCTCCAGTGACAGACCGAGGGCACAAGTCCGTTCGTGGACGGTGGAGGGACTTCAAAGTTCACTTCTCTTTTTCGGTGCTGAACAGTGGAAGTGTTCTGTATCTTTTTCTTTCTCATCGTTTAAATCTCATGATTCTAAACGATTCTCGCAGTAGGAATCTTGGAATGTATTGAGCAGAGAATGAAGTAATGATCAAAGAGTCTACGCCGCCAAGGCATGAAATCCGCAAATTCAGCAGCAGTGAGTAGTCTCCAAACAGACTCACACGTAAGCAGTGAGTGAGGTTTCCCGAGCTTTCCTAAATGGGTTATTCGGCTAACAGACCGAAGGCTTCTGGACCAAGCAAGACCAAATACTCGAACTGCTCTCGCGACTGTCAGCAACGGCAAGGCACTCGTTCGAGGTCGTCGCCGGCGACTATGACGGTCAATCCACATGCAGCACAAGTGGACAAAATCTTTGCGGATCTCAAGAATAAATCCGAAAATGTGAGGATCCAAGGGGCCAAGGACCTTCGGGAATTTGTGAGTCTTGAAGCACCTTTGAGATCAGGAACGCGTCAAGTTAACTCATCGCTGAAGCTAACGACGACGGTGACGGAAATGACCGCAGATGCTGCCACAAAATTATGGGACGATAGTATTACACGCAAAATATTTGAGTTGATTCATAGTCCAAATCCCCACGAGGCACTTGGTGGTTTGGCTGCGATCGGTGTGTTCATAGTTCACTTGCAGCCCATTCGGATCTCATGTATATCATATAACTTCAGGCCAGTTATTGGACATTGACGAAGACCAAAATATATCTCCAAGGCGCAGCCTCTTTCGTTTCTGGAACTATGTCAAGCACCTACTACCACACCACGACATTTCCCTGATGCTTCCAGCCTCGAAGACATTGGGAAGAATAGCCCAAGTAGGCGGAGCTACATTTGCTGAGCCACTACTGTCGAAGGAGGTACCATTAGCCATTGAGATGCTTCAACCAGAGAAGCAGGAGATGGTCCGATATTCGGGAGTCCTCATCCTCAAGGAACTCGCTACAAACACCCCAACATACTTTCATTCACACATTCACACCGTCATTGAGAGCTTGCTAGCAGTCCTGAGAGATTCTCGAATTATAGTCCGCGAAGCTGCCGCCGAATTGCTTGCGGCATGCTTGGAGATTGTGACTCAACGAGAGCGCACAGTGAAAAGCACATATCCCGTCCTAATTCTCCAACATGCTCAGCATGGGTTAAAATCGGCCTCCCCTGAGGTTATTCACGGATCACTGCTTACTCTCAGGGAGCTTCTATTACATGCGGGCATGGTAAGTGGATCAATTTGAGGTCCTATCTCATTCTAACTCTCCTTCTAGTTCATGAGGGAGTCCTTCTTAGATACCGCAGAGCAGATATTGCGCTTCAAAATGCATAGGGAACTCATAGTGCGGAAGATGGTCATTACAATGATACCTGCGCTGGCTGCGTACGACACACAAACCTTCACAGAACATTTCTTGCACAAAGCAATGGCACATCTTCTCACACAACTCGAGAAACCCGCTGAACGGTCATTTGGTTAGTGCCATCCATGGTTCGAGAATTTATCTAATGTACTATATTTGCAGCCTTTTCCGCCATCGGCCATACGGCCATTTCTGTTGGCAGCGACATGAAGCCATTCCTAGAGCCAATTATGACCAACATCAAGCAGGGTCTTCAGGGCAGAGGGTGGGTCCAAATCATAGTTTCTTATATGGGATCTGACTCGTCCAAAAGGCGGAAGAATGCTCCAAGTGAGGATGATATCTTCCAGTGCTTAGGGATGTTGGCGCAGGCTGTTGGCCCCAACCTCACCAAGCTGCTGCATGATCAGCTGGACCTTATGTTCGAATGTGGGCTCAGTGAATCTCTGGTCCAAGCGCTTGTTAGTATCGCCAAGGCCATACCACCTCTACTGAGGACGATCCAAGGTGACTATCGCTCTTACTTGACCGTATCCATGCTAATATTTTCTAGATCGCCTCCTGGATCTACTATCGGTAACTTTGAGTGGGCAGTCGTATCGACCATTGGGTGCCCCGCAAACACTCGGTCGAACAGATGTAGCAGCGATAAATCGTGACCTCAACCCGACACAAGTAGTGCCTCACGAGAAGAAGCAAGAACTCATCACCTTGGCACTCAATACACTTGGGTCATTTGATTTCAGCGGTATGATATCTACCATGTGGAGCTAATTCGAGAAGTTGACCAGCTTCAATCAGGCCACATTCTGAACGAATTCGTTAGAACTTGCGCTCTACCTTATTTGGAGGATGATAATGCGGAGGTTCGCCGTGCTGCAGCACTCACTTGCTGTCGGTTGTTTGTCAAGGATCCAATATGTTACCAAGCTAGCACGCATGCCATTGAGGTCATCAGTGACGTTCTGGATAAGCTGTTGACTGTGGGAATTGCTGATCCTGGTATGGAGCTTGATTTTCTGACATCTTGATCGAATGCTAACTCTTCCCTGCTTGCAGACTGTACAATTCGATATGCGGTCCTGTCAAATCTTCACGAACGATTTGACAAGCATCTTGCTCAAGCAGAGAACGTGCGGTCTCTCTTCATAGCACTGAATGATGAGGTTTTCGAGAACCGAGTCACTGCAGTGAACCTCATCGGACGGCTAAGCAAACACAACCCGGCCTATATCATGCCCTCGCTCCGAAAGGCATTCATCCAGCTCTTGACCGAACTTGAATACTCAACTGTCCTGTGAGTCTGGTGATTAATCTTCAACTGAGTTTGTACTCAACTCAGTTATTAGGCGGAGCCGGGAGGAATGTACAAGACTTCTCACCTTGCTTGTCAGCGCTACTCAACGTCTGATCAAGCCGTATGCCCTACCCATGCTGAGGATGCTACTTCAAAAAGCAGATGACTCCAGTCCAACCGTTGCAGCGAATGTGCTCATGTGCCTGGGCGAGCTTGCATGTGCAGGAGGCGAGGACGCTATACCACACGTACCCGAGCTTATGCAGATAATCCTTGCTCGACTCTCGGACCCATCCTTAATCAAGCGTGATGCTGCTCTCCACACCCTAGGTCAAGTCTGTTCGAGTACTGGATATGTTATCGCGCCTTTAGCAGAATATCCGCAACTCCTGGAACTGATGGGCAACATTCTAAAGACCGAAATTTCACAACCTGTAAGACGGGAGGTGATCAAGGTCTTGGGAATTATGGGTGCACTTGACCCTTATCGGCGGAAGGTACGTGACTGGATGGCATCTGGGTTTATTTGGGCCTAACTTGCCTTGAAGAGTCGAGTAGAAGGTGAGGCCAGCGAAACGGCCCTCACTGCAGTCAACCAGGTCCCGCTCAATCCAAACACCGGTCCAACATCTGGGGACGATTTCTACCAATCAGTGGTGATTACCTCGCTGCTGGCGATGTTGAAGGATACTTCTTTGAACCCTCACCACCCAACGGTCATTGATGCCATTATGACTATCTTCAAGACGCAGGGCCTCAAATGTGTCGCCTTTCTTCCACAGGTAAGCCTACTGTATTCTTAGTGATAGAACAGACATAACACCAATCCAGATCATACCAGTCTTCGCTGCAGTCACTCGAAGCTCGTCTGCTCGACTAAGTTTCTATCTCGAACAGTTTGCTATCCTTATCAGCATCGTCAAAGCCCATGTTCGCAACTTTGTGCCCGAGATCCTCAGCCTGGCGACAGAACTGTGGGAGAACACGACCCTTCAGCTGCCCATTGTGGCCTTGATAGAAGCAACAGGCAAAGCTCTAGAATCAGAGTTTAAACCTTTCCTGCCCAATGTTCTCCCGCTTCTCCTCAAGGTTTTCGAAGGAGAACTGACCGAAAAGCGCATCGCCATTCAGATCAAGATCTTCGATGCTTTCACAACTTTCGGCGTAAATATCGAGGAGTATCTCCATCTTGTGATACCGATTATTGTCAAGTCTTATGAGCGCCCGGATGGACCTGGTATTTTCCCGCTGCGTAAGAAGGCCATACAGACGATCGATAACCTTTCCCGTCGGGTCAACTTTTCCGATCATGCATCTCGCATCATTCATCCTCTGGTCAGAGTTCTGGACTCATCGAACAATGAGCTAAGAATGGCGGTCATGGATGCTCTCTGTTCACTTGTGGTACAACTAGGGTCTGATTTTGCCATCTTTATACCAACTATCAACAAGGTGAGTTTTGCCCTCCAGTCGATTACTACCCGTTCCACTCACGGTGCTGCAGTGCCTGCTAAAGAAGCCTATCCATCATCCACGATACGAGAACATGATCTCAAAGCTACTGAACGGAGAGCGTCTCCCACAAGAGGCAAGCGTTTTAGAAACTTTGTAGGTAATTTCATTCTCGGGAAGTCCTAATATTCACGTTCCTATAGAGTCAATGAGAGTAAACAAGCTCCTGAACACGCTGCACCTGCGGAGCCCATCAAGCTCAACGTCAACCAACAGCATCTCAAATACGCCTGGGAGGGTGTTCCCCAAATAGACCCAACGCGAGAAGATTGGACAGAATGGTTGCATCGGCTGAGCGTTGAATTCATGAAAGAATCGCCTTCCCATGCCCTCCGGGCATGCATGAATCTGGTTGAGCTACATCCACCCCTGGCCAAAGAACTCTTCAATGCTGCATTCATGTCTTGTTGGGGTGAACTCTACGATCAGTATCAGGTAAATATCAAGCATATTTCACATACAAAAGCTCACCGTACTGTAGGAAGGGCTTGTGAAAAGCCTTGAAATGGCAATCATGTCACCGACTGCTCCTTCTGACCTAGTTAATCGACTGCTGAATTTAGCAGAGTTTATGGAACACGAAGAGAAGCCCCTCCCCATCGAAGCCCGAACGCTTGGTGATCATGCGATGAAGTTCTTCGCCTATGCAAAAGCGCTACATTACAAGGAGTTGGAATACTTCTCAGAGGCATCTCCCGCCGTCATCGAGTCCCTTATCACTATCAATACGAGGCTTCAACAACATGATGCCGCCTGGGGCACCTTGTTGGCTGCGCGCGAACAGTACGACGTTCGAAAGCGGGAAGAATGGTTCGAACGTTTGGGTCGATGGCAAGATGCATTAAAAGCATACGATGAAAAAGCCGAACAGGATCCTGAAAATGCTGACGTCCAATTCGGTCGTATGAAATGTTTCCACGCTCTCGGTGAATGGGATCAGTTGGCTGTCCAAGTGAATCAGACTTGGGCAAATGCCTCCCACGAATCGCGACGCGACATTGCTCCAATGGCAACTGCAGCAGCATGGTCTTTGCACGAATGGGATTTGATGGACAGTTACCTCGCTACTATGAAAACGGATTCTCCAGATAGAGCTTTCTATCGGGCAATTCTATCCGTTCATCAGAATCAATTCCCAAAGGCCATGATCCAGATTGCCAAAGCTCGCGACCTACTGGACCCCGAGCTCACCTCGTTTGTTGGAGAAGGATACGCTCGTTCATACAAGTATGTGGATTCTGAACTTGATGACTATAACTGGCGTTGACGAGTCCCTAGTGTTATGGTTCGGGCACAAATGCTCTCCGAACTGGAGGAGATTATCGCCTACAAGCAGTTTGCTGACCAACCGGAACGCCAGAAAAACATCAGAAAGACTTGGATGAAGAGGTCGCTGCCAATTACTTCTTTCACAGGATTATGCTAACGGCCCTTTAGGTTGCAGGGGTGTCAACCGGATGTCGAAGTCTGGCAACGGATTCTTCAAGTGCGGGCTCTGGTGCTCAATCCGGAAGACGATCCTATGATGTGGATCAAATTCGCCAACCTCTGTCGGAAGAGTGAACGCATGGCTTTAGCAGACAAGACGATCAACTCTCTATTGACTCCAGAAAGGGTGAGACTCTTCTTGTCATATGATAACATTCACTGAATGGCACTAGCACCCGCACGCGAAGGCCCCACCCCAAGTTGTGTATGCCCAGCTCAAGTTCATGTGGGCGAAAGGTTCCAAGAATGACAGCCTCAAGTTCATTCGCCAGTTTTCCTCCAATCTTTCGCGAGACATTCGCGGAGAGACGGCGGAAAATATCTCACAGTCGAACGTGCCCAAGCAAAGGCTTACCGAGTATTCAAGGCTGCTTGCACGATGCTATTATAAAACAGGTCGATGGCAACATGAACTGGCGGAAGGATGGAAAGATGTAAGGGGAAAGCTTTAATTATTAAAGAGTTTGATCGTTAATCTCGGCTTTTTGACAGAGTAACTTCAAAGAAATCCTCGAATCGTATCATCTTGCTACCCACTATGACCCTACTTGGTACAAGGCCTGGCATACCTGGGCGCTTGCCAACTTCGAAGTCATCAATTACCTGGAAAACTTACCAGGAAGGGCCACCAACGATCAGAGCGCTCTCGTGGCGCATGTGATACAAGCCATCGATGGTATGTCTCCATCCGTCTGACAAATTTCCCTACTGATTGTGACCACCAGGATTCTTCCGGTCCATTGCTTTGCGGAATGAGGAAGCCCTCCAGGATACGCTTCGCGTACTGACACTCTGGTTTAAATTCGGGGCAGATAATGATGTTAGCCATGCCATAGCCACAGGCTCGACGACCATTGAAGTCGATACTTGGCTGGTTGTTATTCCCCAGGTATGGAGTCCACCGGATACCTGTCTGAAATCAGCTGACGCATGGTTTCGCAGATCATCGCACGAATCCAAACTCCTCACAATAATATACGGCGAAACATCAACACCCTTTTGGGAGAGGTCGGGCGACACCACCCTCAGGCCCTGATTTATCCTCTCACCGTTGCATCCAAATCTTCAAGTCAAGCTCGCCAGAGGGCTGCCAGTTCAATCATGAATCGCATGCAAGAACATAGCCCATCGATCGTCAATCAGGTAAGCATATTACCTCCTCAAGCAAAACCAGCTACCAATTGTCTCTCCAAGGCACTCCTTGTCAGTAAGGAATTGATCAGAGTCGCCATTCTCTGGCATGAACTATGGCACGAAGGGCTAGAAGAGGCCTCTCGTCATTTCTTCACTGAGAAAAATCCGGAAGGCATGATCCAAGCTCTGGAACCCCTGCATGAATTGATCGAAGCTGTAAGTCGTTGTGTTACATCCAGGCGGATCATCTAGCCTAACATTACCGCATAGGGTCCAACAACGGCACGGGAGACTTCGTTTGTTCAGGTCTTTGGCCGTGATCTCCATGAAGCCAGACTAGCTTGTCATCGTTGGCGAACACACGGTGATAATGCAGAATTGGATCGAGCTTGGGATATCTACTATGGTGTCTTCAAGAAGGTAGAGAAACAGCTGCCCCAACTTACGACACTTGACCTGCAATATGTGTCGCCTGCGTTGTTGACCTCACGGCGGCTTGACCTGGCTGTTCCGGGTAGGTATTTATCTCTTGAGCGGACAAAACATTCGCTAACGGCAGATATCCAGGTACTTACCAGAGTGGCCGTCCTGTCATCAAGATCAATAGCTTTGCCTCAAAGCTGCAGGTCATTGCTTCCAAACAGCGACCTCGGCGATTATGCATGACTGGAAGCGACCAAAGAGAGTACCAATTCCTCCTCAAAGGTAATATTTTCAACACGGTAAAGCTTCCAGAACTTCTGCTCATCGGCATGTCCTAGGTCATGAGGACTTGCGCCAAGACGAACGCGTGATGCAACTCTTCGGTCTCGTCAACACTCTTTTATCAGTGGACACCGATAGTTTCAAACGCAGACTGCATATCCAACGATGCCCTGTAATCCCTCTCGCTCCAAACGCTGGTCTTATCGGATGGCTACAGGGTAGTGACACCCTTCACGTTCTCATCCGTGACTACCGGGACTCTCGCAAAGTCTTGCTCAACATTGAGTATCGCCTGATGCTCCAGGTGAGTGGTTTGAACTCACCCATGGCATAGAGTCAATTCTTACATCACTTGTCTAGATGGCACCCGACTATGAGAATTTGACTCTTTTGCAGAAGATTGAAGTCTTCGAGTATGCCCTGGAGAACACCACAGGCCAAGATCTATATCGCGTCCTCTGGCTGAAATCTACCAATTCAGAGCATTGGTTGGAGCGTCGGGCAACATACACCCGCTCCCTCGCTGTGAATAGTATGGTCGGCCACATCCTGGGACTCGGCGACCGACATCCTTCCAACGTTCTCCTGGAAAGAAGTACTGGCAAGGTTGTTCATATCGATTTCGGAGACTGCTTCGAGATCGCCATGCATCGTGAAAAGTTCCCTGAGAAGGTCCCCTTCCGGTTGACTAGGATGTTGACGCATGCTATGGAAGTACGTCTACTATAATCTTTCATCACTGAGGTCAGAGAAATTGACATTGGACTAGGTCAGTGGTATTGAAGGCAGCTTCAGAAAGACCTGCGAAATCAGCATGAGCGTCATGCGCGTGAACAAGGAATCTCTCATGGCTGTATTAGAGGCCTTCGTGTACGACCCTCTTATCAACTGGCGCTTGATGCAGCCTGAAACAGAAAACCGTCGTATTGAAGGTGCGTTGAATAAAAGTGTAATGGTGTATGACACTGACTCTTCATGCAGAACTAGAACTTGACCAATCTGCTGAAAGTCGGCACCCACAAGCACCTATCCGCAAAGCCAAAGCTGATGAGAGGGACATATTCAAAGGTATTTGCTGCTCCCTAGACCTCTTTTTAGGAATTTGATGCTGATGAAACCTCCAGACACTCAGGAGGTTCGCAATGACAGGGCTTTGGCCGTCTACAACAGAGTCCAGAACAAGTTGACTGGTCGCGACTTCAACCCAGAAGTGTCGCTCTCTATTGAAGCTCAAGTCGACAAGCTCATCGAGCAGGCTACATCCTTCGAGAACCTCTGCCAATGTTTCTCTGGATGGTGTGCTTTCTGGTAAATGCCGAATAGCGAAGCTGCTCTCGAGTACCCCTGGACATTTCTCTCCAACATCTCCCCAAGATACCTTCTCAGGATACAATACCAACAATGTAGATTTTGCAAGCATCTGTAGAATTATCTCGTATGTAACATAGATGACATCTCATTCCTACCTTCAAGTTCCACCCTCAGGCTGAGCGTGAGATGCCAGAAAGCTGACAAAATGCCTTGCTTCCTTCCATCTTCTCAATTCCGGCTTGAATGACAGCTATTCCTGTCTAAGCCATCCATTCAGAAAATGCGGCGCAGTCGACCTGCCGACGATAGTCATCAACCGATTGCCACCGCAGCTTGATCTCGACGGCCTTCTTGTCCGTCACGACCAACGACGACCTCAAACGGTCTCTGATCCCAATCTCACCCTGCTGTCAATATTCCGTAGCACTTCATAGCATGCCATGAGGCATCGGTTCCCCGGCTCGCCAGCCAATTGAATCGGCAAATGCAGTGCTCTACGGTATCAGTGTATGTTTGGATTTCACACGACCCGCAGCTTTGACGGAGTGATATAACCAATGGCACTACCAAGTCGATGTGATTCAGCTCCTTCTTCCATTTGGCCACCTCCAAATATCTTCAGTTCTTTCAGAAGAATCTCAAAATGATTATCCCTTCGGAAACCAACCCCGTGAGCACTACCGATGTTCTCTCTGTGAGAGCGCCCAGGGCTCCTATACTTAATCGAATACTAACTTGGCGTTTCTTTCACAGAAAAAGGAAAAGGAACAACCACCTGCATACTCGGAAGATCCTTCGGGTCCCTCTTCATCGTTTGGAAGGCGACTGACCAACCGATCTGCGCCTCCAGCACTTCCAGCAAAGGATGCCTCCTACTTCAATGACAAGCTAAAAACACAAACGACTGCAGCTGTCAGTCAGATGCACATGCACAATCATCGAGAACCTATTACTGGTGAGTATTTCGACGATACATGCCGACCTGTTTCTCATCCTCCACACGTCAGGCACTTTCCACATCGACCCCAAATACCCTTCATGCGGCTATGATACCAAAGGCGACATGAACTGGAAAGAGCACAAAAAGAACCCACCCGATGCATCCTTCAGGACACGGAAAGCTCCCATTAACATGGAATTAGGCACAACCGGTGAACAAAGCGAATCCAAAGCCAAAGCCAAGGTCTACGTTTCCAGCCACAAAGGAGACATCACCATTAAGCTTCTTTCGACACCCCTCACTGCACCTCGACTCGGTCTCGAAGTTAGTTCATGGAAAGGGAACATCACCGTGATGCTCCCGAACGACTTCTTCGGGTGTATCGAACTCAAGGCAAAGAAAGGCACTTTGCAGTTCCTCCCCGCCCTCGCTGCAAGTATGAGGACGATGAAGAAGACAAGTGATGAGGCATTGATCATGGTCGGCCAACCAACGTCAAATAAAGAGGTCGATTTTCTGGAGCTGCAGACCAGGGCGGGAAAGATTACTGTTGGCATAAGCGGGCTCGATAGACTCGAAGCACCCAAGGGTGGCTTCTGGAGAAGGTTAACAGGCGGATCGTCCACTTCCGCAGACTAGATTTTACTTTTGCTTGGACTCCGAGGGCCTTATGAACCATGTACATACTCTGGATCTTTCTTATTTACTTCTGATGACCTTCTCATATGTTATACCCTCATTCATCGTTGTATTCTATTCACTCACAGGCTTATGCACTGTCAGTCTGACAAGTTATCATCAGACTTCTCTCTTCAAAGCTTCATAGTTGGCCCATGATGATCAGAGAAAACATATGGGCTAATACCCACCTGAGCACGATGATCGCCACCAACTACCACGGTCCGCACAAGTGAGTACACTATCAGTCTTACCACCTTCCCCCGATCATGTCGGCTTCTTGACCTGTCAGATTTGCCATGCAAAAGGCATCTACCGTTCTTATTTATATCAGGTCAAAATGGTTCGTCCAAGCGGGTAACGAACGGACGAACTTCTTGCTCTCGCTTCAACCTTCCACGTACCCTGGGCGTTAAGGATGCCCAACCAACAAGATGCCCAAGCTGGCTGCTTTAGGGGACTTGGATTGAAGAAGGTTTTCGGTCGTAAACGGCAAACAAGTGCTGAGCAATCTTTGTGCTCTGAGGAGGAGACAAAGGTACGTATCCTGACAATCCGAGCTATTGCCGGACCAACTAAATTACGCCTGATCCTCCAGCCCCAACCCACGTCCTCAAGCCACCACCGAGAATGGTCTTTCTATCCAGCAGAACCACTACCAGCGTACACTCCCGGTTCAGGAGCTCCCAGGGAGAAACTAACTACAACTCTCACTCCCGAAATAATATCTACCATCGAGTCCAAGCTAGATTCTTTGGACGCTGAACTCCGGGAGCTCAGCTTGAAGATCCATTCTCATCCTGAACTGGCCTTCAAAGAATTGTGCGTCCTAATCTCGTTCACCTCAATCTCTTCGATTGACCGATATAATATTCCAGCTACGCCCATGACACCCTGACTGCGTTCATGGAATCCCACAACTTCACCGTAACCAGGCACTACACCCTCCCTACCGCCTGGCTGGCTGAATACTCATCCTCCCCCACTGGCAACCTCACCAATACCCCGATACCCAAACGCATCCCAGTTCTAGGCATTAACTCCGAAATGGATGCCCTCCCAGGCATAGGCCACGGATGCGGGCACAACCTCATCGCTATCTGTGGAGTTGGTGTCGCTCTTGCTGTTGCTCATGCACTAGAGAAACATGGAGTTGCTGGAAAAGTTATGTTGTTGGGTACACCTGCAGAGGAAGCGGGTGGTGGGAAGGCGATTATGTTGAAGAAGGATTTGTATAAGGAGATGGATGTTTGCTTGATGTGAGTTTTGTCTTTGTCGGGGAAGCTATCGGACAGCAAGATTATCAGGAGGATGCTCATCGTGATTCTAACAGGGCACACCCTATGCCAGGACCATCAAACTCTGCAGCACTCATGAGCTCAAACGCAATGGAGGAGGTCACAGTGGAGTATTTCGGGAAGACGTGAGTTCTACAAGTCCATTTCCCTCAGAATGCAAGGTCTAAAGATGATCATACCAGGGCTCATGCAGGTGCATCACCATGGTAGGTCATACATATCAGCCATCTTCCTCCGACTCAACAAACTCCACAGGGAAGGCAAGAACGCTCTCGACGCAGCTGTCATCGCATACGCTGCCATCTCCGCCTTACGCCAACAATTCAAGCCCACCGTCCGTGTTCATGGAATTATCGAAGGCAAAGATTGGGTGGCGAACGGTCTGTATCACCTCTTCCTTAGCTCCCCCAAAGTCGGATCTCATGCTCAAATCGTGGTGTACAGTGATTCCGGATTACTCCAAATTGACGTACATCGTCCGAGCGCCGACTATGGCTGAAGTCGTCGAGACGATGGAGCGAGTGAAAGGGTGTTTCGAGTACGTCCCTATCCTTGCCTCCATTCACGAAGACCCATTGAATGTCATTCCACAGTGCGGCTGCTTCTGCTACAGGATGTGAAGTCACAGTGAAGAAGGACTTTGCCTACTTTGATCTTCGACAGAACCCCATCTTGGGTAGGTCTATTATGCCTTCAAACCGACGTGAATTTGGTATCATTATACAGGCGAGGAATTTTCGGCCCAAGCCAAATCGCGTTACGACATGGATACCATTCCTCTCGGAACAATGGGCGCTTCTACCGACTTTGTAAGGTTTCCTGACTAATTTCTCTGCATTTCATTCTCACCCACAATTCTAGGGCAACGTCTCCTACGGTACGCTCTCCCCTATTCTCTTTCTGACACGTTACCAAATTTGCCTCTAGAACTCGCGTCTCTTCACCCAGGATTCGCCATCCCAACAGTTCCAAACGGTGGGAACCACACGATCGGATTCACAGATTCCTCCAAAACACCAGAAGCTCACACTGCAACAATGACTGTTACTAAAGGGTTAGCGCTCACGGGGTTCAGGGCGCTTGCAGATGACAAGTTCCTACAAGCGGTGAGTATCAGAGAAGATCGTCGTTTTCACCGAAATTAGGTATTGACGGGCACTCTTTGATTTGCGTGTATAGGTGAAGGATTCGTTTGAGGAAGAGATGAGGTTACGGCAGACTGAGTATACGCGAACTTGATTGACTAGGTGTTGCGTTGAAGTATGTTGATCGTGTCATAGTGATTATACCCTTGTTTGAATGTTGAAGTTCAATGGAATACCATCCTTGGATGATTGTTGAATATCCCAGCACATACAAGACAGCTACACAATCACGAGAAAGTTAGATTCGATGCGGGTGCATTTGGGCTTGATCTGGATGAATGCCTCCCGGCGGACACCCTTCCAAGATTCATTTTAGATAACAAGAATAAACGAAGCAAGCGGGTCCACTCTTCATGAAGTCATTCCCAGTGCCTGACTCAAAGGACCCTTCCATCCGAATCCATCGATCCCCTTTGCCCCTCAAAAGGGTCTACCTGCCTCGAGTCTGCCTCGTGTGATGGATCCCTTACGAATGCTATGACGCTCAGACACAGTAACATCGTCCGGGGTATTGACGCTGACGACTGCGATGAAGGAGAGCTGTGGATCGATCTATACATCGGATTACCAGGGTAAATAGGCATTACAGCGCCAATGACAGGTGTTGTGAGTGTGGCCGCACATCGAGAAGAAGGTTTTCAGGTGGTGACATTGCTCAGATGTTGGGCAAAGGCAGTATTGAATGTGTTGCACACCTTGAGACTGTATATCGGGTACTGTGCTACCACAGGTGGTTTAGCCTGACTCAGTAGAGCATTCGGTGTGTCGAAGTGACAGTCGGAGGTTCGGCGCAGTAACGAGTAATTATAACCCGACTAGAAGCTGTGGATCGCGTGTCCCCAAAGAATTGCTCGCCGTTTCACAGACAGACGCCTCTCAATATCCCTCAGTCCCGTAATTTCCCTTGTTCAGAGTCAAAGCTGACTTTCGGTGACCTGATGACCATAAGCAAGGATGGCCAAGCATCCTCACGGATCAACCGAGGATGACGGCGGCGACCCTGACAGTCAACAATGACGAGAATGTAGATGACAAACACAGAAGTTACACAGCCACTTGGTAGGCGGCGCCTGCCGGTGGTTCATATAACGTGGCAAGCGCGGAAATATATCATTTCGCTCTCCCCAACAAAATCGCAAAAGCGGCCGTCACGACCTTCCTCCCTCCCACCGTATTCTCCTCGTGTCGCCCACCCTTATAGACCATTTACTGGCCCTGGAGAGATTTAGAGACACTCCTGGAAGGCAGAAAACGACGCGAAAACGAAAACCACCTTGAACGTGACCAAACCACCGAGACGTCAAACCTGGCGACAAAATGCCTGCGATGGGTAAAGATACCAATGCCTCGCTTGTCTCACCGCACAACGCGAAACCAAAACACCGGAGAAGCGCTTCCGCTTCCACGTCGCCAAACGTAAACACATCAAGACGCGATAAGGCCGTATATTATGTGTCGCCTTCAAGACATTGGGAACCCGTCGAGGTCGCCCAGTCGAGTAGCGATACCAAGGTCTCTACGAGGCTCATGAACAACTTTAGAAAGACGCTAGTCGGGACACCGAAGAGGAAAACTCTGGGGAAGGTGAGGCAGTTGAAACTTCACGGAAGCTATTTGTCGCCTAACCATGTTATCTTTCAACAGAAAACACAAGACTCCGGAATGATATCCACCCCTGCTGAACGCAATGCACCCGCTGCGACACACCATGATTATGATTCTTCAATGGCGCGCCCAACTATAGAACAGATCGCTATGGGTCTTCACACCTCACGGACACCCCACCTACGAGCACTCAATTCCGCACCTTCATCACGATACAACAATTCTGCACCTGGGTCAATACACCAGCACAGAGGACATGGAAGCCCATACGCCCGTTCATCATCTTCATCTCGAGCACTCCCCCCACCCCCATCACGTTCTTCCATGAAACAACCAACCTCAAATCTTGTCTCTCCCGCCTCGGCATCTTCATCCACGGTCGGATCTCACACTCATCCACATATCCATAACGGTACTATCTCTCCTCCATCAAGGTCAAGCTCAACAACAGCGGCATCATCAAACACTCAAAGCGGACAGCTGTCGGTGTCGGTGATAAAATTTCACATGTCAAAACTGTTTATGTCGAAAAATCGGAATGTATCCGCACCATCGTCGATGACGAGCTCACCTCGTGGGAGTACGGATGCACTTTCGCCTGTACCAATGAAGAAAGCGGTCAGGTTTTCGACGACTATTGGAGAAGGGGATGGTCATGAGGTGGATAGGTGATCCACTGTTGACATTTGCGTTATCGTTTCTCTCCTTGGGCCACACATACACATATTCTCTTTATTATTATTATTCGTTACATATCTTATTTTGGGCCTCTTCATTACATATCAGTTCAACGGAATGAGCTTGATCGCAGCATATTTTTTGTTAGTTCGCTTTGTTCTCATTCTTACGCACATAACCTACTCTACATTGTCATTACCCTCAATCTGTTGTACTTTTAGCTACATACATACTACCGCCTCAACTTTGTTAGAAAAGATAATTTTACATTCATCGACATCATTGGAAAATCCGACCATGGTTGGCCAGTGGCGCATCCGGCCGCCTATCCTTGTAGAGTGACTCAGCCGGTCTGCGTCACCTTCGTCCGGCCGGCAGCTTATTTGTTTTCAAAGCTTAAGATAAACTCCCGCGTCTAGCTCATTGCCTAATTTGGAATAGACCCGCCTCACGTCACGCGCAGCTTGTTTCCCTTTACAACTTTTGCATTGCCACTGTACAGTGCCTCTTGCTTTCAAACCACTGCTGTTGTGGCCTTTCGTGCTCTTTAACGAATCATTAACGAACGTATTTGTAGTCTTGTGGATTGGAATTGAAGGAATAGATCGAAATGGCGCCCGTAGAGACAGAGTATTATGACTTGGTGAGCTCTTCTCTTGGTTTTGGTTAGTTCAGTGGCTGATAATAGTTTTCTTCGATAGCTAGGTGTTGCTGTGGATGCGGATGATAATACTTTGAAGAAGGCATATAGGAAGCAGGCTATGAAGGTACGTTGAGCTCAAGGCTCTTTGCGGGTCCAGGGGTTGGCCAGAATCTCAATATCTGCTTCATAGTATCACCCCGACAAGAACCCTTCTGCAGATGCAGAGGAGAAGTTCAAGGAGATCAGGTAAGCCATATTGCTTAGATACGTGTAATAGAGCCGACGTTGACGAACGTGCAGCAAAGCATACCAAGTCCTCTCGGATCCTGTACGTCATCTCTCCCCTAACTCTGATTCTTCACAATGAATATCTACTAAATTTCACATAGAACCTGAGGACTGTATACGATAAGAATGGAAAGACGATGGTGAGTGGGATTTCAATGCCACTGGTCTTTCACGGGTGGCTCAAATGCTTTGACCCTGCAGGTGGACAAAGAAGGCGGGGTCAACATGGAAGATGCTGCTGGCTTCTTTGCCAATGTCTTCGGTGGAGAAAGGTTCCACGACTATGTATGTCACCAACCCATGTTTCACAGTCACCTTCCTTACCGATACAACATCGTATCTCTAGATTGGCGAAATTTCTATCATGAAGGATATGACCACTGTCGCCTCGACAATGATGACAGATGAAGAGAGAGAAGCTATCGAGAAAGAATTGAACGGAGAAAAAGTTACATCGAAACCTGCCACTCCCTCTGTTTCGCATGGCCCATCTCCCACTGCTTCTCCACCACCTGCAACAACCGGCTCAGCTACCACCGCTGCCCCTGCTCCCGAGTCTGTTTCCCCAAGTAATTCTGCCCAACCTAGTCGACCAGATCACGCACCGCACCAGACCTCCAACTCTCTCGTTCCACACGGCGAAGCCAATGACCACCCCGTCTCCCCTTCACCGTCCATATCCGACAAAGAGAAAGAACGTAAACGACGCGCCAAGATCTCTGCCGAACAGAAGGAAAAACTTCGCGAACAAGAAAAGGAACGTCGGAAAGTCATGGAAGCACGAGTCAAAATGCTTACCGAGAAATGTATCGAGCGACTAAGACCCTTTGTCGATGCGAAGAAACCTGGTGATAAGGATGATGCTGAGACGCAGAAGTTTGAAGCGATGATGAAGAGGGAGGCGGAGGATTTGAAGTTGGAGAGCTTTGGTGTTGAGTTGCTGCATACAATCGGAAATGTTTACATGATGAAGGCGACATCACATATGAAGAGTAAGAAGTTCTTGGGGATGTATGTGCCATTGACATGCCTTTATGACTTTGGACTAATGCGATCCTTGTAGTCCAGGTTTCTTCTCCCGACTAAAGGAGAAGGGTACTCTTGCAAAGGACGTCTGGGGTGTGATCGGTTCTGCGTATGTATCTTCCTCACTTGATCCTTTTACTCCAGCTCACAATAACCCTCTCACGTTAGGCTGAGCGTACGCGATGTCATGCTCGAAATGGAGAAACTCCAAGCGAAAGGGGAAGTCGGCGAGGAAGAATTAAGAGCATTGGAGATGGATGTGACAGGCAAGATCATGTTAGCTTCATGGCGCGGGGCTAGGCTCGAGGTCATCCAGGTTCTACGAGAGGTAACAAACCTTTCTTTATCTTCTTTGAATAGTTCTGATCCACGATGTTGTAGGTTGTCGATAACGTCCTCAAAGAACCCGGCCAATCAGAACAAGTCCTATACAATCGTGCCAAGGGTCTTCTCCTAGCTGGTGCAATCTTCAAAGCGACTGTCCCCGACGAATCCGACGAGGAACGCAGGGAACTCGAGCGGTGAGTCTAAAAACTCCTCTACCTATTGCGGCTCGTGCTTACATGACTTCTATATAGAATGGTTGCCGAAGCCGCCGCACCAAAGAACAAACAGAACAAAGAAGCTCGAGCGAAGCGTGAACAAATGTTGAAGGCTGCAAGGGAACATTACGAGAAGGAGCAAGCAGCAGCAGCCGCTGGCGGAGCTGGTTCTACTCATGCTGAACCGACCGCAGCTGCTCCCGCTGCCGAGAAAGAGAAAGATGGTGTTCCTGTCGTCACTGCATAGGTTCTTTCTCGCATCACCACTATGCACTCCCCGTCGTTTTCTGGATTTCTTGCATTCGTGGCCTCACACCAATGAATGTGTTGTTTGCGGATTATATGCTTTGTTAGACGTTTTGATCATTCATTCCCCATTCCCTCCAATATCTTTCATGCTTTATAGTCGATCTAGTAGATATAACCTTGTTCTCCTCTATGTTAGCATTTACGAATACTTTGGTACAATTTAATGGTTTTCTTCGTATTAATCATCGAGAGTTCTCTCAGCCAGGAAAGAGTAAAAAAAAGACGAACTCAGAACACTTCTCTGCCCACGGCCAGACCCACGCCCTAGTTTCAAGTACTGTGATTAGATATCGGGCCACTGTGGCACCTTACTTCGAAATAATTTTACTCGTACAGATCGTAGCCTTTCGTCCGCATAATTAATTGGAATCCCTCCTCGGTTTAGCTGGCAATCTGGTAATTAATTGGCATAATGGCATAATTTCTACTAACACGAGCACGAAGGGCTTCCAGATCCACCCTGCACCACCCTTGTTCATAGATCGAAGTCTGAGGCCGCTGCATGAGACTCCACATATAAGTGACCAATACTTTGTCGAAGTCTTCCTGCAACCTATTATGATTATCTACGGATAGATGGATGAAGCAACCGCTCAGGCTTGGTGAGCTTGTGAGTTCGTGACTCAACTCGGCAAGACCAAGGTCCTCCAGAATCCCTGCTCCAATTCGAAGCTTGAGCACCTTAAGAGTGTGTGTCCTCTGGATTGTATCCAGCACCCGCAGAATCCAGGATATTGCCTCCTCAGGGGAAACAAATTCAACCCGGGTAAGGGATAGCTCACTCAGCCTGGTAGCTCGAGATAACGAAATTGTTCCTTGGCATATGGGGCAACTACTTCAGTTTCTTTGATTGTCCAAAAGCGTTGTGTAGACATACCAAGACTACCGTTGACATCGAGATCAAACGTCCTCAGACTGGGAGAAACGTGATCGATAAGCTGTTGCATCAAGGTCACGTCCAGATGTCTGCTGTGGTTGCATTTTATTCGTAAATCGGAAATTTGAGGTAGAGAATATTGAAGCAGCTCCTTCATGATGAAATTAAGGTCTTTGCCAAGATCTTCCGAGATATCACAACGTTTTAGCGCGGAGTTTCTACTATGTAACCAGCTACTCTCGTCAGCCGCACGGGTCTCCTCTTCCTGTCTCCCCAGATCCGTTATGTGAAGGGTTTGGCAGTTCCCTTGACAAATGTGCAACATGTCGAGAGGAAACCCATTAATTTCGAAGACACGGAGATGCGCGAGGCGATCCTGGCGTAGGAGCTGCTCAATCCCACTGCGTATCTTAAGATCAAGTTGACACCGCGAAGGCATGGGCTTCAAGTCCAACATACGACTGTCCTGTTGTTCTACGCTGATTAGGAAAAGCCACTCGATATTGGGCATCATCTCTAAGAGGAGACGTGTTTCCGATATACCGCTGGAGCCGTCGACCACAAAAGCTAGACGGAGTTCTTTCACCGTGAGAGCAGCGCCGGGTGATTTAAGGAAGACCTCCAGAAGATGCTGCGAGCGTGCTAGAACCAGCTCCTTCTTTGAGTTGATGCCGATGTCGATCTCTTTAAAAAGGTATCGCTGTGCAACGAGGCGGAACGCCTTCGAAGTGGCGTTGCAAGACCGTAAAGTGGACATTTCGTCGGCATCGCCCACGTGAGTAACAATTGTATAGATGATGTCCTCTGGTATTGTCGGGTAAGGTGTAATCGTGGTGAAAGCGACGTGGAAGCAACGTGGAAGGGTAGAAGAGTGCCGAGAAGTCTACCAACTTGGGACCAACTCATAAGGAGGCTCGGATGTCACCTTGAGGTGAGTGGCCTCTCAAGCTCAAGGTCACTCAAACTACCATAATTGTGGCTGTGGCTGTCGATGTTCTATGCCTGTTTACCAACGCATTCATCGGAGTTTGAATTGCTTCCCTCAGTATGCTGTGCTTTCGTTGGTCACGGAACATTGTGTCCCAAATGAAAACCACATTCACCCCTTTGGGATGGGTTGTCATTGTGCCTCCGGTGGCCGCTCCTCAAGACACGATACAAAGGCACTGTAGCCTCTCACTAGTATGCAAAGATTGAAGCGGCCGAGCTGGACCAGAGAGATATTTCGGCAAAGGTCAATTATCTCACCCTTGTGCAGCAATCTACCACGAAAGAAAAAAGAAGAAGAGACGGGCAGACGTACCCACAGCACGACCGGACTCCACACCCTCATGCCTTGCTTGTATGTAGTATGCCACTCAGGACATTGGACTTAACGCACCAGCCCATACAAGCTGTACATGCAGACAGCGCCTGTACCCGTGTATATCTATGCATCGCTGAAGCCTTTCTGAGTTGTTTGGGTATTTGGATGAACTCGCGGAGTGGGCTGCCGACAAATTGCGCCACTGCTGAATAGCGGAGTCTGGCGGACACTAAATATTAGCGGGAATTCGATTGCCACCGACTGCCGAGCTGTTGCCGTGGACCAAGGGAGGCTAATACTCAAGTCGGACTTCAGATTTGCCTCCTTTGCGAGTCTTTTCTATTTCGCTATCCCGCATGAGTTGAGACAGCTGATCGCGTTGCGCCCGAAATATCGCCTCCGTCAATTGTAGCCCTTCTCCTGCCAATCAAAACGCGTTTATGCCAATGTATGTGCTTTGATCACGGCATTAACGCTCGCTCACAATTTCAGTCCTGTTAGGGTCGAAGCAGAGAGGAGTGAAAACAAGCCATGTAATACTGTCTAATACTATAATATTGTCGACAACCTACTACAAATGGGTGACTTTTACTCGAGCTTCACGATCAGTGCGCAAATCAATCAACCCGGGACGGTGTAATCTGGAGTTTCCTTGTACATCTCCAACCTGAAACGAGTATTAGAGAGGAGCAAGCGGGGTGTCTAGAGGACGTACCGCATGCGCATGAGATCAAGGAAAGAAGCGAGAATGTGATCATATATCTCCCCTGCGGCCATAGAGCCTCGTTCGAGGAAGGAAATCGCAACAAAGTAATCAAAGCATTGAGTGGTGCCTTTATAGATCTTGGCGTGTTCAGCAAATCCACGTTTGAACCCTGGATGTGTGAAATGCTCTACGAGTTTCTGATTCGGCCGTTATGATGCAAGAATTTGGACAGAAGGACCCCGTGCACTCACTTTAATCTCGGACGGGGCTTCTTCAGCAAATGTCTCCTCCATGAAACGCGCAGTATGTTCGAGCCATCTCAGGCTTCCATCGTGCACATAGTGTCTGGGATGACGCTTATTGACGCGTGGATACCTCCGGAAGTGACTTTTGGTTTTCTTGAAATCCTTCATGGTAGGACATTCGTGCTGTTTGATATATTTGCGAGTAATGCTTAGAATCGCGCGTCGTGGCATAATAGTAGCGCTGGGATCTCGCACACAAGAGAAGGTAAAAGGCGGGTTCGCAGATATGGGAGTTGAAGCAGGTAGCGCTAGCTAGAGTGGTAGGAGATTGCGTTCTTTCACGTCTGAGTTTGTGTGATTTATAGCTGCCAGTGGAATAGCGACAAACACTCAAACTTAGTCAATGTGAGGTGATGAGCCAGATATCATGAGTTCGAGCCTCTCTCCGGGCATTATTTTCTGGCATCAACCATTCGATCGTTCATTAAATGGAGGCTAACTGGCAACAGGCAAGCCCAGCTTGCTGAATGTACGAAGTGCAAACTAATCGTTGCCGATATTCTCGCAAAGCGGGACGCACATTTTGTTCGTTCTAGCTACGACGATCGAGATGGTGGGAACATCGTATATCAAGGCTCAGTCTTTCGAGTTCTCACTTATGAAATGCACGGACTAGTATGAAGCAATACGTTTTGAGCAGCTAGGTATTCTTATTCTTGTCCGACAGTGGTAGGCTGAACAGAGTTAAACTACTTTATCTGAGACTGGTCATAAGGAAATCTCAGTGTTCGAGTTCAAGTTCTACTCGAGATAACGCGTTCTTCGTTGTGATTTTTTCTTCAGCTGCTGCGTGGGCTTTCCTCTCATATCGTCAGAATCGGAGAAGCCTTTGCAAGAATTTCGCTGATGTCGAGCCAAAGCGTCCTTTCTGCTACTAAATTTCTTCCCACAATCTAGGCAGGTTATCGCTGCCATCTTGTGATTCATAATAACGTGGGTCGCCATGTGGCGTCTCCAGGAGTGTTGCGACATGAGATAATTCTTCTTCGAACACAGTTGCAGCGGGCAAACCAACCCCAGCGGGTTTGTGTACTTCGGATCCTCGAGAATCGCATCGAATTGTTTTGAAGTCAAACATTGAAGATTCCTTCCTTTTGGACTTGATTGTTCATCAGATGAGCTGTCCTTTCTTTTAGGCCTCGGCGAGTATTCTTCATCGGAATCAGGTTCGCAGATATTCCGTTTCCTACTTTGTTCAGGTGAGAGGGCCAGGCAAGTGACAGAAACGTGTTCTGTGGGTACTCTTGGAATTGTAGAGATTTCATCTTTCGTCAACAGAGAGAGAGATTTTGCTGGCCTAGATCCAATAAGGGGCTTGATGAGATTATTTGCGCAATCATCAGCGATATATGCCAAGCGATCGTTGGACCTCAACTCTTCATCAACGGCAGAGCCAGGATCTGGAAGAGAGCAAATCTGGAGAAGGGCCGGAGAGACTGCCGTGTACTCAGATGTATTTTCTAGGAAAGCTTCCGGTAATGTGAAGGAGCTCAGAGCCAGTGGCAACTCAGAATTGTTAGGTGTCCAGGGTATGCTTCAATTTCTGTATGTTAGTGATGTGACGGAATGGAGGGAACAAGAGGTGTACCAAGGCTCAGATATGTCAGCGTCTAAAGCTGCTAGTTCCGGAGCAGATATGTCGGACTCGTCATCGATCGGCACCATCGCTGTAGAACCAGTGAACGGGCCTGGGTGTTGGGATGCGGATTTCGATTCTTGGGAGCTGCTAAGAAGCGATGTGTTACAGTACGTGTCCAGCATCTTGTTGAGCTCAAGCCGATCTGTGGCGCTCGGTTCTTGCTGCAGTAAAGACGCGATGAAATAAGACGTCATGCTAGCTGAGGTGGTTAAGAGTGGAAAGTTGAGAGTAAGTCACCTTGCAGGCCATCTCTTTATAGTGATATTGCTTCTGGCGACACTGCCTTCTACAACCTCAAATATCCCATCAATGGAGAATATTCTCCTTTGGTTCGTAGCATGTGTCCCCAGCAGAATGGCCACTGATGGCAGATAAAGCGAGATCTCGAATTGACGAGTCAGTCACTGTAATGCGAGGTTATTTGAAGGATGTGGCAAGAAAACGCATGGGATTACTACAGCAGTAGGCGCCCATAACGACCCCGGAAGAGATTTGTGGGCTCCGAACGAGTGGAGATAGATGCAATTCTGGGGAAGCAGATCTGTTAGTCTTCTAACCAGACAGATCAAGATCAACGCGTTCTAGTCGATGGAGCAAAAGGAGTTCTTCAGTAATTGATTTGGAGGCTGTTCTTCAAGCAACACCTCGCGGGAGTGGCAAGGCGCTGGCGTGGAAGCCACACACGGCAGCGAAGGTCAAAGCGTCCATCGCAACGCTCTCCACGAGTCTCCAGGCACTACGATTTCTCCAGGTAGAGGAGTCTACATCCCGCAGGGCGGCCCAGAGCAGATGTCTTTTTGTCAAGTTTGTTTTCCCCGAATCGAGGTCTTGGCCTGAGTTACTTTGTCGAAGTCGTTCTGTAACTTGGAATGCGAGACAGCTGCCAGTGGTTCGAGGAGTTGTGCTGTGACGGAAAGGCGCACAGTTCGGATCATGTCTGAGTGCCAAATCTTGATCGCCGAAAGCTTCAAATCATTTCGGCAGATCAGGAGAGGAGTTACATATTTTCAGCTCTCATCTCTGGTACCTCACATTCGAATCTAGCCATGGCAATCTAGCGTCTCAGCTTGATCAGTGAAAGTTGAGTGATAATGCCGAATGCAAATAAATGGCGCATAGGGCCATAGAAGGTCCTTTCGATTGGAATACTGCTTGTATCTCTCGTCGACAGTGAGGCATGATCGCCACCCTTCCATGCCAGGCAAAATACCCTATCGACTCAAAGACCCGTGGCCGACTACATTATATCTGAAATTGGTGTCCTCTACCTGCCAGCGGTTCTTACAGCCGGGTATACGGGGGCCACGGGAAAAGGCTCAGTGAGCTGCTTCCTGGTAGAGGTCACCGATGTCTTTTTGCTTCCTTCACGCTTGTGACTACCATAGGCTGTAGGTCTGCAAATTCATACAAATAAAGCAAGTTGTAGAAGTTTCGTTCAATGTCTAAACTCGCCCTCCACCCATTTCTGCGCCGGTTATCTCATCGCATATCATCTCGCCTTTCTCGTGCAATCGTGACGCTTCTCCTATGGTTCGGTGTAGAATCAGAAGACTCGTATTCGAAACTCTCAGGAAACTCAAACCCCCATTACCGGGGTTGCTGCAAGCGGTAGAGATAGCAAAACCAGAGGACGACGTCAACGACATCAACAGAGCGATGAAGCAGGGTAGAGGATTCTCGGATTGGACAGACATAGCATCAAGCTTCGTCTATTCTACCTTTCCCAACATTTCTGCTGGCGACCAAGAGGTTAATACATCCACAGTATCTAGGGTGTTTTTTCACTAATCCTGCCGATAGAGACTAGTTTTCCTGATCTGTGCACCTCAATTTGTTCTCGCCTTGCTACACTATCACGATGACACCTTGAATATCGACACCTGGTATCACAACATCGCAGAGGGAATGGAAAGGGAGCCTCAAGAAATGTTACGCTCGACGAAGGTCTTCCTGAATCATTTGACCCCGCTGCTGAAAGAACAGTATGTCGCCTTGATAACCACATGGAGACGTTCACCTTATTAGTTGCTAGCCTTATCAAGAGCAAGGATAAGCCGGCGCAGAACCATCAATTGTTCAACGCTTTGAGGATCGATCGTCGCCAATTGATCAAGTTACGAGACATTCGACTCCCACTTGACCAGCAGCTTGAGAATGACGAAGGAAGCGAAGAGTTCAAGCGTTTAGGACCGTTGCCAACATGTCCACGCGTCCCGCCTCCGGATGTAGAGAAGTTGATAGTGGAGGGAGGTCGGGAATCAGTCGACAGAACCGTTTTGCGAGCAGTCTTCTACCTGTATCGCGCTGTAGAGGTCTGGTTCGGAGATCACTGCTCCATCCATGTGCAAGACAACGAAGCAGATCGGCGACGAGAGTTGATCTTCGTAAGTGATCAATTCCCTGTCCAACTGTATGCCGCTTGACTCATCGAATTTTTCCTCCTTGGTGTAGCTTACGACACACGCCGTTCTCTCATACAGGACGTTGTCGATAGCTTTCAAAGCGATCGATCTGGGCATTCTTGCCGAAGAGGATAGGGAAGGGCTGTTGGACATCGAAGACGACGACGACAGCGTAAATGCCAGAGCCAAAGCCTTCCTACTCAGCCTCGGCTTGGCAAGAAACACATATACCGATGACGATGATTGGAGGGAATTGGATAACTGGACCACGTCTCTTGTCGAGATCGTTGCACGGCGAATGGAAGATTTGTTTGGGAGATGGTAAGCATCTCTCACATTCTCTTCAGCACATTATTCAGCTGAGCTGGGTCTACGTCAGACTTGTTGAATCGGATCCCTTAGCGCTGACTTGGAGGTACGACTGGGGTGGTATTTTGGAACGTCTCCCATCAACACTGTGCCAGGTGTCGGAACCCGAACATCTGGGCACCATTTTAGAACACCTGGAAGTCCATCGTAGAAATGCAAAAATTGTAATTCCGTTCATGATCCTTGTACAAATTCGCTGGGATTGGTTTTTTATTCCCTCTAAAAGTCCATGTGCCATTTGCGTTCATGTGCTGTTGCGAACCGGATAAACACCCGAAAATCTGCCAAATGCGGAACTTTTTCCCATGCCCGGTTGTCCAACCGAACCCACCTTGACGAATCTTTTCGAGTTCTGCGTCATGAAAGGCAGCAAATCGAATCCATGTTACGCGTACACGGCTTCTCCTTCCTACTACGTATATAATGGACAGCTATGTGGCTCTAGATGTCCATAATTTGAAGACTTTCCAACACAATGGGCGCTATATCTTTCGGCAGCTTCGTCTACGAACAATGGAGCAAAGTCCCTCCGGTCGCACCAGCAGATCTAGAAGAGAAGACGGTCGTCGTTATTGGCGCCAATGGAGGGCTTGGGTTCGAGGCCGCTAAACATTTGGCTCAGATGAAGCCAGGTAAACTCATCCTTGGCTGCCGAGATTCGGAGAAGAGCAGGAATGCTCTTAAATGTACGTGCATTCTATGCTCGTGCCTTTTGCGTCTCTAACTTGAATCCGAACAGCCATCAAAGAGAGCACTGGGTTTGAAAATGTTGAATTATGGACCATCGACCTGGCGAGCTTTGCATCGGTCAAGGCATTTGTCGATCGGTTCGAGAAAGAGGAGCTGCGATTGGATATCCTGCTTGAAAACGCCTCCATCACGCATCTTGCATCTGTCCAGACTGAGGATGGTTGGGAATCCGCGTATGTTCACTCGCTGTATCATAGGCAACATGCTAACTCCCAAACATAGCTTGCAAGTCAATTGCCTATCGCTTGCCTTGCTCGCCATTCTGCTCTTACCCATCATGAAACAAACTGGGAAGAAATTCCAAACAATCCCTCGCATCAGCATCGTATCCAGTGAAGTCCACATGTGGTCCAAGTTGCCGGGTTCACACCAAGACCTGATCCACAGTGGCCATTTCCTGAAGACTTTCGGGAGTGAGGAGTTTTGCACGAAAGCGTAAGATCCGACTTTGCTTGACCTTCTACTCCCTTTTTTGACTTTTCCCCTCCCTAGAAACCTTGCCGGACGCTATCCAGATACTAAACGTACGCACTCCGCTTATTTAATCAGTGAAAAAAGCTGACTTTTTCCGCTCCCAGTCATAGAAATGTGGTTCGCGCGTTCCATGACTGAGCATCTCGGGCACGGCCCATTTACCCCCTTAGTCAACACCATCAATCCAGGATTCTGCTATTCCGACCTTCGTCGTGGTTTCTCTGGGCTGGGAGTTGTCACCTACCTTCGTATCCGTCTAATGGAGATTTGCCTCGCCAGATCGACTGAAGTCGGATCGAGGACACTGGTGCATGCTGTCACTGGGGGCGTAGGCAACGAAGACCAGTTGAGGGGAGCCTATCTCAGCTGCTGTCAGATCCAAGAGGCAGGAGATAACGTTGTGACGGTCGAAGGCAAGAAGGCACGAGATGCAATCTGGGTAGGCAATCAACTTTTTATCGAGACGCATGTGGACTGATGGTCATTACAGGCGGAGATGATACCGATTCTCGAGGAGGTGGATCCACGGGTGAAAACAATTGTATCCGAACATTTGTCCAACAAAGCATGATCACCTCATCGGAGCCATCGGCTCCCTCTGTTTTCTGTGGCGTTTCTTAATCTTCGTACCCAGTCATAATAATCTTTCTTATCCGTACCCTAATATCAGATCACTATTCATTCCACAAAATGTCCGAGTCACTGCAATGCCCGACTGACCACTGTGAAGAAAAGGAGCTTAACCTAACGAAATTTCCGCTTGTGCTGCTCTTGAAAAAGGCGCCTCACTCGCATACTTACCCGGAAGCTAACCGTCGGACGACCAACCGGCTTTGTACCTGACCAATGTAAGACAATCCGACACAGACAAATCGATGACGGACGCTGGCCACCTACCGATATCCTCTCTGACTAGTCGGGATCTTATATAAAACCTTAAGTTCGCTGTCCACAACCCTACCAGCACCCCCATCATGGTTGCCTTCACTTTTGGAAGCTTCCTCTACGAGCAGTGGAGTACGGTTCCTCTCAACAAATCTTCAGACATCGAAGGAAAGACCGTTGTCGTTATCGGCGCTAATGGCGGCCTTGGCTTTGAAGCCTCAAAGCATCTTGCGGAAATGAAGCCAGGTAAACTGATCCTTGGATGCCGAGACTCTCAAAAGAGCAAGAATGCTCTCAAAGGTGTGTTCTCCCTTCACTCGTGTTTATTTACGCGTCTCAGACAGTTATACAGCAATCAAAGAAAGCACTGGGAATGAGAATGTCGAGTTGTGGACTATCGACCTGGCTAGCTTTGCCTCTGTCAAAGCATTTGCGGACCGCTTCGTGAAAGAGGAACTACGATTGGACATCTTGCTCGAGAATGCATCAGTGATCAACCCTAATTTTGTCGAGACCGAAGACGGCTGGGAAGCATCGTATGTCTTTCATTCGAGTCGACGCATACACTTACTGACTCTCCGGTTTAGACTTCAAGTAAATTGTCTAGCCCCTGCTTTACTTGCAATCTTGCTTTTGCCTATCATGGTATCAACTGGGAAGAAGTTCCAGACTATACCTCGCATCAGCATCGTAGCCAGTGAAGTCCATATGATGTCGGCATTGCCGAATTCAGAGCGAGAACTGCTTCAAAGTGGACATTTTCTCAAGACCTTGGGCAGCAAGGAATATTGTACAGATGAGTAAGTCGCCTCCTTGCCAGTGTCTTTCGCAATCTCATGTTCCTTTTAGGAAGCTTGCTAATCGCTACTACGATACCAAACGTACGTCTCATTCCCACAACTTTCAAGTTTGTAACTGACTACTCTCCCCTTCAACTATAGTGCTCGAAATCTACTTCGGTCGCTCGCTGACTGACCATCTTGGGCATCAACCGTTCACCCCCCTCGTCAACACTCTTAATCCCGGCTTCTGCCATTCCGAGCTGGCTCGCAGCGTCTCTGGCCTCGTTCGCCTACGCATGAAACTCATGCACTTCTTCCTTGCAAGAAAGACTGAAGTCGGGTCGAGAACTTTGGTACATGCTACCACCAGTGGTGTAGGAATGAGGATCAGTTGAGAGGAGCATACCTGAGCTGCTGTCAGATTATGGAGGCGGGAGACAATGTCGTGACACTAGAGGGAAAGAAGGCTCGCAACGCGGTCTGGGTGAGTGACATTACGTCTATGAAAAGAGCCGGTCTCACCGACCCAATTATTCTGACAGGCCGAGTTGATTCCGATCCTCGAACAAATCGACCCGCGGGTGAAAACTATTGTTGCCGAATACCTCTCCTTCGAGGCATAATAGAACTGAATCCACTTTCTCTACCACCCCCATATTCACTCGCTATTATATGCGAACTATTATTACGATACTATTTCTTCGTTAATGCTGTCCTGTTGCAATGACGTTTGCGATCTCAGAACTCCAATGATAACCGGGCTTCAAGTGCAAATACAGGAAATGGGGACGACCCAAACGAAAGGAACGAAACCCTGCTGAAGGCCTACGGATAGCTACCCGATCATGAGGCCATCTACGTGACCGAAATAGGAATGTGTATTACTTGATAAGGGACTCAAGGAACAAACATCCGGGGATACTTCAGGGTGCCTTGTTGGTAGTTGGAGCAGCCTCTGACTCTGATTCCTATTCCATTCCTTGCCCTGGCGTGATTTCAGGCTTATTGTCCAGAGTGTTAACCTCGTCCTAAGCACATACCGAATATCTCGCCTTTAGCCCTCCCGAATATCCTCTTGACGCGATTTGGTGACTGAATATCACGTCTCCGACCCTCACGGTGGTGCAACTGACCTTTCATCAGTTCCTATACAGTGAGCGCATCTTGATCCACATAAGGTATATATTCTATTCTTGCTACGAAAGGCTTCCTGGCCATGGACGGACGGATGCTAGCCGTCGGACGAGCAACCGGGCTCGTCTCTGACCAAGTTAATTGGATCGATATCATATCTTGCTACTCAATGATAGCGGATGCTTGCCGTGTTCTCTTGACCGTCGTATAAAAGATCGCACTCACCGCGGCGGATGTTTACCCTCTATACAACACCCTAAACCATCATGGGCACTGGCACTTTTGGTAGCTTCGTTTACGAGCACTGGGGTAAATTACCTGCTGTTCAGCCAGCAGATGTCGAGGGAAAGACTATCGTCGTCATCGGCGCCAATGCGGGCCTTGGTTTCGAGGCGTCTAAGCACCTCGCGCGGATGAAGCCCGGAAAGCTTATCATAGGTTGCCGAGACTCGCAGAAGAGCAGAAATGCTCTCAAAGGTGCGTACCTAATAGACACTGGTGGTCCCTAGCCTCATCCAGAACACAGCTATCAAGGAGGCCACTGGATTTGAGAACGTCGAACTATGGGTTATCGATCTTGCCAGCTTCGATTCTGTCAGGTCATTCGTCGACAGGTTCCTGAAAGAAGAATCAAGACTGGACATCTTGTTGGAGAATGCTGCGACGACGCACTTGAGTTCTTCACAAACAGAGGATGGTTGGGAATCAACGTATGTCCTTTAATGCACCATTAGCTACGCAAATGCTGACCTTAAACCAGGCTTGAAGTCAACTACCTATCTACAGCTCTACTTGCGATCCTTCTCTTGCCCATAATGATACAGACTGGCAAGAAATTTCAAACGATTCCTCGTCTATCTATCGTGTCCAGCGGAGCTCACATGTGGTCACGGCTTCCTAAGCCTGCAGAATTGATCCATAGTGGTCATTTTCTGGAGACGTTTAGTAGCAAAGAATATTGCACCAAAGAGTAGGCCAGGCCGCATCACTATTCTTCCCCTCCACCATCTCATATGTATTGTTTTCTCCAGGATCTTGGACAAGCGGTATGACGATACCAAACGTGAGCTCTTCATACAATTCCCATTTGTCGCCTTCTCATTCCCACCTTGAATTCCAGTTCTGGAAATATACTTCGTTCGCTCCGTCGCCGAGCATCTGGGCCACTCCCCCTACACACCCGTTGTCAATGCCATCAACCCAGGCTTCTGCTACTCTGAACTTCGTCGAGACTTCTGGAGTTGGGGAATGGGCATCTATTTCGGCAGTCGTCTATTGGAACTCTTCTTCGCGAGATCAACGGAAGTCGGATCGAGGACGTTAGTACATGGTGTCACTGGTGGAGTAGGGAACGAGGACCAGATGAGGGGTGCGTATTTGAGTTGTTGTATGCTTGCGGAGGCGGGGGAAAGTGTTATTAGTCTCGAAGGGAAAAAGGCGAGAGAGGCAATCTGGGTGAGGATCTATCTGTTTTATGAACGCGCATGACTAACTGGTACGAGTACACAGGCGGAGCTGATCCCTATACTTGAAAAAGTAGACTCAAGAGTGAAGACCATTGTCACCCAGTACCTATCATACCAGGCCTAGAATGGCCTCTTTCTCCAACGCTCAGATGAATCTTCTTCAGAGCCTTATTTTCGACTTGTAACTGTCCTGTGATAATGAACTTGTTCTTGTTCTTCAGAAAGCATGTCTGTAAAACATCTAATCTGCTCCGATGCCCTAACGACGTGCTGCCCAGCTTCGTATGTGTCCTAGGCACCTCCTCACACTTGCTCTCCCACGAGTCCAATAGTAGTTGACTATTCGCCCATGAGGACTCTCGCTTGCTATTCGTCCTCGTCGTCGGTATCATTCAAAGGAATGAAGCGCCTTCCATCTCTCTGGTGGTAACGATTGAGCTCAATTCCACGCTTCTTCAAAATTTCGTACTCACTCGAGGGGATTTGCGTTCGCTATTCGGCACCGTCCAGGTTATAGGAGTTGACGCTCTCGAAGATGTGGATCCAGTGTCGATAGGTTTATTCATCGCTCCTATAATGGGCTTGGGAGCGGTCCCGATCGTACCGGAAACTTTCTTGCTACTTCGGAATGTTGATGAAATGAGCGGAGACAAGCGAGGCTTATTCGAAGACGGAGCACCAAGGTGTTTCGGGAGTAAGTCCATCAATGGCGTTCGCGATGCAGAGATACTACCATTTTGAGGCGTACTGAAAGTAGTTAAGGGATTCTGGAGTCTTCGAGGAACAGTAGATAACTCATGGTTTGAGCCAGCATCAGTTGGTGTCAGAGGAACTTTGGGACGCATTTCTACAGAAAATGGGCTAGTCGAAATCATCCGGCGATTGGCAAGGGACACGGCCTGAGATCCTTTCGCTTTTTTTGCAGAGCGTGAAGCTGTTGATGTCCCGGAATCCTTGGCCGTGCGCTGTGGGGTGTTGATCGGTCTATCAGGAGTGAATATTTCGTGAAGTGGGCGCATGCGTAGCTTCGCTTTAGCACTGGATAGTTGTTCAGAGATGGGAGGACTAGAAGCTATCGTCTTTTTAGATACACTTGCTTCGGGAGAACATATAGCAGGAGAAGATGTCATGAGAGTCGAGCTTGAGCAATCATTAATTGTAACGTTCTCGACAGAGAGTTGTGTGCGGGTCCTCTTCAGCGGCGGGGCAGAGACAGGCGCACTGTCGGCGGGCCGTTTTCCCGTGGATGTATGCATGGCTATGGGCCTGGTCCCGGGGGGCATCCTTTCATTGCAAGCCCAAGCATCAGCACTGATATTAGAGCCTGTGAATTTACGAATGCCGTCCTGGATAGCGTTCCGTGAGGACAAAATGTGCAAGGGAATAGCTTGTACGAGTGGAATCAGCGGAATCAGCGTGTTAGTGATTGTCCTTTGTTGTTCTTGCATCGACTGCAGGGTTTGAGATTGCAGGTGGAGAGTGTTAGAGTGCGTCTGATTGAGCTATAATGGAGTATTAGCCAAAATATCCTCAAATGTCCTAAGAAAGGCTCACTGTTTGAAGGGAGTCTAGACGCCGGTTAAGCGCCTCCAGGCGTTGCTCGAGAGAGTGTAGCAGTGACTCCATAGCATGGGCTTGTGCAGGTGCGCCAACAGATTTCTGAACCTCAGTTTGACTCCTGTTTACTGGACAGAATATCATCAGTGGGATCTCGTTCATTCTGGTAGCTGGACAAACCAAGGTCGACCAACTCTTCCGTCAAAATTCCGTGCTCTCTCTGAAATTGTTTGTTGACGGCGGTCATCTCGTTTTTTGCTTCGTCCACTCCCGATATTAGCTTATCGACCTTCAGGGAGAATTTCTCGAAGTGCGCTTGAGTATCATGAAGCAAAATGCGCATAGATGTGCCGTTCTTGTCAAGTGGGGCCAAGGGAGGTAGAACACCGGTACTAGGCTCAGACGCGGACGCTAGGGTTGATGATGATGACTCTTTCCTTAGTAAATGCGCCCATACTTGCGCCGAGGAAGTCCTTTGCGATGCTGAAGGGCCAATGGACTGCGTGCTGAACATGATGGAAGACGGTAAGGTTTGCCGGTCATTGCCGGTCAAAGCATTTTGGCTGATATAAGCGCCCGAGGCGCCTATATATACGACAAGCGAATACGACAACAAAATTTAACCTCGTAAATACAAAGCCAACGCATCGTGCCCACCAACACGAGCAGTGAACTTCCCTCCAGATACCGTGTAGGTAGCAGCGGCGCAGTTATCGAAATTAGCATGGCTTTCAAATGGTCAGCAAAATGGACCCAGAAATCAATATGAGCCTCACATGATGTCACAATCTATGAACCAAAATCAGCATTCATCTAAGATGCAAGGCAAGCATAGACTCACAATTTCCGTCCGGAAGCGAGGTCTGATAGGTATTTTCCCATACATCGTTTTCGTGGTTGATCACAATGAAGCCAATGTTTCCCCGTCCAAAGGCTGTCAATTTCATGTCACCCAGTGAGCCGTAGTGGTTTTAAATGACTTACAGATCCTCTGAGCACTACCGCTGAATATGTTCGTTAAAGGAGTCGAACCAACCGCATTGTGGAAGCCAACCATGTTTTGGATTGCCTTGGATAGATCGGGCTGAGATTCGATCAGTAGGCCGCATAGATTTTACTTACCATCCACCGATGCTCACCTACCACCTACAAGTCAGCTTTATTTTCGTAAAACAAGGGAATGCCACTCACAGCGCCAGCCATTCGAGAAACAAGTAACAGGCAAGGTATTCCCATTCGCATCTTGTGGTGCTGGCTGCGAATATTCACTGAAGTCATACCCCGAGAAAATTGTCGGTACACCGTAGTTGAATGCTAGAATAAACAACGCAGAAAGCACATATGCGTTGTCGGGAGAGTTGACATTGAGCGAATTGCCGTTACGTTCCTGTTCGATTGCTAGTTAGCAGAAGCCTTGGTAATCATCCTGAAAAAGCCCACGTACCGTGTCATGGTTAGCTGTCATGATGTTGGCCTGATCGGATGGAAGGTAGCCCCAATTGACGCCCATCGCTGAATGACTTTCAGCAAGAACGTTCACAAGCTTGTAAATGAGAGACTCACGATTAGGAGTTACAAGCTCAGTAATCTTCAACCCATTCATCAGTTCGAACTAGCACAAACGACGGAAGACCGCTCACACCAAGGTTCAAGAAGTGTTCCTGAACAGCCGTAATAGCTCTAAACTCATTGATGTCCCCAAGGGCCGAATAATTCCCACTGGCCGCATCGCTTTCTCCGTTTCCATATATAATCTCGAGGATATTATAGAATGGTGTCGTGAGCTCGTCCAAGATGGCTTTGAGGTCGGGTTGAGCGATCAAACGGGCTGAGTCGAGTCTAAATCCGCCAGCACCCTATATGCACAGTGAGATGACAGTAAAGATTACAAGGAAAGACAGTGCTTACGAGGGAAATCAAGTCCTTTAGGTGATTGCCCAAGGTATCGCGCACGACGGCTTGTTCCTGAGCCAAATCTGCCAACCCACCGAGCTAGAAACATTAAGCAAGGAGTCACAGAAAAGAATATGCCCGTGCTGACCTCGCAATTCGTGAGCCTGTAGAACGCGAATGAGTAAACGTACAGAAAAGGAAGAGTCGACGTACTCAGATGCACTCCCATTACCAGTGATTTGGCAAGCTTGTCCATTACCAGCTCCATAGTGGAAGTTTGACGCGGTATACGGAACAGCAGGGCTATGTTCGCGCAAACAATGAACATGGAGTATGGTCTGTCAACCTTTGGAACTTACTAGTCGTACTTGGAGTACTGAGAGCCAGCAAAGCCAACACCGGGTTCAGTAGCCCTACAGAAGAGTGTCAGATTATTTTCAGAACAGTAGATGAAGTTGCTTGTTTACAATGTCATATGATTGAGCACCGCTAGCGAGCGCGTCAATCCCATATACATGGATCAGGAAGCATTCACACTCACCGTCGACAAGTACATCAACACCAGCAGCCTTACAAGTCTTGATCATATTAGCGAACTGGTCCCTATTCTGTATCATCCTTGTTAGCAAAGATTTCTCTCCCAGCACCGGAATCATCTCACCCCTCGCTTACTTATCAACTTGTAGGAAACAGGTTGATAATCCGACCACCAATTCGCTCCTGTAACATGTTCATGTGCTGGACTGACTTGAACGTAACCATATCCTGCAGGACCGATGACGTCCCGGCATTCACTCGCTACACTGAAGAGATAAATAAATGAGTTAGAGCGATGGGCTCTGAGAAAAGGAAGCGGACAACACATACCTATCCCAAGGCCATTCGAATAATTGGATGATGACGTTTTTCGCCTTGGGTGTTGTCCCCGCTTTGATGACGGGAAGTAATGTCGCCAAAGAAATCAAGATAGTAGGACGAAGTAGCATACTGAGTCTTTCAACCCTACTCTTCCGATTATTAGCTAGACTAGACCTTATATGCCCTCTGAGAGTCCATGTGCACGCCTGGTGACCTCCATCACAAGGGATCGATGACGACGAAGAAACATATGCAGCACATAGGACTCAAGACTCGGATCCGCGAGATTTGCGGTCAAATAGAGATGTTGAATTGGCTGACCTGCTGCAGCCCGTAGGGAGCGAAAAGAAGGTGCCCCGCGTGATACCTGAACCCGGTGGTTCGAGCCTGTTAGAACGGTTAAACGGCTACTTCAGAGCCAGGTGAGCACTGAGGTGAGGTCATTGGTACCATCAAACAATGCGAATGCTCGAGATTGGTTGCTTAAAGTAGGTCGCCCGTCGAACTTTTTTGAGCTAAACGACGAGAGGGTCAATACGATCGAGAATGATACAACCGAAGGACTTCGTACCTGTATCTCATGATCCCGTCGGGTGCTGTATCAAATAGTGAGTACGAATTTGGGATGCGGTGCCAAGAGAATGGGTTGACGCAAGAAAATCGATGAATTAAGATGGTGGGTATTTTACATGGCGGTCGTGTTGGTATCAAAAGAGATATACGATAGAAGATTACCAAAAAGTTAGGCGGGTGGTAGAAGAAAGTAGATTTGGCAGCGATATCCGGGGCGAGATATTGAAAGGCAAAGGGGAGGTATCATGAGGGCAGAGTTGGTTTCATTTTTTCGGTCGTTTGCAGGGTCCAACCTTCCAGATCGTCTATGGGCAAGCTGTCCCATTCGGCGTGTGCCTGTAATACAAGAATAAGTAAAGGTAGAGTAGCGTATACGCAGAAGATGGACGCACCCTGTCCACGCTGTCCAATATGTGCTTAACTCGGCTATCTGCTGCATCGGTGGCATTCTTGTTTTCCTCGATTTTGGTCAACAGTTCTTGATTTTCTCGTTCCACCTACAAAAAGTGTATTTAACACCAAGAAGAATAAATGGACACGCGTTGGTTTTCACTCACCGCTGCCAGAGTTTCCTGTAATCTTTGTACTTCCGCCTCAAACACTGGAATGGTTCTTGCCGTCACAGCATGGCGAGGTTCAAGATCCTCTTTCCAAACGTCGGTACCAGTTTCTCCCTTTGCTTTCCTGTCCTTTGCATCATTGATTACTTTGTGCAAGATGTCGACATTCTCCTGTACGCCATATTCTTTGAACAGCTTGTCTAGATCCCGCTGCATGACGCGTTGTTAGAGAAAATTGAACGCGTTTCATGGACGGTAGTGTAGCGTACAAGATTCTGAGTTTCGATGTAGTCTGAAATGCTGTTGAACGTAGCGAGGGCGCCGTTCTTGTCTTCTTCAACGAAACCAGGAAAACATTCGGCGAAATCGTCAAACCTGCAAATATTGAAGTCGGCTTTGGCACATCAGGAACGTGCTAATAGCACTTACGTCCATTTCCTTGCAGACCTTGATATCGCCAGCTGCAATGCCGAATGAAAGTGGGTCCATCGTCGACTGCCAGATTGGTTGAACATCGTTGCAGGGTTCTGGCCTTTGGAGCTCGAGGGTAGGGCACGTGCTCTTCCCCATATCTCTGCCAGAAAAGGAAACCGGGTATTGCGCCCCACCGCCTGCTGGCAACTGCCTCCGCCGGCCTGCTCGCTCCTCAGCCCTTCCAATAGGATGGAAGCAGCTCGCGATGAAGAGACAGGGGACGCTGCTGCTCGAGACCAGTCAAGACAGCGAAGCTCGATTCCCAGTTTTCTGTTCATCACCTTCTTGCTCTTCATGCTCACGAGCCACAACGGCGATGAATTCCTTGCAAGACATCAATATCAGGACGCTTTGAAGAACCTGGAGTATCAGCTTGGAAACTTTACGGCATGGATGAATGGGACGGAGACCAACTTTACTCTGGTGTGTAGTCTCTTGAGCGATCATGCCTCAGTCGCTAATCCTCACGCTTCTAGCCTAATCAAGACCCTATAATACCTCCGCTACTTAATGACTTCAACATCCACGGAGAGCTTTTGGACAACAGATATGCGACATACTACCCAAACATTACTGGGTTTATACACGGGTCTTCGGTATTCCATAATATTTCGCTTCCAGCACTCGCAACAAACACTACACCATCCTGGAACCCTCTCTTGACAGAATGGATGTCCGAATCTAATCAAACAGAAGTATTGGAGAGAGCCCAAGGATGGAACTGGACAGCCTCGGATAAGCTAGCGATCAGTGCAGTGGAAAAGCTCCCGGTGGAGGTCAATGGCACCACTATCTCGAAGGACGTCGCTCTGATTCATGTACGTGCACTCCATCGGGTTTTCAATCAAGTTGACTCACATGGCTATAGGGAAGGATTGAGCTCACAGACTCGAATACGTCTGAAGATCTTCGCCTCGAATTCGAAGGCATTCACTTCATCAACAATGGCTCTGTGTACGGGTGGGCGACAACTCCAGGGTAAACCCTGCATGCCTCAACAACCGGTGCTGTACTGATCCGCCCCTCGTAGTTCACACATTGACATTCGATTCCTTCCTGCCATTGTTCCTGAGGCATTCAAGAACGAGACTGCGCGTCTGATCCAACCTGAACTGGAGTTGAGGATCAAGAAATTGAAGACACTCATAGACGACGGGATAATTGACCAAGACACCAATGGTATGATCCTTCATACCACGGCATTCCTGCTACTCATTCTCTTCTGCGTATAGATGATCTACCGAAAGTCAACTGTTCCTTCGCCTTCTTCGCTCAACTGCAGCCCGCTCTCGCGTCCAAGGATGCCATTCTTGAACTGGAAGACGAAATCCAACATCCAACCGGGGTCTGGACTATTGAACCTCCCAAACTCTCCGTGAACGGGCTATTGCTCAGCAGTGAATGTGGGGTCATGTACGAAATTGTTGATACTGAGGGCCTTCGGTAAGTGCCTCTGCCTTCTCGGTCTCTCCTCTCTAACACCTTCTCATAGATCTCGCACATTCTTCCGCAAAGTCACAACCTATGCTGGCACGGCTGGTCTAGCCTACCTTGCCCTCCTCATTCTCTACTCCCGGCAATCCGAGCGAAGCAGGACTCCTTCTGGCCTTTCAAGAGTATCGAGATGGTCTTTCCTCTCACAATCAACAATGGACTCCGTTTCTTTTGCTGGACATATTACGTTTGCAATCTTGGCTGAGGGAAGACCGTCGTTGAGTTTGGTTGCTCCAGCATTCTTGGCCTGTATTCTATTCGTGCATGAAGCGGTGAGTTTGCCACACCTCACTTCATGATATTACAGCGTATTGATTATGACACTTTCTTAGCAATATGCTGTCTTGGTTCACCAAATTCAACAGCCGGAGAGCACACCCACAAATGCTAATCCACCAACCCCAGCTCAACCTCAACCAAGTACTCCCCCTGCCAACAATAATGCAGGCTCTGCAATACCCTCACCTAGAGGCACTCCAACCTCGGTGCCAGGAACGCCAAACCAGACGGGTTCACCACCTCAACCACGAACCCCGAATCCTACTCCCGCCGCACCTACGCCCACCACCACCACCCCACCCCAGCTCACCCCTGATCAAATGACATTTTGGCAATTCTTCGTCCAACACATCCGCACAGACCCACAAGCCCGGCTTTGGATCGCTCTCTTCATCTTCCTCACACTCATCGTCCGAGTTATCCTCTCCCCTCTTCTATCTATGATCTTCGTTGTTGTGACGTATTCCCTCATCTGGCTGCCTCAAATTCTGAGGTCGATTAGGAGGGGAAGGAGTAGTGGATTGACAAAGGAGTATATTGTGGGCACCACAGTGGCGAGATTATATCTGTGTTTGTGTAAGTCTCTTCTCCCTCCTACCTATACGCCATTCGAAACAGAGAACTGATGGAAATATGTAATAGATTTCCTCGGATGCCCGAAGAACGTCCTAGATGTCGAACCTCGAGCTTGGGCGCCCTACTTAGCCCTCTGGGTGTCTTTCCAAGCATGTATTGTCATGTTGCAAGATGCATTCGGCCCTGCTTTCTTCCTGCCTGCACGGGTACGTCCGTTTCTCCTCCTGCCTATAAATCAATATTGACATATCTTCTACAGTACCAAGCAGCCAAGACCTACGATTATCACCCACCTTTGCCGCTCTCTGATCCTCTAGCAGCAGAACAATCAGTCGGAGACTGTGCTATATGTATGGAGAACATCATTGTTCCTAATCCAAATGCGCCTCCTCCTAAGTCTTCAGAGAAAAGACCCTCAGAGAAAGACGGAGACGATGACGATCTAGATTTGGAGACTGGTGGCCTGACTTCGAGCTTCCTAAGAGAAAGAAGTATTGGAGGAAGCGGAGGAGGGAAGAGGCTGCTCAATGCCGTTAAGGGAAGTGGGAAGAAGAACTATAGTTTGGCACCGTGTCATCATCTCTTCGTGAGTCAAGCTCTCCGATCTTCAACTACTTCTATTAGATTCTAACATTCATGCTTCTTTCACCTAGCATACGGAGTGCTTGGAGAGGGTAAGCTCTGTCAATCTATTTTCGTTGACATACTAATGGTTTGTTTCGTACCCCCTCACAGTGGCTAGCTATAAAGGTGTGTACACCCCCCCTTACTGTTGAAGCCAACATAACTCACCTACGCTTCGTTGCAGCACATCTGCCCGCAATGCAGAAGACCATTACCTCCCTTGTAACCCTGGTACAGCCGAGAGGAAACATACCTGGCCCAGTCGACAAGCAAGCATACGCATATCAACACAGCATGACTACATCATTGGCATCGTATCTCAATTATATCCTCCCTGACTATCTAGCTAATTATAATTGTACATGTAATATCGTGGCGGGGGTGACAACAAAGAGGGGTACATCTATCATACAACTAGTTGATCACGCCGAAGGCGAAACAGCCATAACTTCCCTGCACGGCTAGTTAGCAAAGTCAGTGGGGAGTGAACACCTGAAGACCTACCTGTAGATCTTGACAAAGCGAGAGACGATGATAGCGACTAAACGGTTGGTCCAGATATCAAGCTGGTACCAGTCTTTTCCGTATCGAACCTTGCTGGTCGCAAGGGCGGTGAAGAAAAGATTAGCCCATTTCATGTCATCGGTTTTGTCCTGATATTGAAGGCTGTCGGCTTTTGATTTGAATATATTAGGGAGTAGTTTGCTACCCGTGACCACAATAAGTCGGCGAATGGTTGCAGCTGAAAGGACAGCGAGTTTCGACAACTAGAAGGATTCGAGTGAACAACGACTCAGCATTCAAGCCGAAAGAAAGTAGAACGTACGTATGTAATTTGCTGCCAATCCACATGAGGATTGATCATCTTCCAGTACGGGAGCATCCTTGCGCAGTAGTAGTCGACTGTAGAGTTTAGGTATTTCATCCCTTCCAGGGCCATCTGGGAGCCAAGTGGGATTCTCTTGAACGGCTTTCCCCCAACGGGCATGTGGCCAAGAACAAGTAACTCGTCAACTACGCTCTTCGTGCTGAGCTTATAGTTGAAGAGGGGATATATCGTATCGAAGCAGGCCTTCTGACGTTTGCTAAGGCAATGAACATTGAGGGTCTGGTAGAACGACGTCTCTACTCCATCTTCCATGCTATACATAGTCACATCAGACATTGTCGAGTACGGAAAAGAGCGAGCTCATTACCTGATGGTTGTCAGAGGAAGAAAAGTCAGAAGAAGCTGCTGAACATTTTCTCTCCCAGCATCCTCCGAGTTTCTATTTGACAGGAAATTGATGCCTAGCGCTCGTTCAAAGTCGTGTGGGGTAGTCCTTTCCGAGTAGGAGAAATAGTTGAGGATATCCTTGATAGTTTCCGCGTCCGAGAAGTACGCGGTGATTCTCTGAACGCTCAGAGTTGAGTATGATTGACAACGCGCAAGGCGAGAAACAGACTCGACGAACCTCCTGAGTTGCGAAACCGATATCCTTGAACAGATGTCGAACAAGCGAGGAGACGATTTCCTCCCACTCGCCTTTACCGATCTCCGAAAGTTGGTCTTCTTTCGCCTTCAAGGGTTGGTCCAGCGAGAAAAGACGTGTGTTACATCCTTCCAGGATATCTCGCCTCATGGTTCCAGGAATGAACGTCCTATTACATTTGAGACACCTTTCTTCTTCGTCTTCGTAATTTTCATCCACAATGGTATGTGAGAGGGATGTGGAGTTCGTTTCAGTGACCATTACAGCGAGCGAATTGACAGGTATCGCGATAGTGAGAAGGATAAAAGGTGAAGACTGAGGTGTGCTTCAACCGCCAGACGTAACTCTGTGGTATAGCCTACCCACCCAAACATGAACAACCAACATGTTCCATTTTCCACCAGTAGTAGCATGAGTGGCTTGTTGACGAGCAAAAACGTATTGGTGACCACGACCAGGAGGCAGTCCGCTAGACCTTTTCCCATGGCCCCTGTGTACCCGGCCTTAAAGCCAATGGAAGGTCAGGGCACCAATTTCGATAAAACTATCCTTGTTCACGATTCCTTGAGTCGGTGGGGTGTTTTGCTTGGTTCAGAAGACGGCCTATCACCTGCGAAGGCTATTTAGGCTGACGACAAAGTTGGGGTTTCCAGGCCGAGTCAAGCCGGCTATGGCAAAGCAAATAGAGTCATCAAGCATTGTAGCATCGAAGTCATAGTAGTGTTAAGCTACTCTTTACAGTCCGATGCACAGAACTGAAGATGGGGTAGCTGCGCAAAGACCGTTTGGATTCTTTGTCGTGCCGAATATTTCAGCGGACTCGGCGATCAATAATATCTTTGGCACTCAGCCATGATCTGCCTTCGACTTTTGCACCAGCTTGAACCAAGCACCAACACTGAAAAAAAATCTCTACGATCTTATTTCGTAGATGCATCGGCTTGTGCGCGGAATCGTGCATTGAAGAATCTTGGCAGAGAGATCAAGCTGTATTTCTGGGAAATGGCCCCGATATCCATCAAGAGGATCGTACCAAACCCTTGACACGCCGTCACCATACGTTTGCGTACACGTTGGATCTCCCATGAGGCTGGATTTCAAGCTTGATTCCGACGATATTTGTCGCTAGGGTCCATCGACGTCGATCCCTGATGCGGCGTGTTCGTAAGTGGAGTATCTCTTCATTCCTAGCTGGCTTGACAAACGAAATTCTCGTTGCTTTTTCAGGAAGGCCCTATGTTCTCCTCACGCCGCCTTCTGACGAAAATGCGGCGAAACATTGCTCAAACCAAACAACCGCTCGGCTTCGACGACTAGAAATGATCAGAAAGCTTCCTTTGTCGCACCACTTCAACTTTGCGGCGTCCATACGGCATGCCTGAGGCTAGGATGTGGTATTCGGGTGCCTTCAGCGCTCGTCGCTTCTATCATTTCCAACAATAATTAGGTCAAGAAATGCCGGAAGCCTATAAAAAGGCGGTCACTAACTTCTGCCCAAACCGGAACCTCCTTCGCCATGAAGTCCTTCCTTGCCCTTCTCACCGTCGTACAGCTGGCTATTGCCACCCCTCATCTCCGTCGCTGGGATGATCTTGCCGAGAAGCATGCATGGGCAGAGGTTCCTCAAGGCTGGGAGTATCGCTCTCCCGCTCCCAAGGATCATATGTTCAACCTCAAGATTGGTTTGAAGCAAGACGGTATTGACGAGCTTCGAAACCATCTTCTTGAAACTAGTGACCCATTCCATCCGAGGTTCGTTGCCCTCTCCGAACTCTCCTACCTGCTGCTAACGCTGTTCCCGTAATAGATATGGTCAACACCTAACTCAGGCTGAAGTTACTGCTCTTGTTGCCCCGCATCCAACTACTATCGAGGCGGTTGAGTCCTGGCTTACGTATCACGACATTGCTCCTGAAAATACCGTTGACCGCACTGGTAGTGGTGACTTCGTCACTATTCGGGTCAGCGTCGAGCAAGCTGAACGCATGCTCGGTGCAAACTACAATGTCTACTACCGCCCTGAAACCTCTGAAGAGGTCGTCCGTACCTTGAGCTACTCCCTCCCAATGGAATTGCTTCCTCACGTCGACATGGTCGCACCAACGACCTACTTCAGCACCCTCCGTGGTATGCGTGCCACCTCGTTCCTCCAGAATGCTATCCCGTTCAGCGATAATTCCGCCGATGAGGCTAATGCGGCTGTTCCGGCAAGTTGCAACACCAAGATCACGCCAGCGTGCCTTCGCAGCTTGTACAACACAGAAAAATACGTTCCTAAGAAAACGGATGTGAATCGCTTGGGCATTGCTGGATTCTTGGCAGAATTCGGAAACAGAGCTGATTTGCAGGTGAAGAATGTGATTCACCTTTCTGCCCCACCAATTGACTTCTTCGTTACAGACATTCTACAAGCAGTTCTACCCTCAAGCCACCAACTCCAGCTACGAGACAGTATTGGTCCACGGTGGTGAGGATGACCAGACTAAACCTGGAGTGGAGGTAAGTTCAGTGATACCATCCACTGCTCGATGTGTCTAACACTCTCCCCAGGCAAACCTCGACATTCAATATGCGGCGAGCGTATCATTCCCTACCCCCAACATATATTACAGGTTTATAAAGTGGTCCAATCATCCAGATGCAACGAACTAATCAATCGCAATAGCACTGGAGGTTCCCCTCCGTTTACACCAGACGAGGAGACACCCACAAATACCAACGAACCCTACCTCGATTGGCTGAACTTTATCTTTGAACAAAAGACTATCCCTCAAACAATCTCCATATCATACGGAGACTACGAACAAACGGCAAGTCCTCTCTCGAGTACCACAGTCATTGATCTCTTACCTATCTCCAGGTGCCTCCTGACTACGCCAAAACGGTATGCAACTCGTTCATGCGTCTGGGCAGTCTAGGAACGACGGTCTTCGTGTCTAGTGGTGACTTTGGGTAAGAAATGCCCTTAACTAGTCGCGAATATTCAGCCTCACGCAGAAGTTATTTAGTGTTGGAGGTGGCAATTGTACCACGAACGACGGGACTAAACGCAAGCTATTCCAGCCCACATTCCCCGCTTCGTAAGTCGGAGTTTTGGCTTGGCCAGCTGTTGTTCTCATCGTTTTACAAGCTGCCCATGGGTCACTACGGTTGGCGGAACGACCAAAACCAACCCTGAAACCACCGTATCTTTCTCTGGAGGTGGCTTCTCCAACTACTTTGGTCAACCATTGTACCAGAAGGGCTCAGTTAACTCATACCTCGCCAACCTAGGCAGTACTTACAAGGGGCTTTACAAGTAAGGCAAACCAATTCTGCGCAATGCGTTTTTGCTAATGACTTTCCGAATACAGCGCGACTGGTAGAGCTTACCCCGACCTTGCGGCACAAGGTTCTGGATTCCAGGTCGTCATCGGAGGGAAAGTCAATTCTGTGGGAGGAACCAGTGCCAGCGCTCCGGTGGGTGCATTGATTATCGATGCAGTCACCACAAAGAACTTATCATCTTGACAGACCGTGGCTGCAATCTTTGCTTTACTGAATGACTATCGCCTCTCCCAAGGCCAGACATCGATCGGCTTTGCCAACCCTCTTATTTACAAGAACCCTCAAGCCTTCAATGACATTACGTCTGGAAGTAATCCAGGCTGCGGAACAAATGGTAACGTCATCTATCTGGATTCAGCTTGAAGATTTACTCACTTGTCGGCATCACAGGATTCTCTTCAACCGCTGGATGGGATCCGGTAAGTTTTCATGGCATTCTAACTTGGAATCCGCTGACTGGATAACTGGACAGGCCACTGGTTTGGGAACGCCAGACTTCTTGAAACTCCAGACAGCCGTCACGGCTTGATTAGGTTATTGTCGTATTTCTGCAAGTTGCTATACCCTTTGAATACCATGTGGATTGATTTGACTATATTCTGACATCGGACTGGTCATATACATCGAATAATTATTAGTGGTGTCAACACAAAGCCCTCGGTGAGATGATGATACATAGATTTGGGGTATAATAAGGGAAGAAGGATCGTCCGATTGAAGTCGATCAACGGAAAAGTGACGAGTCTATCAAATTTTAACAGGTGGCGAATTCCCAGGCCTGGGGTGGGTATACTTCGACAGAATCTACCAAAACTATTTGTTGACATACGTGGAGCCTGTGACCTAAGGATGGTTTAGGACGTCAGTATTCAGTTCTCACAAGAACGAGAAAACGGTAGCAACTCACCAATGGCGAAGCTTCCATGCCTTTGGCCTCCGCGCGTACCGGCTCATTTTGCTTCTTCTTGGGTGGCAATCCAAATGTCGACGCGACGTGAATGATAATGAGGTTGAGGGTGCCTTGAATTAAGATGTCGGCAAGATTAACACCAGACCAGTCTACACTGGCGTCGATGGCAGGTACGAATGCAATTATATCGTAGATCAACCCATAAAGAGCCTGGATGGAGATGCAAGGAACGATGATGTACAGGATACGGGAGAGGACCTGAAGAGAATGACTGGTGTCAACAATTGAATGATGTGCGGAGATGAAGAACAAAACATACCCTATCATCGAATTGCAGCAGCTCGTAAGTAGCATTCTGCGGTCTCCTATTTGTCCACAACACAATGGTTGCTCCGACGATAGCAAGGGTTGCGAGAATGTACATGGCCAGGTAAACATGGTACAGCGCAGAATAGGCTGACCAAGGGGCTGATACGTGGACGGTAGCGTCTCCACCTATGCCTGCTCGTGCAACACCGCAAATGAGCATGATAAAGAGCAACACGGCGGGGACGATCCGAACAACAATGGCGAACTGCTTGCTAAGGGCATGCCCGTATTGGGCCGCCTGTTGCTGGCACCTCCAATCGAGAACCAATAAGATGGCAGCGTAGAAAAACACAGAGAAAAGGATGCGGGTGAAGCTGCCCATAACCCCGACAAGGAAGACTGTCACTGGGTCTCCCGACGCGGATGGGCTGAATTGAGAGACTGTATACGACGATAGAGAGTATGCAGCAATGATTGCACTCGCAGCTAGGCAGATGAATGCCACAACAGCGATTCTTCGTGGGTAGTCGTCTCCGGGCTGCCGCGCTTTGAACATCTTGAGAGCATTGATGAGCTGGCCAGCGGTTGCTATCGCGTATAGCACAAGGAATACGAAAGTTGCAGTGTCCAGAGGGTCAAGATTGAGGTCGATACTGCTACCTCCGCCAGAGTCAATACCTCCTCCTTTCCCTTTCCCTCCACGCGCCTCCGTCGCTGTAGCACAGAAAAGAGGCAGAAGAGCGTAGAGCAGAGTCATACTCGCTGCTTGTCACGGGTCCTGGGCGCGAAAGTGAGGAGCTGGTTGCCGTCGTCCATGATATATAGATTTCAAACGAATTTTCCCAGTTCAGGCTAGTATTGTTACTCGGAACGGTGAGAGAGGGGCTGTGCCACTTTGAGACGCCTCGTTTGTGATGGTAAGCTCCGTTTGTATCGGGCTGTACGAAAGTTTCTTCAGGATACTTGCTTTCCGTTCCTGTTATCTTCGAGCTAACAGATACATTTCGTCATTTAAAAAAGCCTAGAAAAATCCGAACCCGCCTGCATTTTGCGCACGCGTATGGCAATGAAAAATAGCTTTAGCCTGCGTGGTAAAAACAAGGTAAGGATCTTCATTGATAAAAATCAAATCACACAGTTGGCAGATCCTGAGTACCTGAGGGCTATGTTGGCGTGCCAAGCAAACCAGAGGGGTCAGGGAGTGGCGTAAGTAGACAATGTGTTGGACTTCACATCGGATCCGACCTTACAATTGGACACTTGACTCCACTCGATTAGGGAATTCTCTATCGTATATCCAATCTTCCAACTCGCTCGGGACACGCGATTGAACATCTACGACCGAATGAGCCTCTGAAGAGGGCATAAAGAATTGGTTCAAATCAGCAACCACTGGCGTCATCGGATATGTGGCAGCCAGCGCAGATCCCAATCATGGGGCATAGATCCGAAGGAGAGCTCAAGGTAATCGATGCTTCGAATGATTGTACAGCTTGATATGGATGCGATATTGTGCAGGTAGGTTGATCGAGAAGGAGTCTGAAACGTAGCACTATTGACGAGAAATTTTGTAAAAGGGAGTACTCAGACGTAATGCAATTCAATTCCATCCCAAAGATCTGGAGTGATCAAGCGTTAGCTGGCGAATGTGAGAACGCTACAGGACTTACCGTCCGCCTTTGTACATTCCCTCCACCCGCCTAGCGACGATCCCGACAAGAGATTTGGTCCAGTCATCCAGCTCGCTCCAGTCGTCGTCATCGGTGTAGGTATTTCGCACTAGCCCAAGACTAAGGAGGAAAGCTTTGGCTCTGTCGCCGTCGCCAACATCATCAGCCAGCAGCGCTTTTCTATCCTCGCTGGGAAGAACGGTGAGATCAAGTGCCTTGAAGGTTGTAGACAACGTCTTGTATGAAAGGACAGTGTGCGTGGTGAGCTGCATTGGCCGAGTAAGTAATGAACCCTGAGACCTAGCGAATGAATTGGTCACTTACGAAGATCACCTCCTGCCGCCGGTCACCTTCGCCCGATTTAGGAGCGTTGTGCTCATCTTTGAAGTAATCCTCAACAGCGCGGTAAAGGTAGAAGACACCCCGCAAGGTGGTTTTGTCGATAGAATCTTGGCCTAGCTCCCCCGATAACTTTGCCACGTCTGAACGTTGAACATTTGAGCACGTTGGGAGTGGTCCTAAATGCCTAATTTCTTCATAGCCTCCGTCACTTTCCAATTGCGTGTCGATCATAGGTTGAATGGCTCTCAGCCTGACGGTTTGACGAGGGTCTACGTTCAAAGGATTGAATATCCGATGGTTCTGGGTTGGTGCATCTTTGTATGTAACAAGGCTAATAACGCATTAGGAAAAGACGTTAAGCGTGAGTAACACAGAGACATACTATCTCTTCAGCAGCGGAGCCAAATGGTTTAAAAACACTTTCGTAGAGTGCATCATTTCTTGAGGCTCCCTTTGCATTCCTTCTGCAATATTGTGATACCAAGTATTCAAGGTCATGTTGCCGGAATAGTGCACCAAAGCGAGAACGAATTGGGGTGCGGTAATTAAGAGCACCAGTCTCTGTCATTGCATCGGTCATTAGGCGTGTTAGAAGTGGTCATCCTGCTTACCTCTTGCTCGAGAGGAGTGGCGTCGGGAAAGGTGGCGTAGACAAAGCTCGATGCAACCTCCGCCCAGTCCGAGAATCCTTTGCCCTCCATCGTGACTTTGGATGTGTCCTCCATGTTGTCCTGCGATTTCGCAATCTCCACTACCTGGAGCAATCTCGGTACTGGAGGGTTGAGATCATTGAGAGTGCTGAGAAAAATCTTCCTGATTTTGCATAGAACCATTCTGGTAGATTTGCCGTTACGAGAGAGAGAAAGGCGAGAAAGGCGGGATAGTGTTTACGAAGGTAGCGCGAGGGAAAATAGACGAATGTCGAGCTTGGATAGAGTGAATTGACACAGTTTACTCTGTTTGGCGAAGCTTTGCTTGCGCATACGTGCCAAACATAAGCAGACGGGTTATGGCACTGGCGAGCCAGAGACCAAAAAGAGAAACAAAAACATATTGGTGATCCCAACCAGGAGGCAGCTCACTGAGCCTTTTCCGCGGCCCCTGTGTACCCGGCCTTGACGCCAATAGAAGGTCAAGCCACCAATTTCGAGAATAGTGTACTTGTCCACAAGCCGTCAAGTCAATGGGGTATTTTGCTTGGTTCAGAGGAGGGGCTAGCGCTGATGGTATCACGGTGGTCAACAGATTGGGCTTTCAAGGCGAGTTGTACGGCTTCAGTGAGTAAAGTGAGATTGAATAAACACTATGAATACGGTGACCAAAGTTCTGTGAATGCTCTGGCGTGAGCATGGGCCACGGAAAGGTTGCACTCGACATGACTTGGAGGTGACTGAGGAAGGAATCGCCCAAAGTACTTCCTCGTGGTGCGGCCAGCTTCGGCGATCAGAGCATCGCGCCGAGCCGTGATCCGACTTGAGTGTCATTCCAACCCACCATGACGGTTGTGCACTTTCACTGGCCCTTCAACCAACTTCAAGTTATGAACTTGACACATCCAATAATTGGGATATTCACGTCGATACCTCATCAAAATGACAAGCTAGATACTGACTCACGAATTACCTGACCTCCTGTAGGGTCAATACCGATGCAAAAGCTTCAAGTTAATCGCTGGCTTGATACGCGCCGTTCGACTCATTGTCCAACCCATATCGGTTGTATCACTACCTCAAGCTTGCTTGGGTGATACAGTGGCATGTATATCCGTACACCAGACACTCCTACCAAGAACCGACTGTGCAAGCTCTTTCATTGTCCTCAGCCTATCTAGACGGGGTGTCGGGGAAGTTTGCAACCAAACCAACAGTAGACTGTAGCTGTGCTATCAGCCTGCTCTGGAATGAAAGAATAAAGCCGCAGAACCGCCAGCCAGTTTCCTTTCATCCCCTTTGCCATCGTTTCCGATCGTCCAACAACTCAGTTCAATCGATATGCCTGGTCAAACACCCTCTTACTTTCTCAAGTCGGTGCTACCTGGCTTGGTGGCCACCGTCTTTCTCTCAGCTTCACCTGCAAACAATGGAATTAACAACACTGCTATCTACCAGCCCCTTAATGCGATTGCTACACCCCCTTCTGCATTCCTGGCTCGAAACCCCGTTCCAGAAATCGATCGCATAGTGCTCGATGACTCTCCTTTGGATGTTTGTTTCACCACTGTGGGATGCACCTCACCCAGCACGACTGACTCGAACGCCACCGATCCTACGCTAAGCCAGCCACACTCCCCTGTTTCGAACATCACCAGCCAGGATCTACCTCTCGTCGCCTCTTCGATTTGCGATGTCCAGCCTTTCATATTTGTTGAGCATGTACGCGAGCATAGGAAGTCGTACGTGATAGGAGCTCCCCTCATGTTCCTTCCCGCCTTATGGGTCGTTGCCTATGTTGTCAATGTTACGGTTTTCATTTTATTCTGATTTTCATTCTATTTACTATTGTTTTTATCTCATGTTACTCATACGCATTTCGACTCTATGAACCCCCTTGCACAGTATCTACCCTTTACCCTTACCCTACGCCCTATATACATGCACGATACATGAGGCTCACAGTATATCTAACCTGTAGTCACACGATGTATTCTCTAGACTTGAACTGGTTTTTACCCCCGCAACTAGTTTGAGTTAAGGTCGTACGACGACGCTTGGATTGAGTGAACGACCCGATAGCTTAGGCTGTTGTGTTGCTAACAAAAGTTCAAGTCTCCTCCTATTGCCTCGTTCACATCCCTCCACACAACCTGCTTCTTTTCTCATCCACTTACTTTTTCAAACGCTCCTTGTGGCGACGGTGTAAATCTGGGTCATAAGTTCTCGCTGTACCATCAAGTTCAAGAAACCCTCCTCCGACTCGTCGATAACCCTCGCACTCCCCTGGGCACCTCACGAACGGTGTCTCCGCTGAATTGTCGTGTCGATAGTCAGCAGCGAGTTTAGCTTGGTCCAACACTGAGCTCTAGGCAACACTATCCCGAAGTACGCGCAACAGAGTTTAAGTAGGCCTGGCCTTGCCAAACGCGTATTAGGTGATAGCAGGATCAAGTTTTCCCCTCGACACTCCTAGTCCGGCACTGGGACCCGACTCTCTCCTCTCTGTGAAACGTGTACCGTATTACGTGGGTGCTGTTCGCCATCCCGACTGGTTGGCAGTGCTTAGACGAAGAAAGTACACGAGGTAGCTTTGAGGTTTCCCCCACATTTACAACTCATACCTACACGTAACCATACCCACGTGTACCCTACATACCCTGAACACACCCTTAACCCTCCATCATGTTCGACCTGTTTCAGGTCCTCGCGTTCTTACCCCTATTTGCCTTTTGGCGTTTCTTCTTGGTGCTCCTCCTCCCCCTCGCTTCATTCCGTGCCGAAGGAGATGGAACTGGTGGTTCCTCTTCTTCTGGTACTACGTCCAATGTCTCCCGTCCCCCTAAGCCTACCATCAAAGTCAAATTCCAAGCTCTAGGGTCCGATCACATCTTACTCACGAAGGTGTCAACGGGTCAGACCAAGACCTATGGCAAAGATGACTTCGGTGATGATGATCCGATCAAAGCCCAACTAGCTATGGATAATTTGGAAGGCGAAGTCGAAATGGAAGATATCTTTACGGAGAAGGCTCCCCAAGGCTTCTGGGCTACTATCCTCGAGGCGATACAATTGATCCTGGACGCATTGAAGTCTTTGGTCATAACCTCGGAGAAAGTTGCAGACAACCAAGCAGCTATGGCAAGAGCAACGACTCATATCTCCAAAAAGAAGATTGACGTTCCCCGGCCCGATAAGTTTACTGGTGATCAAAAAAAGGTTAAAGCGTTCCTAACCGATCTAAAGTATTACATCGCTGGACAAGGAATTACGGAATTCACGGATCAAATCTTCTTGGCATTGTCACTCATTGAAGGAGGCAAACAAGACATGGCTGGCAACTGGGCCAGGCAACATAAGGAAAAACTCGTAGAAGGAAGGAACGATAGATTAACGTCCCTAGAACAATTCGAGGCAGCCTTCAAACAACATTTCCAATCAGTTGCAGACCAGGACGAAGCTAGATTTGAAATCTGAAAAGTCATCCAAGGAGATAGATCCGCCGAAGATTACACATTGGAATTCAGGTCCATATTTGCGCGGACAGGACTAGAAAAGGAAGCGGTCTTCTTAGACTATCAAAAGGGTCTAAAGCCGTCCTTATGGCATAAAGTCGCAAATTTGGAAAGTCCTCCGAATGATCTTGATAGTTGGGCTCTTAAGGCGATCGAACACGATCAAAATTGGAGAAAGAACAACACGATGCAGGAAATGATGGGTACTGCCAAAACCAATATGCCATCCAGGTCACAGGGACAGTCTCGCGGCAATCAGAATAACGCCCAGGCTGGTTCTTCTACACAGGGTACACGCAATCAGGTACAATCTCAGGGTCAAGCTCCACAGGCAAACACACTCCCTCCCGGTGAACCCATGGATGTCGATCAACAACGACAACGTGGTGATCCGAATGTCGTATGCTACAACTGCCAGAAAACAGGTCACATCGCCAAATACTGCCGAAACCCTCGCGTCCCCCGCCCCGCTTTTACTCGTACTGTAGATACTTCTTCCGGTAATAATATGTCTTCCACCTCTATGTCTACCTCTTCCACCGCTCCCACTATTGATATCGATAAAGCGGTCACTATGAATAAGGACGATCTCTATGCTTACATTTTGGGTTTTCAAAAGAGTCGGGCATGAGCACGAATGTGCCGACTCTTGATTCCTCTTCTTCATCTTTTACCTACGGCTCTGATGTAAATATTACTACTATTCCAGAAATAGCAGAGGCTTTAAAAGACAAAGAGGAACGCAGTGCAAGAAAATTCGGACGATGTGAGCCTAGGACCACAATGTGGCTGGCACAACGGTTAAGGGACTTGCCTAAGGAACGAGCTCTTGCAGAACTCCGCACCTGGATGCATAGTAAAAGACAACAAGAGTGTACATACGCTACGATTGACGAACTAAATGAACTCAACGATACAGACGTCATCGAAGCGCTCTTTGAAATGCGATCCAAGAAAAGATATATCCGCGGAAGGAAAGGCAAACAGCTCGATATTCCCTTGGTAGCTACGTCAACGGCAAGTTTGAAGTCCTGGCAGATCCATGCACTGCTTGACAGCGGCTGCACCGGATCATGTGTTAACCGAAGATGGATCGAAGCGAATAAGATCATGACACACAAATTCGCTAGACCAATTCCGGTTTACAATGCTGATGGAACTCTTAACGCTGGAGGCTCTATCACAGATTACGTCGATCTTCGCATTTGTATTGGTACATACCACGTGGAATTACTTCGGTTCGCAGTTACTGATCTGGGTAACGCAGACATGTTTTTGGGCTACGACTGGCTCCAAATTCATAACCCAGAGATTGACTGGAGCAATGGACGAATTAAGTTCAGCCGATGTCCCGAGGAATGTCCAATGAGAAAGCCAAAAGTTGACTTCTGTGGCCAAGACGAAGACCCTGAGGACTACGAGGACATTGATTGGATCGAGATTGACAACGGCGACAAATTCCTTTTCATTGACCTAAATGAGGAATTAAACCGTAGAATATCCGAGTATACGATCTCTGCCCTTGGACCTGATCACCATGAAACCCGTGCTTTCCAGAACATTTCATCTAAGATCGCCGAAGAAGCCTCAAAAAAGGAGAAACCAAAGACGTTTGAAGAGATCGTGCCTGAAAGATATCACAAATTCAAAGACACGGTCTTCGGCAAGGAATCGTTTGATGAATTGCCACCTCGACGTCCTTGGGATCACGCCATTGAATTGATACCCGGTGCCAAGATTCAAGATTGTAAGATTTATCCCTTGAATCTCGAAGAGCAGAAAAAGCTTGACGAGTTCCTTGAGGAAAATTTAGCATCCGGACGTATCAGACCGTCAAAATCACCGATGGCATCTCCTTTCTTCTTTGTCAAAAAGAAAGATGGCTCTCTTCGACCGGTACAGGACTATCGTAAACTCAATGATATCACCATCAAAAACAAGTATCCGCTTCCGTTAGTACAAGAGCTCGTAGATAAGCTCAAAAACGCCAAGTACTTTACGAAGCTAGATATCAGATGGGGATACAATAATGTCCGTATCAAAAAAGGTGATGAATGGAAAGCGGCTTTCCGGACCAATCGAGGACTCTACGAACCGGTAGTCATGTTTTTTGGATTATGTAATTCCCCAGGCACATTTCAATGGATGATGAACGACCTCTTTAAGGACGAGATCAACCTTGAGGCAGTCGTCATCTATATGGATGACATTCTCATTTTTACTAAAACAATGGAACAACACGAGGAAACGGTAGAGCGTGTTCTTGAGATCCTACAAAAGAACAACCTCTTTCTAAAACCGGAAAAGTGTTCTTTCCATAAAGAGAGTGTCGAATACTTGGGAATGATCATATCGGAGAACTCAGTCCAAATGGATCCTCTCAAGGTTCAAGCGGTAATCGACTGGCCAACCCTGACCTGCAAGCGTGACGTACAACAATTCCTAGGGTTCTGTAATTTTTATAGAAGGTTTATCGAAGGCTTTTCCAAAGTCGCTAAACCTCTATCAGAACTCACGGGAAACGCCGAATGGTCTTGGACGGACAGACAGGAACAGGCTTTTAATGAGCTTAAGCGCCGTATCACCACAGCGCCTATCCTTGCAATGCCAAATGACGACGGAAAGTTCCGGGTTGAAGTAGATGCTTCCAACTACGCGACAGGTGGAATCTTATCACAAGAGCAATCTGATGGCAAATACCGACCAATAGCATTTATCTCTAAGTCACTCAATGACGCAGAACGTAACTATGAGATATATGACAAAGAAATGCTAGCGATCGCAAATGCTCTTGATGATTGGCGTCAATACCTTATGGGCGCTAAACAGGTTTTTGAAATTTGGACGGATCACGAAAATCTCAAGTATTTCCGAAAGCCACAGAAGATCAATCGTAGACAAGCAAGGTGGTTAACGGAAATGCAAGAGTATAATTTCACCCTTCACCACAAACCAGGAAGCTCGATGGGCAAGGCAGACAGCCTGTCGAGACGACCAGGCCATAAGAAGGGGGTGAATGATAACGAAAACGTCACACTTTTAAAACCTGAACTTTTCCGCCACATTCTCCGCACAGTCGAAGTTGAAGGCATCTCTGACGAGTGGTTAAAGAGAATCATCCGTGCAAAAGGCCAACGAGATTCCGAAGTCACAAAAAGGCTAAACGCGAAAGAAGAAGGGTGGACCGAAGAGAAAGACTTTGTCACCTGGAAACATCGTGTTTACGTACCTATCGATCGGAAACTCCGTGAAGAGATTATCAAATACCATCACGATAAGGAAACTGAAGGACACCCTGGCAGGTTCAAAACACTTGAGTCCATCACACGCAACTATTGGTGGCCAAGAATATCCATTGATGTGAAACGATACGTCGAAGGATGTCCCGCCTGCCAAAGGAACAAGCCAATCCGACAATCTCCTGCAGCTCCATTATCCCCAAATGAAATCCCCACTAGACCATGGGAAATCGTTACTGCAGATTTTATCGGACCGTTACCCTTGTCCAACGGCTACAACATGATCCTTGTCATTGCCGATCGCTTTACAAAACAGGCACACTTCATTCCCTGTAACGATACCATCACAGCTGAAGGAACAGCCCGTCTCTATCGCGATCATCTCTTTACCAAACACGGTATTCCCCGAAAATTGATCACAGACCGAGGTCCACAGTTTAGCGCTAAGTTCATGGACGAACTGTGCAGGCTCTTAGGAACGGTGCAAAACAAGTCTACTGCCTATCATCCACAGACCGACGGACAAACCGAGCGAATCAACCAAGAGTTAGAACAGTACTTAAGGTTGTTCGTCAATTACAGACAGTCGGACTGGGCAGAATGGCTAGCCCTAGCAGAATTTTCATACAACAACAAGGTTCCACCGCAGGCACCTACGGTGGCTACAGGTAGGACCTTTAGGTTCAACTACGTGAAATTCTAAGGACGTGCATCAATAGAAGGCAATGAGTGGATCCCACGATCGAGTGGCGCTTCGGGCGCTCATTGGGCGCTTCCGCTCAGCAGTAGTGACGTGTGGGATATGCGTGGTGGAATGCGCGTAGGGTCTACGTAGGGTCTACGTTGGATGTGCGTAAGGTGTCGGATGTACGTTGGATGCATGGAGTGAACGAAGAAGCCTACGGAGAGCGCTCAGTTTCTCTCTCAGCCGCTCAGTTTCTCAGCTGCTCTTTCCCTGGCATTTCAAGTGGTAGGATTAGTGATAGATTTGGGACTTGATACTTTGCATTGTACAAAGAACTTGATTACTCATAATCCGAGGCTTTCACCGTGTACCACGACCGTTCATTCATGGAGACAAAGAAATTTTTTACAACGGATACACGTGTCCAAGATAAACGACCACGTTCAGTGGTGAATGGAGAAAAAAGGGGCTGTTTCACGGGCCAGCGCAAACGCTATGATCCAGAGGTCATGGATTACGGCGATCAACATTTGTGCATAATGTGTTGCGTTGTAAAATTGCTGCCACCTAATAAACTGATATGTGTAATGGAGGCTTCACGGTTGGCAATGACCTTCACTTGACTTCTCCACATATCGGCGTTTTGCAGCTTCCAGATCTCGAGTTTCTCTGAAAGCCATTCCATTTTCCTCTCCCCCCGACGCGAGGAACGTTCTGTCTGATCTGGCTGTAGTTTGCTGCGGATTCGGTGGGGCTGTCTTTAGATTGCATGAGATCCTGGAGCTCTGTGGCGAGCGTATCTGGTGTGATTGTTTCACGAATATCCAGGGTAGGGATTTCGTCCTTTTGTCACTCTGGAGCACCGTTACGTCGCCTGGTGCTTCGTCTTCCTGGTCTTGAGTACTGTCCGGGGAATTTAGGTGCTGTAGAGCGGCGTTGAAATCCCCTAGCGTGTCGTCGGCATAAAGACTTGCTTCCCTCTGGAGTGCGTCGACGATCAAACCGTATATCTGGTAGGATGCACGATAGAGATGAGGCTGCTCTTCCTGTGATGCCCACGTATGAAGATGGGAGAGCGGGACTTGGCAACGTTGCTCGTCTGGGCGAACGAATAGCGATTTGATGAGTGCTGCCGTCATTCCTTTACACTTCGAAGATTCATCGTTGGGAATTACCAAAGAAGATGAGGTCGCCGTATTCCTGGACCAAATTCTCCAGAGATTTCAATATGACTGGACTGAGAAGTTCCATCACAAAATTCCTTCCCGATTCATGAACGAAGGAGAGGTTCTGTGCAAAAAAAAGTCATCTGCTTACGCGGACAACCTTTCCCTTGGAAATAACCCGGAAGGAACTGCAGCAGAGCACCACGGCATAGCTCCTGCACTTGTAGAGATTGGCTGGTCACCATGATCTCCGAAACCTTGTCCATTGTATCGTAAGTCTCGGGGACGACAAATTTGGGAGCGATGATAGCCCTGAGCATTGCAAATGCCACTCTGGTTCTTCCAGTTCTGGCGTGATAACCTCGAGGAGGAAAATCAAATCTTTTCCCTTGACGTTGACAGGCGGACCGTCACGCAGCATTGCGGCCAGTGATTTCAACACTGTTTGTGTCAACTCGGACTCCGTATTGCCAGCTCGTCGAATAATTTGGAGAATTTGCGATATATAACCGGTAGGCTTTTGCTCAAAGATTTGAGAGGACATCTTGCGAGGCTGGCCGCACAACGCGAAGCGATGATGAGAACAAAAGCGTTCGTTGAATACAATGTGTTTCCAGTGACCGGAACCATGGCGCCAAGACGGGCAAGAACTTGTGTGTCACGGGCGTCAACGGCTACGGCGTAAAGCAGTCTGGAAGAGGTCGAGGTCGAAAGCGACGAAGCTAACAAAAGCTGATGAGCATGAAATCCAAATACGAATGACGAAGACTTACCGATACGAGTTATCAGTAAAATGATCTGTTGAAATGGCTTATTGACGCTTGATCTGCACGATGGCGTCCCCGTTGGGCCTTTTATTTCGCTTGACGGTTGTCTGCTTCAGAAAGTTGACATTCTGACTCGGACTAGCGAGTGTACGACGAAGCACCGAGAGCTTGGTAGGAGCGAGATGCACGTTCTTGTTCCATCCTCCTGCAGTACTTTTCCGGGCTTCTTTGACCAGGTCCGTTGCTTTAGAGGATCCTCTATCCTGCATGATTGAGCACAACCGTCACGGGGTGAGAAGGCTGCTGATCTTCGGTGGTGTGATAAATCATGAGGTAACCGCAGAGGAGTCGAGAGCCTTTGATGCCGATGTTCGAACCTCTCGTATCCTCGGCTTGAAATACCTGACTGGAGGTCCCTGCCTGATTCTCCAGAAACAACTTCAGCGGAAACAATGGCGACATCGTTCACGCAGGAATCAAGGATAGGAAACTTGGGAGCATGCACGCCATTTGTGACACAGACCAATGATGGCATGAATGACATTGGCAAGAATATGGAGGTGTGGTCCGCGTGGGAGTGCTGCTCGCATCTCCTTGAACATGAGGGAAGGTATTGCAGCCAAGGGTAGCAGCGCTCCGACCTCCCATACAAGGTAGCATGTTTTCTGGGATTTACTCCAAATTTGAATGAGGATAGTAAGTAGCCGAGTCATCTGGCTCTCGCAATTTTCAGCAGTAGATGCTGCGCCACTGAATACCAATGGCAATGGATATTCTTGTATTACCGTCGGATTCGGCGTTGTGGGTCTCAAGATGGGATAAGAGACGGGGAAGAAGGCGAGCATTGACTGGGCCCGACATCCATGCTGTATGCTTGGCTACTTGAGCTGCTTGTCGAGAAACTTCAGCCGAATCGGCTTCCTCTAGACTGGTGGCTTGCTTGACACTGTCGTCATCGGGATGTGCATATGTGGACATCCTGTCTCGGGAAATGGAAATTGTGGAGCTGAGAAACAAACGTGCGAATGTACACCTGCTCCGATCCGGGAAAGTTTGAGGTACTTCTGCACCAATGTATAGTAAGCTCCTCAATTCAGAGGCTTCGCTGGTTATGCCAGGCCGATAATGACATCGTTGACCAGATGATGGTCGGTAGTTTGAAGGATTGACGATATACCGTCCAAAGAGTGGTACAAACATGTCTTGAAAAGTGCTGCTCCGCAAGTGCTCGCGAAGGTCGATGCAGTTGTACATGTACGTGGAAGATGTTGGGAAAGTTGACCTCTTCATCGCCATTAGCGTGGAGAACTCGCATTACTTGCAGAGACACTATGCCCTCGCACTTTTGTACGGCGTATGCCAGAGCTCCAAGGACTTCTGAGTGGTCCATCATGATGTGATTCCTGGGATGTAGTCTCTTCCGCAGCGACAACGTCTTCCTCCTTATCCTCAACTTCCTGGTCCTACACTGCGCCTCCGATCTTCCGCTGGGCACAAACCACATCAACGCAGGCCGAGAGTCCACCATTTGGGAACCAAGATTCTTCATCACGTCTCCAAGCAAATTCAGGAAACTCGTCGTCTGCTTCCCTGAAATGGCCTTCTCCGCCTGCGTGATGGCGAGTACTTCTTCTCCTCTAGATCCATGGTCGGCCTTGAGACAACCTCCGAATGTACTCAGCACTGCAGCTTTTCTACCACTGCGTCTTCCTCTTCCTCTCTTCCCAAGGACGAGTCCGAACAAGTGTTGGACAGCAACACCCACGAATGTTGCTCTATCCCCACATTCAATCAAGGAGAAATCCAAGTTTGTAAGGACTACCGACGGGCTCTGCGGAAAGTATTGAACCCGATGTTCTCAGGCGAGTCTTGCGATGCGGGATCCGATATGGCAGAGTGGCGATTGCATGCCTAGTGGCCCAGTGGCGACCATACTCCGGCTCAATGAAAAGTGTCAAGAGTGACATCCCTTACCAGGCGGGAATGCGTACAGAAGACACTGCTTGCACTGCCGGTAGTTTTTATTCTGCTGCTTCTGCTGCTGGTAAGTTCGACTCCACGAACGGGCCGGGTGGTGATGTTGATCGAGAGGTCTGACTTGTAGTCATTGCAGTTGTACAATGAACGTTGGCATAGATAGGGGTCTTGGCACCTCAGTGGATGTTCTCCGCATTAGAGGCGGGAATCCTCCACTCGTACTATGGCTACGCTTCCTTTGAGGCAGGCGTTGAGAGAGTCGCAATGGACACTTTGGAAGCTGCAGACTGGGGTTCGCCAGTTTTGAAGAGTTCTTGATTAATTTCTAGTTCATCGTCCCAGACGAAAGCTTTCTTTCGGCGGGTTAACTCCAGAGGACCTTCATCCTGTGTTCTGAATTAGTAGGTGAACTGACTTTGATGAGAAGGATTGCATACCGAATGTTTCGAGGATTGAACAATATTCCAGAGTTGTCCCTTGATTAAAGCCAGCTGCCTCTACCGACGGGCGGGGAAATTAGCTCTTCCGAGTGCACGGAAGTAGCATATCAAATACTAACCCTGAACATCTTCAAGTTAAAATCTGGATCAACCGCAAACAGTTTCTCCAGCTAATATACCGTCTCGTCCCACCATGCCTTCCTCGTCGATAAAGGCAGAAAGGGATTCCTCGTCTGTTTGCTGAAAGGTCGTCCAATAACACTGACAGGAAGGCACAACCATCCATAGGTATATGACCTCCACCTTTGAGGATGATTGTGTGGGAAGGAAAGCGAGTTATCAATAGCTGCGATGTGTATATGCGGGCTCTTGCCGTAGTCGTGACTGTGACTTGACGATTCTGAGGAGATCTGAGGAAAAGAGAAGTAAGGTGATGGTGTTGTCATTGCGGGTGCACTGGATGAAGCTTCGCGACGGAGTTCTGACGTGACTGGCATCTCCTTGCGGACGGAACGAGAGGAAGCAACGTCAAATAGCGCTCTCTCGTGATCGCCTCCGTCGGTGTTGAGCATGGGGTAGTCTAGTGTGGACAGCCGTGAGTACGGATATTTGTCCTGCTCGCAAGGGTCATACCAAGAATGACAACGTCAACTAGCGCTCTCTCGTGATCGCCTCCGTCGGTGTTGAGCATGAGGTAGTCTAGTGTGGACAGTCGTGAGTACGGATATTTGTCCTGCTCGCAAGGGTCATACCAAGAATGACAAGATTTTCAAGCTCTTCCCGAAACTCTTCTAAGTTGTTGTGTCCAATAGAATAGCCGTTCCGATGAGTCTCCCGAGTGAGTATTCTCAGACATTACTATATCTTGACTGTCTGGAGACATTGTTTCGACAAGTTCTTCTGTCGATAATTTGAGTCGTTAAAGGTATCTGCGATCGAACGGCCTGGCCAAAGATGTTTGCGGAAGAAGTCGGATGCATCTACGACACAGGATAAATCATCGGTTGACAAGGAGAGTGCCCGAAAACGAACCCCGAAAGCCGTTCAAGAAGTACTGATGCTACCAATTTTCTCAGGTAGCGGTTTCCCTTTCTTTGCAGCGTCGGTCAATCCAATCGTAGAAGAATGCATTGAACAAATGGTAGGAATTCGCCGTCGTTGATGTTCCTTAATCCAATGATCTGCTGGACATATGTTAGACGGCTTGGCCATGCACAAGGGCATAGAATAAACGTACCAGACTCAGATGACTGAAAATTTGATGCCTTTCACTGAGGACTAGTCTTTTGGACGACAACTTGACCAAGGTGGTTTCGAAGTTGTGAGTATAGTTGGCCACAATAAGCGAACTCGGGGAGAACACTCCGTCCTTCGACGTGGCGAAGAAGTGGCATAGAATCAAGGAGAAGGGCTTGGTGCTTTAGCTCCTCTGAACACAGGGCATGGCCGTTGTCGATATGGCTGGCTATAGGAAGACTACCAGCCTATAAAAGCGTTGCGGCAGCGGGTAAGAGCTTGTAGGTGGAATAAGATTCTCATATCCCAGCATTTGATATCTGTGCAACGAGAATGCAAGTAGCAAAATTGGTGATCGAGACGGCAGAATGACAAGTGGCAAAGAGTGGATGGCTTGTTAGTTGCGGTGATCGTTAGCGCTAGACGGCGGCATCGACAGTTGCTTCATTGATTCTAGAAATCTATCGGAAGATAGGCAAGTGATTTGAGGTCTACACATAACAGTTGGGATAGTCAGAACGACAGCCGTCTTATCAGGAAAAGTATCAAGTCACCTAGCTCATTCTGTGAGAAATGAAGCGTTGAAACCACTGACAATGTCGAGGCTATCGACAGATGAGGTGAAGAGAGTTAGTCTTGTTCTATTGTGTGATTCTGGAACCTCAAACTCACCCTAAACTCGCTCGATATGTGGTAGAATCATACAAAGAAGTATAATCCATATATTATGTAGACGATGATCCCTCTTGTTCTTCTATATAAGCAGGATAGCCTTCGCAACGTCGAGCAGAACATCCCCAGACTTGACCAGCAATCAGTATAGTCTATTTCGAGGCCCCAATATCTCACCTGCCTCTGTTAACCGCAGAGAATACCCCAGTAAGTAAAACTGGACATCCATAAGAATGCGTCGCGCAAGATTTAGGAGGAAATATAAAGGATAAAGGATTCTGGTTCATTTTGATGGAGGGATGAACTTGAAGGTAAGGCACAGGTTGTACAGCCACCAACCTCGTTCTTCCTGACCACGGCCGTGCACGACGTCCAGCTATATTCTAGTCCTCATCCAACTTTGGCAGCGAGAATGGAACATATGACAGATATACCTCTCCTCGCGAAATTCTCCCGTGTGGCACCTCAACCCCTTCCCGGTCACCTTGACAAGACAATTGAGGTCGGTGTGGGGTTCTGGCGTACCACTTTACACTTACCTGAGAAGAGGGCTACAACGAGTTTGAGAAGATGCAATGTAGGATAGAGGCGTCTTGCAGAGTTATAGAGCTGAACGCGCAGTAGGTTTGCTCAAGTCCAGGCACGAGGGGCAGAAAGGTGAGCAGGTCGCCCATTTGGTTCCTGCCATCCAGACTGCCTCAGCCTTTATATTTGCCCTCTTTGAATGACCCCAGCACATACGAGTGCGCAGAGCAACATCAATACATCTATGCTAGATACACACTTTTACCGGTGTAGGCTCATAAAAACGGAGTCAACTTCAGGTCTCTTGCATGTACGGGAGACGTCTACGTTCCTCTCATGCTCCGCTTACCTATCACCTACGCTCATTTCTCATAGAAACAGAAAATTTTCTTTCACTATGCCCCGAATGTGAATACTTTGCAAGTAACATCTCGCATCAAGTTCTCCGGAAACCCTTCATATGAGGAGCCAGAACGGAAGGTGTCTGAGGGTCGCAAGGCAAGAAGTCGACCATGAGATCCTGTGTCGTTCTTACTTGGGTTTCTGTCGCCGTCCCGAACTCCCTGAACTTAGGGATGGGACGTAAGCAAAAGGCAAGACGCTTCATTCAGGTCGCGCCACACGCCTTGAGAACTTTCTCGGCCGTCAACTCACTCATGCTGAGTACATGTGAGATAAGTATGAACGTGTGAATAGGACAAAAGGTAGGATCTTTTCGATGCCCTTCCAGGATGTGACTGACATCCGTTTTCTCGCAGAGCATTGGCAATGGACAACTCTGCTATCACAGTCAAAGATGTCTATAAATCGGGACCAGCACGCCTTGGCTGGTAGATTTCTTGTAGATTTCTGTCTCGGAGCCGTTTGGTACATACAAACCTCCGAACCTTGCTTTTACCCAAATTGATGTCAGTTCGTAGCCCGTGGTAAACCTGGTCAACTTGTGATCTAAAATGTGGGCGTTGCAGTTGAGGAATGCAGTAACGGATTGTGGTCGCTATGCGGAGAATATCTCCCCGTACCTTGATAATTTTTGATACAAGCCACTCCATGTTTCCAACTTGAATATCCAATGCCATGAAACCTCGACGCTGCGTCTTAAAATGACGGTGTTTGATGTTCCCCAACACCTTGCGAATAACCCTTGGTAAAATCTCAGCTAAGTATGTCGCCAGTACTGCAGAAGGAACCAGTGACGTCCCCGGAGCGCAAGAACTACATCTCGCATACGGCATATGCTGAACCGAGATTAGTATTCACATTATATATTTGGGAGCAGCAAGCACGAGGATTGACCATATCACATTCAAGGTGGTATAGCGAAAGAATGGAGATCGTCATTTCATTGAACTCAACGATACCTTGAGTAGAGGTGATCGTATGAGGTGAATTGAGTTAAATATGAAGATGGTCAGGGTTGAGTATCATGGTGGTGTTTGAAGCGATATGGAAATGGGGGTATATCAGAGTTTGGGAAGTGAGGAAAATCGCAAAGGTGCGAGTAAATACGGGAGTTCAACATTTGAAGGGAGAGAGCATCCAACAAACAGCGCCCAAGCCGATAGGCATGAAGGCAACGACGATTTGAAGGGCGTGTTTCTGTGAGTTGCAACAATTAGCTCTCACAGTCATAACTGAACGCGAAGATACCTCCAACATACCGAGCACACCTCCTTCGTAAGCGAATATGGTTCACCCTAGGCGAATAGCATGTCATAATCCCACTCGGCTTCGAGTTACTTGTGATAGAAATAATCAAGGTCATAGAGTCAAACTTGGGAATAACCGACGTCGCTGAGATACAATCCAGCTGCCAGATCACGATATCCCGCAAAACAGAAGCCGTTAGCGTATATATGCCGAGGGAAATAATAGAAACACCAAATCATACTTCTCCAAATTCACCAAATTCACCGCTCGGACTCCATCCACAGAGGCATAAACCGTACAACTAAAGACCTGCAAGAATTTGCTTCCTAGCTTCCCACTAAGGGCGTCGTCGCCCACCCGTAAAACTTTTGGAGGTATCGGTCCTGACACGATGTCGACCAAGGAATGCGGTGCTTGGGTTGAGTTGGGTTAATGGATGGCGATGAGGGAACGGCGGCGTCAGAAGACGTGGGTGACGATGAAGAGGCGTGGATGCATCAGGGTCTGAATTCCCAGCTATCTGATTTGCAGCAACGGGTGCAGAGATAGACATATTGAGCGATGGTGCTTGCCTGAAGCTGCTGACCCATCCATTATTCTGGTTAGGTCCACGGTGACAACGTCGCCATATCCTGTAGCCGGTGTCTAGGAGCCAGGTGACCGGCAGAATAGGCCAGATTACCTCTATGGCCCACCACATTATCGCTCTTTGAGAGGTGGAAGCGCCAGAGCTCATCGACGATGATGAGAGAACTCGCCTTGCACCCAGATCGAAGGATATAGAAGGAGGGCCGGGTCAGGAAGGAGATCTGGGAGGGTCCAACGTGTCGTCATCGAAGAGACCAGCGTGAGCAGCTTCTTCTCGAATCGGAGCTAGCATTTGCTCGCTCCTGGTTTTGCAACACCCCCTAGCTCTGCTACTGCCGCTACGACGACGCCGATATATCACCAGTTCGACTGCTCTGAGAAGGGCCAGCTCGACCAGTGGCCCCGAACCCATTCCCAAAGTCAGACGTAAATCCAGCCTGATCTGCCCTCCTCGGAAGCTTGTTCATCTGCACCAACGAAGCTTGCGCAGCATCGGGAAGGAGCTGCTTAGGCAAGAATGGATTTCGTCTGTCATGGGAGGCAGGAAGGTTGAATTGGGTTACATTGGAGAACGATGAGAAGGCCTTGGCCTTGCCGTAGGAAGGGGAAGCAGCGGCAGCTGGGGATGATGAGGGGATGTTATACCACCTAGGGCCTGAGAAACGTTCGATGAGGCGTCTAGAGGTATTGTTGTAGCGTTGTTGTTGTCTGCAAGACAGTCCGAGAGAGGATTTGCGGTCGGTGAAGAGGCTTCACCTGGTCGTCAAGTTTAACAACTTTTTCCCGCATTCGACGCTCCTCGGAGCGTGGCTGGAGTAGTAGGAGGTCGAGGCCATACCTAAGGTCATACATAGATACGCATATATCCACGAGAGAGCAAGGTTCAGGTCTAGAGCGTAGGAATTCTCCCATCGACGTGTGATGGTGATATGATGTAGAAGAAGAGCGGAAGAGGGATAGGGGCGTCGCTGATTTACGACCTGTAAGCACTTTGCGCTTGATATTTCAAGATCTTCACGACGGTTGGCGCGGAAGTTTTGGTGGTGGAACATCCATGACTGTCGGGGGTGACGGGGTCAATTGAGATCTATACTCAATGAAAGCAAAGGGGAGAAGGGGAAGAAACGCACCTCAGGTTGTTCACCGAATCGGTTATCATCACTGTTCTTGACTTTGTAAAAATCGTACTTGTTGAGCTGACATACAAAGTTGGCGTATTCGAGGAGAACCATTCTCATGTCCTGGGAGCCTATGTCAGACTACAGGGTAAAATGACCAGTAGGGTTATATGCGCTGACGTACCTTTTCACGATAGCCTCCTTGTGGACCCCACAACACGATGTTCGCGATGGATTGTTCGCCAAGCATTCTACACGAGGAAAAAGAGAGCTGAGTCAGGATAGAAGATGCAAACGAGCAAGGCAAAGGCTTACTTGTACAACTTTTTGACAAGGTCACTAGCAGAGAGCATGGCTTTGCCGATTGTACCTGATCGTGCTTTGTGATGAAAGCCGTAGTTAGAAGCCGTAGTCAGGGCCCGGTGCAGGACCTCATGAGGGTTACACATTCCATCGTACCACGTTGAACTTCGAAAGGAAGTTGAGGGAATTGATTGCTCTGGCAGTGGTCGGGCTGGTGGTGGTGGATGCCGTTGTTTGGTTGGGCTGAGAAGGAGGGGCGTGTTGGAATTGTGGTGGTTCGGATGTGATATTCGTGTCGGCCAGGCTCATCACCTCGATGACGAGGGTGAGACTGATAGTAGCATTGCGTTGGTGACTGCGAGTACACTCCTTGTACACTTGGAGGGTTTGTCGAAGGATCACCGTGATTGTCCCTGCTAGATGGTGCTTCAACGGGTGGTCCTTCTTCCAAACGCCAATCGAAATGACGAAGCTGGTAGGGAGGAGGTTTAGGGCAGGACCTTGCTTGCAGTAGGAATGGACTTTGGATCTTTCGCAACGCCATATGGAGGTCGGACAGTGAGGATTGGTCTGGCTCTTCGAGAAGCTGACCACTGGTACACCTCAATTCATAATGCCCATGCAACTCAAACGTCAGCTGGGCCTCTATGGTGACAACATGCCTGTTGATTGAATTGCTACTCTTCGAGTCTGCCCACGAGACACGTTACATACCCCAAAAATCGGGCTTTTCCAATGCATCGGATTTAGTAAAGTATATCAGAGCTTGAAATCTTCAGGGAAGCTCGCTCTGTGCTGCTTCTTTGAGCAAACCATGCAGGAATTGGTCGAGGCCTTAGATGAGTGAACAGAAGGCTGAACGGTGAAGGAGCTGATGCACGTTCATTCTAGGGGCCGGGATATGCCAATCCGATGAAATCGGTCTAAAGGTGGTTCAGCATCTGAGTCAAGTGACAATAAAGATTCGGCGTACCACTACATGCTGTCGTTTCTTCCAATCCTGTGTAGGGCGTTCGCCGTTCGTTCAAAGGCTTGACATCAAGGAGAAAGAAGGAAAGGCATATGTGGCTGTGCTGGGCCCAGGCTTTCTTGACGCCAACTTGGACGTTTTCCACAGTCAAGGGGACTGGAAATATGTACGGCTCTGGGTTTGCTTCACAAATATGAAGGATTTGGTATACAATCCCTTTACTTATAGTGATCGCTAATACCAGAACGTCGTTTCACCCAGGCGCACCCGTGCATGGTTATGCAATGCACCTGTCTCCAAGAGTCGCAGCATCTTCGTGTTGTTTTTTCTTGAGCAGTATTTCAGCGTTGCATAGCGCTGGCTAACGGAAGCAACACGAGAACGAAGAACGTAGAAGAAAACACATTTATTCGCCACGCTAGTACATTGATCCTTGAAAGTATTATGGGGGGTTTTATCGGCCAAGCCACGACCAATCCCAGCGCATGGTGTCCGCTGTCATCGTGTCCCTGGACTTGGCAGTATCTGGTGCGGGAACTTGGGCATCATCTGGTAACAGGGGGGGTACGGTCAACTCCCAGCCTCAGCGAAGAAGGCGGTAAACGAAAACTGACTTAGAACTGACTTGATGAGTCTATGATGCCAGGTATTCTCGTCCAGACAGCAGTGACCACTGCCTCCCACCATTCTAATATCAATCCTGGAGGAAAGATACCGCGGAACGTATGCCATCAGGCGGCCAATGCTTCTCCTCCTGAAGTCCTATAGACGAAGAGGTCAGCACTTTAATTCAAACCAAGGGTAGAGAGTCACCTGGTTGAAGAGTTATCAAACTGACCTTTCATATCTAGAGCCTCGTGCCCGAGGCCTCTAGCTGACTCGGACTTCGTGTGCAAATGTGCACCAATTTTGCCATTGATGGGATGACTCTCAGGCTAGAACCATGTCGGGTTGAGAAGCTCCATGAGTTGCGTCTATGAGGCAACAAATGCAGCATGAGTGCAAGTTGTAAAACAGGGGAAGTGTTCGTAAGTACCTGGTGGTCCAAGCTTTCGCAATATATCCGAGACCTAACGCAGCCAAGGATGGAGCCAACGAGGCACAATAGTCTCGTTTCGCGCCAAGCTACCTATTTCACTACAGTCAATTCTTCAGTCTGTTGCGAGAAAACCAATCTGCCTACCTTGAAATGGCCGAATTTCCGCTCCACCAGCTTTTGGGTTAAGAGACCCTTGAGGTAAGGGTAGAAGGGTGTGGTTAGAAAGGCCACCCACTAACGGCATCAGATACGCGAACCTGCGTTCGAAGAAAGATGAGTACTGGAGAAAGGCTGTGGAGAACAATACAAACCTGGAATAACAGAGTCTGGTGGTACGACGGCACCAAATTTGGCAAGATCTTCAAGAACGATCGCCGCTGCATGGTGATCAGGAAAGTGTTCTGGGAGCGGGGATAAGTTTGCTGAATGACGGAACAGAAGGGGTAAGGACATACTGTCTGAGAACCGGCCTCTGTAGCCTCAGGCTTTCTGTGTCGGCCGGTGCCACTGCAGGGGTCTCGGAATCTCCAGGAACGAGGACAACAATTGCATGCTGGGGACCCACTGGGGAGTGACGTTGTCATGGCGGGTCTTGAGGTCAGCACAGAGGGTACAGTGATCCAACGGATTCGTATGTCTGCGTCGAAGGATCCGGCTACAAATCTATCAGCACCTTGTTGTTGCCAAATATCTTCAAACCTACCTTTGGACGGATTCCAGGATTCCAAAGAAGCAATCGTCGCTCCAACCAGCCTTCGGGTTCTTCCACCTGGAGTTCCCGTATCGGGTGAGGCAGGGATGGGGTCAAGGTTGGGCATTGATAACGCAGAAAGGCAGCGCCTTCACCAGTCCCGGTGGTTAGGATGGCCACATTATAGCGAGAAGGATATGCAGCCAGAAGAAACCCGAGTAGGAAGAGGAAGCCTTGAGGAAGGAGGAGGTCGTTTGGGGAAGATGATGGGGAGGGAGAGGTTCTTCCTAAGTCACGATATCCCTAGTCCTCTTCGACGTCTACGCTCCACAGACAAATGAGAGCCATACCAGCCATGAATTAGCGAGCATGGTCGATATCAGTGACCAAATCGCCAAGTACTGGCCCGGGAAGGCCATGTTGATCGCCCACGCTCCTCTAGACTCTAGTGCGCCAACACGACCTCCCAATGGTAGCAACTCTACCGAAACCCTCAGCAATTAGAACAGAACATGGTTGTTGTTCATCCTACCATCTCATTGTTGTAATTGCTGCACGTCCTGTAGAGCTTGCTCTTTCGACATCATGGTGGTGGAAGAAAAGGGAGGCGTGGCTGTGTCACTGCCCGCATCCAGGCTCCAAGCTCTCAGCTTCGTCCTTCAGAATACGGATAAGGTCATGAACTTCATAGCATCACAGAAAACAATATGGTAGTACATATGTGATACGATATGAAGCTACTAAGATTGTCCGCAGTGAAGAAACGCGATGAAATGGCTTGGTCACAGTCCAAGGTCAACTCTTGCCTTCCTGCGCCAATGCAACGACATTCATAACCTCAAGCTATCCCTTATCTCCCACATTCCCCACCTTCACCACACCCGGAGCGTGTGAGGGACCCATTTCCGGATGTACACTCAATGCATTGAGGAGAGTATTCCCCAGCAACCGCGAAAAGGCTATCACACATTTCATCAGCACAATGGTCACTCATGGAATAGACGTCAAATTACCTGACTAAACCAGCTGAAAATTCCGCCGAGTTCATCACCACTCTTCCCCAGCAAATGGAAGCTCAAGGTGCCGAAAGCGATGACATCCATAACGTTGAATTGCAGGTTAAGATCCTGAACACTTGTGAGAGGTTTATGAGCATCCCCATCAAATTGTCCACAAAACTGTACCACACGAACCTTGTACAGCCGTACACAATGTCCTGTTCCGTTTCCTGAAGTTCCCAGAACGCAACCCCAGGCGTATATAGAAGCCTTCGGAACTTTGGAGTATCAACCTTCATCCTCAACGAGCCAAGGTCTGAATTCAATACCGTTCGTCTGCAATGCCAGTGATTTAGGAGTCTTTCATCGAACTCGTCCAGAGCCTGGATTACGCTGGTGTTAGCATACCCTTCAGCAACATACGCGGTAGGTTCATACCTGCTCGAGTCTTGATTGACCGTCCAACATTTTGAAAGCGACACCTCCAGGAATGACTTGTTGCCAGATTCATCGAGCAACCATTTCGCCATTCTTAAGGATGCCTCTGAGGCTACATCCACATTGGGTTGGGACGCCCCGTGAGTTGGGTAGCATATCTACAGAGCAACAAATGCAGCATAAGTGGCAGTTGTGAAACAGGGGAAATGTTCGTAATTACCTAGTGATTCTTGAGGTATATCCAAGACCTGACTCAACGAAGGATGGAGCCACCAAGGCACATTAGTCTCGTTTCGCGCCCAGCTACCTATTTCACTAGGGTCAATTCTTCAGTCTGTTGCGAGAAAACCAATCTGCCTACCTTGAAATGGCAGAATTTCCGCTCCATCAGCGTTGGGTATGAGAGCCTTCAACCCTAGTATTCGTGCCCACGTAGGCATTTACTAAACATGCGTCCGTCTCCTACCCGTGAATGGCGGTAAGGGTAGAAGGGCGTGGGTATAACGGCCACCCTTGAACGGGACCAGATCCGCGCAATCTGCCTTCGAGAAACGGTGAGTACTAGAGAAAGGCTAGGGGGAACAACAACAAAGCTGGTATAAAATACTCTCGCGGGATAACAGCAACGAAATTCGCAGGTTGTTCTGGAACCTTCGCCACTGCATGGCAATTAGGAAAGTGTTCTGGGGCGGGGATGAGCTTACTGAAAGACGGAGCAGAAGGGGTAAGGACATACCATCTAAGAACTGGTATCCGACCCTTTAGGTTTATGAGTCGGACAGTGCCACGGTAGTGGTCTCGGAATCTCAGCAAACGAAGATAGCAATTGTTTGCTCGAGACCCGCTGGGCTAGGACTTGACCATGTCCGAGGTTGAGACGCATATGATGCGGTAGACCAATGAGAGCGTGGATCATCGTTACATGAACCTAGCTATAAATCTATCAGATTCTTTGCCACCAGAAGCGAGTCGTCAAACCCACCTTTCATCAGATTCCAAGCATGTATCGGCTGCGTCAACAAAGGCCGATTTCCTTCACCTAGAGCACATTCAAGACCAGATGACAGCTTGGTTTCAGCCAAGGTTGTGAGTTCTAGTATCGTCTGACAAGGAGACCAAAAGTCAGTACTACTCGCGTGACATCTCGGAACAAAAGCACCTACGTGCACTGTACTTGCGTTCGTGACGTCGGTTCAAACTTTGGACATATCCTCCATACAAACTTGGGGTGGTAGTCCTGGAGCGAGGGTGGTTAGTTATGGGGCTAACTCGGGTGAGAAACGCTCTACCTACCTGAAGACGCTGACTTCAAGGTCTGGGCATCTTAATGGCGTCCTTTCCTCATGCGCGGAAGGGGTCAAGCACCAGCTCACTTCTTTGCTGATGTGGCGTGTAAGGCCCGTCAGTACGGCGGTATGGTGAAGGATGTAGACAATGACGGATTTACCTAGGGAACCATTTGATGTCTTTGTCCGAGGAATGGGCTAACAAACACTGGAGCATATTCATGACTGTGAAGAGGCAAACACGCAGAACCGGTGGGTGCTTATCAAGAAAGGGAGGTAGGAGCTAGGAACCAAAAGTCAGAAGAGTTCAGTCGTTGGGGAAGCCATGCAAAATACCTTCAACGGAAACTCTCATGGGTCCATTTGGCCGTAAATTTCATGGCGTAAGGAGTAAACTTTCGAAGATCCACGACAGATTTTTGGATTTCCACTGAATCCTGCGGTTGGGTTCAAGTGTGACGGAGTCGGTCGTGGCGTGGTCGGCCGAGAGCCATCCTCAACTTAGTGCCGTTTCCTCGCAATTCTTAATGTTCTTTTAGCACGGGAGTCACGGAAGTGGCTTGCAGGTAAAAGAGGAGGCGTCAAGGCTGAAGCTTCGAGGTCCAAGCTGGAGCGGATATTAGGGTGATGTGGTCGTGGACGTCGTGGTGAACGTCAAGGTCGCGTGAGAAAGGCGCGAGTCTGTCGTCCAACTTGATGAGCAAGTGAGGGGATTTTGTTCGCGAGATATGAGTTCGAGCTTACGTTACGTATACACTTCAGACTCGTAATTGACTCCATGCTCAAATCTACTCCGTCAGGTCTTCCTCACCCGTCAAGTTTGAGAAACAGGCACCGTATACGTCAGACGATTACAGAGGCGCCTCACTGGCATGCTAGCCTTTAAAGTTTGACCATCATCCTCAAGAATGACATCAATGTCAGGAAAGTCGCCAATGTGAAACATTCAGGCCTGTTCTCGGAAATCCGAAAACGAAGCGGTCATATTCAACCTTACGGACCCACAGTCTCCTCTTCGCTGGACGTTCGGAGGGAAAATGGGAAACCGAGGACAAGTGGTGAGCATCGTCTTGTATCAACAAGTCTTCCTTTCTGACCTTCCGCCTCTAGGCCTTTCCTCATCCCTGCGCGTCTCCGCCAACGGTCTTGGACTCCGTGGGGTCAAGTACCGCGCAAGGAAATCACCGTAATGGTTCAGTTCTGCTCAGGCACCCACGGAACTGGAGGGAAGAGCCGGAAAGAACAACAAGGTAAGCACGCTCCGCCTACAAGTGGCTCACCTATCTGACTCTTGGTTCGCAGACCTTCTTTCATCGGGTTTCTTCGGAAAGGGAAGTGGAATAGGCAACAATTGCTCAATGGTATGCACATTTGATCATAGCAAATCCGTGTTCCTGACCTTCAGCTCATAGTTCCTCTTTGGTCTATATTGAGCGTTGATGGCTGAAGCACGGTCTGCTTCAAAGCAAGCTGCTCGCTGGGAGGACGCCCCAGAGGCCACACGAGGTATGCTGGAATTATTAGTAACATCGGTTTTCATGTCTCATGCTTCGGTTTTCTCCTAGCAGTGGCGAAATGCTACACGTCATTCCCCACGCCCTTCTAGTTTTAGGAAGATCTGAAGGTTGGACTCTATGATTAAAGGCATCGATCTCTCACCTCTTGAATCGCGTCAGCTGTTGCTTTCATGGTTGCTCTATTCGTGGTGGATGTTCAAGTACACCAACATCAGATGGGCCAACTGCGAGGACTAGAGGACGTTGAACAAGTGTGAGCATTTACGACCTTGATTGCTGGTTCCATTGGGAGATGCTAACGGAGAACTCAGTCGTGGTGGACATGCCTCCTCTCATCTGGATATATGTTTCATTCTCAAGACACCACACGACTTCTGTCGACGCCCAGAGGAGATTTCAGCAAGACCCAGATACTATTCTCGGAGGGCGACTTTCGGACCCTGTGCAACATAAGAAGCCCCGACAGCTAGAGGTACGTGGTTGTCGGAGTCATGCAACGGAATGAAACTGACGGCCAAATTGCAGTCTTCCCCTGGAGAATGATCTTTTATGGGGTATCGTTCAAGTGAGGTCCAAAGGACGCCAACCGTGTGTCTGTCCTTCCAAAAATGTAAGTATTTTTGTCGTGGTTTTGCCACCTGTCCTTCTTTTCAACTTCGATCCTCACGAAACTTTCTGCAGGTTTGGTTTCTTGAATCCCCTCATGCCGAGTTTCGTGAGCTTCTGCGTCTGCATTTGCCAAAGGGCGCTAAGAAGCATGGGCAGCCAACTCTGCCCAAATTCGTGTCACTGACACTGCTCAACGTGACACGCCATAATGGTGAGCCATCATGTCTTCATCTTCACTTCATATCCCCCTGACTGTTCCGCATATTCTAGCATTGTATACTTCCTATCTGTATCGATTGTTGATCGAGAACTACTGAAGAATTACGCCGGCAACCCAGGGCCAGTATATCTGGATCCGACAATGTTCTGAAATGCGCTGTGGGGCTGCTAGGATATGGCAACCTTTACCTATGGACGGCTTTCGAGGACTTTACCATGTTGATCTTGGTATCGGCGAACATGTATGGGATCAGTGTCTAGAGCTGGAGGCACCGCTCAGCCTGAGTCAACAGAGGATATGGAGTCAGAACGGTACGCTCGGTGTTCTCTCATAGTACAAGCTATAGCTGATGTGATTGTTTTGTAAAGGATGTCTGGCGCTGAGGAAAATTCTGACAATGAACATCCGAAATTCATCGGAAGTGACGGTCTACAATGGTTCGTCTAACATCTCTTTCATTCCTCCAACACCAGATTAACCTTCTGCGGAATACAGGTGTTGTTTTCGGAGCGTTTACTGTCTTGGAAATCCGATGGTTATCGCGAAAGTTACACCATTGGCAACTTCCGCTTATGCCGCCGTGTCTGAAGACATCGTTTCCATAAATGCTGGACGCTCACTCAAGACTTGAGCAGGTATGAACTTGCCAAATCCAATGCTTAAGGCGATGCTTACGCCAGTGCAATTCAGGCTCTGGGTACTTTCAGTGAGCGACCTCCTTTGATTGGGAGGAACTTGCTGACATTGCGGACGAATATGTGAGTTCAGACTTTGGCTCGTTCTGCATGAGGCTAATTCCATATCTCTGGGTCTAGGTTCATACTCCGAAGTCCTGGAAGCTTCTTTATCCCGCCTGTGCTTTCGTTCCGGGAACTTGAAGACGCAGAATAGGATATTGCTCATGGATGTACTAGGTACGTTCTATCCGGTTTTGTGATCAGGGCGATGGGAATGCATATGAAGTCTCTCTTAAAAGGTGCCTAGAATTCTAGCACGCAATTCAGGGTTGTGCTTGTCATCGTTTGCGCTACCTGGAGCTTTCACTCAATGGAAGAGAATGACGATGCCTTGGGGAGGTATTTTATCCCCTCTTGCCAGGTAATTTGATGTCTGCTGTATTCCATGGGTGACCGTTCGGCTGATCAAATGCCTCGCAGTATTTTCACCGTTGCTGGAACAGCTTTTCCTGAATGCATCGAGGGCGGATCCGGAAACACTTCCTTCAAACGCTCCGGGTGTGATGAAAGTGGCGAATGTGGGAGATAATGGGTAGTTTGAGGTTATGAATGTTGTTGCTTACATTGGCGCATGAAGGCAAGAGTTGACCTTGTACCGTGGCCAAGCCATATCATCGCGTTTCTTCACTACGGACAACTACAGTAGCCTCCTCTCATATCAAACATGTACTACCAACTTGTTTTCTGCGATGCTGTGAAGTTCGTGACCTTATCCGTATTCTGGAACGGAGCTTAAAGCTTAGAGCCCGGATGTGGGCATTGACACAGCCACGCCTCCCTTTTCTTCCACCACCATGATGTCGAAAGAGCAAGCTCTACAGGACGTGCAGCAATTACAACAATGAGATGGTAGGATGAACAACAACCATGTTCTGTTCTAATTGCTGAGGGTTTCGGTAGAGTTGCTACCATAGGAAGGTCGTGTTGCCGCACTAGAGCGGGGAAGAATTTGAACAATCAACATGGTCATTTCGGGTCTGGTACTTGACCATTTGGTCACTCCTATCGAACTGGCACGTAGAGGTGTGGCTGGTATGCATATGGAAGGACTCTGGCTGGTGGAAAAGCCGACCGAGACGTCTAGGAATATCGCTGAATCGGAAGAACCTCACCCTCTCCATCATCTTCCCCAAACGACATCCTCCTTACTCAAGGCTACCATATCCTACTCAGATTCTTCTGGATGGATATCTTTCTCGCTATACCGTGGCATCTCTAACCACCGGGACTGGTGGAGGTGCTGCCTTTCTGCGTTATCAACGCCCGACCTTGACCCCATCCCGATACAGGAATCGTTTCCGTGTTCAACGAACACTCCCGTCATGTTTGCGCCGGCTTCTCTACTTTCAAGCAAGCCGTTTCTGCTTTCTCTGGTCTGATGGGCATGGGGGACGAGTGAGCCGTCGAGGGTGTGCTCTAGGACAAGGCGTATTCCATCCCACAGTCATATGAGGATCTAGATTTTTGCACTTCCTTCCGACTATCATGTCGCGAATTGGTCTGACCAGGAACGTTGGAACCTCCACCCATGCGTGGGTGCATCAGTGTCTCGCCTCGGTGTCCATCTCCCAGGTTAGGTGCCTTTCACAAGCCAGTCCAGGCAACCATCAACCTCTCCAAGATGGTGCTGGATGGTGTCCTCGAGTGCGTTGGCGTCCATCCCACCCACAAGGATAAGGCGAAGGGAGATTTGGTTCTTCCTCCCTCCTGGTCCATTAGGCGCCAAAGCGCCTATGGTGGCCACACCGTGACAGCGTGGAGAAATTTTGGGCTTACGGGTTCAACGGCGAAGAAGGCTGGATACAGGAAAAGGGATGAGAAAGTGGCCGTTGTTGACGATGAAGAATACGTACAGTTCCTTGGACCCTCCCCTGCCATACCCCGTCGACTATCGGCTCAACCCTAGCCAATCAGATCCCACCACCCTAGGCGTCAAGGTCATCTACTCTCCTCACCATGCTTCCGGTCAGACCCTGAGAGCAAAGCTCACGTTCCGGTTCAGCGGTGTGATCGTGACCAGAACCGTTCCATCTCTTTTGTCCAAGGGAACAAACCATGGCGATTCGTCATCGACCTCAGTTGGCTTCTTAATGCCGCAGCCCTTTCCATGTCAGGGCGTTGCTCAATCTCTCAGCTTCGTGGCTGGTGCAGATGTATCAACGTGGTCAATGGGTATATATTGCGCCTGTCCGCCACTCATGCATCCTCCACGCACGGACTGATCGCTTTTTTTATCCTATACCTTACAACACGAGGACTATTGTGGGTAAAACAATGAATGACGTCAGCGTTTTTGACACACATTGGTGACCCAGTTCCTAGCACATCTTACAAGCTTCCATTGCCTACTATCGTCAGGGATCCCCGAGATAGTATCTCAAGGGGATTCTCAATGCCAATGATAAAGCAGAAACATGGATTTTGCGACAAAAGAATGCCAAGATCAATTTTGAACTGTTCACGCATCTCTGATGTGGGTATTCTTCACACCTCTACCTCCTACGTTCTTAATTTTGGCCGAAATATAATGATCTTGTGTTCAGACCAGGCAATGCTTTGGTTTGTATAATTCGAGTGACCAATCGTCATATGCTCTTATTCGCTCAACAGCGCTTGCTTCCAACGACCTGTCGTCAGTGCTGAGAATCCCGAATCTTGAGGTTTCGGTGCAAGACCGACCTTCCTCCTGCTGATCAGAGCCGACAAATCTCCAATTGAATATAGGGGCACATTTCCGGCATCTCTGAGGGTATAGCGCCTATTCTGCCTTGTCTTCCCCGCAGGCCGCCTGATTCGAATGCGCCGAACATTGAATGGTATGTAGTAATTTAGCGCTCTGAACGTCCCTCAACTGACCCTTCAGCGGTGACCTTGACTATGAACCCATCACCCTAATCACGTCATCTGGTCCTCGTAGGCCCAGACATCATTGTCGGCAACATTCCTCCTGTTCTATGTCGTACAGGCTGGTACAAGAGAGAAGTCAGAATTCACCCTTAAATAGCCTCCTTGGCCACCTCCTTTCGGCGTCAAGAAAGCCGTTATTACAGGTCTTGTGCACCCCCTCAAACGACCTCCTGCGCCACGTCATATGTTAGGGCTCCACACGAAGAGAAGAACGGGACAGGGGGCGCTCTATCATCCCAAAACCTGTCCATTTTTCTCTACCCTCTGCTATTCATATTGCTCTGGAAGACTAGATGGTTCTGGAAGGAGACCTCGTTGCACCCAGCCTTCATTTTTCTGGTTCATGAGATCATTGTCACTGAAGCCTAGAGTAGCGATATTCATTCTGGCGGTCCTCAGCATCTTTTCAGTCATGAAAGTTGGGTGACAGGCCTAATGTTGATTCCTTTACTGATGTATGGTAATGAAATGTACCTATGTTCATACCTTCATTCTCGTGTTATGGAGGTTCGATGGACGTCTGCCGCACATACGAAATACAGTTCTGAAGATATCATGCGGTTCGAAAAATGGAGTTTCTTCGTACGATATCTACATTACCTTGGGCGTCAATATCTACTGCCTTCACATGAAGTTCTCGTACAGAAGTAGGTTCATCACGGTTTTATTTCCGTATACCTAGTATGGCAACAAGCAAGTGAAGAGAACGATCCAAGAGAGCTACAGTGTTCAATGATTTGCCTTTCGTCCATCGGGGTGCATCGCCTTAGTTTACCTTAGCCCATTAGGCCGAGGTGGATTTGTACTTCGTCGCATTCTTAACAAGAGGAAATACATTGGTTCCCAGAATACGGATAGAATAATATTTACCTCCCTCAACCAAGGGTTCTGGGATCGCCTCATTGATCCAGGATGCTATCGACGAACATCTAGGCCGTTGCACGACACACACACAACCTTGGACGATAAGATCGTAAATAACTTCATTTGAACACTTGAACCCTACAATTGATAGCAAGAAGGAGACCATTACATGGTCACAGAGGGATACAACAAACCGGGGGGAAAAACCTAATGAAAGATCTCACGATGAGCAAACAAGAGATGGAAGCGGAGCGGGCTGAATGCTATACAGTACGACCCCGATCAATTCTCATGGCCTTCGCCCATGCTATATGTAGCCAAACTGCGTAGTCCAGCATTGTAGGCGCAGGCGGGTCATCGAGCACGTCAGCGGCACTCAAAGGAGTGGGGCCTCCGAGTTGTACAGTAGATTGGGCCGATAAAGCCTCCAGAAGTTGACCGGAAGGATGCGGCAAAAAGTCCGGCTCGGAAACCAAAGTACAGATTTCTGTGGTGTCGTCGGAGATGACCAGTGAGGAACCATTGCCGTCTTCGTCGGTATAGCCTTCGTCTTCATCATCGTCGCCATCATCACAAAGGATGAGAGTATCGAGGTGGGCTCCGCTAAGAACGTAGTCGCCGCACCGATGGCCCGGGGAACGTATTATCTCAAAAGGTCCCAATCCAATTGGGGAGGCAAGAAGAGCCTCTTCGAGTAGGTTGTGGGGTATAGTGTGGTCCAGAGATTCCCCGTTCCGGGGATAGTCATAGTCCAAGGCCTCGTAAGGGCGACTTCGAGACCACTAGCCAGCGGAGTTAGTCACGATCAATGGGGAACGGTATCAAATGTGACTGACTTCAACAAGAGGATATGTTGGTATGGATTCAGGGATAGGATCGTTCTCGAACCCTTCCATGCACACGGAGAGGATGAGGTCCCATTGACCGTCTGCATACATTTCCCTTTCTTCAGCAGAGGTCATACCTCCGTCCTGCCTCCATAAGACATTCTCTAAGTAGACGAGACGAAGCAGGTCTTTGAGGATCTGCCAGTGAAGAAACCGGAGCTCGTCAGGGGCATGATGCACTTCTTGACAAGAATGCACTCACACCGAGCCGACGATGTGGACGTCGATCAGGAACAACCAGTCTGCGCCATTCGGTCATCATGCGCCGAAAAAACTCTTCCCTGATTGCAGATGCATCCCCTCCCTGAGCCAGAATCGCTTTCCAAGCTGGGAGCAGTCGGAAACAGAAACCATAGGCAGCTCGCCAGTGAGGATCGAAGAATCCTGACCGATAATTCTCCAAGTGGATGAAAGTTGGAAGCGGCGGAAAACCCGCGAGATGGGCCATGGTCACGGTTGTCTATTAATGGGTCAGACGAGTCAGGTGTGATCAAACAAACTGACGCACAGATTTTCAACGGTGGATGATAGTTCCGTATGCTGTCGATGTATCACCGACAGGCAGTGGGTAGGGCAGTGAGTGGCAGTGAGCGGCTCGTGGCCTACTGGACGTCGGAAAACCACGCTCGATATTTAATACCAGCTATCGGCATACCGTCATGTGTTTGTGAGATGGAGCTTGTGCGTATCGTCGAAGTCATCCGCGAACTGAGAGCTTTCGATTGACTAGACCCGGTGTCTACTTTTCTGTGCTCGTCCAGAGCTTGAAGCCTTCTCCCGCAGGTTGTGATGACCTTGGCGAGAGCTCCACCCATTGCTCTAACCGATTTGAAGCGGAGGTGATGAATTATGATTGATTGCCATAGGATGCCTCGGAGATCGATTGTACATACTCTCATCAAGTCAGGTCTGGTCCGATGGCCTCGCCCCGATCCAAACCCCTTGTGACTCCAAGTAAAGCTTACTTTTGTTGGGTGAAGACCTCGTGGACTGTCTGCATGGACTAAAGAGGCTCTTCAGTGGAATTTTATGACCTCAAAAATAGGTTGGAATCTTTCCAGAAAATTTATTCTTTGTACGTCTAAGTTGAACTTTCCGATGCGTGCGTCTTGCATGTGGGCTATAGCTTCTTCAAGCTTGAGGGATTTTTGCTCGAAGCTTTGCCAAGCACTCCACGATCCGAGTCTCAGAATCGCGCAACAGCAGAAACGATTCGCCCATAGTTGTTTCCCGGTTCCTATGTTGACTGACAGGAATCAAGCTGGCCAACAAACCCCACTGGATCCCCTACCTGGGCAAGCTATGGTAACAGCCAACCCAGCCTTCCTCCGCCTTTTTCTTTTGGGTTGCTATTGATGTAATCGAAATGAAACATAGCTTTACTCACTCTATGACCCTGAAATATACGTCGCGAGAAATCGGGATTAATCGAACGGCTGAATTCGTCGAGTTGGACCAGACTAGCGAGCTTCTGGATAATTCGACTGGAAGTGTGATAAATTGAGGTGCCTACGTATTTGATTTCATACAGCTTAACCGACAGATGGAAGGGATTGTACGTCAAGCTTCCGGGCCGTCGGGTCGTTTGAGCAGACTCTGAATTGTAAGAGGTCAAGGTGGCACGTTAAACACTTTAAAAAAGAGCGAAGCGCCTCAGGATAGACATAGAGCATTTTCCGTCCCTCATGAGCGAGTCCGGCTCCCCAAAAATCCTTGCACCTTGCCTCTTTGAGGATATCTTCGTCGACGTTTGCGCCTTCGTTAACTCCAAGCCGTCTCCAAACGGCAGTCCTGCTTCGTACACTCAAACCGAAGCAACGTCCACTCTGAAATTATTATCTACGGTCTCCAAATCCTGGGTAACCGCGAGCCGCCGAATTGAATACGAAGCGTTCAAGGTATCGACGGCAGCTCAGCTGGCAAGACTACTTGATCTGCTATCTTCTGATCCGCTCAATAACATCTCCCCCCACGCCCTTCGCCTCGTTGTCGGAAACGCCCTCGATGGATGTGTCGACCTCTCCAGTTGGGTATCAAGGATAGTAGACATTCGAACTTTAGAGCTCTTCTTTCCAAATCTTACTTCCCTCCGGATTGGAAACCTATCCCCTCCACGTCGGCGAAAGAGTACCACATTATCGATCCTACGCGGATTCAGGCGCCTCTCACCTCCCCTGCACTCTCAACTCTCGTCATTCACCGTCCGCGCGGACTTCTTCTCCGGCCCTGCCGATGCCGAAGTGTTTCTGAGACAGATGCCGCTGCTGTCTGATCTTGGCCTGCTAGACGTTTCTCCTTCATTTGTGAGAGACCTCTGGTCCTTTCTCCCTAGGCACGTCAGGTCATTGCGCCTGGAAGAATACCCACTCTGGGAGTTCGTGTCTATAGAAGACGCTGCCCTTGAGGCATTTCACGTTCCCTCCCCCTTGCCGGTCATTCTGGAGGATTTCAGTTATCGCGGCTTATCCATTCGCGCCGCAATTCTTCTTCATGCCCTGCTCATGAGATTGGCGACTGACGCTTCCGTCTTGGTCGTATTTTCAAAAATTTCCGATCGCGACAAACCTCTGGCCAGGAGATTCAATTTCAGCGACTTTAGTGCGCGTCTCATAGAAGTATCTCGTCGAGTACTGATCTCACCGCCTCAACGTTGACCGGTAGCACCATGACTAGGCTAGTAGCAGATCTCGTTTACATTTCTTGCGTGTGTATATAGCGGCATCCAAACCGTTATATCTAGAAGACTTAATGTGACTAGTGTTAGATCCCGCTTGAAATAGTTGTTTATACAAATAAACCTTGCCTGCGAAGTATTTGATGTCTAGTGATTGGTCGATAGTGTACCCTCATCAGTCAGACGTAGGAATTGCTACCGTTGAACAACGCCATTCTATTACGCCCCAAAATCCCCTATACAAGGCGTAGTTTAGCGGGCGGAATGAACAGGCAGGATGATGCTGCGTCATTTGCCTATTCCTTGAGGAACGACACATTATTCCTAGAAAATTCGTCGCAGTGACTGTGACCAAAATAGCTGGCGGGTCTGAAATCAGTACCATCACCACGATGAAGACGTGCACTGACCGAGTAATACCCCAATCCAGTCCAGTAGAACCTACCTGGACGATCAACGTGACAGAAGGAGTATCAAAATAGGACACTTGAATCTTGGTTGTTTCATATTAATCGGAGATCGGATGCAAGCAATGGAACGCGTTGATTAGGTAGTTTTCGCAAAGCTTTCTCTCGGGCTTGTGTTATTTCAAGCGAAGGTAATCAAGCCTGAGAAAACGAGGGGTGAGCTAGAGTAGGCCGTGACCGTCGGAGGGTAGCCACCGCAGAGGAGAGCAAACTTGGAAATCAACAACAGCAAGAAAGTATTCTTGCAGAGACCTCTACGTCTTCGAGCGTCCTTACTTTCTACGCGTGATTCAAGAACGAATACCCCTTCTTATTCTGATAGCCGAAGCCGAAGCCCTTCGTCGAAATCATCAAGTGAATCTTGGACCTTCCAGAAGATTGAGAGGAATGCGTGCGTCAATTGAATGAGCAGCAGCCCCATGAGCAGATCCAGGATATAGCAGAAACCGATCCGTCAGGCGGACTCCAAGGAAACGGGCCGGTGGATGGAACAGGGAGAACGGGACATGCCGAGGTACTATACAGCTGTTCTCACACCCTTCGGACTCCGGAGATAAGTCTCACCACTCGTGTCATCAAGGTGCGGAGCCTCATAGTATAACTTCGTAGTCAGTATCAATCCGACTGCAGTAGCTCGGCGGCCCCCTCTGACACTCAGACTCTGTCAAGTGTGACTTAGGAGAATAGATTCGCGTGAGCATAGCGATACCAATGTGGGACTAAGGTGAAGAGAAACGATCTCTATGAAGCGCAACAGACCACAAGCATGCGTCTGCTCCCAGAATGAAACAGGGTTGAGTCGTGCTGATCGCCCTGATTTATTTCAGCGATGACCCGTGGTCTTGGGATGCAATCCATCTACAGGCACTTCACATTCCCAGATCACGCGTAATGTCATGATGGCGAAGAAGCACTGCCAGGTAATCTAATGACATCCTTGCCCTTGGAAGTACACGATCCCACCCGTTTCCGGTACGGTATGCATGGCGTTGACGCTCTGGGAACACACCGGATACACGAAAAGCGTTCGTGAACGGACGGTTATATTGACTGATTATCCAAGTTACATCAATGGACGGCGGTCACGGTCCCCTTCAAAAGTATGACCTGGGTATCAGATCAATTGCGTTGACACGAACCAGCAACTCTCGAGATAGTTCGTCTGGCAACATGAGTACAAAACAATTGCAAGAAATTCATAGGTGGTATATCAACGCGACAACCGAGAGACTTCGAGCTTCGGTCGCTCCGAATCCGTCTTCGAACAGAATGGTTCGTGTGCAAGATGTTCCTTGTAAAGTCGAGCAAGGTGGCATTTTTGACACTCCACTGATGCCGTGCTGATGATGGCCCAAACGTCTTGTGGAACACCTCGAGTAGAGTTCCATGAATTAAATGCCTCAAAGAGTGGCATCTGGAGGTAGCTGGCAGTATTGTCCGAGTCGCGGGTGCGACGGGCGAATGAGCGTAGCGTCTTCTCTTCTTCCACCGACAGGGGGGAATTTTCTTGCTCAACTGAAGAGGTGGACGCCGTCAGCCGGAACAACCAACTCGGGTGGGATGTTGGGCTTACCAGGGACGGTTGAGTACGAATTCTTACATCTCCATTCGGTGAGATCATCAATATTGACCTGCGTTATGTGGGAGTTGTATGCCTTGTTGGAGAAGACGCATAGACAGGCATCACAAATAGCGACGTCCTTCAACAATAGTGACAAGATCGACATCGGCAACCCGGAAGGCGACGTGTATTCTCGTATCAAGGGTGTGAGGTCAGCTTTTAAGGAACGATTGGGTTGGGATGCCGTAGCGCCGCGCAGTAGAGACAGTTGGGTGTCGTAGGGCTCCAGAAGGCAGTGAGTGGTGGCTAAAGCGGCAGGGTGAAGGTCGGGATGCCCTGATCTCTCGTCAGAACCCCCGCTACAAAAAGCTTCGACAATCGTCTTACGTTCATAGAAACCGGTTGCAAACCGATAGTGGACTTCACCGACAAGTGCAAAATCTGTGCTGGATATGAGTTAGATGTTATGGATGAACCCACCGACGTACCAATGTATTTGCGTGCCTCTGACATGTAAGGGTCTACTTCAGTGTCGAGATGGCGAGGAGACCGATTCCCGAGTGGTTGTGTCAAGCTAGCATGAGCAGCGAAAGTGTGGGAGAGAGGTATGCGTGGGTTTGCTGGCGCCGTTACAACGCGCTTCGGCGTGAAGATAGCTAAGAGCCATAATTCAGTCGTTTTAATCTCGCCATGATTGTACTCTCGGGGCTTACTATCGCCATCCTCTGTGATATAGCTTGTGGGGTCTATATGGAGGGAACATTATTAAACTTAACCCAAAAAAAAGAGAGGGCAACCTACCGTTTATGGACTCAGAGACAGCCGCGAAGAATGGGCGGCTTGGAAGTGGAGGAAGAACGACTGATAATATGACATATCAGCTACAAGGACGGAAGATTCATGCGCCGTTTACTTACCGGAAAAAGTGCATGGATGGGATGTTGCCCTGAATAAATCTACAAGTTCGCCGTCGAGCAGTTGAGAGAGGTGTAACTCCATTTCCGCGCCTTTCACTGAGCATTCAATATTCACATGAGGACAGACTGGCCGAATCCATGGGCCCTTCAACTGAGCAAGATCATGGGCATCGAGCCGAACAATCTCTCCGTTAGATGCGAGCTTGGCGTAGGGTCTAGGAGAATGTTACCGATCGGAAAGACTTCGACCACGGGGAGAAGCTCACGTTTCATAATCGATCCAATCCTGCAGCTTGTCGGAGAAGGTGGCCATTCTACGATGTCGCTTCAAGACTTCCAACCTGGACCGGTGTTGTATGAGCGCATCGGCTCGGTCCAAAGCTCGGTCTTCCTGTCGAAGACACGGCGTCGAGAGAGTCGGAGAGGAAGGTTGATAGTAGCTGCTATTGGGAGAGGACATTGTAGGACGGGTTCCACAAAACGTGATGTTTCTTAAGGAAATAGAGAATGCATGGGAGCCCCCAAAGACCTCGTTTTCACAGGAGATTCGGAAGTTTTATCAGAACAGAAGACGAGGCCACCGTTTCATGTGGCGGTCAGAAGGATGAGCACCGTCGAGCATATTTGACAAGTCAAAATTTCGTCAAGACTCGAGAAATCCACGGAGTTGCTATGGGCCACTGTTTCCTGCCTCTCAGCGGATCAAACGCATGCAGCCGAATAGTGAAGTCGACCTGGAATACGCCACACTCAGACCTCTTGACGCCGTAATTTGCTGCTCATCAGCTCAATATGTCGTAATCAGGCCATTCCTACGGGATAAGTTGGCTAAAATGATTCCATGGATACTTCCAAGACACCTCGGCGACGAAATGAGAAGCGACTGTCTAATAATCCGCCGTTAGATTGACCTATCCGTTTTGAATTAGCATCACAGGCTTCACTCTGTTTAGATCGATTACACGCACGAAAGTCTGTTCCCAGGTATGCTGGAATATTGTATGAGGCTGATGAACTCAGATCCTACCAACGGAAAACGGACTCGAAAGCTAAATCATAAATTGGGAGGTTCTCATTCTGATCGTCCTGGAAAGGGCCATGCGCATGAGTGACCACTGAGTAGTTGAAGCAGGAGAGCTTGCCAGGTTATTCGAGGGTAGCTAGTGAGCCTCAAAGTCGGAATGCATCACTGTACTTTCATACAGGACGGCCAAATCATGAAGCAAGCCGGAGGAGGGTGGCAGAATGTGGACAGGAATCAGATCATGCGCCAAGACGGACGTTGCCGAAGGTCCCGACGGCTTATTCCAAAATGGGCCTCACATTACCTCCGTCTACGTTGCGAAACCGTCGGTGCCAATACCACAACTTCGACGACTACCTTATCATGTTGATCCACGAAAACCCTCCACCCTCCATGGATCAATATTCAAAGTTCTCAGACTGCACGGTCGGTCTGGGCTAAACGCTCTCCTCATTTTCGACAACCTTGAGGCGTCAAGCGTGCTCACCGCTTCTCACCCTCCTCATGCAACATCCTGGTGACCAGACAATCCTCATCGACGACGCTGAGCAGGGACATGTGCGCTCCCACTATAGCGACAGCCTTTCTTCTCAGGAGGAAGAGGACGATGAATCAGCATTGAATCGCCAAGTGGGTGGAGGCATGGCACTCCGAACTAAGTTTGTGTCCTCCTCGAGAGCACGTCAGAGTGCCGCCCAAGAACCAAACGGCTTTGTTGCCGAATTCATAGAACGCAACAAAATGAGAAGAGGCGATGAAGGCGGAATCACGAAGGATCTGGGGCCTGCAGCCACCCGTAAGCTGCTCGACTTGCGAATGGAAGACTTGGATCCAGCGACAAAATCTGATCCCTCCAACGTTGCTATGCTACACGGTACTCGTCGTGACTCCCCGGAGAGACAACCCATCGTGCAGCAAAAAGGTGGCAGAGTCATACTCAAGTTGCCAGGATCTGGACGGCCAAAGGCAACTGACTCAATCGCGGAGAACCTGCAGCCAAATCCCGATGCCAACCAAAGAGGTATACCCCACATCCCCTGTACTCAGAAACGCGTACCCTCTGGGGTGCTCCGTAGCAATGGCTCTTCCGAGAAGGATGGATCACCAGCTCCACCAACGGGCAAGCGTACTCCTCGTACTACTTTCTCCTCGTTGAAAACAGTTCCCGTTCCTGGAACATTAACTGGAGCTATATCACCCGCTGCGGATAGATTTCCTACGAAAGCGCCGGTTCAAACTGCAGGCGAACCAATTCGTCGTCCTTCTTCTCAACTCTCCTCGCCGACGCTGAAGACAGTGACAACAGTAGCACTTACTGAAGGTAAACAGCCTCCGTCACCTCTCCTTCCACCGCCTGCAAGGAAGAATCACGATCACTCCACTCCCTCGCCTCAATCACCAACCTCGTCGGACGTGTCCCATTTTGATCTGGCACGATACGTCCCGCGGTCATCCTCTCCCCTATTTAACCCTGCAGATGCGGGAACACCTATGGACACGAGGGTTGGTCTAGACACGGACAACCAGAGTCTGGGAGACAAGGAGAGCGTCCAAACGCCACTTACCGTCCGTGGACCCGACTTGTCTGAGTCGTTGAACCAGAAATCCGCTGGCGCGCCGACCCCGCTGTTCCAAGTCGGTTACAGTCCGCAGGGTGATTTCCGTCATCCACCTCCACCCACTCTCGATGGTTCTGGTGATATGGCGCGTTCGTCACCGAAGTCCAATTTGAATCCGTCCCAAGCACAACATAAGTCAACCCAAGCTTCTGACCATCCCCAAAGCTACTCATCGACATCACCGGAACGTTCGAAGACGGGTGGTCGGGAAAACAATTCAAAGAAGTTGGCTGAAGGGGCAGAGAGTGATACTTCGGGAAATATTCGTCCGACGGACGGCAATTGGACCGAGTTGCAAACTGTTCTGCTCGACGCCCGGAAGATCTTAGAAGGCATTGCTGCTAAAACTAAGACGCCTATCAAGGCTGTGGTACAAGGTCTCGTCTCTGACTTAAATGTCACGATTGCATCCACCTCTCCTCGATCCGACAATGACTATAACATCTGGCAAAAATACTTCTATCGAAACCAAGAAGAAGAAGAAGCGAAATCGGGGATAAAAGGCTGTAAGTTCGCTAGTGCATTCGTTTTTTGCTCAATCTCAAGATGCTTTAGGCTCGGCAAACTATGCCTGGAATATCGAGCAGCAAAAAGAATCGGAGACAAGCTTCAAAACGATTCTCCAGATGCTTATGGCTAAAGAGAGTGAACACTCCCTCGGAAACGCGACGGTCGGCGACCGAAAGCGACAATACGAAAAGCTCTGCAAGAGGACGGAAAAACTTGTTGAAGATGCCCGCGAGCAAGGGTTTCATCTTACTGGCATTATCGTGGGCAACCGCGCAGACCCTGGCCTTGGGCGAGCAATAGCGCCCTCTCATTTGCCTAATGTAAGCTGTCACCATGACCTATACGGGACGGATACTGACCGAAGCTCAGGTTTGGAAGGACAAAGTATTTGTGATCAACGAAGAAGACGCCATAAGCTTCCTGCAACATTATGTTGAGTGAGTATCCTGAAGCATGGCGTTCTCGTAGTATCTGACATCTCGTTGAATAGTTCATTCCGAATACAGAGAGCTCGCGATGCTGCCATCCGACCTCAACAACCGAAGCCCCCGAATACAAGCGATGACAGCGACCGTTCCGGAGTCATTGAAATCAAATCTACCCCAGCTCCAGTCAAAGTCGGCAAAGATAATACTACCCCGATACCGACCAAGACTAGCAAGGAGAAGTTAGAGGATCTCCTGTCCGAACTAGACGAAAAGGTTGACCCTGCTGTCATTTGCCGATACGCTCTTTCGAGTGCACTTGGTATGTTCTTGAACTTCTGGTGTGTTACAAGGTCTCATCGCTCTCCGTTCTTAGAGGAAGCATCAAACGGCAAGATTGATTGCGGATTCAACAAGTTTTATGCCGATAGAAAGACAAAGGTGGCTGTGAAGTGGAAGACGCTTCCACGTTCTTTGGCCGATGCGGAGCTTGTGCTCAGGGGCTATCCCGTTGACTGCAGATACTCGGTCGAGGTCGAAATCGATAAGGCTAAAGCAGCCAAGAATGCAAAGGCGCTCCAGGAAGCGACAGCCGAGTCGAAAGCGGCGGAAGAGGCTCAACTTGAAGGTGCTGATGAGGATGATAACGACGAAGAACAGGAGAATGGAATGAAGGGGAAAGATCGTCATAAAGACGACGAGAAACGGAAGAACGAAACGAAGGCAAACGATGGTCAAGGAATCAGAGTGTTGAAAAAGTGGGAGCTCAACATGCTGGCGACAGCCCTTATTCAAGGGGACATATGGTTTGAGAAACTCACAGATCGCTCAGCCATCAAAGGTATGTATTCTGGATACAGTTATGCTGTTCAGCGCCTCATCGTTCCATCCTCCCCCTCCCTAGATCTTCAAGAAGGAAAGCGTCCAGTCATGAGGACAGGGCCACACTGCGCTACGTCTAAGCGTAAGGCTCGCAGCGTATATATCTGCACCGGCAAAGCACCTTTCGTTAAGGAGGATGAACAACCCGAAGCTTTACCACTCGACGACCAGCGCTTTTCTAGTCAAGATCCCGAGCAACCTGTGGATTTTCCTGTGTCTCCTCACGCCGACAGTCATCCTGATGGCAATGAGAAGATGCACGGAAACCAGTCAATTCCGTCTCAGGCGCAGACTGAAATCCGTAACAACCCGGATCATATATCAGATACTGGGGCGACATCCAATAATTCTACAACCACTATTTTCTCAAAGGGGCCATCGGAGAGCCCTCGTGTTCACCATGCTAAGGTCAAGCACGCAAAAGAGGAAAATACTCCGAATTCCCCAGCCAACACTTCTGGGATGCATTTGGCTGAATCCCCAAATACCGATATTGACATGGACCCACCATCTCAGGGTGGCCGAGAACACACCGCTCCAGCTCACTTTCCAGACGGTCCTGCTGAGGTTGAGCCGCATCCGACCGGCGAAAGCCTGTCTGGCATCGTCAAACAGCATTCAGAAGATGTGCCTGTCTCGCGTGTACTCGCGAGCAGCCATTCCCAGTTGACAAACCAGGCTGATCCACCCTGGTGGGACGTTACTCCCGGGCCATTTGACAGCTCATCAGCGCTCCCAAACCACTATAACATCGGTGCTGAGTCGACTGTTGTGCTCTCCCGAGCGCCGTCTATCCATGGGACGGAAAGCTTTTCTCAGATGCTTCAGCAAGAAAGCTCTGTATCGCCGTATGCGGCTCCTCCATCGTACGATCATATGAGCTGGAGAAATGGAGCCGAGGACACGGCTCAGGGTGGAATGCGAGCTACGCAGGATGCATACATAGGTTTTCGTGGGGAACCTCTCATCGGTCGAGGCTTTTATGGCGCAAATCAGTCATCTGCAATGGCTAACCCATCGCGTGCGCTACATGGGCATATGATACCTCCCATCAACCCCTCACACTACATGAATACTTCGCCACAATATCCCGATACCAGGTTTCCTCAGAACAACATGAACAACATGGTTCCATATACGGGAAACTCCTCGATGACGCAATATCACCATCAGGCACCTGCACCTATGCAACACGGCGAGCAGGGATACTCCTACTGGCCTCATGGTGGTATGCCTGCTCAGGGTGCACCGTTCGGTGGCTTCGGTTCTTGGCCTTGCAATCAGTGATGTATTGGATGAAGCACGCGTCTGTTGGAGCAGACTTTTTTGGACCTGGTATTACAGTGTCTTGTAATTTAGGTATCCTTGTTAAAGCGCTTGGGGCAAATCACATGGCGAAATACAATTGCTTGTTCCTTGGCCGTGAAGGACATATACACTTACGTCTCTTCTGTGATAGCGTGACGGCCGAGTATTCGAACGAGGGTTCCAGGAAACAAATCCCTTCCACCATCGCGAGGCTGAGTGCCGGGTTCCCAACGTCGAGATTGTACAGTGTTCGCAGTAAAGTCAGCAGTGGTCTCTTTTCGGCGTGCCGTTGAATGTCAAGCCGAGGCGAGCCATAGCCACGTAAAGCTGCAGGGTAAGATGGACGTCAACAAGGGCTATTGCTGGAGACGAATCTTTGCTAACCCGCACCCTACTGCCCAGATTCTTACTGCGAGATTCCTCTATGGCCCTTCTTCATCTCAATGTGGGCGTTCAGGTCGAGATAGGCCACCTTTGAGCTCGATTGAGCTAGAGAGACAAACAGAAGGAGCAGTCTCTTGGCACGTGTGCCCTCGCCAATTATGTTGCAGCGGATTCTGCTTGAGAAAGGAGGAAGTGCAAAGAAGAATTCATCGGGTTTGTAGACCTGCTCCCTAGAGCGAAATGCTACAGATGATTCACAGGCAAAACAAGCATCACGGATGTGATAAATTCAAGACGCAGTCATCAAAAGTATAATAAATTACTGCTAGAGAAGGAGGGAAATCAACAAAAACATACTGTAAATGGTACCGAAAATACAAAGGAAATGAAACTTGTCGCCTTTTAAATCGGAATACAAACTTAGAAAGTATGCTCTTCAGGTAGCTTCGGACAAGCAACAAACATTGCGACCGCGGTAGTACTGCTAGAGACGCAGACTGTATTCCTCCAGTTTGAACGAGTCGACCCAACCGCCTTTCAACTGTCGGTTTTCCACAACAGTGAACGGCAGGGAAGGTAGGAGTATGTCGTACATGAGAGACAGGCGACAGAGCTGCGTCTCTTTGGCGGATTTGTGGAATGAATGTTTTCCCTATTCTCTAGAAGATATCGCTTGCGTCTTTGAGGACGTCAGGCATGTCTGCGGAAAGATGTGTTAGATACATGAAGCCGTTAGAAATCGAGAAGACGAACTTGACTATATTCATTTGAAGCTTGCCTTCGTCTTTCGCGTCCCAAAGCCGTCACTATGGGGGCCGAGAAAGCCTCCAAACGGCGAGGAAAGGGCGTCCATGTCTCTACACCCCAGAACCTTGATTTCCCACAACTAACGCCAGAATTCACACATCTAAACAAAGATTCATTGAGCTCTGGACAACACAGGTAGAAATAATGCGAACCTCCGCTCCGGAGAACTCCCCAGAGTAAGCATAGGAGGAGGTGCGTTATGACAAGAGTCTCCGCAGATGCTCCGGGCGCGACGCTATGAAGAGTAGGTGTTGCACGGTGAGATGCGCCGAGGTAGCAGGGACCATGAACCATCACAAGTTGCAGCGCGTGTCACCAATTTACAAAGATGGCTGGCGCCCTCTCTACCATCGATCTCGCATGGAATGTATCTGTAATCTAGTTTAGGTAAGAGTCAGCATCTCCTCAGCCAACGGCTAGAAGAATCAGGCTTGTACCTCCTATTCGGAGCCAACGTCCCCAGTCCCTAGATAGGCTGTGATAGGATAGTTTCAATGCGTTGGCATTGTTCAAAACAAGGTATATCCTGCGGCGAAATCTGTGACGTCGTAAAAGATCAGTACGGCGTTGAGAAATGGATGAACAACGAACCATTGTAGATCATGCAACGAGTATGGGTGCCTTTTCTCCAGTCGCCATCAGTTGTAAGCGACGGCAGCAAACCTAAACCCAACAGTACAATCAGATATTGTCGATGCATAAGGGGGACAGCATTGGAATCGCACCTACTCCGATAACATGCCTTTAAGTCTCCAGCTCCTGACAACAATTACGAGTCTGGAGTTTGACCAGCAGAGGAAATCTTTTCCGTGACCTACTTTTCCGTTAGGCCACAGATGAAGGCTGTCATACTTTGACGGAACATAGCATGGACCAGAACTTCGTAGGGGCCCTGATACCAAGTTTACAGCTGGGAATCGTGCGGATAGCGAGATGACAAAGCTAAGATTGTAAACTGGTTTCAGATGCTGCGAAGGATAAGTAAAGACAGGAGAATCACTGACCTTCTTAATCGTCTGCTTCAGCATCGCTTGCTTGAACGCCATCTCAACGCAGCTCTCGTTAGGCCACACGTTTCTCATGATATCTGTCTGGCACGGTAGTGGAACGGGGTAGCCGTCACGAGCAAGTTTCGTGCAAGGAGATCTAGGAAATTTAATCCAACGGCGAGACGAAGAAGCGCGGAACGTTGCTCACCCCAGATGTAGAGTACAGTTCCAACACAGCAAGCGTTGCATATCCTCGTTCCTATCCATGGCTGAAGCTTGATTCCCTTTATCCTCCTCCTCCTCCTCGTGAAGACGAGGGTAGCCTTAGTAATATGCTTGGGCTCAGCCGAGAGAGCGGATCTGAACCAAGACCCATCCTGGGTAGTAAACTCCGTGAAGCCATTTCTTGCAGGTGCGGTAGCCTTGTTTCCTCTCCCCCACCCTCCTCCTCTACAGTTTCCACCATCCTGTCTGTAGAACCTCCAGTGTTGTCCTGTCCGTCATTCTTTCGATCAGCGACTTCCCATTCTTTCTGGAGCGAGAGATACACGATCCTGTAGGGATCATGTCAGTTCAGTGGTCTTTGAGCGGATTAGAAGTTACTACCTGTCGTTCAGCCTCATCCACAATACGCATAGTAGACTCGGACGGTGATGTAGAGGGATTCTGCTCGCAAAGCATCTGTCCCTGCCGAAGCACAAGAGGAACCTTCCGAGGAACACTTTCGGATGCCCAAAATAAAACGTCGACTCGCCACAATTGTTCAGTATGGGGTGTATTTCTGAAAACAGATCTCCGAGATCACGGCGTCGTTCGCTGGGGTTCCGTGCCCTGCCTAGACTGATCGTCTTGCATGCTCAGGCGAGGGAAGACACTCGAGAAACTCCTTGCTTGACTATTTCACTCCTTGATTTAGGGAGTCATGAACAAGCCAAGAGGCCGTTGGATGGGAGTCTGGGTGAAGAGGGGTTAAGGAGCTGCAGGTAGGCCTGTAATTCCATTATTGTCATTCTCTTGTGCTGTTCGCCTTCAGCGTCGTCCGCAAGTTACTTCCGCTGGTCAGGTTCCTCCTCCCTGTCTAGTTTCTGGTGCTCCTCTTCCACAATCTTTCTCGACCCGTTCGGCGTGACCTAGCCTGACCTGACCCGGAGTCAGACTTGACGACAGCTTCATGACTTTCTGAGTAAGGAAATCTGTCAGTAGGTCTAACTCGAGGATTGACAATAAACTAACCTGTGCGATAATGTGAGAAAGGAAATAGCCCAGCTCACGAGGTCAGGTCACGAAGGGCGCTTGGACTCCTCAGAAGGTTGAGTTGAATGTAATCGCTCCGCTTGAATCTCGAACTGTCATTCGTTTGAAAGAGGGAAACGACCAAAGACGACCCGATCGCTGAGGAGTTTGGGATTGACCCATTAGTCGCCAACCCTCCCGGGCCAAGTACGGCGAGAAAAGCCTGTAATAACTTACGGTCAGCAAGGGGGAAAGAGCCGCAAAGCATGGATGCTCACACTCCGCTTCCTAGAAACATCATTGCAGTGTATCTGGCTTACATCTTCAGATACGAAGCCACGCGCGACTGATGTACGAAAATTAATCACAATCACAATCGTCGCGAGTGTTCTCATCCACTGACCGACCTACCGAAATGGAAAGGTGGGTGGTAGGAGGCTTGCGATAAAAACGGGGCATCCTACCACATTTGAATGAGTAGATAGTTCGTTGCTCCGATGGACATGCCGCGTCGGGGGCTTTGAACTTACCTTTCCCTCAATTCCAGGACGACAATCATCCAAGCAGCTGGTCTGTTTCAAGCGCCTCAGTTACGCACAGTACTGTTTGGCAGATTTTCTAGAGCCAGCGGCAAAGCCCTGTCAGAGGCGAAAGGACGTCGTGAACCTCCGTTCAGAATAAGACCTCGAGAGCAACTTACGGTAGATTGTTGATATACAACCTCGGGATCGACATCTCGCGCAACTCATACGTGATTTCTGCTGTTGAACTCCTCCAGTGAGTTCGCGTCTCTTGGGTGTTACTGGCTCCACCTCAGGGATTCTGCGACGACCGCGATGGAATTGACGAATCTGGAAGCCTTCTTTGTAGAACGGCAGCTGAGTAGAAGCTCCCTTGGCTTTGACGGCTCTAGGATGTTGATGATGAAAAAAGACAACTTGAACCCCACGTCCACGTCAGGCCATAAATCTTGAGCATTGCAGTTCCAGATGAGCTCAGGTGGATGCGCTATAGCTGTATATCACATTAGTACTTCTTGATCATAGATCACACTGCTGGGAACTTCACCTTCACCATTTCATGATTCCACTCACTACGAATGAACCAACCGAAAGAACAACTGCTGCTGCCAGTTGAGGGACAGCCGTCCAGTAAGTGTCTGATGGTTAAAATTCCGGGGTCACAGGTCCGAATGCCCAGGACACCAAGGGAGCATCGGAGATGTTACCCAGTAGTGCAATGTCCCTGAGAGGAAAGGTTAAAATGATGTTTACAGATACGGTTTGGGTCATACTTTCTAAAGCCACCAGCGTATTCCTGTAGGGAGGCAAGAACATGTTGAGGTCTGCCGATGGGAACCATTGTCGCCCATATCAGCCTTATTCAGTAAAGCAAGCGGCTGCACGGAAGCGAGAAAAATTGAACATCAAGATCCAGACGACAATTTTGTAGATGGTTAGGTGGGTCGAGTGGAGGGTTGTGTGCTCAACGGAGGTTATCCCTGTCAAAGGCTGTAAGTCTAGAAAGACGAAGGCGCTGAGCAGCCATGTCTTCGGAGATAACAGGTGCGTGTTCTCCCGCCCGTGCATCGAATGCTTCGCACTCCTTCAGGAAAAATCAAAAAAAAGTGGAGAGCTGGTAAGTTGATCAATGCTTACTCAGAAAAGGAGGGTCTGTCTTGGCCTTGATGAGTTGATTCCGAATCTTGATTGTAACCTGTGAGATCTTGAATGCACGAGGTGTCAGAATTATGCGAATATCAGAAAATGCCAGGGGCGAGAGGTACCCACTGCCTGGTATGTTGCGATGGAGAATCAAGAATCATGTGGCTGTACAGCTGAGGCGAGGAGGCGGCAATCGTCTTGATTTCCTACACCACCATGGCCAGACGTTGAAGAATAGCTGTACGGACGCCAAGCGCAAGGGGAGGATAGCAGGCGCCCAGGCAAAGGCGTCTGCTAGTATTGACTGTGAGCACCGAGCTTCCGAGAGGCTGATGACGACGCCTCATTTCGGATTATCATCAGTGGGAGGCCTGGCTAAGCCAATGAAATCCAAGCACAATGATGAGTGCAACCAATGATATGGATGCAGCCAGTGAAATCAAGTTGACGGCCTATCTTGTGAGGATCTGCTGGATGAATCCCTCGTGCGAAGATGAATTCAGGAAGTAACACCAATGACACCGCCGACACTTCTACAAGGTGTCTTTATCCTCCTTGGTCTGGCCAGCTGTTGACGCCATTGAGCCGTTTTAGAAGATTGAGAATGGTGGAATTCCGATCTTCATTGACCTATTGAGAACCAAAATGCCTATCAGTGAGTGGGCCACAGCGTCTAGAGGTGACTTACAAAGGTTCAGGCAAATCAGAGGCGAATGCTTTTCAACTAACGGCGGAACCTAGACCAGGTCTAGCGCCGCACAGAGATGAATCGCCAAAACTGTCGGTCGGACCGTTTGATATCCTCTGTCCAGAAGATGCAATCGCATGGTCACAAACTGACCGCTAGGTGTCACTCGAAAGGGCTCTGTGAGAGAGATTGGCTAGAGATCCCGGCCCATGCATCTTCGTGGTCGAAGATGCGTGGTCAAAGCCATTTATCGTTTCGCAGAAGTGTTTGGTGGACGACGCTTCACGAAGAAGGCATTGGAGTATTGATTATTCTCAACGTAGAATGAGAGGTGTGTGGTGGGACCACATCCTCGTGTTGTACCCGTAGAGTTGGGTCCGGTCGTGGCGGAGTAGTGATCGTGACAGGCTCCACCACGAACCTCAACGTTCGGGGATGCTAGGGTGTACCGTAAGAGTCTGGAAGGGCGTGGTGGGGTGTTGGCTGTCTCTCGAGTCAAAGGGTGGCGGTGTGTTTCGCTGAGAGCCTATGGGAATGCGGACGAGGGAGCACAGAAGTAGAAGACCATGGTGTGTAAATCCTCCCGCCTCCATGAGGAGCATTGTAGAACATGGCCCGACTACCATGCAATAGATTCTGCAAATGCCTGGTTAGATGCCGTTCGTATGAGTAAGTAAATGCTCTTTACCTCTGCCCGTATGGCGAAAAGGAGATAGGTCTGGTGTAGCTCTAAGTGAGCCATGTCACGCTCTTCAGGAAAGATGGAAGAACGGAAGTCACTGCGGCGGCCAGCTGAATGGTGATGGTGATGACGCGACCCCTCGGAACTCCGGCCCGTATAGCGTCTTTGCAATCCACCTACATGGTCTCAAGCATTCGGCGTCATCCTCTAACAAGATGTTGTCCGCCCACAATGATACTCAGAAGGTGGATTATCCGTTCGTATTTCCTTCTACAGACTGTGACTGTGAGTCACAATGCGATCGTTGACCGTGTCTCCCTTACTCTGTAGGCCTGCAATACCTGGACAACGCTCTCAGCCCACCAAAATTGCCCCAGACACCTCAGTGACCTCGCTTGAATCATCAGTACTTTGACGACGGCAATAACCTCAGATGCCAACTTCGACGTGCCTCGCAAAGATCTCTCCAATATCTATCATTCAGAGTTCCACCCGGAGATTGTTTATCATCTCTCGATATCCCGTAAAAGAATATGTATCTGCCGAAGCCCACATTCTTTCTCTCGCTTCCTTCGTCCTTCGTCTAGAGAAGGAGGAAGGGAGGACCTAGAGCCCCAGCGGTTAATTTGCGGCTAACACCGTATGGCGTTGGACGGCATAGGCACTGGATCTGGTTAGAGAGCTGTATGATGTAGATATTCTCCGTGGCCTGCTCAATGACTCGGAGCTCATAGTAGCACTTTTCGAGTCCCGTTAGTCGGAAAGGTTAGAAGAGAACCTTCACAATATTTAGACTAATAGCCGACACAAGTTCTGGTACGATGAATACATTGAGAAATTGTTCCCTTTCTCGTGGTATTCCGTCTATCCAGCATCGACTCGGATGATGTCGAAGGGGGAAATGTTCCAATTGATTAGCCACCATTACTTCCTATCAGTAGCTCAATGATCCATATATGTCGTCTCTCGTCTTCTGCGGTCGCTTATTTAAGAGATCTACATAGCACGAAACCAAGAAATTTACACCTTATGCTAATGGACCAATAGTGAACGTAAACTTTGAACACGGCGCCACTGGACGATTTTGCGACTTTGGCAAAATCACGTGTCCTTTCTCAGACCTGAACTTCCCCAGTCAAACCCCAAGTCAAACGACGCTCGCCACTAACTTTTCACGTATACCAGTCCAAACCCTTGAATCCTAGGACGAATACGATGGCTCTAGAAACGTATCCCACTAGCTCTGGATGGTCAACGCCCTGGCGCGGTGCGTCTATTCAATATATTAATTAAAGTCCTCTAAGGCTCAATATTGAACACCTCTATTTAAGCTGATGGCTGGGACTGCCGAACTCCGGTGATAGAGTCGATCCCACTCTTTAATTCGAACCCTCTTCCAAACAACCAGGGGAAAAACATCAGTTCATCCCGCCCTGTGCTTCGCCAAACGCCTCTTTACTACGATCCCCCTTGTGGTCGTTGCGCCGACGAAAACCTTGTTTGCTACAGTACCCGATTCACTCGACAGGCTTGTGAGCCGTGTAGAGGGCAGAAGAAAGGGTGTACTTGGGCAAAAATTCCAGAACTCCGTATTTTCAACAAAATGGAAAGATCTTATGCCGCTGGAGCTGAAATGATCGGCATGGCCTCAAATACTGCCTTCTATAACTCGTTGCCAAGTTCCAGTAACCTGACTCCTGAAGGTAGCCTCTACTCGGTCGTAACCCGTTTTATGGGCTGAGGATGATATTTGTAGTCAATGTCGCCAGTGAGCTCCAACAACCTGTTACAGGGATGTCGCCCTGGGATGCGCCGACATACACACAACATGGGGACCAATGTAGGATAAAATCTCATCTCTCTCACGTTAAGCCTCACTTCCCCTTCTTCAGCCCACAATGCGCCTTTGCAAGTCAATGCTTCAAATTGGCAACATAACAATGTCCTCTCCAGCAACGCCATTGCCCCCGGTGTGGATCAATTATCCTCGTTTCAGCAACACCTCGACGAACAAGCCCATAAACTGAAGCTTCTGGAGCACGAGCTCGTCAACGCACGAGATCAATACTTTCACCTAATAGCGCTCTTCAACGGCTTTATCTTCTCTCGCCCTTGAGAGTTTTGAGATGCCCAGCCATGCTAATCGAGGTCAGCCATGACTCGTCTGCTTATTGGATACGGACGAGGACGGCCCAGGGATAAATCGGGAGAGAGTGTGAAATATGGGGCATTGGCCTCGCGGACTCTTGCAGCGGTTCAACCGGTGCTTGTACGATTTTGAAAGGGGCTCTTTCTTGTCGCATTACTCGTCCCGACTTTTGGACTTAATCATCATGGTCCATCGATTGGTGACGATTTTCTATAAAAACATATGTAATACAGGAATGCTGATTGGCCACTATTTTGGAGGCCCCTTCCCAACGAAAACTCAGTGCGCGATATGTGCCAGATGGCACGGTGGCATAGGCTAGATCGCCATTATGGCTGTCAGGTGTCATCACCATCTAACCTCTCGGTAGAGGTCAGCTGTTCCTCTAGGACAACGGCCTTAACATTTAACGGTCCACGTCGATTGTCACGGTGTTTCAAGGCGGCTGTACGAATGGCTACGGAAGAACAAGAAAATCGTACAACAAACTGTTTGGATGGTTGATATATCATGCGCTGGCAGCTGGTACGTTGAATCGATATTATACGTCAGGATATTTACAGTGTAGACAATGATAAATCTAGAAGGCCTTGAATCGGGGAGCCATCAAATTCTCCAAGAAACTCGCTCAGGCCGTTGCAGAGGTATTAAGGTGAAGTAGGCCAGTTGCAACTTTCGCTCCCGTTTCTCCACCCCCCTATTACGGCGCACCGCCATGTGAGTGTGATAATTCGGTTCCGAGCGAGAAAGCTGCATCACCCTGCCAGCTTGTGTCAGTCAAGAACAGTTAACCATACAACATGACTCGCATACCAATTCTTCCTTGTTTGGGAGGACGAAGCTCGTGGCTATTCGGCTTAATGACGCGACTTTGGAAGGGACACTGTCCACCGCGCTGGGAGCAGCTCTGAACAGCATCTCTCTCTCCACATCGACTGGAGACTGATCCTCAATCCCTTGTGATATATTCCGGCGATTGTTCAGATTCGCGAGCAATGAGTTGGTGTATACTAGGTAGGGTGTGGATATGTCAATATATGGATATTTGAGCGAAACGCAGGACTCACAGCGAGCCAAGATGAATCGAAAGGCCATGAAAATCAAAGTATCCTGCCATGCCAGGAGCTGCAAAAGAAGTGAGCGACAAATGGGAGCAAGCGCTACACGAACTCGCCGAAATTAAGGAAGCAGAGGCGCAGAGGCTCGTCAGGACTCCCGTACAAACGGTAGATAATATCTGAGTGACAAAATGAAGATCGGTCTTTGCAAACCAATCGAAGGACCATTTACCAATTTTTTAATCATAGTATCCGTTCTAGGCGATTGCTTAGTTAGTTCCATTCCGACGTAAATAAACAGATAGGGAAACATACCTTTGAAAGCCCGTGAGTGAAGTATAAAGATACCAACTCAAACCGCTTGCAATGACGAGATCTCCCGAGGTGCCCAGGGCGTTAATTGTTACGAGAAGGCCCTGTAATTCTCTGAGCTGAGACCAAGTAGAAATCCTCGTTCTGAGAGTGGGTGTTGACGGTCATTTCATTTGTCTCTGACAAGGAGATATCTCACCCAAATGCCGTAAAGAGAATTGAGCACACTATGTTTGCGATGTTAGCGTTGAGAATATACTCAATGTCGTTGGGAGGGAGTGGGAACCAACCTAGCCCAGCGACAATTAAACCTTGCTAAAAAGGGGTCATCAGTATCAGTAAAACCACCGTGAATGTGCCTAACTTACGACAAACATGAGCAGCGGAATGTTCTCTTTGCTGACTGAGGATGCTATGTATGAATGCACAGATTTGGACAAAAGATCAGCACAAACGTCTGCGAAGGCGGTCCAGCAGAAATCTTGAGCAGTGTCAGGATCAACGGCTTTCCTGAGGAGGAAGAAGAAAAACTCACGTCTGCGCAATCACAGCGATCACGCCCTAAAATCCCAGAAAATCTTTAAGAATTGGTTCATGAGAGTTCAAGTCTGGAGTGAACGCACGTTAAGAGTTGATTCAATCTAAAGTCGAAAGAATGAGGAGGAAGGATCTGAGCATCTTTCTTTGGTATTTCCAGAGATTGAAAAACGTACGATGGTACTCCTATAGATCGTAGGTTAGAATAGAAATCGTGGAAGTAACAGCGATAGGTAGCTTACAAGACCAAGACATCCACGTAGCCGACATTGGCATACTCTGTAATCAGATGCTTGTACACTAGAATCGGGAAGATGGGCGATTGTCGAGTCAAATTTAGTGGGCCATTTACCAGTGTGAAAAATTGCCCCTTGATGGGCAGCGTCTGCAACTCCGAGAACGATGACCTAGGCGAGTGCATTGTTGAACTCCAGACTAACGGTCTGAAGAGATATCCTACCATAGATTTCATGATCCAGGGATCCTACCATAGATTTCATGATCCAGGGATCCTACGTTCGCTATCAAATGCTGCCCGTGTAGCACTTAGAGAATTGACACTTACCGTTGATCGATAAGTCAACCAATAGTACCAGAGTTGAGCGCATCCAGCTGGAATCCACGTTAAACTTAGTTAAGAGGCGGCGAAACACGCGTCACTTGCCTCCCCACAGCCTGAATTCATTGCGTACGTTGATTTCAGTCACTCCAATATGAGAGTCAAACGGTCGTTACTCACGATCCTGCGATTAATGCGCCTATGAGCATGGCACCAAGGCTAGAAAGGCTTTATATCAGCACAGTATCTGAACGGTCTGGTGAAAGTTTCAACCACGTACCTGCTATCATAAGTGGGATGAGAGGTGACCATCTTGGTCAAGGATGAGAATGTCTGTAGTAAGGGAGACGAGGGGAACGAATAGTAATTTTGACGGTGTATAAACCCTTGAAAACCAGACTAGGATAGGCTTCCCGACCTCGCTTCGTCGCCGCAGGTGGGAAGAAGTCGGATCGGATCAGGGCATCTGAACTCGAGAATACTTCCTGAAGAGAAGCTTATCGTTTTCTCGACCCAGAACACACCAATCAGCCATTGCTCAAACTGATTCCCAAGATCGATTCTTGCTTCAAGTAACGGAGTGCAGTGTTCGTATTGCCTCAGCCAATTGAATGTCGATCTCAAGACCTGGCACCATTCCTACTTCATGGAAAATGGAGGCAAGGAGGATTATGTGTTAACGTGTGTGGCGCCACTGCACGAGGCGAAACTGCCGCAATCATCAATTTTGGAATTCCCATTATCGGATAGACTAGCTCATTGCGCACCGGTCATTGGCGTAGCGTATCAACGTGGCGACGCCAGTATCAATGGTTGTCCTGGGCTGGGAGGGCGCCGTGAAACTGCATACACTTCTCCATTCTTGTCACTCATGGGTAAAATGACTAATGACTACGGCACGCCATGATGAGACGTAAAAACTCGACGTAAAGATACCTAGGTGACTGAGTCTCGTACCCCAACTCGTAGTACCCCAGCGAATTTACGTAGCCTTATGCCAAGACCCTGCAGTATTGAGCCTCGGGCTGGTTCTGGCAAGGGTTTGTCGGAACCAATTTGGTTCTCCTTGAGCTAAATTGTCCTAAACCTTCTAGGTTTCATAGGGTGGTATTTGTCTGGAAGGTGGTTGGCGGGCCTGCGGGACAGAAAACTACCCTTTTTGGCATGGTCTACACCAAAAAGACCCCAGCAACGTCTGATTTCGTTCGAACTTGGACTTGGCTGGTTTTGTCCGAACTCAAGCCGGCTTCGGGCCAATTTTACCGGCCTCCCTCCGTCATTGTAGGGTCAGTGACTGCAGGCGAACAATCGCGCTGACGCATTCAAATATCCTTACAGGTTTTCATAAACTATGATAAAGGCTATCCACGGGTGACAAACCTTTAATCGCCACTTTGACCAGCTTCTCTAGCTCTGCGATACTGATAAAAGTAGTAAAAGGTCGTCAAACCCTAGCTTCCGCTGATTCGATGATCGTTGCTCCGAAGTAGTGAAAGTGGCAAGCATAACTTAGAATGACTAGATGAACGATGTCCTCCGGCCAAAGTTATATGATTCATGGCGTTGAAGCCCCGAACCATATCGCAGGCATAGAAGTCATGCAGCCATAGTTTCGGAGCATTTTTCGTGGTGGGCGGTGGAGGTCCTGGTGAAGAGCTGGTGTGGGAAATGGTAGGCGGTAGTGAGGGTAGCGAGGGTAGCGAGGGATCTGATGGTTGCAGATACGATGGGGGCGTTGGTGCTGGAACAGATACAGTTTCAAGGCGAGCTACCTTCTTGAGAGGAGACACAATTGTTTCCCCTCGGCGCTTGGTTCCAACGAGCTTTCGCTTTGGTTGGGCATCCAACTCATCGTCGAGTTCGGGACAGTCCAGCAGTTCGTCATCAATGGTGAGGCGAAGGCAAGGGCGAAGGCGCAGGAGCAACCTCTGTTGCGTTGTCACAATGAGTGACGAGTCAACAGGGTGCAAGGTCCATTCACCCTGCCAAACATCTATAAGGGATGCTTCTGATACCTTCAACAGTTTTGCTACATCTGATAATTGCAGCGATGGGAAGGTCTTGACGAAGTAGGCGATGCGAAGCGGTTTTGATCCACTCTGGGATTTTAGTCAGTAGTGATATTTTGCCGAATGTATATGCTACAAACCTTCGACCAGTATACTAGCATGATAGACTTTTTTTGCTTCTCTCCCATGTCATGTTGCTGCTGTTTGATAGTACGGCCGCTTTCTCGTTGCTGGATGGCAGGAGCACGGATCGAGGTCCATGCAGGCGGTAAAGGTTGGGCGAGACTACGTCCTGCTGCAGCTGTAGGAGCGGTTTGTACAGGTGGCGCGCTTGCTACAGGCATGGTCGGGGTGGTGGGTGGCGCAGGATGTTGCAGAGAATCATCCATGAATGACAGGTTATACTCATCCTCCTGTCCATCACTCAGATAAGGCTCCGGAGACGATGTACGAGGAGGAGAGATTCCTCCTGTCGAAGGGGTTGTGTCTGTGGTATGGGTGGCAGGTATGACATGAGGCTAAATCCTGGCAGGACCATCGCGCGGAACGACAGCGAGAGCTTCAGAGGCTTGAATGCCATGTGTAGATGCTGAAGCAGGGGTTGGAGGTGGGCGTGAGCTTGCTGATTGCGTTAGAACAGCCTTGGGTTGGTGTCCAGGAATGGTGCAAGGCGCACGGTGTAGGCCGTTTCTTGACGCGTGTTCAGCTGCAGAAATGCAGCAGGACTTGCACTTGAGCTCGATACAGGTTTTGCTCCCCTGAGTCCGGGTCTTCGACTTGGTGAAGCAATTGGTATTTGCACAGTCAATGCGGTTACCAGTGGCTTGTGAAGGCGGTGGAGGAGCCTCACGAGGCGTGTATGGAAAGGGAAAAGGTTGAGTGGGGTGAGCTACCAGAGGCCGATTGACTGCCTGTTCTGGAAAGAAATGAGTATAGTGGCAGTTTGTGCACTAGATCTGCAGAGTTAGCAGGAGCTTTCGAGAGGCATAAGGAGAATGCTTACAGTCTGGCATTGTCTGCCGGCAAGATGCCGTCTAGTGGGGGTTCCTCTCCCCAAATACGGTCTAATATCGCCCATAGTTGGGAACCCACATCTATTACAGTCGATAAGACGCTGGAGAACGGCTGCTGGAAGAGGAATAGAAGACATGAGGTCCGCTACGCCCCATGTCCGGAAACGAAGCAGAAGATATAGCTGTCGCAGCACTGAACGCTTTGCCAGCCAAAGCTGGAGTGGCCATGGTGATGATGCTGAGGAATGGACGCTTGGTCCTGCAACGGCTGCAGTAATGAGCAGCTTTGCCTGGAGGTATACGACGACCAAAGCGACGATGATGAACAGATATTTGGCTCTGTTATGATCGGAAGTGCTCAATATGTCATCAGCCTGAGCTGGAGAGGCTACATAGAGCTAACATAGCGCTGTAAGTACGGATTAAACCAGTTTAAACTGGTCGCGAGGTGTAGTTTAAACCCGAATTAATCTATGATACGGATTAAACGTGGATTAAACGTGCGATAAACTGTTGTTTAATCCATGCTAAGCATTACATCAGCAGGAACCTAAATTAGGAAGTTCGCCCGGAAGTTCGCGAACCGAGGCCGCGGCCAACAGCTCTAGCCGATCTGACTTTCTGGGGAACGACGAGCAACAATGGTAATTTGATGTGGTATTTCGGCTCAACTCTTCAACATCTAATGTCCTACACCTTCCAGCTGCTTCTGTTAGTGCACTCATTGCACAATTGAGTTTGGTTTCACGACCGCCTACCATTTTGTACTTATTTCCGGGCCAGCGGTGTGAATTCAATCCTCTGAGTCTTCGTGGCTCAGACCAGACTCGGGACCCGGCTCTCTGGCAGCGGAAAGTTGTCATTACAGGCTGTAGCATGGCCCCGTCCTCTTCAAGGATTATATCTTTCTGTGAGAGGCAAGGTAAGAAGAGATTTGATAGGGACTTGGAGAACCTCCTCTGGTTCCTCTGAGCACGATCCGAGACCAACTCGAGAAGAAGCTGGCGCTTGACGCCCGTGTTTGGTTTTGAGAGCCACGACAACTCATTCAAATAACAAACAAATAAAATAAATTTCCTTTCTCGGAGAGATGTGCCGCAAAGACCTTGCCTTGTATAATAACTCGTTCGAGAGAGAACTCGGAGAGGAATGTGTGTTACTGTATGTTTATTCTGAAAGTTATCGTCATTGATGAATAAACCCTTATTAGGAAAGAGGTTCAATTCACGTTGACTCGCGTACAGTGCAACTTCATCCAGCCCAGGGACTGAAAGGAGTCACTACTAGCACGGATGGCCTCTGCTGGAATACCTTACGAGCAAGCACGTGCCAAGATACAGGCTCTTCTTGACTTCAATCCGTTGGTTCCATTGGATCCCACCTCCAGCGCATTCGACCCTGCTCCATACCCAGCGTTCTTGGAGCAGCATCTGGCTGAGGAACTCCGCCTGAAAACTGTCCGCATATCCCCCTCTCTAGAATCGAATATTAGGAGCGTTTTTGAAAGCGCACTCGCCAAGGCGGATGTGCCGAAACCTAGGATGCCTGTGATCTCTCGTACCACAATGTTTCCTCGAATAACCGACAGAGAACGGCCAGAATGCGATGCAAAATCTATCGCGTGGAACTATATGTCCACCATGGGAGACTATGCTCAAACACTTGCATCCGTGTTTCTGCTCCACCTAGATGCACCCTCTTGGTCAAGCATCATCAGATGGGAAAACACTGAACCTCGTTATAGTCTCACATGCGACACCTACAACGAAGACTACAGTGCCAGATTCGACATTGATGACCCAAAGGGCATGCCCCCAAGTACATGGGAGGTCATTCAGCCTGACATAGCCCATCTACTCAAGAAAGCTGCAGTCAAGCAGCACAAGCTGTGCATGTGGCATTTTCTCGCTCCAATACCGGAGAACGAGCATCTACTCGCCGGAATTGACGAACTATGTTCGATGGAGAAATTTCCCGCAGTTACACCTGGAACACAGGCCCCGTTTGCATCGCTCCCTCATCCGCAGCCCGTCCCCGTGGATGCTCCACGCACTCCTTGGGGTTCGAACATGGCCACCACGGAGCTACAACGTCACCGGGGTGGCAGTTCTAACCCTCTTTCAATGCCTCCTTTCCGAAGGAGCCAGCGTATCCAAACTCGAACATCCTCACTTGCTCCAACGCTACGAGGAAAGAACAAGTCAAATTCACTCGAGGACGCGAAACCCACGACGACAGAGAGCTCTCTCAATGTTACCATTCCATTCGGCCACCATGCGCCTGAACCAGGTACGAAAGGGAAAGCAACCACTGTATCCATAATTCAACACGTGCGCTTCGCTTTTGATTTTTTTTTTTTTGGTAGCTGACACTAGATTTAGGCCTGGTTTCGAGCAGTAGAGATGGATGCTACATTTCTCGTCCTTCATTCCGGTAAATCTCAGCGGATCGGATTTCGCCACCGCCAAAGCCAAACTCTTTTTCTGACACCAAACATTACACCCTACAACTACAAATCGTCTGAGGCATACTCTGCCCTCCATGTCGGGCTTTTCATGTGCTTGATTCAAGATGCCATAGATCGTGAGCGTCTAGTGTCAGGATGCGAAGAGCAGGCAGTGGAGGACAGGTCAAAGGTGCATCGGTCGAAAGGTATATATATCATTTCTCTCATATATTCTCTCATTGAAGATATAATAGCTTTAAAATCCAAGAACACACCTCAAATTCCGAGAAAGAAAAGGCGCCCCACGTTGGAAACATTACCTCTTAGCTCACGCCCTCGAACTCGGTACTTCGTGGCAGAACAATTGCGGAAAAGGATCCAGTTCAACGTATGTGAGCCTCTCTTGTATGACAAGTAGCTGACTATTGGATTCTCTAGGTCATTTTACAACAAACAAAATCGCGCCCTTTGCTTCTACTTCAGTTTGGCGAAGGTAGAATTCAGTCTCCCTCCCTATCTTCGTTCGCTAGACTTGGGGCGCCCAGCATGCATGGTCGATCGTCTGGACCCACCGAATACATGATGGTTACGTTGACATCCAGAGTGACCTCTGGTGCCACCGGAGATGTTCATATTGCAACGCTCAAAATCTTCCGCCCCTCGGAAATGGAATGCCAAGTGGTGGTAAAACTTGGCTTCGACCCTTCGCAACGACAGCGAATGAGACACGAAGCAGAAATATACGACCATCTTTCCTCCTCAGGGGTTCAAGGAATCCCAACACTGTTCGGAGTCTTCAGTAATGTCGAGACAAGGACACTGGCGATGGTGCTGCAAAACGTAGGTGAAAGTGTTGCGTATCAAATCAAGCGAGGCACGCGAGAGAGAAAGAGCTTTTCGGGGAGGGAAAGGTAGGATTCAAACATATTCTCTCTTGACAATATCTGACGATATGTGTAGGACCACATATGTCCGAACCTTGGAAAGCATCCACCAGGCAGGCATTCGGCATCGTGACATTCGGCCAGCCAACCTTACAATCGATGAAGACGGCCAACCATTCATAATTGACTTTGATCGAGCCATACAGGGTGCAAGTGAGGACTCCCGGCGGAGAGAATTAGAACGTTTGCAGGATCTACTCGATGGCATACATGACTATGAACCAGGGGATCTCTTGACGCTGAGCAGACAGCAGACGCCATCACCACCTATATCCGTACAATAATATTTTAATTTGCTTCTGCTCCGCACCTAATACTACATTCTCCCCTTAATCTCTATGGAATCCCTCATATGGTGGGCATGATGTCGAAGCCTCTGGGCTTGTCTGGTGTTCAAATTCGAGCGAGAAGGTTCAATATCATGGACTGTTGTTCTTTTGTGAAGGTTGCTGTCGAAGAGATCGTCCAACTGTGTCACTATGTTGTAGTTTTCAGGAGCCGGAATGGTATGGCGTGTGAAGTTGAAAAGCGAAACGTCCAGGCTTGTGTGCTCGCCGTGAATTGCCAGGTAATCAAATTTGAGGTTGCCGATAACTAGCTTGCTTGACTCTTGAAGCTTTCTAAGTTCCCTCTCAAATCTTAGCCTAGAGACCCGAGGTCAACGCATTTCATTATTGAATCATTGATTTAGATACCTTTGAGGGGGAGATATAAAGTCTCTTGGGTGGCGACCAAGATCTCTGGACCAGTCTTTAACCGACTTCCTAGGATCATCCATTAGAAATATCGCACTGGGTACCTCGTCGTCCTCGTCGGAGTCATTTTCTTGATATCTGGACCGCTCAGGGGGCTCATAGTGATAAAAACCATAGAGCATGTCCTTTAGGCTATCAGAGGTGGCTACAAGGTCCCACTCGGCTTTAAGCGCATCCATCGTGTCCTCATTGTCGGCGGCCCGAACGGTTACAGAGGGAAGAGAAACGCCTGCGGGTAAAAGGACTTTGGGAAAGTGGATTGAGCCCGTATTTACGTGTGTTCCTCGCCAGGATGAGGGAAACATTATCCGAAAATAGGCATCTTCATTGAGTGCGGGTGGGTAGAGAGTCCAATCTGTGGAGCTTTGATAGTACCACCCACGCTCATGTATCGGGGAGGGGCTCGAAGCTACTGTGTATCTTGAATCCATTTCCATAGATACCCAGGGACGTCTTGATATCTCCTGGCGTACGCGGTTTGGAATAAGCTGCAAATCACATATCGTTCGGTCAAGAGATGCCACAAATGAGAGAAAGGTTCACCGCCGTACCTCCTGTGCTTCCTGACTCCAATCAAGTCGTATATCCTTATCTACCCACGTGGGGTAATTGAAGTCCACTTTGGCTAACATGTCCCACCTTCGTGAGAGGTCTTCCACCGCAGCAAGATATAAGCCAGTGTGGAGCTTAAAATAATATGCTGTCGGTACATCGATGATCTCGGAGATATACAGCGTTCCGGAAGCTCTGTGGCGGATTGCAATGATTTCCTTGTTTCCGGCGTTGAAGACGAGGAAGGTGACATCTTTGAACGTGGCCTCACCCCATATCTGCAGATAGTGCACTTTGTTAGCTTGATGACATTCTTCAAGCGGATTTAGAATTCGTACCTGTACGATAATGCGCTTAACGGCTTCCAGAATGTCCTTGTCGTTGCATCGAAGAATTCTTTCCCCAGTCTTTGAGGATCGCTTGGGCATCTCGGTGCTCATTGCCTTCTCCACAGATGGGAGGATGCATTCGTTTGCGTCTGGCCCCATCTTACACCTCCTAGTTCCACGATCGTGGTGCACCAGATAACAGAAGTCATTCTGGTCACAGCCTTTTCCCTCGAAAGCCTTTCCGTCATACCCATGAACCATTTGGGTCATCTTCTTCAGATGTGCGGCGGACAAGCCCTTAAACTCGAAGACAGCTAAGCAGTTGAAGTGCTGGCCAAAACGGCTACGCGTATTTAGCCAGAGATATCCATCAGCCAGTGGTTTTGACTCCTGCTGTGGCCTATTGCTATGCTTCGTGACCTTCACCGACGGGCCGCGTATGCGTCTGTATAACTTACTAGGATTGGTATCATCCTGTAAGCGAATTGTGTCGTCGGAAGCTACAGACGATACAGACTCGGCGTCAGAGGAGTCTGTTCCAGTTTCCGGACTCTGATAATCGGAATCGTTGGCATCATCGGTGTCCGAATCAGGATTAGGTTGACGGGGATAACGCCTTTTCTCCGACTTCAACTGCGCGTATGATGGGGGGACGGAGCTGATGGTCCAAGAGAGTCGGGAGGCATCCCAGTCTCCAATCAGCTCGCTCTGAAAGAGAGAGGGAAATGGTTGAATCTGACTGGCAACCAGAGAGCAGAACTGTCCCGTTGTATCACTGTATAGAACTTGGATATCACGTTCTTGCCTTATGTCCTTTGCCCTGGACCGATTGGAAAGCTGTTTTCGCCTCTCTGGGTCAGGAAATTCGCCATTATCAAGCAGATGCGGAAGGTCTGACTTCGCAAGGTGCGTTTCTGCTAGCTTACGGAGGTCGTCAGCCAAGGCAGGCACACAAATGAGCCGCTTTAGTCGATGTTCGGGAGCTAGGTGGATATCGAAATCTCCTGGTGCTCGGGTACTGGTGCTCATCTTGCCCTTGTTGAGACTCTCCGTAAACCTTTTTATCGCAAGGTCAGGCGCCGCGGAAACCTCGACATGTTGATTTCCAAAGAACTCAAGAATCGCCTCCAGTGTCTCAGGGTCTTGCTTTGGACGACCTCGAGGGCTCTGAGAAGGGTGGGACATTGGATGTCGTTGAGAGGCTATGCGGCAGAAGGAGAGGGGGATGTATTGATAGGTGCGAGGCACGTAGGATAGGTGTTATACCTCGTCGCTACAGCATTGGTAAGGAATTTTATTCTTTCGCGGGATGGTAGTGTTGTTGACTCCAGATTACTCACGGATCTGGATGGACCCATGTGGACCCACAAGGACCTACGCGTAATAGTCATTGTTAGCGGATCAGGAATCCGGTGTTAACCTTGAGCACCTCGGAGGATGCCACCAGCATTACTATGGTCGCGTCTTGGATTCTCGCATAATTCTGTCGGATCCTTCCAAGATACTTGACCTTCTTATGCTCATATTACCTTGAAGAAGAAACCTGTAATCCGCTTGTCAATATACGAATACTAATGATGTCAATCAATCAATGCTAACCAAGCTTTTAGAAAGTCTGCATGAACGGCACAAGAATGGGATAGGGGAGCTGCAAGAACGTCCATGATGATTCATATTCAGGAGCTATATCCCAGATCCGCCGGATCCTCCAGAGTCGGCTTCCTCTTCCTCATCCCCTCCAGCATCCGGCTCCAAACATCCGCCCTTACCAATCTCATCATCTCACTCTCCAATTCATCATCCACCTCTACGCCTTCCCAATCATCATGAGCATCCATGGTCAGGATATCCGGAGTGAGTTCATCGAGATCATCTTGTTTGTGTGGCAGCTCCAAGGTCTGCGATGATGGGGCTACCGCTTGATGCTATTGGGGATTGTGATAGATTCCTCCACCACAGAACCTCGTCATCATGTCGTGATCGACAAAGCTGAGCCACGTAAGGTCAGTCTACTAACAGTATTTCGAAGGAAGAGGAACACTTACATTCCGGCATAGCAGTACCTCCAGTCGGGCTGCCTCATGTCGTCATGCAATTGATGGCAGAAGGTATTCGTTGGTTATCCCGTGCGCGAAAGAAGAAATAAGGTGAGCACCTCGAATGACATCGAAGGGATCCACAAATCTGAAAGCACCTGGATCGGACTCGGGCGCGAATTTGACTCGAGATAGCCGTCGAGCTGTCCATCCAGCGCAGTGTGTTGGATCGTTCTCAAACCAACGTACCCAGAGGAGGTCAATCCGCTGTAACTCTGGCTGAGATATTCCTGGTAAGGACCTTGTGACATAGACATGAAGAATCCCTAACTCGCTGGCGTAGCACAGTGAATCCCATCGAGCAGAAGATCCGTCACAAGGAGCCGTGTCAGTGTTAGGACCAGACGAGATGTCGTATGGGGACATGATGTCGGGATATGGTCGAATGTTGATAGAATCCTGCGCTCGTCGTGCATCGCACGTGGCGTAATTTACGCGGAGGGTCTTGTATGTCTAGACATGATGATCAACAATGAAAATGGCAGCATAATCATGCTTGGTGAATGTCGTGTTGGAGCTAGGATGGATCCTGTGGAGGCGAAGGAGAACGTGGCGGAAGTGTCTTGACTAGCGGCCTGTCGAGCCTTGTCGTAAGCTGCGAGTCGTGCACGAACCAGTCGTACGATGCGTTCCCGACGTTGATGCTGAGTTTTTTGTTTCGTTGGGCTGCGTCGTTGATAAAATCGTTTGACGCATCGATCTTTCGATTCACCCTGGAAAAATAGATTCACCGGGTTCAATACTAGTAAAAGCGTACTTTGACACAATTGCTCACAATCTGAGTCGAATAGTTGTCCGTGGTTCCAAACCGACGTCTTGTATCGGCGTAATGCCTGAGAGCGTACATCTTGTAAGTGAACATGTTGAATGTCTTTGAAGTAGCCACACCACTGGCTTGGGAACTCGATTTCTTGCCCTTCGATGATGCCTTTGCTGCTCGCTGTCCTCGTGCTGAAATCTCAGATGGGAGCTCATTGGTCCGATATTGACTGCTGACATCCTTGACGAAACGACGAAGGACTTGCCCTGGCTGCGTGTTGAAGTCTGCAGAGTTGCAAGAGTGGTTTCGGTGTGAAGTCAGAGCCTGGCGTGGGAGTGCCAAGTGAACAGGATAAACAGGAGATCCAGGATGGTTTCATTATGTTTTCGTGGTAGGAGCATTTCGAAGCATGGAATTCAGCACTGCATGAGAATTCCAATCAATTTCTTGAGCGAATCATAGGCTATCAAGCGCTGACTTACAATTAAAAGGTCTTCGAGATCTCGAGCAGTGATGTGATGGAGTGAGCAGGCGTTTCGACTAAATCCCGAATGACAACGTTTCCAAAAGTCGGAATTGTACGATAACTGCTCAGAAACTTAGTTCAAGCTGTGCATAGAAGGAAACCAGAAGTATGCCCACCGTTCATTGAGAACCTGGATGAGGCTCTCTCCGGCAGCGTAGAGGATTCGGAGTAAATGCTTGAAGAGGTTTTTTCAGACGCCTAGTTCGAATTCATGGAGGAGGTCAACGGCAAAGAGGAGAAAGAAGTTAAAGCTGAATTCAAAGAACCGGGAAGACCACGCATTCTGGTACACTTAGGTGAGTTCACCAGCATGCCTTGTCGAAGAAGAGACGTACTTACTCTTGTTGGTATTTCCGATTTGTCATTCAAGACACCTTCCACTGTTTTACTCTTGGTCCCTTTTCCGTTCTGAAATATATGTCGCCATGCAGAGTTAACATCAAACTGATGTGGGAAGCTGTCGACTCGTTCACGTTGACGACGTTGATCAGCAGTGGTGCCGACTGCTGAAATGTATTTTGGGTGAATGAAGCAACGAGGGCATGGCCTTTGCCCAAGTTGTTTGATGGTAGCAAGCGGTGCTCTAAATCAAGTGTCAAGTGTCAGAATACGCCAAAGGGATAGGATAGTAGATATAACCCACTTTTCGGTCTAGTCAGCGGAAATGCGGGGAAATACTCGACGGATAACGCCGTCAGCGCCCTTTATAATGATACCATGCATGTAGGCATTCATAAATTCGTCGTCCAGGAGTAATAACCAGATGGCTTGCATGAGATCGTGCGTCGTTGTATTTTGTGTCGGGGCAATGCCGAATAATGTGGTGTATGCGTCTTGAAGTGCGCCGGGGACCATGAGGTCAACGGTCATTGGTAGCAGATATCATATTGGTGGAGAACAACCCACAGAAGGCATGTATGCGAGGTTGTGAGCACTAGAACTGTTGATGGGGTGTATACTCGACGTCCCTTGGTGATGGGTCTTCGAAACCATTTCGAACGATGTCAAGTAAGTTCCGGTGCCACACCCCCGAAATTTCGTATTACGGCGTCTTTTCCTCAGAGTTAAAGCAATAGCCCTCAGATGGAAGCCTGATTTGACAGGGGACTCTTTCTAACCATCAGCAGCCAAGAGAAGAGAGGAGGGGGTCAGTGTCTTCATTTCGGAGACCTTGGCCAGTAGCCTGAGTTCACGATCAATGCTGAAATTCCTGAGATGCGTGCTGTTAAAATCGTCGAACAGCATGACCTCCTTAATGAGTCGCTGTAGTTCAGCAGCCGACTTCATTGATGATCCGTTGTAGTACCATTGCATGATTCGGGCGGTCGTGATATTGCGCATAGGGCGAAAGATGAAATATCCCGCTTCTATCAATTGTTACCGAGATTGGGCCACCAGAAGACTTCGGTTGAGATATTGGAGGTTCAGCCTCGGAATTCCTGACCAGAAGTTGTCGATGTTGCTACAAATTTTGTTTGGTCATTTAGCGCACGTGTTCTTGCTACAGACCCGACGAATCCGGGGTGGTTCGGATAATTTCGCGTCGTACTGTTGAATATCTGGGAGTAACTTTTATCTTCGTAGTAGGGCCTGGGGCTGGACAAGGAGTTGGTGGTGGCCGAAGGGTTTCTGGAACGCGAGGAACAGGTCGGCCTTGCGACGGTTGGAAGTCTTCGTATTGCTTGGGTAACTTCTTAGGACGACCTGAGCGGGTAGGTGTCAGTTCGATAGCCCCACGTTCTGTGTCCATCTTCTGCACTGTATTCGAGTCGCCGACAACCATGTCAAATTCGAGTTCAGCCTGGAGAGTTGCGACCCATCAAATCATACCTTTAAACAGAAAAACAAAGTCAAGACTTACCAAAACTTGTTCACTGCCCTCCAAATAATCTGAATGCATGATTTTGGTGCGCTTTCCTGAGGTAGTTTCAACCTTATCCAGTAGACCGGCTACCCTCTTCTGAGAGCTCTTGCAGCCTCTCCGATGATAGCTAAGACACCTTGTGACGTGAAAATCTTTATCACACACCCAAAGCATACATACGGGCGAGTAGATATGAGGATTATAATAAGAAAAATATAGATTATGATGACTGTCCGCCTCCTGTGCGAGCGAAGTGCAGGCGACAGTGTTGTTAGAGGATGACGCCGAATGCTTGAGACCATGTAGGTGGATTGCAAAGACGCTATACAGGCCGGAGTTCCGAGGGGTCGCGTCATCACCATCACCATTCAGCTGGCCGCCGCAGTGACTTCCGTTCTTCCATCTTTCCTGAAGAGCGTGACATGGCTCACTTAGAGCTACACCAGACCTATCTCCTTTTCGCCATACGGGCAGAGGTAAAGAGCATTTACTTACTCATACGAACGGCATCTAACCAGGCATTTGCAGAATCTATTGCATGGTAGTCGGGCCATGTTCTACAATGCTCCTCATGGAGGCGGGAGGATTTACACACCATGGTCTTCTACTTCTGTGCTCCCTCGTCCGCATTCCCATAGGCTCTCAGCGAAACACACCGCCACCCTTTGACTCGAGAGACAGCCAACACCCCACCACGCCCTTCCAGACTCTTACGGTACACCCTAGCATCCCCGAACGTTGAGGTTCGTGGTGGAGCCTGTCACGATCACTACTCCGCCACGACCGGACCCAACTCTACGGGTACAACACGAGGATGTGGTCCCACCACACACCTCTCATTCTACGTTGAGAATAATCAATACTCCAATGCCTTCTTCGTGAAGCGTCGTCCACCAAACACTTCTGCGAAACGATAAATGGCTTTGACCACGCATCTTCGACCACGAAGATGCATGGGCCGGGATCTCTAGCCAATCTCTCTCACAGAGCCCTTTCGAGTGACACCTAGCGGTCAGTTTGTGACCATGCGATTGCATCTTCTGGACAGAGGATATCAAACGGTCCGACCGACAGTTTTGGCGATTCATCTCTGTGCGGCGCTAGACCTGGTCTAGGTTCCGCCGTTAGTTGAAAAGCATTCGCCTCTGATTTGCCTGAACCTTTGTAAGTCACCTCTAGACGCTGTGGCCCACTCACTGATAGGCATTTTGGTTCTCAATAGGTCAATGAAGATCGGAATTCCACCATTCTCAATCTTCTAAAACGGCTCAATGGCGTCAACAGCTGGCCAGACCAAGGAGGATAAAGACACCTTGTAGAAGTGTCGGCGGTGTCATTGGTGTTACTTCCTGAATTCATCTTCGCACGAGGGATTCATCCAGCAGATCCTCACAAGATAGGCCGTCAACTTGATTTCACTGGCTGCATCCATATCATTGGTTGCACTCATCATTGTGCTTGGATTTCATTGGCTTAGCCAGGCCTCCCACTGATGATAATCCGAAATGAGGCGTCGTCATCAGCCTCTCGGAAGCTCGGTGCTCACAGTCAATACTAGCAGACGCCTTTGCCTGGGCGCCTGCTATCCTCCCCTTGCGCTTGGCGTCCGTACAGCTATTCTTCAACGTCTGGCCATGGTGGTGTAGGAAATCAAGACGATTGCCGCCTCCTCGCCTCAGCTGTACAGCCACATGATTCTTGATTCTCCATCGCAACATACCAGGCAGTGGGTACCTCTCGCCCCTGGCATTTTCTGATATTCGCATAATTCTGACACCTCGTGCATTCAAGATCTCACAGGTTACAATCAAGATTCGGAATCAACTCATCAAGGCCAAGACAGACCCTCCTTTTCTGAGTAAGCATTGATCAACTTACCAGCTCTCCACTTTTTTTTGATTTTTCCTGAAGGAGTGCGAAGCATTCGATGCACGGGCGGGAGAACACGCACCTGTTATCTCCGAAGACATGGCTGCTCAGCGCCTTCGTCTTTCTAGACTTACAGCCTTTGACAGGGATAACCTCCGTTGAGCACACAACCCTCCACTCGACCCACCTAACCATCTACAAAATTGTCGTCTGGATCTTGATGTTCAATTTTTCTCGCTTCCGTGCAGCCGCTTGCTTTACTGAATAAGGCTGATATGGGCGACAATGGTTCCCATCGGCAGACCTCAACATGTTCTTGCCTCCCTACAGGAATACGCTGGTGGCTTTAGAAAGTATGACCCAAACCGTATCTGTAAACATCATTTTAACCTTTCCTCTCAGGGACATTGCACTACTGGGTAACATCTCCGATGCTCCCTTGGTGTCCTGGGCATTCGGACCTGTGACCCCGGAATTTTAACCATCAGACACTTACTGGACGGCTGTCCCTCAACTGGCAGCAGCAGTTGTTCTTTCGGTTGGTTCATTCGTAGTGAGTGGAATCATGAAATGGTGAAGGTGAAGTTCCCAGCAGTGTGATCTATGATCAAGAAGTACTAATGTGATATACAGCTATAGCGCATCCACCTGAGCTCATCTGGAACTGCAATGCTCAAGATTTATGGCCTGACGTGGACGTGGGGTTCAAGTTGTCTTTTTTCATCATCAACATCCTAGAGCCGTCAAAGCCAAGGGAGCTTCTACTCAGCTGCCGTTCTACAAAGAAGGCTTCCAGATTCGTCAATTCCATCGCGGTCGTCGCAGAATCCCTGAGGTGGAGCCAGTAACACCCAAGAGACGCGAACTCACTGGAGGAGTTCAACAGCAGAAATCACGTATGAGTTGCGCGAGATGTCGATCCCGAGGTTGTATATCAACAATCTACCGTAAGTTGCTCTCGAGGTCTTATTCTGAACGGAGGTTCACGACGTCCTTTCGCCTCTGACAGGGCTTTGCCGCTGGCTCTAGAAAATCTGCCAAACAGTACTGTGCGTAACTGAGGCGCTTGAAACAGACCAGCTGCTTGGATGATTGTCGTCCTGGAATTGAGGGAAAGGTAAGTTCAAAGCCCCCGACGCGGCATGTCCATCGGAGCAACGAACTATCTACTCATTCAAATGTGGTAGGATGCCCCGTTTTTATCGCAAGCCTCCTACCACCCACCTTTCCATTTCGGTAGGTCGGTCAGTGGATGAGAACACTCGCGACGATTGTGATTGTGATTAATTTTCGTACATCAGTCGCGCGTGGCTTCGTATCTGAAGATGTAAGCCAGATACACTGCAATGATGTTTCTAGGAAGCGGAGTGTGAGCATCCATGCTTTGCGGCTCTTTCCCCCTTGCTGACCGTAAGTTATTACAGGCTTTTCTCGCCGTACTTGGCCCGGGAGGGTTGGCGACTAATGGGTCAATCCCAAACTCCTCAGCGATCGGGTCGTCTTTGGTCGTTTCCCTCTTTCAAACGAATGACAGTTCGAGATTCAAGCGGAGCGATTACATTCAACTCAACCTTCTGAGGAGTCCAAGCGCCCTTCGTGACCTGACCTCGTGAGCTGGGCTATTTCCTTTCTCACATTATCGCACAGGTTAGTTTATTGTCAATCCTCGAGTTAGACCTACTGACAGATTTCCTTACTCAGAAAGTCATGAAGCTGTCGTCAAGTCTGACTCCGGGTCAGGTCAGGCTAGGTCACGCCGAACGGGTCGAGAAAGATTGTGGAAGAGGAGCACCAGAAACTAGACAGGGAGGAGGAACCTGACCAGCGGAAGTAACTTGCGGACGACGCTGAAGGCGAACAGCACAAGAGAATGACAATAATGGAATTACAGGCCTACCTGCAGCTCCTTAACCCCTCTTCACCCAGACTCCCATCCAACGGCCTCTTGGCTTGTTCATGACTCCCTAAATCAAGGAGTGAAATAGTCAAGCAAGGAGTTTCTCGAGTGTCTTCCCTCGCCTGAGCATGCAAGACGATCAGTCTAGGCAGGGCACGGAACCCCAGCGAACGACGCCGTGATCTCGGAGATCTGTTTTCAGAAATACACCCCATACTGAACAATTGTGGCGAGTCGACGTTTTATTTTGGGCATCCGAAAGTGTTCCTCGGAAGGTTCCTCTTGTGCTTCGGCAGGGACAGATGCTTTGCGAGCAGAATCCCTCTACATCACCGTCCGAGTCTACTATGCGTATTGTGGATGAGGCTGAACGACAGGTAGTAACTTCTAATCCGCTCAAAGACCACTGAACTGACATGATCCCTACAGGATCGTGTATCTCTCGCTCCAGAAAGAATGGGAAGTCGCTGATCGAAAGAATGACGGACAGGACAACACTGGAGGTTCTACAGACAGGATGGTGGAAACTGTAGAGGAGGAGGGTGGGGGAGAGGAAACAAGGCTACCGCACCTGCAAGAAATGGCTTCACGGAGTTTACTACCCAGGATGGGTCTTGGTTCAGATCCGCTCTCTCGGCTGAGCCCAAGCATATTACTAAGGCTACCCTCGTCTTCACGAGGAGGAGGAGGAGGATAAAGGGAATCAAGCTTCAGCCATGGATAGGAACGAGGATATGCAACGCTTGCTGTGTTGGAACTGTACTCTACATCTGGGGTGAGCAACGTTCCGCGCTTCTTCGTCTCGCCGTTGGATTAAATTTCCTAGATCTCCTTGCACGAAACTTGCTCGTGACGGCTACCCCGTTCCACTACCGTGCCAGACAGATATCATGAGAAACGTGTGGCCTAACGAGAGCTGCGTTGAGATGGCGTTCAAGCAAGCGATGCTGAAGCAGACGATTAAGAAGGTCAGTGATTCTCCTGTCTTTACTTATCCTTCGCAGCATCTGAAACCAGTTTACAATCTTAGCTTTGTCATCTCGCTATCCGCACGATTCCCAGCTGTAAACTTGGTATCAGGGCCCCTACGAAGTTCTGGTCCATGCTATGTTCCGTCAAAGTATGACAGCCTTCATCTGTGGCCTAACGGAAAAGTAGGTCACGGAAAAGATTTCCTCTGCTGGTCAAACTCCAGACTCGTAATTGTTGTCAGGAGCTGGAGACTTAAAGGCATGTTATCGGAGTAGGTGCGATTCCAATGCTGTCCCCCTTATGCATCGACAATATCTGATTGTACTGTTGGGTTTAGGTTTGCTGCCGTCGCTTACAACTGATGGCGACTGGAGAAAAGGCACCCATACTCGTTGCATGATCTACAATGGTTCGTTGTTCATCCATTTCTCAACGCCGTACTGATCTTTTACGACGTCACAGATTTCGCCGCAGGATATACCTTGTTTTGAACAATGCCAACGCATTGAAACTATCCTATCACAGCCTATCTAGGGACTGGGGACGTTGGCTCCGAATAGGAGGTACAAGCCTGATTCTTCTAGCCGTTGGCTGAGGAGATGCTGACTCTTACCTAAACTAGATTACAGATACATTCCATGCGAGATCGATGGTAGAGAGGGCGCCAGCCATCTTTGTAAATTGGTGACACGCGCTGCAACTTGTGATGGTTCATGGTCCCTGCTACCTCGGCGCATCTCACCGTGCAACACCTACTCTTCATAGCGTCGCGCCCGGAGCATCTGCGGAGACTCTTGTCATAACGCACCTCCTCCTATGCTTACTCTGGGGAGTTCTCCGGAGCGGAGGTTCGCATTATTTCTACCTGTGTTGTCCAGAGCTCAATGAATCTTTGTTTAGATGTGTGAATTCTGGCGTTAGTTGTGGGAAATCAAGGTTCTGGGGTGTAGAGACATGGACGCCCTTTCCTCGCCGTTTGGAGGCTTTCTCGGCCCCCATAGTGACGGCTTTGGGACGCGAAAGACGAAGGCAAGCTTCAAATGAATATAGTCAAGTTCGTCTTCTCGATTTCTAACGGCTTCATGTATCTAACACATCTTTCCGCAGACATGCCTGACGTCCTCAAAGACGCAAGCGATATCTTCTAGAGAATAGGGAAAACATTCATTCCACAAATCCGCCAAAGAGACGCAGCTCTGTCGCCTGTCTCTCATGTACGACATACTCCTACCTTCCCTGCCGTTCACTGTTGTGGAAAACCGACAGTTGAAAGGCGGTTGGGTCGACTCGTTCAAACTGGAGGAATACAGTCTGCGTCTCTAGCAGTACTACCGCGGTCGCAATGTTTGTTGCTTGTCCGAAGCTACCTGAAGAGCATACTTTCTAAGTTTGTATTCCGATTTAAAAGGCGACAAGTTTCATTTCCTTTGTATTTTCGGTACCATTTACAGTATGTTTTTGTTGATTTCCCTCCTTCTCTAGCAGTAATTTATTATACTTTTGATGACTGCGTCTTGAATTTATCACATCCGTGATGCTTGTTTTGCCTGTGAATCATCTGTAGCATTTCGCTCTAGGGAGCAGGTCTACAAACCCGATGAATTCTTCTTTGCACTTCCTCCTTTCTCAAGCAGAATCCGCTGCAACATAATTGGCGAGGGCACACGTGCCAAGAGACTGCTCCTTCTGTTTGTCTCTCTAGCTCAATCGAGCTCAAAGGTGGCCTATCTCGACCTGAACGCCCACATTGAGATGAAGAAGGGCCATAGAGGAATCTCGCAGTAAGAATCTGGGCAGTAGGGTGCGGGTTAGCAAAGATTCGTCTCCAGCAATAGCCCTTGTTGACGTCCATCTTACCCTGCAGCTTTACGTGGCTATGGCTCGCCTCGGCTTGACATTCAACGGCACGCCGAAAAGAGACCACTGCTGACTTTACTGCGAACACTGTACAATCTCGACGTTGGGAACCCGGCACTCAGCCTCGCGATGGTGGAAGGGATTTGTTTCCTGGAACCCTCGTTCGAATACTCGGCCGTCACGCTATCACAGAAGAGACGTAAGTGTATATGTCCTTCACGGCCAAGGAACAAGCAATTGTATTTCGCCATGTGATTTGCCCCAAGCGCTTTAACAAGGATACCTAAATTACAAGACACTGTAATACCAGGTCCAAAAAAGTCTGCTCCAACAGACGCGTGCTTCATCCAATACATCACTGATTGCAAGGCCAAGAACCGAAGCCACCGAACGGTGCACCCTGAGCAGGCATACCACCATGAGGCCAGTAGGAGTATCCCTGCTCGCCGTGTTGCATAGGTGCAGGTGCCTGATGGTGATATTGCGTCATCGAGGAGTTTCCCGTATATGGAACCATGTTGTTCATGTTGTTCTGAGGAAACCTGGTATCGGGATATTGTGGCGAAGTATTCATGTAGTGTGAGGGGTTGATGGGAGGTATCATATGCCCATGTAGCGCACGCGATGGGTTAGCCATTGCAGATGACTGATTTGCGCCATAAAAGCCTCGACCGATGAGAGGTTCCCCACGAAAACCTATGTATGCATCCTGCGTAGCTCGCATTCCACCCTGAGCCGTGTCCTCGGCTCCATTTCTCCAGCTCATATGATCGTACGACGGAGGAGCCGCATACGGCGATACAGAGCTTTCTTGCTGAAGCATCTGAGAAAAGCTTTCCGTCCCATGGATAGACGGCGCTCGGGAGAGCACAACAGTCGACTCAGCACCGATGTTATAGTGGTTTGGGAGCGCTGATGAGCTGTCAAATGGCCCGGGAGTAACGTCCCACCAGGGTGGATCAGCCTGGTTTGTCAACTGGGAATGGCTGCTCGCGAGTACACGCGAGACAGGCACATCTTCTGAATGCTGTTTGACGATGCCAGACAGGCTTTCGCCGGTCGGATGCGGCTCAACCTCAGCAGGACCGTCTGGAAAGTGAGCTGGAGCGGTGTGTTCTCGGCCACCCTGAGATGGTGGGTCCATGTCAATATCGGTATTTGGGGATTCAGCCGAATGCATCCCAGAAGTGTTGGCTGGGGAATTCGGAGTATTTTCCTCTTTTGCGTGCTTGACCTTAGCATGGTGAACACGAGGGCTCTCCGATGGCCCCTTTGAGAAAATAGTGGTTGTAGAATTATTGGATGTCGCCCCAGTATCTGATATATGATCCGGGTTGTTACGGATTTCAGTCTGCGCCTGAGACGGAATTGACCGGTTTCCGTGCATCTTCTCATTGCCATCAGGATGACTGTCGGCGTGAGGAGACACAGGAAAATCCACAGGTTGCTCGGGATCTTGACTAGAAAAGCGCTGGTCGTCGAGTGGTAAAGCTTCGGGTTGTTCATCCTCCTTAACGAAAGGTGCTTTGCCGGTGCAGATATATACGCTGCGAGCCTTACGCTTAGACGTAGCGCAGTGTGGCCCTGTCCTCATGACTGGACGCTTTCCTTCTTGAAGATCTAGGGAGGGGGAGGATGGAACGATGAGGCGCTGAACAGCATAACTGTATCCAGAATACATACCTTTGATGGCTGAGCGATCTGTGAGTTTCTCAAACCATATGTCCCCTTGAATAAGGGCTGTCGCCAGCATGTTGAGCTCCCACTTTTTCAACACTCTGATTCCTTGACCATCGTTTGCCTTCGTTTCGTTCTTCCGTTTCTCGTCGTCTTTATGACGATCTTTCCCCTTCATTCCATTCTCCTGTTCTTCGTCGTTATCATCCTCATCAGCACCTTCAAGTTGAGCCTCTTCCGCCGCTTTCGACTCGGCTGTCGCTTCCTGGAGCGCCTTTGCATTCTTGGCTGCTTTAGCCTTATCGATTTCGACCTCGACCGAGTATCTGCAGTCAACGGGATAGCCCCTGAGCACAAGCTCCGCATCGGCCAAAGAACGTGGAAGCGTCTTCCACTTCACAGCCACCTTTGTCTTTCTATCGGCATAAAACTTGTTGAATCCGCAATCAATCTTGCCGTTTGATGCTTCCTCTAAGAACGGAGAGCGATGAGACCTTGTAACACACCAGAAGTTCAAGAACATACCAAGTGCACTCGAAAGAGCGTATCGGCAAATGACAGCAGGGTCAACCTTTTCGTCTAGTTCGGACAGGAGATCCTCTAACTTCTCCTTGCTAGTCTTGGTCGGTATCGGGGTAGTATTATCTTTGCCGACTTTGACTGGAGCTGGGGTAGATTTGATTTCAATGACTCCGGAACGGTCGCTGTCATCGCTTGTATTCGGGGGCTTCGGTTGTTGAGGTCGGATGGCAGCATCGCGAGCTCTCTGTATTCGGAATGAACTATTCAACGAGATGTCAGATACTACGAGAACGCCATGCTTCAGGATACTCACTCAACATAATGTTGCAGGAAGCTTATGGCGTCTTCTTCGTTGATCACAAATACTTTGTCCTTCCAAACCTGAGCTTCGGTCAGTATCCGTCCCGTATAGGTCATGGTGACAGCTTACATTAGGCAAATGAGAGGGCGCTATTGCTCGCCCAAGGCCAGGGTCTGCGCGGTTGCCCACGATAATGCCAGTAAGATGAAACCCTTGCTCGCGGGCATCTTCAACAAGTTTTTCCGTCCTCTTGCAGAGCTTTTCGTATTGTCGCTTTCGGTCGCCGACCGTCGCGTTTCCGAGGGAGTGTTCACTCTCTTTAGCCATAAGCATCTGGAGAATCGTTTTGAAGCTTGTCTCCGATTCTTTTTGCTGCTCGATATTCCAGGCATAGTTTGCCGAGCCTAAAGCATCTTGAGATTGAGCAAAAAACGAATGCACTAGCGAACTTACAGCCTTTTATCCCCGATTTCGCTTCTTCTTCTTCTTGGTTTCGATAGAAGTATTTTTGCCAGATGTTATAGTCATTGTCGGATCGAGGAGAGGTGGATGCAATCGTGACATTTAAGTCAGAGACGAGACCTTGTACCACAGCCTTGATAGGCGTCTTAGTTTTAGCAGCAATGCCTTCTAAGATCTTCCGGGCGTCGAGCAGAACAGTTTGCAACTCGGTCCAATTGCCGTCCGTCGGACGAATATTTCCCGAAGTATCACTCTCTGCCCCTTCAGCCAACTTCTTTGAATTGTTTTCCCGACCACCCGTCTTCGAACGTTCCGGTGATGTCGATGAGTAGCTTTGGGGATGGTCAGAAGCTTGGGTTGACTTATGTTGTGCTTGGGACGGATTCAAATTGGACTTCGGTGACGAACGCGCCATATCACCAGAACCATCGAGAGTGGGTGGAGGTGGATGACGGAAATCACCCTGCGGACTGTAACCGACTTGGAACAGCGGGGTCGGCGCGCCAGCGGATTTCTGGTTCAACGACTCAGACAAGTCGGGTCCACGGACGGTAAGTGGCGTTTGGACGCTCTCCTTGTCTCCCAGACTCTGGTTGTCCGTGTCTAGACCAACCCTCGTGTCCATAGGTGTTCCCGCATCTGCAGGGTTAAATAGGGGAGAGGATGACCGCGGGACGTATCGTGCCAGATCAAAATGGGACACGTCCGACGAGGTTGGTGATTGAGGCGAGGGAGTGGAGTGATCGTGATTCTTCCTTGCAGGCGGTGGAAGGAGAGGTGACGGAGGCTGTTTACCTTCAGTAAGTGCTACTGTTGTCACTGTCTTCAGCGTCGGCGAGGAGAGTTGAGAAGAAGGACGACGAATTGGTTCGCCTGCAGTTTGAACCGGCGCTTTCGTAGGAAATCTATCCGCAGCGGGTGATATAGCTCCAGTTAATGTTCCAGGAACGGGAACTGTTTTCAACGAGGAGAAAGTAGTACGAGGAGTACGCTTGCCCGTTGGTGGAGCTGGTGATCCATCCTTCTCGGAAGAGCCATTGCTACGGAGCACCCCAGAGGGTACGCGTTTCTGAGTACAGGGGATGTGGGGTATACCTCTTTGGTTGGCATCGGGATTTGGCTGCAGGTTCTCCGCGATTGAGTCAGTTGCCTTTGGCCGTCCAGATCCTGGCAACTTGAGTATGACTCTGCCACCTTTTTGCTGCACGATGGGTTGTCTCTCCGGGGAGTCACGACGAGTACCGTGTAGCATAGCAACGTTGGAGGGATCAGATTTTGTCGCTGGATCCAAGTCTTCCATTCGCAAGTCGAGCAGCTTACGGGTGGCTGCAGGCCCCAGATCCTTCGTGATTCCGCCTTCATCGCCTCTTCTCATTTTGTTGCGTTCTATGAATTCGGCAACAAAGCCGTTTGGTTCTTGGGCGGCACTCTGACGTGCTCTCGAGGAGGACACAAACTTAGTTCGGAGTGCCATGCCTCCACCCACTTGGCGATTCAATGCTGATTCATCGTCCTCTTCCTCCTGAGAAGAAAGGCTGTCGCTATAGTGGGAGCGCACATGTCCCTGCTCAGCGTCGTCGATGAGGATTGTCTGGTCACCAGGATGTTGCATGAGGAGGGTGAGAAGCGGTGAGCACGCTTGACGCCTCAAGGTTGTCGAAAATGAGGAGAGCGTTTAGCCCAGACCGACCGTGCAGTCTGAGAACTTTGAATATTGATCCATGGAGGGTGGAGGGTTTTCGTGGATCAACATGATAAGGTAGTCGTCGAAGTTGTGGTATTGGCACCGACGGTTTCGCAACGTAGACGGAGGTAATGTGAGGCCCATTTTGGAATAAGCCGTCGGGACCTTCGGCAACGTCCGTCTTGGCGCATGATCTGATTCCTGTCCACATTCTGCCACCCTCCTCCGGCTTGCTTCATGATTTGGCCGTCCTGTATGAAAGTACAGTGATGCATTCCGACTTTGAGGCTCACTAGCTACCCTCGAATAACCTGGCAAGCTCTCCTGCTTCAACTACTCAGTGGTCACTCATGCGCATGGCCCTTTCCAGGACGATCAGAATGAGAACCTCCCAATTTATGATTTAGCTTTCGAGTCCGTTTTCCGTTGGTAGGATCTGAGTTCATCAGCCTCATACAATATTCCAGCATACCTGGGAACAGACTTTCGTGCGTGTAATCGATCTAAACAGAGTGAAGCCTGTGATGCTAATTCAAAACGGATAGGTCAATCTAACGGCGGATTATTAGACAGTCGCTTCTCATTTCGTCGCCGAGGTGTCTTGGAAGTATCCATGGAATCATTTTAGCCAACTTATCCCGTAGGAATGGCCTGATTACGACATATTGAGCTGATGAGCAGCAAATTACGGCGTCAAGAGGTCTGAGTGTGGCGTATTCCAGGTCGACTTCACTATTCGGCTGCATGCGTTTGATCCGCTGAGAGGCAGGAAACAGTGGCCCATAGCAACTCCGTGGATTTCTCGAGTCTTGACGAAATTTTGACTTGTCAAATATGCTCGTCGATGCTCATCCTTCTGACCGCCACCTGAAACGGTGGTCTTGTCTTCTGTCCTGGTGAAACTTCTGAATTTCTTGTGGAAACCAGATTTTTGGGGTTCCCATGCATTCCCCATTTTCTTAAGAATACAGACTTCGCGTCAAGGAGGTCGTCCCACAATGTCCTCTCCTAACACTAGCTACTATCAATCTTCCTCTCCGACTCTCTCAATGCCGTGTCCACGACAGGAAGATCGAGCTTCGGACCGAGCGGATGCGCTCATACAACACCGGTCCAAGTTGGAAGTCTTGAAGCGATATCGTAGGTTATGTACCTTTGGGCGGAGTCTGCAAGATTGGATAGATTATGAAACGTGAGCTTCTCGTTTGCCTGGTCGATGTCTTTCTGATCGGCAACATTCTCCTAGACCCTACGCCAAGCTCGCATCTAGTGGGCGGATTGTCCGTCTCGACGCCAAACGTCTTGCTCGTTTGAAAGGACCATGGATACGGCCTATCTGTCCTCATGTCGGTATAGAATGCTCAGAAGAAGACGCACAGATGGAGTTACACCTCTCTCAACTGATCGATGGCAAAGTCGTCGATCTCTTCAGAGCGACGACCCATGACTGCGACTTCTCCAGTGAGTAACTGTCTCATGAGTCCAATGTACTCACTGTTGACAGATTTGTTATTCCAGTCATCCTTCCTCCGGACGGAAGCCGCCCAGTCTTAACGTCTGCCTCTGAGCTCGCATGCCGTGTGTTGTGCTTCTTCGGCCTCAGTTCTTGTCTAATACCCTCCTGTTTATAGAGCCTCCAAAATACAAAACAGAAGATGGTGACAGTAAGCCTTGATGATACGTTTACGACGAGAATATAACGGCTAAATCCTACTTTTCTAGTTATCTTCACCCCGAAGCGCATTGTAATAGCTCCCGCAAACCCTCGCATATCTCCCCTTCTCTACTATTCAAGTCCTACCAATTCACCTCGGCCTTTGGCGCGAAAAGGTTGCGCATCTCGTAAGCGCTTCCTTGAAGTCGCCTTGTACATGTCAGAGGCACGCAAATCCTTCGGTGAGTCGATGAGTCGATGAGTATACCAATTGAACCTCAACTCGTACTCGGTACAGATTCCGCGATTGTTGGTGAAGTTCGCTACCGATTCGAGACTGGATTTTATGACGGTACGATTATCATTGCGGTTCTGAGCAGTTCTGTTTATACACGATATCTTAGAACACCCCGATCTTCACCCCACTGCTTCAATTAGTGAAACGCATCGCATTCTGGAACCCTATGACGCCAAACTGCTTCCACGGTGTATTTCGGCGGCATTTCAACTAAACTCCTTTTTGGAGATTGACCTCATACCCATGTTAAGGGAGTATTTATCACCCTTTGGCTTGCCCATGGCTATCTTGACTCTTCTGCTCAAAGACATCACGACCTGCGATGCTTGTCTTTGCGTCTTCTCGAACCAGGCGTACAACACCCATCTTTCTAAGGTAGAGACGGACAAATCGTTCGAATGGCGATGTAGGAACTCTTACTCGACTATATCTGGTAAATTTTTATCTCCAGAGCTCTGATCACCACATCTAACGGCGTTCATCCTTCCCTCAGTCGATCAAGAAGATTCTCACTTGTCGCTTGAAGAGAGGAAGAGGCTTCGCACATACCTCCGTAACACCGAGTTCCACGCGGACACTATGAGCTACCTCCGAATGCCCCTCGCAGGAGCATTCATCTCTTGGAACTCTGCTTTAGGTGTTCCCCAGGATGTTTGGGCCGTCATTAGCACAACCTCAGTAGAGTGTAAAAAGTGCCGTCTTACTCGATCGTATCAAGGACACCTCGTACACAAACCGTTCTGTTCGAAGACAGATTGGTTGCAAGCCAAGCGTGAATTGTCCCAACCAGCGCATTGATCCATCGCCTATAAATTCATCTAGCTAGTTTTGTAATTACTCTGCTGAATAAACCGTTCTTGAAAGACGCTCAGAAACGCAAAATAGCTCTGGTACTCATGCCAACAATCGATGAACGCCAGCTGTTGCCTATCGATACGAGGTGAACTCATTAGTGTGCGGCCTCCACGCTGGATTTGGCTCCAGAATTATACAGTCTGCAGCAACGCGCTGGGACCTTGTCTCTCGACAGACAAATACACGAAAACGTCCTGATATCGACGAGTCGTATAAGGTTCATATGGAGCCTGAGTACTGAGTACGAACCTCACTAGCAAGATCGGACAGGAAGCGAAGTGGCACGACGTGTATACGGGTAGTTCTACGTAGCAAGTACAGGGGAAAAAGAGAAGGTGTCGAATGTATGAGTCCATGAGGTATACATATGTGTGATGCGTGGTGTGACCTCTGGCTCTGTGGGAGGCGTAGACCTTACAGTATCTTTACCAATGGTTGCGTGAATCTTGTGGTATAATGGTATGAGAAATGATTCCCGCTACTTTTTACATAAGGTAGTAGGGGTAAAGATAGACGGAAAGCCGTGCATGTTATCTCTGCTGCAGCCCACCCAACCTCGTCCAGCTGAGGTCTGATTGAACATGACCACGCTCGTTAATGTGGTCCTTCCACTATGCTCACATTAAATCGGAAGACACTATGGTATTGGCAACGCCTTGAGGACCAGGAGACGCAAAGGGACCAAAACTGGTTAACGGAAGATCCATCGGATTCCATCCACCCGTTTTTCCTCCACACCCCCTGCTACGAGATGATGTACCTATCTGGCTGGTGACGGGTAGCAGGTGACTACTGCGAACATGACCTGTTGGATGTTTACTCATGGTTGCCCACGGAATGACGGGTCGGAATAGCAGGTCGAAGCTGGCGAAGTTTTGTAGAGGGAAGTCTCAAGGCGACCTTCAGCGAGCCCAAACTCATTGGATCATTTCTGAGAACACTCAACCAAAATATGAGCGTTTATCAGCAGATAATGATAATCCCCATCCAGATGAAAGTTGAATTATCTAATGATTATCTAATTATGATCTGTTGCTATATATGGTGTCTGTCAGTGCGACCCTGGTGTTGAACATTGAACCAGCCCGGGTATCTCCATATTCTGGATATGAGTATGTCTGCCGAAATAATTCCATTTATAGCCTTGTTCCTGACCATCATATGCAGACACCCGCGCAACAAAGAGCCTGTCGATCAGTGGGAGGACTTTGAATTGTGCGTCTCTTCCATGGTAGTCGTGACGTGGATACTAAGTCGCGCTTTTAGCTTCATCTATCGCTCAAGGGCCCCCTTCCCATACCACAGCTTCTTCACAGCGCCTGATTAAGGCTTCTGCCCGGAAGGCTTTGGTACGAAAACTCAAAGATGTCCATCAACTTGCCCTTCGGATGGGTGAAGGAGAACCTTTCTACGTGGCAGTCCTTGATGCCTGGTCGGAGCGTTTCTCTGAAACTGAGCGTCAGCAGCTAAGATCTCTGAAGGTCAGTTTCACCCTAACATTTTTGTTTTTTGCTGACAGACCCGTCAGCGTCTGATGGCCGACTTTCACAATAACCCTCCTGACTTCTTTGAAGATACTGCCGACGAGGACGTGGAAGTTCAAGTATGTTTTCTGCTCTCCATTGACTTTGGTCCTGATACCAGAATGCCACAGGAATTAGCACGTCTCAATATCGACGCCGACGATAAAGAACAGCTCTTTGGCAACTGGAGGGGCGCATTATCGATTGGTCTGAGTCAATGGTCATCTGAATATCACGAGCCAGTCTACCATCAACTTGGGAGTGGACCGGCACGAAGATTTTCACGAAGGCGGTGGCAGGAGGAATTTCGACGGTACTTTGCGGATGATCCGAAATACTGCGATATGACAACGTATGCCGCGACGATGTGGTGATGATGTTCACCTATCGTGCTAAATCTCTCCAATATCTTGTCTTGGTGCTCCCTTGTATTCACTTCATAACTATTCTTGAACATTCTGTAGCGGTCTACTCTGTCCTCACAGTCGTTGGCAATTCGAGAGATTGAGCTCATCGTCGTTGGAAAGACGTAATGTAATAGACTCAGACTGCAGTGGAGTGGATGAGCTTGCTAGATGTATGTTCAATGTCGCCGTTCTATGAAATTTTACCAGTTGGGTGGCTTTTCGTAGCATTAAGTATCCCATTGCTTTCAAAGGTCTTTCTCCTCGCGTGTGACACTCGCAGTAGACGGTCAAGTCGAGATAGGGTCAAATCAACAGAATGACTGACATTCCTTGTACAACACAATGTGACTAAATCCCTTTCACCTCTTCTCGCTCCGACGTCTATTGTTAGCGGTGGACTTCAGTACGGGAGTTGTAGGCCCACAAAAAATAGAGCTACCTCAGCCGCCCAACAGCGTCGACTAGTCCATGTTCATGGGGTCGCGAGTACGTAAACTACGACGGGAGACCTCTTCACAGCCGTCAGCTGAGGTCAACGAGTCTTGAGGTTCGTCACGACGGCTAGGTCATTGTGGCTCAGTTAGCAGGTGATTATGGAACAGGCACAGCGTAGGTCAATTGAGAATGTTATTACCAGGACCAATAGACAACGTACCCGTCGGATCATCGAAAATAGAGAAAGTTTAGGATGACCAGCCCGGTCGACAAACCCTGCCAGTGCTTTAGCCTGGTATACTTCAAGAAGAAAACGTAGTCAGGATACTAATTGCGCCAAATGTCTGGTGAGTTCATAGTTTCTACAAGGCAACGGAATTTCCCAGCCCTACCCCGTGGAACTGGAGCAGTGCCCTTGGTCGGGCGTGACTTGGCCCACCGAATTAGGTTCAACAATATAATAAATGCGGTGATGGGGCGAAGCGAGGGGGCTCCGTCAATGATGCTGAGTAGATCTGATGAGACATTTCGATCAAAAAGTACCCAGAGTCATGAAAGGTAACTGACCTTCTTGCGATCCCGTATGTCAGGCTGTCCCGGGTTCTAGACACGGTTTCCAACTTTTGAAGCCAACGGAAGAGTTCATGCCTGCGCCGACTCGGAAGCACCATCAGATCTTTCCCCGATTTCTTCGACCCCAGCCTGGATTCACAATCGGCTCAATATAATCATGATGTAGTCATTGATAGAAAAAGACGTAGTATCAGTGGCGTGAGCCAGCTCTTCCTTTGACCAAGCATCTAGTTTCAGCACGGTCAGTAGCACGGCTCCTATCAGCAGATGTCTCGCGGACAGGCGTTCTCTCTCTGGAAGGGTACATGAAATGCTATGTCAGGGGAAGAAGAAGTGAGTGGCAGGCAATCAGACAAACGTTCCATACGGCACCGTCCATAACGAGAAGCTCAAGTACTCGACGGAAACTGTGGATGAGAATTGCATCATCACGGGACCACAGCGGCATTTACCTGGATGCTCCTTGAGTTACTTATGCAACGTAGTCGGTTTGTAATAATACCAAATGCCAATTGAGGTATATCCAGATCGTTTCGCTGTGCTTTTTTGACGTATAGAAGAAACAGATGAAAGGGGAACAACTGTGAAGTGAGAAGTGCGCTCCACCCCCAGCATGCGTTAGAACGGTTCGGTTCTCATCGACGACGAGAAGCTGGTCTTCGTCATGAAATCATCCCAGACCAAAGGGTCAATTTCTTGGGATACCTTTGAGAGACCAGTTGCAGGACGCCTTAGTGTTTCTAGTCTGCAGCGTAGCCGACTTGAGGACACCGATTGTGAGAATCGATCTTGAGTACATACCGTCTATTTATTGAATTGGGGTCAATTACATGGTCTGATCGCTGGAGAAGAACGTTGTGTACTTGTAGATATCACGCTCTGTCCGAAACCTTCCGCCTGAGCAGTCTATGGAAGTACATACCAGCCTATTCAGGGGAATCCCCTGTCTGCATTCCATAGGCCGGTGGCAGCAAAGTTAATGCGTTGTATTAGAGGTAGCTGGGCCCTTGGAAAGGGTAAGTGTGAGGTTCACGGTGAGGGATGGGCAGATGATGACGAACTTGTCTGATTTGTCCTCCTCTACGTTCCCACACTTCAACCTCTTCGGTATGCTCCGATTCTAGGTCATCTAATTCTCGATATGTACACGACAGCGAGACTTTTGGGCAATTCACATGCGTTACAATATCCTCCAGGTACCTGACGAAGGACAAAGGAGAATCACTCAACGGAAATCTTGTCCAATCTTTTCCGAATATGTCTCCCCCTTTTGACGCTTCTATTTACGGGAGCATTGCCTCTCCCGAAGTCGATAGGTGAGTATCCGAAAAAAGGTGGCAAAACGAGTCTTCGGAGGTTTGTTGAGTCCAGGGCTAAAGAAAGCTTCGTTGTTCGCACGCGACCTCGATCCTCAGCCACAACGGCAATGTATGAGAGAGAAGAACGCACGAACGACAAACGGCGAGCACCATCGACTTCAACCAGGTAGTCTTTTTGGTTATGAATACCTCCGTTCTACCATTCTACCCTGAAATCGGCCACCTAAGTCTGCCTCGTCCTCTAGGATTCAAGTATGCATCAGAGCTTCCTTGATCAGCGGATTTCGATCAAAGACGAGATCTTCCGAGTCCTCAACCAACTATTACTATACCTCTTCTAATAATTCATCGACGTACGGATATACCAGGGTGTACTGCCACCCAATTTACTGGAGTTAGCCACCAGTCACTAGTCACTGGTCACCCCTCAATTTCTGGTAATCTCGTCGGAGTTCCTCGCCATTTGGTCTGAAACTGCCAGTGGTTAAGACGTGCGTTCTCCAGGAATTCCCTCGAGCACCCTCTTGGCCAGTCTTTCTTTCACACCCTCCAAACTTCGATCATCTGAATATGCTTACCGCTGCCCCTAACTAACCACACGTCAGCTAGGTCTTCCCTGTGTTGGTCGAGATGTGATGCCAGATTGAGCCTTGAGCCTGGTTGCGCGGTGACTCCCTCCGGGCGATAGCCTCAAGAAAGCCATGTCACACGTGTACATACATGGCCTGGGCACACATTTATACGCGAAGGACAAACCAAAAAGGTTTATAAGCAAAGTGAGAGGCATTTTGCACGATACTGTTAGCAGAGAAACTGGCGCCCAAACGAAATTTGTTCATTCCCTGTATTTAGGCATAATCTCTGACTCAGGCCGTAAGGATTAGATGAGGGAAGGCGAGCGAAGGAGGCGGATATTATATCCTCTCCAAGTTCGTCGAAGAACGGCCTGGGACAGTCGTTCTATAGGTGGCGTCTGTTCACATGTTCTCTTTCTTTGCCAGGTGATTGGCCTATACGTTGTCCCAAGGCTAGACTTTGCCGTTGCTAAACGAAGTGTGCGAATAGGACATCTATCAAACACCTGTGTAGAACCCTTTCTCCACGGTAGGGCCGGCGTTCCTCTCGATGGCAATGACGATGATGAAAGAGCCGATCATGATATTGAATTATCAATGTAGGTACAGTTCCGCGTGCATATTTTGTTAATGCATCAAGGCTGCGACCACTCCAGCCAACCCTTCTCATCCGAATACACGTGAATTATCTTCCCCGTCTCCATCTGCTACCCGTCCTCCCCACTACCAGCCAAGTAGTCGACGTTGACTACTCCAGTAGCTCGACCAATCGAGTGAGCTTCCATTCCAGTAGCAATTGAAAGCGTCCTCTTTGTCATACTATATTCCAAGGGTACACGATCGGATGAGATTGGGGAGCCTGCAGTCGATATAAACACCTTCATGGGGGTTTGGATATCTTCGGAAGGTGTGCGGTGGTTGAGAAGAAGGTATGATACAGGACCAGTGAATCAGTTCCCAATTGCCTGCTTAGTCATCAAGAATATGTCTTTGGGCTGATAAATGGGGTTTCCCTTTTCCCTATTCCGCGTTCTCGCGTGGGATAACTGGCACGTCCTCTCTGTTGGGGTCTGTCGTCCATTGAACAAACTCGATCGCCCAGGTTTTTGGTTCTCGCATTGTGGTGATAGGCGACCCATGTTTTGGAGGGCGATACAACAGACTCATCTGGATCCGATCTAAATCCGGTCCTTCCACACGAAGATGCCGTGGCCTCCTTTCTATAAGCCTCAAACAACCTACCATTCACTCGGGAGAAAGACAATATCGATGTTTCCAGCCAACCGTTGAGGCTTGAGACCACGAGTCAGGGTGATTTCTTCTCAGTTGCACTCTTTCAAGTATCCGCCCCGCTTCGAAGCATTGGCACGCCACTCGATGTTACTGGGTAAAAATGATATACTTTGCCGCTGCGTTTCCTTACGTCTACCATGCCCGCTAGCAAAAATACTCCAAAAACGAACCGCACACATCCTTACAATGCAGCACCACAGCGTCGCCAAAGGAAACAAACCACTCCCTTGGTTCCTCCTCCTCCCGGCAGCGCCCTTGTGCTGGCCGCTTTAGAAGAGCGTTTACGCTTGGCTCGTGGACCTCAGACGCCTCAGAAATCAAAATCCGACGCAACTGACCGTCTGAACTCAACTCAAGGGGCATTTAGTTTCAAGCGAGACGTACCAGACAATGGCGAGCAAGCACCAATAATCTACAAACTCCCTGTTTTAGATTTCAAACACAAGGTCTCAGAGGATGGCCCAGATGCGCTCCCACCGGTCAGGCGAACGCAGAGCGTACACGATCGATGGGCTCGTCTTCTTCCTCAACTCGTATCACCTTATCTCTCATGGGTCAATAACACGAAAAGCAAACCTGCGACATTTACCAGCGGAAGTATTGAGGCCCACTGCGACGCTTCCAACTGCCCTCGTTCTCATCACCGGATTCTCTGCCTTCTTCCCTGCGGTATGACCATTCCTGCTCAGACCCAGTTTGTGCTTATAGACTTCTTCACACGCAGAGCACGAGCACATTTCCGTTGTAGTATGTAAATGCAGAAGCCTTGCTCAAACGCTCCTGAGCATCGGATTGTTCCCCGCGGCTCCTACCCGACCGAACCTCGCGTTCTCCACTATGATCTTAGAGCTCTATCATGAACTCTTTCTCCGGAGTGCAGACTCGGTCAATTCATTCTCTGGCGCTCTGAATGGGTTCTACATCCGGCGGGGTTATTCGACTGTCAATAACGAGGTAAATATACTCTGTATATGGAAGTTATACCAGAACGTTTATTTTTATTCCTCTAGGGACTGAGGACTCTGGATCCTTATAGAAGATCTCTAGGTGTTGCATTCCTCTGGTTTACCAATCTTATGGCCCGGGTGGAAAAAGATATGGAAACTACCTTGGGGCGCGCTGACGCTGAGCTCAAGCTTCGGCAAAGAGCAGTCGAGATGATAAAACCAGTTGCCCTCCAAGATTCAGTTCAGGCTTCTCGATTACTTCGCGAGCGATGCCCAGCTTGCTTCGGTGGAAGTATTTTCGGCCGATCCCTGCAAGAGTAAGTCGAAGCCCACTGCATACGATCCGTTTTAACGCCATTTCAGGGGCGGTGACATACACGTTGCTGTGGATGGAAATTTCAATCATCGTCACATGCGAGCCGTCCGAAACTGTCCTCAGCACTATGAGCCCGAATACATACTTTCAAAGGCCCAAGTCGACGCAGTGGGGCATCGCCTCGACTCCGCGAGGAAACGCAAAAAACCAGTCAAAAACCAGCTTGTACCTGATGATGCTATCGACGGGTGCCAGGCATCTCACACAGCTGGTTCAGGTTCGAACATCAAAACTGACATGCAACGGTTTGACGCTGGCGGCCTCATGGGACTTGTTTGTCGGCACGACATACCACTGTTCGGGGCAAACATTGATACTCCCGGAGAGCAGCAGAAGTATGCCGTATCGCTGATCGAACGCCTCATGAAAGAATTGCCTCCGAATGCATCAGTAGTCATCCTGTATGACGTTGGCTGTGTTCTGGACCGGACATTGAACCTAGTGAGATATTTATCCCTGCGGTTGAATGTCAGATGCTCATCCAATTTATGATTTGCCAGTACGATGTCATGGATGACAGTATTATTCGACGGATAACTTTTGGAACATCAGCCATGCATGCATATGCTCATGATTGGGCATGCCAACTGGGATTCAATCCCAGAATGCAGGAGGGCTTCGGGCTGACCGACGGTGAAGGGGTAGAACGACTGTGGTCTGGCATGAGGCACCTGATTGGCATTACAAGGACCTGTGCGGTAAGGCTGGTAGTCGCTATGCGTCCACATACTGTTCATTCAACTCTTGCAGGGAAACAGGCGTATCTTACTTGTTGACCGACAGATGAAGTATCTTGGGGACCAAAGTCGCTCAGGCTTGGGAAATTGGATCACACGCAAGATAGAAAGAAAAGTTAAACCACAATCCGAATCGGCTGTAAAAGAAATATCGCAATGTGGCCTCGGCGTGGAAGAGTTGCAAGAGCAGTGGGTAGCGCAGCGGCGCAGCCAGTTATCAGTTCGAGCCTGTGAGTGCTCTGGATGAAGTCGTGTTTATGACCGTGCTAACCACATCTAGTCACGACTGCGGAAGCGAGAAGAAAAATTGAACTGGCTGTGACCCGAGAGTCCGAGCTCGAAATGATTGAATCGAGCTTGCGACGCGCTGAAAGTGGTCAAAAGAGCAGAAATATATCGACACTCAGGCAGCAACTTGCAGTAATACGGGACGAGTTCGAAGAAGACCTCAAGAAATTCTACTCTTCTATCAACATAGCGTCTAGGTTCCCTCGCGTTGCCCGTTATGACAAGAAATTTTTGACAAAATTAGTGATTGCCTGCGATCTGAAGGTTGTTATCAGGAAGAAAGTGATTGGATCTATGTTTGAATGGGATCGCATTGATCAGGCATCCGGCGGCCGTGACGCTCCTATCGGTTTGTATCATGCAGCTTGAGCGTTATCGATTATGAAGCTGACACAGCATTAACGGGTTGTAGGTACAAGGGCGCACCAATCTGCGAGGCGATCAATTCAAAGGCGCCAAACGACCCTGGTCAACCTTATACGCAAATTCAACCAGAGGTGCAATGAATTGGCGGAAATACGGAACCCCAAATGGACTATATCCCTTCCAGAGCAGCTCCCAACGGATTTGTCGACCATGCGTGCTCGGCAAGACGAATTGATGCAGGATCCTTGGCTGCTCGACCAGGCTCCGCCAAGATGGATGACCGACATCAAAGTACGAGAGGGAATCAAGCAGCATCTCAGGCTTCAGCGTTGCCAAGAAGAGGAGAGACGTCTCCGCAACGAAGGAGACAGTCTTGTAGGATGGTTGAAAAAAGAGACAACAATCCTCGAAATTACCCTTGCTATGTCACCACGTGAGCCTCTGCTAGGCCGTAATCTATAATCTACTGATTTCGCATTAGAGCATGAACTGCGACCCATGTTACTCGAACGTCAAGAAGAAATGAGACAGCTTGGGCTCCGCTGGAGAAAATGTCCTTTGGTATCTCAGAAGGATCTCGACCCAATCACTTCGACGGGGTATTTGATCAAAGAATCCGCAACTAACTCTCGGGTGGCAGTGGTTTCGGATGACGTTGGAATTGACGCTGATGATGACGACCCTTTCCCAGTAGCAGCCGAAAGTGAGGAGGATGCTGGTGATTATTCGGATGATGAACCCGATATCCAGATCCTGGAGAAGGGCAAAAACTTGGACGTCGATGGGAGTCATTTGATCGACCGACTACAGCAGCCACGAAAGAGAGTGAAACCAGCCAAGAAGGGCACCAGGGTTCAGCGCCCTCCTGGCTTACCTCCGATCCCTCTGAATTGGAGCCTTTCTGTGAGTACATCTACACAGAGCCCTCGATTGAAGCCCACGAACGTCGATTCTAGCCATCGCATCGAGAACAAAGCAAAGCCGAATTGTTTGCCGTCCTAGGTGCCGCAAACCCAGTTGCTAATGATGACAATATCAATGCGGAACAAGATTCGACCCCAAGAGCCATGTGGATCGGAGATGAATCGAGAATCGCTTTTAATCAAGCCATTATCGAACGTATGAGAGACCCCAAAGAATTATTGTGTGATATGTGCATGAATCCACTAGCCGAACTCATCCGAGTCAAGCTCTCTGAACACCCTGATACATCTGCCTCGGTCACAGATTGTGCTCTATTTTCAACATGGGAGTTGCCATTGCTATACTCATGGACTGAACAACAGGCATGGGATAATACCCTCCATCTCGAATATTGGCGCAAACCTACATGGATTATACCCATTCACAGGGATGGGGGGATTGGACACTGGGTTGTCTGCATAATCTCGTTTCGCCACGAAGAGATATATCTATTCGATAGTATGGCGGCTCAAAACCCTTGGTTACAAGACCTGGATAAGGTCTCTGTATTGATCTCCACTCTGCAGCGATTGGCGGTCGAGAGAAATATGCCAGTGTTGCATGCCAAGCCTATCGCATGGAGAGCACGACCAGCTCTGGTGAGTACGAAATTCTGATTCGGATGCATCACAGAGCTTATAGGCCCATAGCTTCACTCTCGCCAGATTGGGAACATAGACTGCGGATTATGGGTTTTGTGCGTTATAACAGCTGCTCTCTGCGGTTACACGGGGACGAGTCTGGAGCACGACCAGATTGCGCCTTTTCGAAAACTCTTGCTTCGATATATTCTGTCTCTTCCGTTAGACGATGAAGTGTAGAACGGAAATAAAATCCACCCCGAATGATCAATGACAATCCTTTCGCCACCTGCCTTAGCCTAGAAATCTTCGAGTTGGTGGATCTGACTCCTGCCTGCTAATCAGCCCCAGCGTCGCGCTGTCCAAAGTGGATCGAATCATTTGTCACAGACGAAGAACTCTGGAGAAAAATTATCGTATAGAAAAAGAAAAAGAAACGCGGAGCCCCCACGGCTGTCCTACTTATTATCAATAACCTTGAGAGAAGAGCGCTTGAGTATACGTGAAGAGACAACGTGAGACATTTAGCACCATCCCAAGCCAATCGATGGCTTACACCGGAGGTCTTCGCTCGAGGGCGAACCCAGAGATATCAAAATAGACGACGAGAAAAGTCGAGCAACCGGATTTCATACGCAGCCCGGCTTACTTGGGGATTTGACACAACGTGGCCCTACATCAGGGTAAATTCTGTCAGCTCTCTCCCTCGTTTGCGTTTTGCGAACATAAGGCAATCCATGATCAACGGGATTTAAATACACAAACGATCTACGACTAGTTGGATACATCCTCGCTGTCATTGTCGGCTAAATCATGGTCACTGGCGTAATCCTCCGTCCCCAGTGTACCCCGATATTCTTGCACAAGCTCGATGGCTCGGGATCTTGAAACCCCACGCATAGAATTGTCAAAGGCACAGAGCAGAGAGATCCCTGTTTTCTTCAGTCGAATTGCCTCCGACAGCCCTGCCTATGAAATGTCAACATTCAACTGACGTCTCATGCTGCTATACCACCCACCGATTCGCTCCGATCTACCCCAGGGAAGTACACACGGTAGCCCCTCACGGCATACTTTGCCAGCCTCCCTTCGTAGGAGGGTGTAGTTCCCCTAGGGAAATCAATCTTGTTGGTCATGGTGCACATAGCCACGATCGCCCTGGGGCTCATCCAAACATCATGTCCTTCGGTAAATAATGAGTAATATGCTGCTAATAAGACGATGCCTCTCTACCTGTGAAGAGTGCACTTGGTGCATCAAGATCAAAGCTCGCTAAAATCTCCGCTGGGCTTCCAAACCGTCGCTTTATTAACTGGACCTTACGCCAGTTGACACCAGCTGCAGTAAAGTTAGCGTGTGTGATGCTGTCTCGACTAACAGACTAACAATTGCCAATGAATGAGAAGGCTTTCTTCGTTTCCGTCATCTGTACCGTGCTTTCACATGCGGCCTCCAGCGCGAGTTGAATCTCAAAGGCCTTCAGTCGAATCTAAACCAACGTGTTAGCCGGGAAAACCTGAACGAGGAAATGTTCATCCCACCTCGTCATCATCCAAGCCATAGCAGAAAATATCGACATCGGCTATGATGTATGAATCAAAGAAGTAGTCGGATCGTCCGACGGGATCCCCTAAAACATGGTCGGGACATAGGCATGCGTCGATAGCTCCACCACAGATAGCGATGTTATTGTAATTGGGCAATAGGTTCAGGATGCCGTTTGAGTAGGCCTCCAGGTTGTCGCGAAACCGGTCCAAGCTGGAAGCTATGGCTGGGAGCCCCGGGATCATAACTCTTCGCGACGGTGCAGCCATCAAGAGGTCCTCGTTGCGTGTGACCGCACGCATGGTGCGTAGGGACATAGGTGCGTCGAAAATCTTCACGAGGCCATCGTAGTACTCGCCAGGCAATATGGTTCGACGAGTTCCGAGCGTTGTGGGTCGAAGGGTTGCCTCATAGGGGGCCCAAGCAGCGATGGCACGTTCGAAGCTATTGGGACTGTCGTCGATGTTGTCCAGAAACGCTCTGGTAGCTGCAGAATCCATTGGTGCAAGATGCTCAACTTGACATGGTTATAAATATTTCAGAAAGCCTGGAAGAGTTGATTGGGCCGAGTCGCAGCATTGTGAAGCTCAGAACACCCCGATACTTCTATTGCCTATTAGGTTTGGGTTTAGACTATGGCCTCGGTTACTCGGGAAAAAGTGCTTGAAAGGCTGGCATACCTGGTATGGAATTTACATAGGCAGGTATCTGGGGTCCTTGTGCAGCTTGGCAGCCCTTCTGCAGAACTTACGGCATTATCTTGCGTGTTTTCTATGCTTGCACAATAGGAATGAAAATTCGGGGAGGGTAGCAACCAAGCGACGTGAATCGAGACGTTTGAATCCGCTTGAACTCCGCCAATGCCATTGCCGTGCGGTTGATTGTAAAGTTCTGGGCCAGAACAACTTCGAAGAGGATGTCCCGTCCACTGCGAGAGTGTGCCATGAAACGTTCCTGCAGGGCATGGAGCGACCTAGCTGACTTCGAGTTACTTACCGTATATGGTAACCTATGCTCCATCGGGCCGCCCGTAACATAAGCCCAATGGGGTAATTAAACTTCACCGTCCCTCCAAAGTTATGACGCGTCGACGCGTCCCACAGCATCATCGAAGTCCGTTACACGTTTCTATCTAGTTTTGGCTTGCTGCACAGTGCGTTGGGATACGAATAGAGGGGTAAAATGTATATATCAATATCGTGCACGACTACTAGCTGTTTGATAGGCTGAATCACCATAACGCTGACGACGCTTCGAGCATAGGTTGGGTATAATCTCTCATGGACATCTGCCTACTTGTAAGACCCTTCGTAGCGTCGAAAACACGCCTGAAAGAGTACGACCGACTCGGACATAGGCACTCGACCAAACAAGTGATCGACCTTCCTACTTACAATTACCCTCCAGGGTCGGGTCAAGTATTTCCTCGGAGATCGGCGGGAAGTACAAAATTCTTGAGTTCTGAGGTAACGAGATACGTCAGCACGCCTTCTTATGTTACCGACCACACACTCGTCGAAAAATGGCGTATTTCGGAGAGATATCGCGCCGTAGTGACAGAATTCAATAGTACTAGTAGTGTATAAACAGTCAAATAGGTGAAAGACTAGCATGTTCACCCGGGGATGGTCGAAACCTTGTTAAACCGAGGAAAACGCATTGACGTTCAGAAGTTAGCAAATTCGGTGCTGAGTCAGAACTTGGCAGATCAGCCGTTTGATTGCCGACTTCTCTGCAAAATATCTGACGTATCTTCGAGGGCGAAGAAGCTCCAGAAGGCCACGGTGCAGACTAGAATTCGCAACCTCTCGCCATTCCCAAGGTAATGTTGCTCAGGTGGGGCCACCGTACGCCTTCCGTATCTTGTCGTGGTTTGAAGTGTGGAGCGTAGTTACGCTTTCCATAAATTAATTATTACGGGACTGCCATAAGGAGCATCGCCCGACGTCAGCAAGAAAAATGCCTTAAACATAGAATTAACATCCTTTGCTATATGTGTAATGGTCTTATTCTCGCGCGGATTCCACATAAGTAGGTGAAGCGCTGTAACAGGTGGCTGGATGTAGATGAGACAATCTTACTGTGTGGCAAACACTGTGGCAGAGAGTTTGACACGCCTACATAGGGTAAACTGCAACTCACCATATGGGAACAGGGTAGGGCACGTGTCGACGGTGGTTGCTTCTGCCACTTCCATGGCTGGAACCTTACGTGTTCGTCAGCTCCGATTACGTTGCATCCGTGCCTAGCAAACAGCGTGGTGATCGGTGCGCTCAATTCATGGGTCGCCACAGCCCAACCGTACCTGGCCTGACATCGACCTCCTTTGTTTTGCTAAACTACGATATTGAATACTGGCATAACATATATTTTCTTGTTCTCTATTCAACTTAGGTGGACCTCTGGAATTTGGGTGAAGCCTGGCGAGGAGATGAAGCATGGAATTGGTGGCGTTAAGACTCTAATTTGGACGTTAACCCTGAGAAGGCACGGGCTTTCCTACTACCGTTCCGCCGTTTCGACGTAACGTTCGTCTCCCATTTGATCTGAATTGGAACTATCCTTTCCTGGTCCGACCAAAAAGATTCGATCCGATGAAGCTCTACTCTGAACACCCTTCGAAGCTTTGACCGATTTCCAGAATAAATTCAAGCCTTTTACGGCTGTCATCCGCAGGACAGGAACACCTCCGCCCTTGAGATTTGACGTTGGTCGTAAACACGGTGCTGTCAAAAAAATCTTCGGAGACTTTCGAAAGATCTCCTCCCTCGCCTAAAGCGTTCGTCTATGAGGGGTCTAATACTTCTCGCTATTCGCCTTCGGAGAGGGATGACCCGCACGGGCCGTAGATAAGCAACTTCTGTGGCCCGATGCAGTACCGAATGTGACCTCGGGACAGCGGGACTCGTCAGGAACCGTGATTCTCGGCGTTACTGTGTGGGTTTACCCGAGACTTCTTGGCCACAAGGCAGTGCATGCCTGACTATGAGATCAAACCTCGATCCGAGTCAAGACACTCTCCTGCCAACGATGACATAGGTAGATCCTCTCCATGGAACTGGACACTTTGGTAGTTCCGTTGACTCTTTAGTAAGATCTAATTCTGCATCCGACCAACATCCTAGGCTCGTAAGCAGACCATCTGGCCACACAATCGGTGGTGTCTCTACTGCTTCATGAACTGGCACGATTCGGTAGTCACCGCCGAGACCTACAGTACGTGGTCGATTCGGAAACTTGCATGAATAATTGTTGTAACGGCATCATGTCGCAGACAATCTCACTAGGCTGGTATTCTGTCTATTCGGTTTGTACGCCTGGGAAATATGTACAACTTGGCGCTTCGAATGGACGATGATCTCTGAAAGGCGAAAGCCCAAGCTCCCCATGGTGTGTTAGCAACCCTCTCAACTCTTTGTTCACTGACGTTCTGCGTTCTAGCGCAAGTTTCACTTCTACGCTTACAAGTCCGAGTTAGCTGAGCTGAGCATAGTCTGTGCTAGTAATATTTTTTCTCTGTCGGTACACGATGCTTTTTGCACTTAGTGGACTGTGAGCCGCCTCTAGGAATCCCGCTCCCCATATAATGCTCAAACTCAAATTAACAAAGGGTTCTGTCCGCCGCAAGCACACAAAAGGTGTGGGATATTGGACGCACAATTAGCTCTCTAACACTTGGAACTATCCAGGTAGACTGTCAGGTATGTATTTACTCGCCTCGTTATTATTCGACATACATAAGTGTCGGCAGGCACTTTACACCTTCATATCTGTACGACCACCTGCTACCTGGCTTCTAATCCTAGTTATGACTGACCGCCAGTGGACTGGAAATACTGCAATACTCGGGGCGTCGTCGTCGCTGATGCTCAGAACGTGAGTCCAATCAAACTATCCTCTCGTTTATTCTTCGTCTGTTAACCGGGTTGGTTCAGACTGGCCTTGTGGGAACGTCACTGGTCCGTTGTGCTGTTGCTAGGAACTCTTTGTTCGATACATTGGGCCCTTCTATATCGGACGATGTTCATCGTCAAAGGAGAATGGGATCAAGATAATGAGGGATGTAACGTAACCCAGACGCATCCTCGCTTATTACAGATAACCTTTTTCCTAAGTAAGTTAAATATGAATTTGCTGTTTGCTCATGGCTGAAGTCAAATATCATAGCCATGGGAGTTGATCTGGTTGTGACGCTCCTTGCCTGTACCGCTCTACTTAAGAGGTATTCCCCTCGTTCCAACTTGGGAAGGTTGCTCTTTCAGGACGGTCTTGTTTGGTTCTTCGTCTCTTTTATCATGAACTGTGTACCTGCCATCTTCAATGTCCTCGACTTGAATGGTAGGCAATCGTTAGTGGACGTTTGACTGAATCTCACACTGCTCGATCTTTTAGAACCGATGAATGTGTTAGTATTCGTCAAAAGCTTTCTATACACACTGACTTCTTACGACTCGAAAACAGTATTGCTACGGTAGGTGCCTTCTCAGAGAGGAATAAATCACTAACTATCGCGGACTATGCAGATACCTGCTGCGACTGGAACGTGAGTTTGGTCGTTTCTACCGAATTGCAGCGTTGAATGCGGCATACAGGACGATTGCTGCGTGTCGTTCTGTTATGAGGTTGACGGAATTCTATGGAGCATCCTGTATTAGAGCCATCCCGGGTGTCACCAACTTCCCCCAGCGCATCGAAGTCACCGTCAGGGAGTCTTTGACACTTGATTCGACCACAGCTAGGAGGAAATCCCAAACAACAGAACGGAGCCAAGCCATCGGAATTAAACTTGCATTTCCGGAGAAATGGTGTGTGAGAATTCGATCGTACGCATCGTTTGATTGACTTTGCTGTTGCGCAGTCTAGAACGATTCCGAATGTTTGGACATGATATTTGGGGAAAGGCTCGTCGAACGACCAACGAACGAGGCGAGCCCGTACAGAATGAAGCCTCGAGTCTCTAAAAGGACACCTTAATTCTGCTCTTTCTGTGACACCTGTGGAGTTGCCAGCATGTATTTACTAATTTTGTAAAGAGGTTCCCTGTGGATCACCATATTCTCGAGCTGAGACACCATACCTCGCCCATGGGTACTTTCTTTAGATACCGAATGATCACCGAACGCTTCGAGAATCACACATTCGTTGTAGACAAAAAATGGTGGTTTATCGAGAGGTCAAGACAGGTGACAAAATTTGTGGGCTGTCCCTATCTTTAGGGTTGACGGTCTGGTAGCCATATCGATGAGCGGTAGAACTCTCTCAAAAAATCAAAACGGTCATAGATCCTAATCCAGTGCAACTATCCGATTCCCGAAATACTGCACTGTGGACCATCCCTCTAAGCGTTGAATATGATCAAGGGATATCGTATATTCATACAGCCACAGTCAAATACATCCATCGGAATGTTCACCAGGGTCGCGAGCTAGGTGGTCCCGTCCTTGTGATGGTTCTTATGATTTTTGGCTCGATGACGTGGAGACTTGGCGAATGGTCCTAGTGCCCTCAGTCAGACTAGGATCTATCATTACCCTGTCGGACGTAGGGCTGAGCACAGCAGCTCCCCGAGATCTGTAGCAGGCAAGCGCGGACGATGTCAGCTAGACCAAAGCCAGAGATAGGTACGCTCGTACCTCTCAGCTTTGACTTCCGTTAATTCTAGGGTCTAGTGGGATCGCGAGTCCAAGATAAACAATCTTTGTTGGAATACATCCTGCAAGCCCAGCGCGGTGGATGCACCGTTCATGGAAGACCGCAATCCGTGGGGCAATATTCATGTTGTCTGTTGCAACTTGGAGATCTCCAAAAAGGTAGAGCTGGAGGCGCGCAGATCTATAATCTGTTTACCCAGACGTTTCCTCGTTGGGCGCGACACTGAGGCGAGGAGACTATACAAGAGTGAGCAAGGGCCTTCAGAGGGTGCCGCCATCCAGCGCAATGGGGATGTTGAGCGTTTGTTCTACCTTCTTACTGCGACGGATGCGGTCTATTCTTGATATCGTTGACCCAGGGAAGTGGTTCCAAGTCTTACTGACATAGATCATGAATATCGGTCATAGAAGAGGCTGCATGAACGACAAACCTTTGTGTAAGTTACCACTGATATGGGTCACAACTGGCTTGATGGTCTCTCCTTCGGCAACGTCGGGTTCCATCGCAGCCTTTGAGGCTTGGGACCATCACATGGTCATACCAACTAGTCTGCAGAGCGTTCTAACCAGGTCTAGTTTGTATCATTCGCATGAGCCCAAAAGATGTTGAGAATAACGATCCTTGCTATTGGCATATATGTTAGTGGAGAACACGCTTGAAGACGTGGATGCTTCATATACCAGGGACTTGGCAAGAGCAGAGCTCGCTGCGTAGAGTGTACTGGGATTATATGAAACGCGAGCAATATATTATCGTCTTGAGATATCAAGTTAGCCGCGGATGCATATATTTGTGATGAAAGGCATCCATACCTAGGGGTGAAGTAACGGATAAGCCGACGTAGGGTACCAACCCATCCTCGAACCACCCTGAGCATCAAGGTCGCCGACTGCGTGTTCGTCTGACACACCGAATCCTTCCATTCCGACTTGGTGTAACCCCAGTTTTCAGACTTGATCGACTGTCTAGAACGGACCTAGTCGGAAAAGATAAGCATATGACCTCTACTTTGCCTGACGACACTCACGTAGATATGGGTCAGAGTTTCGACTAGGATAATGAACAATTGTGATGCTGCGTCCACTGTGAGAGTTACAGCTTGGCCGTTGATGAACACGATGTAATCTTGGGTAGTAGAGGGTTCGAATTCCAGGTTGCCATCTTGTCGTGGACGGGCTACACGAGCATATGGCGAACGCGAGACCGGAACCAGATAGTCACTTGGCATCCTCGACGTCACCAGAGGAGCCTTCTCCACTCCTGAGTTGAAATGCCCCAGCCAGTCTGGGTTTATCGCAAGCCCCAGCTGATCCGACATCTCCGCATCCAACGCATTTTCTTCATCCTCCTTGATAGCTCATTGTGACAGCATCTGCGCCTCCTTCGCTCCTGCGCCCATATCTGATGAATTTCGGAGAAGCTTCTGAAGGATATTTTCTTGGCTGTTTTTCCTGCCCATTTCTTGGCCTTGCCTTTGGCATCTGCATCTCCAGCCGAGTGCTACCAGGCTGCTCGGTACAGCCAAATTCTGGTGTGATGGTTCGGAGAGCATTTTGCATATGCCATGTGATGCATAGTGGGCCGCGATACCTGGGGCAGGAATAGAAACAAATTGTTTCGGAGGATAGGAACGACGTCCGACGGCTCCATCGCGGAAGACTTGATGTAAGTTCAAGTGCCAAGTTTGGAAATCCAAGGCATATTGCGACACTGTGCGTAAGATGATGAATATTCGGGAAAGGGCGTAGTTGGGCAGAGCAAGGGGAAGGAGAAGCCTAGACTGTGATCAGTGGTAGTAAGCTTCGATAGAAGCCCCGACGATGATGATGATAGGGATGCATATGTTACACTAAACTAGAAACCGTAATACGATGAGTACAGCGCCGAAGGATCGTTAGAATATGTAAGTGACCTGCCTTGAGACACCTTCAACCCCGAGAATTCCTGTGCATGGCCTCGTCAGGATTGACGAAGATTTGACGTGTAAGCTCCGGAATTTTGACAGATTTGCCACCCTTAGGCTCAGCTAATAGACCGTCCTTCGACTGTTGGCCTCGCATTGTTCATAAATGCATAAGGGGCCAGCGAGAATGAGGGTCTTGTCCAATTCACAGAGTGTACCTGTTGTGTTGGCATCCTGCGCCATTGTCCACTGTTATCCGAGAGAAATGCGGAGGCAATCACCACACTCTAGTGGGCGATGAACGGGACAGGTGAAACCATAGCCTCGGGGTTGGAGGGTTGGTATAAGATGTTGCATAATCCGGAGCGAGATGTTGGTCAGGACCTGCTTTCTGTCCTCTTTGCGTTTCTTTCACGTGCTCTCTTGAGCAGCGATATGACCGAGAAGGCAAAGGGAGTGTGAGTGCGACGGGGAGGAAAGATGGAGTACACCACAGCAATTATTGACGGTGGACATATCAGAGATGGTTGCAACAGCAGGATAACGCAGCCGCTGATTTCTTGAGCGACTCTGATGAGAAAGTGACGCGAGTATCGGATAGATGAAGTGGGGTAGATGTTCCAATCCGTCTCCATATGAGTTGTTGGCGTCGTTGGCTGAAGTACAAGTGTCAATACAGGGCTTCCTTAGGTGAGGGGGAGGCGAAGAAGAACGGACTTCCGAAAGTCACGGTGAACAGGACGTTAGATTCATTCCAGGGACCCTTGTCCGTTGTGACATAGGTAATGAAAGAGCTAACCCGGCTCCTGAAGTCTGGTGGGGACGCAAAGACAATGGAGGAGTCAGACGTGGCTCCGCTGACCGCCAGCTGTTAGAATAAAGTTTGTCAGTCAAAATTAGAAGGGTAGTTAGGCAAACAAGTCCTGACATCGTAGAGCTGGGTATGGTTGACGAATGTGTTAAATTGTTGAAGCCAGTTAGGTCCTGCAGTAGTACACGACTTTGGGATTTGAGATTGTAAGGGGTCACCAGTGCCTCCCCAGCCGATGGTCGCTGTCCAGGACTGTAAGTATGCAAGATTCAGGAGGGGGTTTGCCTCAACATACTGTAACTGTCACCACTGCAAAACAGTAAGATTTTGACAAGATGATGTAAAAGGCGAGACTCACAAGGCGAAAACATATTGCGTGTTATCAAGGATAGATGCGAAAGCTATATTGCTCAAGAGAGCAGCGAGAAGGACAAAGGTATGAAGGCGGTGCATCTTTCGTTCTTGCCTTTGGGAACCTCTCTGTCCCCTATATTCTCGCCCTTATAGAGAGCTCTGGAGAACCGAGTCGATGCAGTGAAACGAAGGAGCATGCCCAGGAAGGAAGGAACTCGAGGAAGCGCTTCCGCTACCTCAGCTGATACCGATGGAAGAGCAGGATGCAATCCTTCCGACCACAGGATTTGCTACCCATGATACAGCTTCTCGACCCCATATTCAATTGGAGGCATAGGTCATCACCAAATTCGAGGCATCAGCTTCTCAATGTCTGCCAACACTACCGCCGGCTCGCAGCACGAGCTGGTAGAGTGCGGTGGCGAATTCCGTCGTCTGCCCTTGAACTATTGCAGGTCTTTGCAGAAATGGTCGATTGACTGCTGGTCTGCCATTGAACCACTGAGGCTACCATCATCGACAAGTGACCGTTCTAGCACGCTTCAAGACCATACGAGGGTGGAGAAAAGGCAAGTAAGCGACGTCCTGCATGCGATTGGCTCTGTCATGGTAGTTGCTGATGAAAGGCACATGGAAGTCAACCATTGAGTTCAGTCGCCTCCGCCGCATCAAAGCACGTTCACACGAACCACCACGAACATCTGGCGCAAGCACCAAGTGACCTCTGCTCAACATTCTCCTGTCGCTTCGACGTTGTACCAGCTGATATGAATCTACTCTAAGTTGGTCGTCGAAGCGTTATAAGCAGGCTTTCTTTGCCTGATGGCCGCCAATTCGAAGTCCCGAAGAATCTTGCAAGAATCGGCCTCGGTTTGCCATGTTATTCAAGTTGACTGGTCTTGTGGGTTTCCTGGCCGTGGCTACACACGTGGAGGGGATTAATCAGTATACGACGATCGGTAAGTATTCTGGTCTTGAGATGAAGGCTCGGTGAACCTGATTCTGGTCTTGAGAGTTCAGGAAATGTGCCGAAGCCAGCGACATGCGGCAACTCTGGTACACTACCCTCTGGTGGCGGCTGGATCGCTCACAAGAGATGTGGATACGTAATGGGTATGTACTCATACGCTTGCATATGGCTCTGGAAGGCTGATCTTTCTCCTAGGTCGCCGTTGCAGGACGCAGATTCGACGTTGAGTCTACTGATTCCACAAATTATCACTATGGTAGATACAGAGGCACCTCTGGAAATTTCTGCACATACCTTGTACCTTCGATATGCTCTTCTTCATTCTGACTTTCTCTTCCCTCTCTGAAGATCACCACAGGCGCTCGACCTCAACAGTGGAGCCTCAGTTGCATCATCATGTTCTTCGGACACTGCAGCCAGGATGTGCGATCGAAACTCTTTCGGAAAGGACTTCGATGTACCTCCTCATCAAGGCGATGGTGCTATCATCGTTCCTACTATTAACTTAGCCGGTTGTCCTGGATATTACAACTACTTTGTCGTACGTGCCTCCGATCTTTTGTTCACTTGCTCCGCATTGACCCTTCTTTCCTCGACTTAGGATTCCAACTTCGCTTCTGGCACCTTCCAAGATCCCGTGCCATTCAACATGGCCACCACCTCCAGCGGGGGATACCGTTATTCAACCAGGGACGGTGCCGCCGGTATGGTCAGAGCCAATGTTGCCGAGTGGGGTCGGACAATCTGGTTCTTTGTGCCTCGCTCTTGTATTGGCTCTCAGCTTCCTGGTGGGCTAAACGAAGGCGGAGATGGGTGTTCAGTATCTCGATGTATCCTTCTCGTACCATTCATGCAATGAAACGCATTTGACTCCATCCCTCGTCGTCTACAATTCAAGTTGTTTCGAACGTTCAACTATTACTATTTTCTAGATACTAAAATACCGATGCAACAAGTAAATCGCGACGAACACACGGGAAGGTATTTTGGATGTCAAGAAGCATCTAGAAAATACTACTGATCTTGTCGCCAATCTTATCTGCAACATCCTCCGCCTTATCCTTCACATCACCAGCGGCGTTCTTAATAGTCTGTTCAGCTGATTTAACTTTCTCGGGGAAGCCGAATTCTTCAAACAGGAGTCACATGCGGCGGGCTAGAGGGAGATTGACTTGCATGTACTGTGACATCATGATGCGGAACCATTGCGATTTTGACGAATCTAGAGAAGCAATGGAGGCTCATTAAGAGTTCGGCGCTCAGGCAATAGGCATTCGAATATGTTGCGTCATGCGTAAGCTTGATTATATTCTTCGTAGATAATATTGTACATTGGTTGCATTTTGGCTTCGAATAGATCCTTCGCCACTCCCTGGCGACATCCTCAACTCTCTTCAGTGGCTCGATAGAGTTCTTGATAGGTTTTACGCAGCGGAGATCAATGTGACATGCCTGTCGCAGAGGGTGAGAAGCGGGGAGGAAAGAACGGAAAGAATCAACATACGTAAATCCTTGAACAGCATTGCCCAGCCTGTGGTACGAAAAACATCAGCATTGGTGGAAACGGGAAAGAACAAATGCAGACGTACGCTTCTCCCGCGTCTGAAATTTCGTCTGTGCAGAGGCCGACGTGGTTGAGGTAGAGCAAGAAATCCTGTCAAGATTCCGTCTGAGAACTACGACTGGAAGATGAGAATTGGTTCGATCCCCTACCTCGAACATGTCAACAGCCCTTCTAAGGAGACCCCTGTCGTACTTCCTAGCACGAGTCAGAGCCTCTACACACCAAAGTGTGCGAAGATAGATCGTCCCCTCTTCCCCTCCAACGCCATCGTCCGACAAATTGACATCATATCGGAACACCAAATTCTACCCTCCACATCAGCATCAAATTCGCGCAAGCAGAGCAGAAAAGAACATACATTCGAAGTCAACCCTCCCCTATCCCGACTCTTCAAGATCTGCCTCAGCGTCGACACAAACCTAGGATCAGACCCATGCATGAAGAACACCAGCGGCATGATCAATACAGCCGAATCCAATAAATGGGAGTCTTGCGTGGCCTTGACCGAAGTATTTGCCATCGGCATGCCATGCCTTGGACATAATCTCTTCGTAGAGGTTGTCTCGCTTTTCGAGCCATTTGAGGCGGTTGGGGCAAGGGAGGGAACGCTTATCTGCGAGGCGGAGACCTTGAGGGGTATTTAGTCAGTAAGGATGCAGGAGTGTGGAGAGGGAGGGAAAGTTACCTCTGTCGATGGCCACCCTGACGAGGTCATTGTTGGTCAGACGATATGACTTCCAAATATTATTGACGGACCAAAGCATGACCTTCGAGTACTGTCGGAAAGAACATTAAAATCACGCCTTCTTAGGCAAAGATGCAGGAGACTTACAGTGAAATGGCGTTCCTTGTTTCGGACTTCCCAGATCGACCTGTAGGGCAATCAAAGACGGTCCACCTAGGAAAATAAAGGGGAAACGTACAAATCGGGCTGGTCCACCTTGGTGCAGACGACTGTGCGGGTCATGAGTCAAGATTGGTTGCGGGAGCAAGCTCATTGTTAGACGTATAATCAACCCTATCGAAAGCTTTGTCAGTTGTGGGATTGGGCAGGATTCTCAATATTTACTCACAGTTCTCTGACGAGGAGCCTACGTCGGTTGATTGAAGGACTGACCAGTCGTCGTAAGACTAGGTGTCCCGTGAGCCACACATCAGAGCTGAAGGCAAGAAACACATACCAAGGGCCTTCCGAACTACAGCAACCGTGCTTCCTCAGTAAAACGTTTCAATGGTATAACTTGAGTGAAGGAGGCATACCTTTTGTCCGAGGTAGATACAATCCATCCTAGAGCAGCGAGTCAGCCTCTTCAACCAACTCTAAGAAACAAACACACGCAGTTCACCATAGATATCCTGTCGTCCAAAAAGATCGTTCTTAGCACCCGCTTACGAAGACCAAGCAAGAGAATGGCATACCAATTGAATATGATCAGCAGCCCCATTTCCGATCCTGACAGGCTTCGAACCCTTATGGCCGTCCAAGTGGCAGGGTTCAATTTCTTCGAGGTCTTTGTCGCCTGATCGAAGAACGTACATTAGCTCAGGATGGTCGAAGGGAGGAGGAGAGAGGAACACTGACCGTGGATGCTGTACATGATCTGTAGACTTCCATCTGGATTTTTGTGGCGGAGGCGTTCGAAGATAAATTCCATGTATGCTATTAAGTAGCAGGATCAGAACCCGAGGCTGGAAAGAACGGTTAAGACAAGGAACGAACCATTGGCCTCCTCAGTGAACCCAAGACGAATGAGAGCGTATAGCGTGAACGAAGCATCTCGAATCCAAGAGTAACTGCGTCATGTCAGTGTACTGGCCATTGGTTGATTGAAGCGCCACAATACCGATAGTCCCTAGACCTCAATACATTAGCATTTTCGCGCATATATGCATAGACGATGCTCACCAGTTCCGCGTACCACCAATGAACTCAGGAAGACTGAAAGTCGGACTAGCAACGACAGCACCAGTGGGTTCAAAGATAAGGAGTTTGAGTGCCAGAGCACTACAATGATCAGCCTCCTTCCAGGAACCGGTGTAGGTCGACTGGCGGATGCAGTCACTCCAGTATTTGTTAGTCGTCGTGAGGAGGTTGGAGAACAGTTTCTACAAGGGGAGTAAAAGCCTTAGCATACGGCGTGCATACAGGGAAAGAAAGGGCTCTGACCTCGGTCAAATAAGGATCCTCCACAGGTCGTGCAGTTTTCCCCAACGAATCAGGCGTAATCCCAACAAGTCCATCACCCTCCTTCGCTGGCTTCGGAGGTGTCCTCAGAACGAAAGTGACCACCTGTCCTTCATGTAACTCCAACGTAGCCTCAGCAACAGGTCCAAGCAGACCCTTCTCGCTCAGATCGATGACCTCCAACTGACACGTCGGAACAGAGCACCCGTCCGCAGTCTTCTCGCAGATGTAGCGCAAGTCCAAGGAAAGATCTTTCAACTCAAACAGGGCCTTGACATGACCTGCACTCTGCGGATTTTGAGGGATAGACTCGTCATCAACGAGTTTCGTGGTGTGTGAATCACGAGCGTAGTTGATCGCGGGAGCGCATTGCATTTTGATATGGATGTAGAGAGTTTCTTGCGAAAGTGCGCCAGAAAATTCGAAGGAGCCCCAAAGGGGACTAACCATCGAGTGACGCCGAATTGAGAGAGAGAAGTCTCCTTCGCCTTGCACTTCGACCTCGGTTTCCTTTTTGTCATGGAGCAGCAGTAGAGCAGCTGGGGAAGGGAGGTCAAATGTAAGGGCACGGGGAGCGATCCGGACTGGTTCGCCAATTTCTTCGCGGTCTATTTCCAAGTAGAGCGGCGCATCCACCCTTGAAGCCATCAGGGTGACGATGACATATCTGGGTAAATGAAGAAGGAGAGGGTGCCGGAAGAGGGAACGATAACATTGAGCAGGCTCTGCCATGCGATACTTCAGAGATAATTGCGCTGATGCTTCGATTACGATGTCGACTGATCGAAAGCCTAAGGCTTCGGGTGCGTAATGAATACCAGCATGTGCAGCTGATGGCAAGATGTGGTCGTAGGGTTCGTCGATGGAATGGATCGAAAAACATGGATGCATGGGTCTGAAGAAGGCCTATTTCTTGCAATAACCGCGAAAGGTAGACGCAGTCCCTCGTCCTGCGGATATAGATTATCAGTACGACTACAAGCACAAGGCATACAGCACCACTGACATCGGTTTGTAAGGAGCTTTACCTTTCGAAGAGAAGATGCTATCAGCGCATATGCTATACAGTGTTGACAGGCAACTTACGGGAGGTGAGACAGACAATTATCTTGCTCGCTGATCATGGAGTAGATCAAGTTCCAAGTCAACAGCAGCAGCCTCTGATGTTGGCTAGAGCATTTCAATCTTCAAAGTCGGTGCCACCAATGCGACATCTCTTGCCTACTCCTTTCCTTCTGCAAGCCTCTAGGTAGAGCATGTGCTTCCGGTGGCGTGCAACCAATGGGTAGATCTTGGCAACCATGAATGTCCTCTGAGCCGTCGTCCTCTGAATGTTGCAGAATTGGTAGGTGGACGAGGGACGAACAAGTGGGTGGCAAGTTATGGTGGCAAGCCAGAAGTTGGGAAGATTGGATCCTTCGGAATTTATCCCTTCATCTGCCATCGCCAACCTGAAGTCCATCGTCTTATCGGAAGAAGATTCACCCTCGACCTCCAAGAGCTTTACGAACCAAAGAGTGCTGGAGAGGGTATCGAAAGGGTATACTTGCGAATTTTCGCAGTCGTTGACCGTTCGGTATACAAAGGAAGGCATTTAGCTGTAAGGCTAACCTGCGGCTTGACAATAATAAGGGCCTTGAACAGGGTGCTGCTATCCTTCGATTCGTCTGAAGAGCCGCAAAAAGCCATCGGGGTAGGCTTCCCTGCGATGGGCAGACGTACGAGGATGCTACATTCTCTCGCTGCATATATGATGCATGGGCTGAGGCTAATGGCGGTGGTAATGTCAAGAATGATGGCAATGTGAAAGGAACGCAGCCCCGGGAGCGATTAGCATGCTGAAATGCCACATGGAGGGTGATATGACTGTTATATGGAAGGCATTGATAGAATTATGGCATCTCGTCAAGTTTGGAGTGCGTATGGAACTCCGTTGAACGCCAATAGCGAGGTGGATGAGGAGAAGTCGAGTAGTGGGAATATGAACATGAACCGCTGGCAGCGCAAATGCCAGTATCCGTCCCCGCTGATCGTACCCTATTGTCTTGCACTACACAGCGCAATTTTTTCACCCAAGCTCTTGAAGTGGATCTCCTTGTTGGCCACGGACTACGGTGGACTCTGCAACTGCCCAGTTAGTTACGGCCTACGTCTGTGGATGTATCATCTTTACCTCAACTAGTATCGGGACATTTGTAGGTAGTTAAACTCCTTCAACGTAGTGGCTCGGAGGGATTCTAAATGGTGTATATACGTTCTTCAGTGATGATGACAGGAGCAATGTCGCCGTGAACTTGAACTTGAAGGGAACAGTTCAAGTTCGGTCATGCCATCATGGGCAACCTGGCAACTCCGGCCCGCAGAGCCGACCTGCCCCACGCGCTTTCATTGAAGCTTACCCCAGGCTCGGCGTCTGCTTTCGACTCGACCTTTAGTTTATTCAACGAGTTCAAGGATCATCGTCTGAGGGCTGAAAAGCTTGAAAGTTGGCTCCTTATTCTGGGAAAAAAAATTGTCACTAGTAAGTCTCCTCTATTATCATGGGATGTTTAGCTCAAAGATAGGCAGCATCAATGGGGCAGCATTGAGGATTCGAGTCGGGAATCAATAGTCCTTTCGAGGTGAAGGGCTTCAAGTAGGAGAAGGCGACATCTACATCCCAGGGCTTTCGATCTCGGAAGATTTATGTCATTGACTCAGCCAGTGCTCCGTGTGCCTCAAGCGCCGTGGCTGGCGTCGCTCGGTTTCTGCGGTTCCTTCCGAGTCGAGTTGTGTGTGAGGAGGCAGCCCCTTCATCCGTGGTCCGCCAAGCGCCATTGTTCCATTCAAGGTCACTTCTCCAGTGCCGGATCTGCATTGTCGCATCATCATTGTCGCATCATTGTCGCAAATTGGTCGCAACCGCCTTTGATGATTTCCTTTCACTCCGTTGACTTCTTTCCGTAAAAGAAGATGCACGTCAGAGGCAGAGCCTCGTGGTATATATACCCTGCCTGAGATGACACCGTTAAGCCCTATCTCTTCCAACATGGCATGCCAAAATGGTGCGAACTGTCCGAGCACAGCTCGTGTATCGCGAATCGCTAAGAAACTAGCTCGTCTCTTAGCAGATGCATGTGCCCTACTCGACGTTGTTCTAGACTCCACTAATCGTCCCATCAGTGAGTCTGAAGGTCTTTCTATTGGTTTTACCGATGATTAAGCCCACTTCTGTACAGTTACAGCCGTTCAGCGAGAGCCTGAAGTCGATGACGATGACCAAGCGGGTGCTCTCGATTTTCGCCAGGAGGATGTTGGGATGTTGGGAAAAAGTGGTGCGTTTATAGGTGTTACAAGCTTAGCGTATGGGCAGGTCTTGATACGGACAAATCACAGAAGCACAATCGGCCGATCATGAGCGCGTCAGGGACTCGCTCTTGCTCAATATATCTTCGGAAGAAGGCCACTGGGTCAGTCCAAGAACCGCCAATCGCATATGGCAGGATCAAATACTGCCATTGGATTCCTCTGTCATGGACGGAATCCACGGCCGTGATGTGGCACCTCCATCATCTCCTGCTGATACATCAATAGATTTGGCTTCCCCCATCTCGTTTGTTAATCCATCCCCAGTAGGTAGTGATAGTCCCCACGGGAGATCTTATGCAGCCTTCGATTTCTCGGAGTTTTTCCATCCATTGGAGTCCATAAGTCGAGACTCGCATGCCGTTCCCAACACTTTGCAGTTGGCGGTGTGCCAAAACTGTCGAAAGACCTTTCTTTCCTCCTAACTTTCACGCATAAAACGACTAGCGCTATAACGCCCTATCTTGTAGCGTCGGAGCGTACGCCAAATATTTGTAACTTCCTTACAATCAAATAATGGGAATCATGAACCACAGCCGAGTACGTAGTTGCCAGTGTGAAGTTCCACTGGGAATTTCAACCTAAGGGGGACCGGTAATGCCAGATAGTTGATAGTTATCTATGTAACGCCGAAGCTGAGTTTCATCGATCTGCTGCAGTATTCTTGAGCCTACCCAACAGTGATGTGACGTCGTTTAAGAATCGAAATAGAGATGTTGGATACGAATTGGGACGGCGGCAGTGAGAATTTATCCTCAGCTCTAGATATCAAACCTGTTATTTACGAGCGAATCGACTTAATTGTGGCGCATAAGGATTGCGGGTGCCCGGCAGCAAACCGGTTGTAACTTGAACCTTATACGACTTGTAAGGTGACGTCAGGTATATGTTCTATCGACTATGAGTAGCTACGTTCAGGAAGGTCATGTGGCTAAATGGTATTACTGTCTGAGAGCCGAGGGCCAATCAGAGTTCGTAGACAGCTCAAAATCTATAACTACAAATATTGTCCCAAAATCTGGAGAGCGTTCGCTACAAAACTCGTCGGATTAATCCCAATCCATCCCTGTAACTGATTCGCCACAAGGGTTGAAATATGCCTGAAATGCATCTAGCCGCCGTAGATACTCAAATGGAGACTACCTGCGCGTTTATATTGAGATGTGGCCTCATAAAATCGGTACCTGTGACCAGAAATCGGCAAGAACCAAGTCAGAGTCATTCCGAACATTGACCTGTCGAATCCCGATCAGAATCTTTGAAGGCATAACCAATGGTCCATGTGTCTTGAAATCGAGATCAGGGGAGATCTGCAGCTGCATGAACAAGACGTGAGGCATGTGAGGATTTACTGTATTATTCCCCGTACTAGTAGCCTTAGTCATGGCTATGCCTGCATCACCGAGATTGAAGGGTTGCCTGACCTAAAGTTTTCCTTCGTTGGCTTGATCTGAGAAGTGTGAGGGAGAACCGACAATGATAATTCCACGCCTCGTCCGCGATAACTTCCGCAGGTAGAGATGAAAGGTAAATGATGCTTAGAGTGTAAGGATTGCAAACAGCCCTTGAAATAACCGTACGCCTAGAGTGACAACTTTCATCAGACCTTTGCGTTCCTCAGTTCTCGGCCTTAGAAGCCGGAATGAAAGACGAGCGCTTATCAATTGGGCCAGGAGGCACTGCGGGGAGATGAAGCTTCGATGACGGATGGGCTCCTGTTCTGGTGGATAACGTTCCATTTGGACGTTTGGGCAGCTTTGAGGTGTGCTAATTTTTCCTGCGGTTGTCTGAACAAGAAGCATGTAGATAGATGAGTATCTAGAGGAGTTCGAGTACGTTTCCTGGCAGTTCATGTCGGTCTACAACCGTTGGACACTGATGAATATGCATTTAGACATACCATCAACTGATGGGCGAGAACGCGTCCAGCCGTTCGATTTAGCATCGGCACTCCAAGAAACCCCTGTAGATCCCAACATTTACGGAGACCTTAAGGTGATACCTATCTGAACACGTCAGTGGTCTTATCTGCACCGTCAAGAAGCCTGGGACCGTCAAGAAAGTAATATGTGGGTTCAAGATCACTCAAGCTATACTCCTTTAGCAGGAGCTGGGTTCAAGGATCCTCACATACATTCGATCGTGCAAAAAAGTTCGTGATGGCGATGGTCAAGAAGGAGAGTGATCATTGGTGGTAGTGGGCGAATGTTATCAATATTCCCATGGAGTATTGCCTCTAACGATCCGTGGGGTTCGGAGTCCGGAGGTTCTGGGTTCCAACACAACCACCACTGTCGCGCTGTACCCTTTACTTCACCTTGCTTGCTCGGCCGTCCGCCGCCAACGGCCAGACTGCTGCCTTTCTATAAGGAATGTGAATCATCCAGGACATAGTGTGTCATTGAATCTAGGTCATGAAGCCGATAGGTAAGATTTCCCCAACCACTACCACGTTCATTTATCTCATAAATTTGTACCAGCATTCACTCTTACCCTCTGCAGGTTTTGCTACTCCCTCAGCTAGGAGCGCGCAACAAAATATCTTTTGAGGTGTCCTTTTACAGCTAGTAAGTTCACCATGCTAAGACAGCAACCACAACATCAGCAGCCTTCCATAGACAAGTATCGTTCAACTGATCCCCGTTGCATCACCACTCCCCTATGCTGCCCAAATAACACCTCAAAACAACGACCTGAACGGGACGCAACATAGCTGATGTCGACTTACGCAAGGCTTTCCTCCCTGTCAACAGGAAGAGATGTATCCGGCGAAACCGGTTAGGAATCGGCCATAGATACAGGGAGCATTTGCGGTGAGCTGAGACTCCAGTAAGCACTCATCTGTCATGTTGAGCATAATTTGCTGATCTAACAATGACCTTTTTAGGTACCCTTTGGTTCAGCCAGCGACTTGGTTATGAATTTGGAACCTTCTGGAATCGCGCGTGTACTTGGTAATGAGCATGCTTGAATCCAGGCTGCTTTTCTCGTAAGATTCTCGATAAGTCTCGGGCGATCCTCGTCATTCATCTTTTTCCCAGCCCAACTTGAACTCAAACTTGATGTTGTCGCTTTCACCCCACCCTCCAATATCGAAAGCCCCGCAACAACCAGGTAATAGGCTTACTCCTCACTATTCTCTCGCTGATCCATGATGCCGTGTGCATGGAAGATTAAAAGGTATCGCTGGCAACAACGGCCAACGCGTTCTTTCAGCAGGTTTCACGCGTATTTCGGCCAAATTATCGCGTTTCTATTCTCTATTCTCCGCCAGGCTAGTGCTCATCTCGACGTTGACACGGTACGCTACCGTGTATCCTATTCACTGGCAGGTTCATACAGCTTCACTCATTGATTTCGATACTGCCCAGGTTACCTCTTATCGCCATTCACCTTGTTTCACCATCACAAATCTGTCATCAAGGGGTTTTGTGCATATTCAGGCATCGATCCCGTACAGGGCTTATCTCTGGACCAAACGTCTCTGAGAGTTGCCAGTTCCATGGCATAAGCGAGGAGCGGGCAGCGTGTTTATTCGGTATGATACTCAAATTTCACTTTCCGATGTAGAGTACAGGACTACGCGCCGTGTAGCTCATCAATCTTTTGGCTATATATACTCGGCACATACCACTAGGGACACTCCCTCGTTTGAGTTTATTCGGATCCTTTCATTTTAACAGGATTGAGCCCACTGATTAAACCACTGCGAGAACCACTGCGAGAACCACAGGACTGGTTGATCTGTAATTGCCTCACACAAGCCATTTGAAAGTATATTCGAATTTATTATAATACCCCTGCATTACCCTGTTCGGCTAATGCAATACGAGAGGTCGGGTTGCAGATTTACGCATCGACGTGTACGACACTGACTCTAATTGAACCCCGTAATGTCCCCTCATCGAAAAGGTGGTCCATCATGGACACCAGGTCAGTTATTGTTATAGGCTGAATTACGACTATATGCTCGCCATAATTATATGTGCTTCATTTGTCCATACTTGATACATAGATTTGGCTTCCCCCATCTCGTTTGTTAATCCATCCCCAGTAGGTAGTGATAGTCCCCACGGGAGATCTTATGCAGCCTTCGATTTCTCGGAGTTTTTCCATCCATTGGAGTCCATAAGTCGAGACTCGCATGCCGTTCCCAACACTTTGCAGTTGGCGGTGTGCCAAAACTGTCGAAAGACCTTTCTTTCCTCCTAACTTTCACGCATAAAACGACTAGCGCTATAACGCCCTATCTTGTAGCGTCGGAGCGTACGCCAAATATTTGTAACTTCCTTACAATCAAATAATGGGAATCATGAACCACAGCCGAGTACGTAGTTGCCAGTGTGAAGTTCCACTGGGAATTTCAACCTAAGGGGGACCGGTAATGCCAGATAGTTGATAGTTATCTATGTAACGCCGAAGCTGAGTTTCATCGATCTGCTGCAGTATTCTTGAGCCTACCCAACAGTGATGTGACGTCGTTTAAGAATCGAAATAGAGATGTTGGATACGAATTGGGACGGCGGCAGTGAGAATTTATCCTCAGCTCTAGATATCAAACCTGTTATTTACGAGCGAATCGACTTAATTGTGGCGCATAAGGATTGCGGGTGCCCGGCAGCAAACCGGTTGTAACTTGAACCTTATACGACTTGTAAGGTGACGTCAGGTATATGTTCTATCGACTATGAGTAGCTACGTTCAGGAAGGTCATGTGGCTAAATGGTATTACTGTCTGAGAGCCGAGGGCCAATCAGAGTTCGTAGACAGCTCAAAATCTATAACTACAAATATTGTCCCAAAATCTGGAGAGCGTTCGCTACAAAACTCGTCGGATTAATCCCAATCCATCCCTGTAACTGATTCGCCACAAGGGTTGAAATATGCCTGAAATGCATCTAGCCGCCGTAGATACTCAAATGGAGACTACCTGCGCGTTTATATTGAGATGTGGCCTCATAAAATCGGTACCTGTGACCAGAAATCGGCAAGAACCAAGTCAGAGTCATTCCGAACATTGACCTGTCGAATCCCGATCAGAATCTTTGAAGGCATAACCAATGGTCCATGTGTCTTGAAATCGAGATCAGGGGAGATCTGCAGCTGCATGAACAAGACGTGAGGCATGTGAGGATTTACTGTATTATTCCCCGTACTAGTAGCCTTAGTCATGGCTATGCCTGCATCACCGAGATTGAAGGGTTGCCTGACCTAAAGTTTTCCTTCGTTGGCTTGATCTGAGAAGTGTGAGGGAGAACCGACAATGATAATTCCACGCCTCGTCCGCGATAACTTCCGCAGGTAGAGATGAAAGGTAAATGATGCTTAGAGTGTAAGGATTGCAAACAGCCCTTGAAATAACCGTACGCCTAGAGTGACAACTTTCATCAGACCTTTGCGTTCCTCAGTTCTCGGCCTTAGAAGCCGGAATGAAAGACGAGCGCTTATCAATTGGGCCAGGAGGCACTGCGGGGAGATGAAGCTTCGATGACGGATGGGCTCCTGTTCTGGTGGATAACGTTCCATTTGGACGTTTGGGCAGCTTTGAGGTGTGCTAATTTTTCCTGCGGTTGTCTGAACAAGAAGCATGTAGATAGATGAGTATCTAGAGGAGTTCGAGTACGTTTCCTGGCAGTTCATGTCGGTCTACAACCGTTGGACACTGATGAATATGCATTTAGACATACCATCAACTGATGGGCGAGAACGCGTCCAGCCGTTCGATTTAGCATCGGCACTCCAAGAAACCCCTGTAGATCCCAACATTTACGGAGACCTTAAGGTGATACCTATCTGAACACGTCAGTGGTCTTATCTGCACCGTCAAGAAGCCTGGGACCGTCAAGAAAGTAATATGTGGGTTCAAGATCACTCAAGCTATACTCCTTTAGCAGGAGCTGGGTTCAAGGATCCTCACATACATTCGATCGTGCAAAAAAGTTCGTGATGGCGATGGTCAAGAAGGAGAGTGATCATTGGTGGTAGTGGGCGAATGTTATCAATATTCCCATGGAGTATTGCCTCTAACGATCCGTGGGGTTCGGAGTCCGGAGGTTCTGGGTTCCAACACAACCACCACTGTCGCGCTGTACCCTTTACTTCACCTTGCTTGCTCGGCCGTCCGCCGCCAACGGCCAGACTGCTGCCTTTCTATAAGGAATGTGAATCATCCAGGACATAGTGTGTCATTGAATCTAGGTCATGAAGCCGATAGGTAAGATTTCCCCAACCACTACCACGTTCATTTATCTCATAAATTTGTACCAGCATTCACTCTTACCCTCTGCAGGTTTTGCTACTCCCTCAGCTAGGAGCGCGCAACAAAATATCTTTTGAGGTGTCCTTTTACAGCTAGTAAGTTCACCATGCTAAGACAGCAACCACAACATCAGCAGCCTTCCATAGACAAGTATCGTTCAACTGATCCCCGTTGCATCACCACTCCCCTATGCTGCCCAAATAACACCTCAAAACAACGACCTGAACGGGACGCAACATAGCTGATGTCGACTTACGCAAGGCTTTCCTCCCTGTCAACAGGAAGAGATGTATCCGGCGAAACCGGTTAGGAATCGGCCATAGATACAGGGAGCATTTGCGGTGAGCTGAGACTCCAGTAAGCACTCATCTGTCATGTTGAGCATAATTTGCTGATCTAACGATGACCTTTTTAGGTACCCTTTGGTTCAGCCAGCGACTTGGTTATGAATTTGGAACCTTCTGGAATCGCGCGTGTACTTGGTAATGAGCATGCTTGAATCCAGGCTGCTTTTCTCGTAAGATTCTCGATAAGTCTCGGGCGATCCTCGTCATTCATCTTTTTCCCAGCCCAACTTGAACTCAAACTTGATGTTGTCGCTTTCACCCCACCCTCCAATATCGAAAGCCCCGCAACAACCAGGTAATAGGCTTACTCCTCACTATTCTCTCGCTGATCCATGATGCCGTGTGCATGGAAGATTAAAAGGTATCGCTGGCAACAACGGCCAACGCGTTCTTTCAGCAGGTTTCACGCGTATTTCGGCCAAATTATCGCGTTTCTATTCTCTATTCTCCGCCAGGCTAGTGCTCATCTCGACGTTGACACGGTACGCTACCGTGTATCCTATTCACTGGCAGGTTCATACAGCTTCACTCATTGATTTCGATACTGCCCAGGTTACCTCTTATCGCCATTCACCTTGTTTCACCATCACAAATCTGTCATCAAGGGGTTTTGTGCATATTCAGGCATCGATCCCGTACAGGGCTTATCTCTGGACCAAACGTCTCTGAGAGTTGCCAGTTCCATGGCATAAGCGAGGAGCGGGCAGCGTGTTTATTCGGTATGATACTCAAATTTCACTTTCCGATGTAGAGTACAGGACTACGCGCCGTGTAGCTCATCAATCTTTTGGCTATATATACTCGGCACATACCACTAGGGACACTCCCTCGTTTGAGTTTATTCGGATCCTTTCATTTTAACAGGATTGAGCCCACTGATTAAACCACTGCGAGAACCACTGCGAGAACCACAGGACTGGTTGATCTGTAATTGCCTCACACAAGCCATTTGAAAGTATATTCGAATTTATTATAATACCCCTGCATTACCCTGTTCGGCTAATGCAATACGAGAGGTCGGGTTGCAGATTTACGCATCGACGTGTACGACACTGACTCTAATTGAACCCCGTAATGTCCCCTCATCGAAAAGGTGGTCCATCATGGACACCAGGTCAGTTATTGTTATAGGCTGAATTACGACTATATGCTCGCCATAATTATATGTGCTTCATTTGTCCATACTTGATACTAATACTCTAGTCATCCTTCAAGAATTCGATGCTAATCACCGTGCCGTACCACGACATTCGTGACTTGACTGATAGAAGTCCCAAGGTGCTCAAATTTCAACAAGAACGGAACAAACTCGAGTAACAAAATGATTCTTCATACAAGGTCCCAAGATGCCAATGTTGTACAAGCGATATAACAAAAATGTGCTCTCATTTTCTCGATTTATCAAGCACGCCCTTTCCCTTTCCCGACGACCTCTTCGCCTCGATTTTCGTCCAAAACAACCCCGCTGCCGTCGATCTTAGAGATGGATGAAATGATGGTTGATGTTGAAGGAATCGGTTGGCTGGCAGGCTGAACGGGTGCCGATAACTCGGAATCCAGGTGGACGATAGGATCGACATTGGGGATTTCTTGTCCAATGACGGGTGGAATGACGACCCAGGTTCCGTTCTTGACAATCGCCCTCCACTCCTCCAGAGCGTCTTCGAATGACTGGTGCCGGCGGGAGTAGTTTTTGCGAACTCCGTTAGTAAGGGCATGGTTTTCGTGACTGTTAGATTCGTAAGATAACATGACAGAAATCTTCAAGGAAATCTGACATACCCATGTCGAACAATTCCGACCTTCAGACCTTTCTGGACTACGTACCAGTAATCCCTCGCCTTTCGTACGTTGACCTCACCGCAATTCGAGCAGATAAATAGGGCTGGGTTAGCTTTGAGTTGGGGAAGGCAAGGCGCCTGATCTTGAACGCCTGGCGTAGACGCAGCGCCACCCAGCTGGAGAGAAACCGGGTCCTGTGGGATAACGTCACCAATAGAGGGAGAGGGACGACCTTGTTCAATCCCAGTCTTGACAGTAGAGTCGTCGGCGATTTTGGAGACTTCGCAGAGGAACTCTTTGATACAATTCGACGCCGCAGCACGACGGGATTCTGGAGTTGACGGGAAAGGGGTCGGAGCATGGCGTCCTCGAGAGGGTATCTCTAGATTAGCTGGGAATCATCCTTTCAGCGTCGGTCAATCGATAGTGGAAGGGTTTGCTTACTAGATACGGGCGTTGTCTGTTCCTCTGGTGGGATTTCGTTACGGGTTTTGGAGTTGTCGACATAATGAGCTTGCGGATTAAGTTCTGGCGGACGAAGGTCGTTCAAATTAGCCGAAAACGGAATTACAGAGTCGCTAACCTTTCTGGAAAACGCTTTGCAAAGATTCTCCTTGTCCTGCTGACACCACTGAGAATAGGGAGATTGAGATCTGGAGATAGGACATACTCGCAGGTCCGGGAGTGGCGATTACTCCCAAACGGATGAGAGTTGAGAGAAGTTCTTCGACGGTGGTTATAGCCTTGCTAGACATGGTGAAGAGAGAGTGAGATGTGAGTTGGGACTGAGCAAATAGCCCGTACTCTGTCCTCCCTTAAATGCATTTTGACACGACCGGGAAAGGAAGAGTAGACGAACTCGAATGACCAAATCAGCCGGAAAACGCCATTGTCAATCTAAAATGATTCCAGAAGGACGGCTGAGGTGGACAACTACAATTATTCACAATCAAGTCTCTTCGAGGCAGCTCTGGAAAAGAGAGGCTAGAGAGGGTTCAAATTTCAGCCAGGTGGAGGGGGAAAGAACGCCGGAATAAAAATAAGCTTCAGTCCACGAGGGGAACGAGAATCTCCGAGATGGAAACCTTGATTATCCAACAAATGAACCGAGAATACCGAGCGGAGTGGCCAAAGCTTTTGCAGAGTTTCGAGATATATTAGAGATGAGGACATTCGTAGCCGTAGCTGGACGTCGGGGGGTCATCGCTCCAAAAAGAAATACGGGCAGGAACCAGGTCGGGATGCTAGTGCAAACTTGAAGAGCCGCAGACTTCGATGAAAGTTCATTCCCTCGGAACTGACGGCTTCAGGGTTTAGGGTGGAAGCTTAGAGGACAGAATCGTGTCAACATAAGCTTTTCAGGACGTTCTATGCAAGGCCGCATGTGGGACGTGGCTTTAAACTCCCATTTTCGCCCATTACCTCGTCGAGGGCCAGGTCCGTTTTGATCGTCCACATGTCAAGAGCCCAATGCATTGACCTCAGTTTCCCCCGAATCGTCACAAAGCTTAGAATGTCATCGGAGTATGTAGAATGAGAGGGTGATCAAAGACTCACTCAAGAGGAGTGTCGTAAGCCAAGGGCGTTACCGTACCTCACCTGATTCATCGTTTGAAGGTTGCGTACGTACTGGTAGTCCGGAACAAAGCCCCAACAGCCCGGGTTACGACATCGAATTGGATGGTAGGACAATGGGTGCCTCGTAGAGGAAGAGAAAATGTATTAGCCAATCAGAAACGTTTGCATGTGATTTGCATGTGGTCCAGACGAAATAAGTAAGTAAAATTCCCTTAGAAAGTAGGTCGGCGGAGCATAGATTGCCATACGGCGGCTCGGACCTGAGTGGCGTTGGTCTACAAACGGGGCTAAATGCACATTGACCAGGGAATCTCACTGGGCAACCTGATCACCTGAAAAAGCGTCCAGGAAGCCTAATGCCCCCTTTTTCGGGGGTGCTTCCGAGCCGCTGGCGCCAAAAACCAATTTAGAACAACTGTCTACCTCTATATAATCAAATCACCAAATCCTGGAATTATAAAACTGCATTTCGACTTTTGAGTTCAGACTGACTGCAGACATCCGCACGTCTCGGAATTGCGTGAATTTGTGTCACGGTGAAGCAAGCCAAAATCGCGCTTTTTGAGGTGCACACTGCACAAGGAAGATGATCAGGTTGGAAGCTGGCAACACCCTGATTTCTTGACTTCTAGCTCGGAGAAGGTATGCCGAAGAACGTTTAGCTTCAAGCTGTGGTGCGGCTTTCTTCTTCAGAAGGATCTCGACAAGGCGTCTGTACGCCAAGAGGGCTGAAGCTATCAGGAGCCAATAAGAAGACCTCGAAATACTGCAGATTTAGGTCTCAAATAGCTATCTGACTGGGCGTAACCTGTATACAGGAAGCGGAAAAGAGGTTGAGGGAAGAACGGGACCCACCTAAATCGGGCAAACGTGAAATCGACAGGACTCCAAAGGTCTGTGCCATGTTACCGATGCTCCCATAGCTCTATCAGTGGCGTGAGGCTCCGAACAGAACACTCTTTCTTTGACCCTTTTGGTGAACACGAGGACCGTGCTCAGAGATAGATCTTCTTCTTGTATTTGGAAACTGCCAGTGGCCTGATGCAATTTCTTCTCGGAGGCTACTCGAAGAAACTCGAATGTGTATTGAAGGCTAGCCTGGTCATTGTATACTAAGGGAAATGCTTCTCTGTGGTGAAGCTCGGACCTCTAGGCCGGGCTGAAAGCATGTCGCTAGCGAATGTACACTCATTCCAGAAAACGACAGACGTAAACTATTCACGAGACCTTGAGTGGAGCCACCATTGTCGTACCATTTTCAATCGTCTAGTATTTGCTGTTGGATATGGTTCAAGTTTAAGACTCGGAGAACGGGGAATGTCGATGACCCTCAAACTCTAAAGATGGCTTTGTTGAAGGCCGCGAAAATCCACAGAGGCCTCGACATGAAGAAGAAAGCACTCAGTCCCTCAGGCTTCCTCGAGTGGCATTGAGTCAGATGCGTGCGCCTCAGTCGTGAGGAACCCGATTCGAGAGACACTAGCTCACGAGAGCCATGAGTTCCAATTTTTGGCGGCAAGCTCAGACTCCCGCTGTCGGGTGTAGAGTCCTGCCGGGGATTCGTGGCCGTCTTTCGGGAAACTTTACGTAGTGGTTCTGGCATATTATCCAGGATGTTGGCTCACACTTCCCGCAAATGCTCAGGCACCTACCACACGTTAATGACGAAATGAATTCGAACACACTTATTGGCTCTGCGAATGCGGAAGAATAAAATTCTCTATACGAGTGCTTTGTGCTGAATCCGGTTAGGGAGGTCCCGCCGTCGTCCACTTTCTTATTTGCCACTGGCATTAGTCCAAGATTTGTATATCTTGTATATCGTAAGGGATCTCTTCCGATTTGAGGATCTTAGGATGAAGCTACTCTGACGCAGGTTTATAAAGGTCTCAGGCCGTCTGAGGGGGAAGGACAACCACGATATTCATACCCACCTTCGAGTAGCGCATATGGGTATGTACCCCCTCTCTGCCTATCACTCTATCTCAACCTCCTCCTAGATCCGCAACTTACTCAACAACTTCGCCAATTTCCTTACGCAGGGAATTATCCCCAGAAGCGGGACGTTAGAGAATGGCCATGGGTATACGGTGCTGGGAAACGAGCAGTTCGTATCATCAAGATGGCACTCGCCGACAACGATGTCAACCAGACCATGGAAGTTGAAGAAGTTGTCGACGGAATCCTGGAGTTTTGGGCAAAGACGTTTGATGAACCTCCATCGACATACAGAACCGGCGTAAGTACCTATAGGCCCAAACGATATCGAGTCTAGCTAATTTATGTGAACTCAGATTCTACAAGATGTAGTCAAGATGGCGTTTATAGAAGACCAGGTAGTCAGGCTTCTGGAAGGTCGTCCTGTAGGGAAGGAGGAGAGGATGAAATACCGGGGCCGTCAATGGCGTCAGCGATTCGAGAGGGCTTTCGCCGAATTCAAGACTCACCCGATGCCAAACCAAATTTCTACCCTCAAGGTACGTTTCACTCTCGACCGTATAGTACCACACCTAAAGAAAGTCACGAGCAGGGTCGTTCAATTTTACCGATCACCTCGCAGGCAGAGGAGACTACCATTTCGAAACTCCAAACAATAGTGGAGGATATGATATTCATCGACGCAGCACCACCACAACAACCGACCTCAGTTTGGTGGGCCTCATATGAGAATTTTGGGCACGACTTCCAGCCAGACGAGAAGTGGGAATCTCTAGTTCCTAGGTTACCTTATCACTCTATGTCAGAATACGTGACTATCGTCACCGAGGCCTGGATCGCCATGCATTCGCCTTCTTGGTGATAACTATTGTGAATTGCGTCGTTATAGGTCTCCAACATCTATAAGTGTTGGATTTACCTACAAATCGTTTGCGTTCACATGATACTCCGTTGTTCCTTGCCTTTGTTACACAGAATAGACCTTTGTGCACCCCCCATCCCCCCTTGCGTTCCGAATTGCCAGTGCCTTGCTTCGTAACTGAGTAGGTTTCGAGTCCTGCGACGTCGAGCGACGAAACCATTGAATTTCCGCTCCGGATAGTAGCCTATATGTGTGGTACCTTCAGTTAGCCGAGTCTGTCCTCTTCCGCCGTGGATTGTTCGTCACGGAGGCCACAATTGACCAAGCGCTACGTCATGATAACCAGCGCTCAGATCTGACAATCTAAGCAGGCGATTACGCCGATCCTGCTGGTCTGAGCCAAGCTACGGAAGAAATAGCCTTGCATGACTATATTAGACGGAGCATGGACGATCGCAACGACGCATTTCTCACAGCGTGAACGTAATTAGAACGTGTGGTAACGTACATTTTCCTATCAAGATAGATTCAGCAGCCGCAGAGAGGTGCTAGAGCTCCAAGCACCTAGAGTGAATAAAACTTCATTCTGATGCATAACTAAAGAGACACCAGCCTATATGATGGGGTCATCCGCGTACGATATAGGTGCAGCTAGGACGTACTTCAAGGACAAGAGTATAGCAAGATCCAAGCTGAGAAACAGCGCAAGCATATCTTTCGTTGACATTCGAATTATGATACTAGTAGAAGATAAAATTTCCGGGCATAGATGTTTGTCTTCTGTCAGACACGTCCGTTCATCTGAGCCGCAGAAGTTGCACTCGGGTACCTCGAACGATATGATATAGATTAATCTGTGGGACGAGGATAGATGATCTGTCAGGTATTCCAAAGAGCGTAAAAAGCACCAACGTACCTATCGGAATGCTGTCCCTGCTCCAAAACGGTGGAATAATCTTATTTTCCCCCACCCAACTACGACAAGGCCAGTGGAGGGAGTTTTGCATGTTAAAACAGTAGAAGCATCGGCACAGGTGAGCGTTCCAATGGAAGAAGGGTGACCCCATTTTCCTCCAGGATGGAGACAAGAATACCGAGGATGATCTTGAGCATTTCAGTAGCGTGAATGAGTACCAGACGATTGCAATATTCTCTTGCTAGAGAAATGGCAAGTTACGAGGTATCGCCCGATGGTGTGGGCACATCAGCCGTTGATGCTTCCTCTGGCTGTGAAGACGGCCTCGATCTGAGCTTGGTTGAGGCTAGCCTGCCGGAAGTGAGATTTTCCCAGCTGAAGAGCCATCGACAACAGTATGACGGTTGACTGATCCTCGTTGTCCTTCAGAGCTGAAAGTCAGATTAGTGACGATGAATCGAGCCACTGCCCGCGTCCGTGTCGATTGAGGAAGTGGTGAGTTCTTCGCACTCCACATGAATTCTATAGGCCAAGACACAGTAATGACATTCAACCAAGGGGTCATGCATCCTGATGACGCTCCCTTGTGCGCAGGCGACGTCTTGTAGGCTGCCTCCTCACACACAACTCGACTCGGAAGGAACCGCAGAAACCGAGCGACGCCAGCCACGGCGCTTGAGGCACACGGAGCACTGGCTGAGTCAATGACATAAATCTTCCGAGATCGAAAGCCCTGGGATGTAGATGTCGCCTTCTCCTACTTGAAGCCCTTCACCTCGAAAGGACTATTGATTCCCGACTCGAATCCTCAATGCTGCCCCATTGATGCTGCCTATCTTTGAGCTAAACATCCCATGATAATAGAGGAGACTTACTAGTGACAATTTTTTTTCCCAGAATAAGGAGCCAACTTTCAAGCTTTTCAGCCCTCAGACGATGATCCTTGAACTCGTTGAATAAACTAAAGGTCGAGTCGAAAGCAGACGCCGAGCCTGGGGTAAGCTTCAATGAAAGCGCGTGGGGCAGGTCGGCTCTGCGGGCCGGAGTTGCCAGGTTGCCCATGATGGCATGACCGAACTTGAACTGTTCCCTTCAAGTTCAAGTTCACGGCGACATTGCTCCTGTCATCATCACTGAAGAACGTATATACACCATTTAGAATCCCTCCGAGCCACTACGTTGAAGGAGTTTAACTACCTACAAATGTCCCGATACTAGTCGAGGTAAAGATGATACATCCACAGACGTAGGCCGTAACTAACTGGGCAGTTGCAGAGTCCACCGTAGTCCGTGGCCAACAAGGAGATCCACTTCAAGAGCTTGGGTGAAAAAATTGCGCTGTGTAGTGCAAGACAATAGGGTACGATCAGCGGGGACGGATACTGGCATTTGCGCTGCCAGCGGTTCATGTTCATATTCCCACTACTCGACTTCTCCTCATCCACCTCGCTATTGGCGTTCAACGGAGTTCCATACGCACCCCAAACTTGACGAGATGCCATAATTCTATCAATGCCTTCCATATAACAGTCATATCACCCTCCATGTGGCATTTCAGCATGCTAATCGCTCCCGGGGCTGCGTTCCTTTCACATTGCCATCATTCTTGACATTACCACCGCCATTAGCCTCAGCCCATGCATCATATATGCAGCGAGAGAATGTAGCATCCTCGTACGTCTGCCCATCGCAGGGAAGCCTACCCCGATGGCTTTTTGCGGCTCTTCAGACGAATCGAAGGATAGCAGCACCCTGTTCAAGGCCCTTATTATTGTCAAGCCGCAGGTTAGCCTTACAGCTAAATGCCTTCCTTTGTATACCGAACGGTCAACGACTGCGAAAATTCGCAAGTATACCCTTTCGATACCCTCTCCAGCACTCTTTGGTTCGTAAAGCTCTTGGAGGTCGAGGGTGAATCTTCTTCCGATAAGACGATGGACTTCAGGTTGGCGATGGCAGATGAAGGGATAAATTCCGAAGGATCCAATCTTCCCGACTTCTGGCTTGCCACCATAACTTGCCACCCACTTGTTCGTCCCTCGTCCACCTACCAATTCTGCAACATTCAGAGGACGACGGCTCAGAGGACATTCATGGTTGCCAAGATCTACCCATTGGTTGCACGCCACCGGAAGCACATGCTCTACCTAGAGGCTTGCAGAAGGAAAGGAGTAGGCAAGAGATGTCGCATTGGTGGCACCGACTTTGAAGATTGAAATGCTCTAGCCAACATCAGAGGCTGCTGCTGTTGACTTGGAACTTGATCTACTCCATGATCAGCGAGCAAGATAATTGTCTGTCTCACCTCCCGTAAGTTGCCTGTCAACACTGTATAGCATATGCGCTGATAGCATCTTCTCTTCGAAAGGTAAAGCTCCTTACAAACCGATGTCAGTGGTGCTGTATGCCTTGTGCTTGTAGTCGTACTGATAATCTATATCCGCAGGACGAGGGACTGCGTCTACCTTTCGCGGTTATTGCAAGAAATAGGCCTTCTTCAGACCCATGCATCCATGTTTTTCGATCCATTCCATCGACGAACCCTACGACCACATCTTGCCATCAGCTGCACATGCTGGTATTCATTACGCACCCGAAGCCTTAGGCTTTCGATCAGTCGACATCGTAATCGAAGCATCAGCGCAATTATCTCTGAAGTATCGCATGGCAGAGCCTGCTCAATGTTATCGTTCCCTCTTCCGGCACCCTCTCCTTCTTCATTTACCCAGATATGTCATCGTCACCCTGATGGCTTCAAGGGTGGATGCGCCGCTCTACTTGGAAATAGACCGCGAAGAAATTGGCGAACCAGTCCGGATCGCTCCCCGTGCCCTTACATTTGACCTCCCTTCCCCAGCTGCTCTACTGCTGCTCCATGACAAAAAGGAAACCGAGGTCGAAGTGCAAGGCGAAGGAGACTTCTCTCTCTCAATTCGGCGTCACTCGATGGTTAGTCCCCTTTGGGGCTCCTTCGAATTTTCTGGCGCACTTTCGCAAGAAACTCTCTACATCCATATCAAAATGCAATGCGCTCCCGCGATCAACTACGCTCGTGATTCACACACCACGAAACTCGTTGATGACGAGTCTATCCCTCAAAATCCGCAGAGTGCAGGTCATGTCAAGGCCCTGTTTGAGTTGAAAGATCTTTCCTTGGACTTGCGCTACATCTGCGAGAAGACTGCGGACGGGTGCTCTGTTCCGACGTGTCAGTTGGAGGTCATCGATCTGAGCGAGAAGGGTCTGCTTGGACCTGTTGCTGAGGCTACGTTGGAGTTACATGAAGGACAGGTGGTCACTTTCGTTCTGAGGACACCTCCGAAGCCAGCGAAGGAGGGTGATGGACTTGTTGGGATTACGCCTGATTCGTTGGGGAAAACTGCACGACCTGTGGAGGATCCTTATTTGACCGAGGTCAGAGCCCTTTCTTTCCCTGTATGCACGCCGTATGCTAAGGCTTTTACTCCCCTTGTAGAAACTGTTCTCCAACCTCCTCACGACGACTAACAAATACTGGAGTGACTGCATCCGCCAGTCGACCTACACCGGTTCCTGGAAGGAGGCTGATCATTGTAGTGCTCTGGCACTCAAACTCCTTATCTTTGAACCCACTGGTGCTGTCGTTGCTAGTCCGACTTTCAGTCTTCCTGAGTTCATTGGTGGTACGCGGAACTGGTGAGCATCGTCTATGCATATATGCGCGAAAATGCTAATGTATTGAGGTCTAGGGACTATCGGTATTGTGGCGCTTCAATCAACCAATGGCCAGTACACTGACATGACGCAGTTACTCTTGGATTCGAGATGCTTCGTTCACGCTATACGCTCTCATTCGTCTTGGGTTCACTGAGGAGGCCAATGGTTCGTTCCTTGTCTTAACCGTTCTTTCCCAGCCTCGGGTTCTGATCCTGCTACTTAATAGCATACATGGAATTTATCTTCGAACGCCTCCGCCACAAAAATCCAGATGGAAGTCTACAGATCATGTACAGCATCCACGGTCAGTGTTCCTCTCTCCTCCTCCCTTCGACCATCCTGAGCTAATGTACGTTCTTCGATCAGGCGACAAAGACCTCGAAGAAATTGAACCCTGCCACTTGGACGGCCATAAGGGTTCGAAGCCTGTCAGGATCGGAAATGGGGCTGCTGATCATATTCAATTGGTATGCCATTCTCTTGCTTGGTCTTCGTAAGCGGGTGCTAAGAACGATCTTTTTGGACGACAGGATATCTATGGTGAACTGCGTGTGTTTGTTTCTTAGAGTTGGTTGAAGAGGCTGACTCGCTGCTCTAGGATGGATTGTATCTACCTCGGACAAAAGGTATGCCTCCTTCACTCAAGTTATACCATTGAAACGTTTTACTGAGGAAGCACGGTTGCTGTAGTTCGGAAGGCCCTTGGTATGTGTTTCTTGCCTTCAGCTCTGATGTGTGGCTCACGGGACACCTAGTCTTACGACGACTGGTCAGTCCTTCAATCAACCGACGTAGGCTCCTCGTCAGAGAACTGTGAGTAAATATTGAGAATCCTGCCCAATCCCACAACTGACAAAGCTTTCGATAGGGTTGATTATACGTCTAACAATGAGCTTGCTCCCGCAACCAATCTTGACTCATGACCCGCACAGTCGTCTGCACCAAGGTGGACCAGCCCGATTTGTACGTTTCCCCTTTATTTTCCTAGGTGGACCGTCTTTGATTGCCCTACAGGTCGATCTGGGAAGTCCGAAACAAGGAACGCCATTTCACTGTAAGTCTCCTGCATCTTTGCCTAAGAAGGCGTGATTTTAATGTTCTTTCCGACAGTACTCGAAGGTCATGCTTTGGTCCGTCAATAATATTTGGAAGTCATATCGTCTGACCAACAATGACCTCGTCAGGGTGGCCATCGACAGAGGTAACTTTCCCTCCCTCTCCACACTCCTGCATCCTTACTGACTAAATACCCCTCAAGGTCTCCGCCTCGCAGATAAGCGTTCCCTCCCTTGCCCCAACCGCCTCAAATGGCTCGAAAAGCGAGACAACCTCTACGAAGAGATTATGTCCAAGGCATGGCATGCCGATGGCAAATACTTCGGTCAAGGCCACGCAAGACTCCCATTTATTGGATTCGGCTGTATTGATCATGCCGCTGGTGTTCTTCATGCATGGGTCTGATCCTAGGTTTGTGTCGACGCTGAGGCAGATCTTGAAGAGTCGGGATAGGGGAGGGTTGACTTCGAATGTATGTTCTTTTCTGCTCTGCTTGCGCGAATTTGATGCTGATGTGGAGGGTAGAATTTGGTGTTCCGATATGATGTCAATTTGTCGGACGATGGCGTTGGAGGGGAAGAGGGGACGATCTATCTTCGCACACTTTGGTGTGTAGAGGCTCTGACTCGTGCTAGGAAGTACGACAGGGGTCTCCTTAGAAGGGCTGTTGACATGTTCGAGGTAGGGGATCGAACCAATTCTCATCTTCCAGTCGTAGTTCTCAGACGGAATCTTGACAGGATTTCTTGCTCTACCTCAACCACGTCGGCCTCTGCACAGACGAAATTTCAGACGCGGGAGAAGCGTACGTCTGCATTTGTTCTTTCCCGTTTCCACCAATGCTGATGTTTTTCGTACCACAGGCTGGGCAATGCTGTTCAAGGATTTACGTATGTTGATTCTTTCCGTTCTTTCCTCCCCGCTTCTCACCCTCTGCGACAGGCATGTCACATTGATCTCCGCTGCGTAAAACCTATCAAGAACTCTATCGAGCCACTGAAGAGAGTTGAGGATGTCGCCAGGGAGTGGCGAAGGATCTATTCGAAGCCAAAATGCAACCAATGTACAATATTATCTACGAAGAATATAATCAAGCTTACGCATGACGCAACATATTCGAATGCCTATTGCCTGAGCGCCGAACTCTTAATGAGCCTCCATTGCTTCTCTAGATTCGTCAAAATCGCAATGGTTCCGCATCATGATGTCACAGTACATGCAAGTCAATCTCCCTCTAGCCCGCCGCATGTGACTCCTGTTTGAAGAATTCGGCTTCCCCGAGAAAGTTAAATCAGCTGAACAGACTATTAAGAACGCCGCTGGTGATGTGAAGGATAAGGCGGAGGATGTTGCAGATAAGATTGGCGACAAGATCAGTAGTATTTTCTAGATGCTTCTTGACATCCAAAATACCTTCCCGTGTGTTCGTCGCGATTTACTTGTTGCATCGGTATTTTAGTATCTAGAAAATAGTAATAGTTGAACGTTCGAAACAACTTGAATTGTAGACGACGAGGGATGGAGTCAAATGCGTTTCATTGCATGAATGGTACGAGAAGGATACATCGAGATACTGAACACCCATCTCCGCCTTCGTTTAGCCCACCAGGAAGCTGAGAGCCAATACAAGAGCGAGGCACAAAGAACCAGATTGTCCGACCCCACTCGGCAACATTGGCTCTGACCATACCGGCGGCACCGTCCCTGGTTGAATAACGGTATCCCCCGCTGGAGGTGGTGGCCATGTTGAATGGCACGGGATCTTGGAAGGTGCCAGAAGCGAAGTTGGAATCCTAAGTCGAGGAAAGAAGGGTCAATGCGGAGCAAGTGAACAAAAGATCGGAGGCACGTACGACAAAGTAGTTGTAATATCCAGGACAACCGGCTAAGTTAATAGTAGGAACGATGATAGCACCATCGCCTTGATGAGGAGGTACATCGAAGTCCTTTCCGAAAGAGTTTCGATCGCACATCCTGGCTGCAGTGTCCGAAGAACATGATGATGCAACTGAGGCTCCACTGTTGAGGTCGAGCGCCTGTGGTGATCTTCAGAGAGGGAAGAGAAAGTCAGAATGAAGAAGAGCATATCGAAGGTACAAGGTATGTGCAGAAATTTCCAGAGGTGCCTCTGTATCTACCATAGTGATAATTTGTGGAATCAGTAGACTCAACGTCGAATCTGCGTCCTGCAACGGCGACCTAGGAGAAAGATCAGCCTTCCAGAGCCATATGCAAGCGTATGAGTACATACCCATTACGTATCCACATCTCTTGTGAGCGATCCAGCCGCCACCAGAGGGTAGTGTACCAGAGTTGCCGCATGTCGCTGGCTTCGGCACATTTCCTGAACTCTCAAGACCAGAATCAGGTTCACCGAGCCTTCATCTCAAGACCAGAATACTTACCGATCGTCGTATACTGATTAATCCCCTCCACGTGTGTAGCCACGGCCAGGAAACCCACAAGACCAGTCAACTTGAATAACATGGCAAACCGAGGCCGATTCTTGCAAGATTCTTCGGGACTTCGAATTGGCGGCCATCAGGCCAAGAAAGCCTGCTTATAACGCTTCGACGACCAACTTAGAGTAGATTCATATCAGCTGGTACAACGTCGAAGCGACAGGAGAATGTTGAGCAGAGGTCACTTGGTGCTTGCGCCAGATGTTCGTGGTGGTTCGTGTGAACGTGCTTTGATGCGGCGGAGGCGACTGAACTCAATGGTTGACTTCCATGTGCCTTTCATCAGCAACTACCATGACAGAGCCAATCGCATGCAGGACGTCGCTTACTTGCCTTTTCTCCACCCTCGTATGGTCTTGAAGCGTGCTAGAACGGTCACTTGTCGATGATGGTAGCCTCAGTGGTTCAATGGCAGACCAGCAGTCAATCGACCATTTCTGCAAAGACCTGCAATAGTTCAAGGGCAGACGACGGAATTCGCCACCGCACTCTACCAGCTCGTGCTGCGAGCCGGCGGTAGTGTTGGCAGACATTGAGAAGCTGATGCCTCGAATTTGGTGATGACCTATGCCTCCAATTGAATATGGGGTCGAGAAGCTGTATCATGGGTAGCAAATCCTGTGGTCGGAAGGATTGCATCCTGCTCTTCCATCGGTATCAGCTGAGGTAGCGGAAGCGCTTCCTCGAGTTCCTTCCTTCCTGGGCATGCTCCTTCGTTTCACTGCATCGACTCGGTTCTCCAGAGCTCTCTATAAGGGCGAGAATATAGGGGACAGAGAGGTTCCCAAAGGCAAGAACGAAAGATGCACCGCCTTCATACCTTTGTCCTTCTCGCTGCTCTCTTGAGCAATATAGCTTTCGCATCTATCCTTGATAACACGCAATATGTTTTCGCCTTGTGAGTCTCGCCTTTTACATCATCTTGTCAAAATCTTACTGTTTTGCAGTGGTGACAGTTACAGTATGTTGAGGCAAACCCCCTCCTGAATCTTGCATACTTACAGTCCTGGACAGCGACCATCGGCTGGGGAGGCACTGGTGACCCCTTACAATCTCAAATCCCAAAGTCGTGTACTACTGCAGGACCTAACTGGCTTCAACAATTTAACACATTCGTCAACCATACCCAGCTCTACGATGTCAGGACTTGTTTGCCTAACTACCCTTCTAATTTTGACTGACAAACTTTATTCTAACAGCTGGCGGTCAGCGGAGCCACGTCTGACTCCTCCATTGTCTTTGCGTCCCCACCAGACTTCAGGAGCCGGGTTAGCTCTTTCATTACCTATGTCACAACGGACAAGGGTCCCTGGAATGAATCTAACGTCCTGTTCACCGTGACTTTCGGAAGTCCGTTCTTCTTCGCCTCCCCCTCACCTAAGGAAGCCCTGTATTGACACTTGTACTTCAGCCAACGACGCCAACAACTCATATGGAGACGGATTGGAACATCTACCCCACTTCATCTATCCGATACTCGCGTCACTTTCTCATCAGAGTCGCTCAAGAAATCAGCGGCTGCGTTATCCTGCTGTTGCAACCATCTCTGATATGTCCACCGTCAATAATTGCTGTGGTGTACTCCATCTTTCCTCCCCGTCGCACTCACACTCCCTTTGCCTTCTCGGTCATATCGCTGGCTCAAGAGAGCACGTGAAAGAAACGCAAAGAGGACAGAAAGCAGGTCCTGACCAACATCTCGCTCCGGATTATGCAACATCTTATACCAACCCTCCAACCCCGAGGCTATGGTTTCACCTGTCCCGTTCATCGCCCCACTAGAGTGTGGTGATTGCCTCCGCATTTCTCTCGGATAACAGTGGACAATGGCGCAGGATGCCAACACAACAGGTACACTCTGTGAATTGGACAAGACCCTCATTCTCGCTGGCCCCTTATGCATTTATGAACAATGCGAGGCCAACAGTCGAAGGACGGTCTATTAGCTGAGCCTAAGGGTGGCAAATCTGTCAAAATTCCGGAGCTTACACGTCAAATCTTCGTCAATCCTGACGAGGCCATGCACAGGAATTCTCGGGGTTGAAGGTGTCTCAAGGCAGGTCACTTACATATTCTAACGATCCTTCGGCGCTGTACTCATCGTATTACGGTTTCTAGTTTAGTGTAACATATGCATCCCTATCATCATCATCGTCGGGGCTTCTATCGAAGCTTACTACCACTGATCACAGTCTAGGCTTCTCCTTCCCCTTGCTCTGCCCAACTACGCCCTTTCCCGAATATTCATCATCTTACGCACAGTGTCGCAATATGCCTTGGATTTCCAAACTTGGCACTTGAACTTACATCAAGTCTTCCGCGATGGAGCCGTCGGACGTCGTTCCTATCCTCCGAAACAATTTGTTTCTATTCCTGCCCCAGGTATCGCGGCCCACTATGCATCACATGGCATATGCAAAATGCTCTCCGAACCATCACACCAGAATTTGGCTGTACCGAGCAGCCTGGTAGCACTCGGCTGGAGATGCAGATGCCAAAGGCAAGGCCAAGAAATGGGCAGGAAAAACAGCCAAGAAAATATCCTTCAGAAGCTTCTCCGAAATTCATCAGATATGGGCGCAGGAGCGAAGGAGGCGCAGATGCTGTCACAATGAGCTATCAAGGAGGATGAAGAAAATGCGTTGGATGCGGAGATGTCGGATCAGCTGGGGCTTGCGATAAACCCAGACTGGCTGGGGCATTTCAACTCAGGAGTGGAGAAGGCTCCTCTGGTGACGTCGAGGATGCCAAGTGACTATCTGGTTCCGGTCTCGCGTTCGCCATATGCTCGTGTAGCCCGTCCACGACAAGATGGCAACCTGGAATTCGAACCCTCTACTACCCAAGATTACATCGTGTTCATCAACGGCCAAGCTGTAACTCTCACAGTGGACGCAGCATCACAATTGTTCATTATCCTAGTCAAAACTCTGACCCATATCTACGTGAGTGTCGTCAGGCAAAGTAGAGGTCATATGCTTATCTTTTCCGACTAGGTCCGTTCTAGACAGTCGATCAAGTCTGAAAACTGGGGTTACACCAAGTCGGAATGGAAGGATTCGGTGTGTCAGACGAACACGCAGTCGGCGACCTTGATGCTCAGGGTGGTTCGAGGATGGGTTGGTACCCTACGTCGGCTTATCCGTTACTTCACCCCTAGGTATGGATGCCTTTCATCACAAATATATGCATCCGCGGCTAACTTGATATCTCAAGACGATAATATATTGCTCGCGTTTCATATAATCCCAGTACACTCTACGCAGCGAGCTCTGCTCTTGCCAAGTCCCTGGTATATGAAGCATCCACGTCTTCAAGCGTGTTCTCCACTAACATATATGCCAATAGCAAGGATCGTTATTCTCAACATCTTTTGGGCTCATGCGAATGATACAAACTAGACCTGGTTAGAACGCTCTGCAGACTAGTTGGTATGACCATGTGATGGTCCCAAGCCTCAAAGGCTGCGATGGAACCCGACGTTGCCGAAGGAGAGACCATCAAGCCAGTTGTGACCCATATCAGTGGTAACTTACACAAAGGTTTGTCGTTCATGCAGCCTCTTCTATGACCGATATTCATGATCTATGTCAGTAAGACTTGGAACCACTTCCCTGGGTCAACGATATCAAGAATAGACCGCATCCGTCGCAGTAAGAAGGTAGAACAAACGCTCAACATCCCCATTGCGCTGGATGGCGGCACCCTCTGAAGGCCCTTGCTCACTCTTGTATAGTCTCCTCGCCTCAGTGTCGCGCCCAACGAGGAAACGTCTGGGTAAACAGATTATAGATCTGCGCGCCTCCAGCTCTACCTTTTTGGAGATCTCCAAGTTGCAACAGACAACATGAATATTGCCCCACGGATTGCGGTCTTCCATGAACGGTGCATCCACCGCGCTGGGCTTGCAGGATGTATTCCAACAAAGATTGTTTATCTTGGACTCGCGATCCCACTAGACCCTAGAATTAACGGAAGTCAAAGCTGAGAGGTACGAGCGTACCTATCTCTGGCTTTGGTCTAGCTGACATCGTCCGCGCTTGCCTGCTACAGATCTCGGGGAGCTGCTGTGCTCAGCCCTACGTCCGACAGGGTAATGATAGATCCTAGTCTGACTGAGGGCACTAGGACCATTCGCCAAGTCTCCACGTCATCGAGCCAAAAATCATAAGAACCATCACAAGGACGGGACCACCTAGCTCGCGACCCTGGTGAACATTCCGAACGACTTCTTTGTACGACTCTGGAAGCTTTCTTTATCCCAGAAAGCGGGTTAGAAGGGGCACGCCTGACGAGATGCCCGAAGGCAATCTAGTTGCAATCAACGAAAGCACAGTGGCCGCCGCCTCTGTTTCATTCTCTTTCCTTGCTCAACTCAATGCTTCTCCGTTTGTTAACATCGACACCATCCTTCCACTGTCGAAGGGACGAAGAGAACATGCCTTGACTATAGCACAAAAACCTAGAAGCCTATCGGAACAAGAAAATATCTATACAACGCGCCCCGATAAAGACCTCTAACCCTTTTTTGGGTGTCATCTTTGTACACTGTACGTCTAATAGCCTATTTCATGCCTCCCGGATTAATCTCATCGGATTTTAGACAGTGGACAGTCTGGCAGAATATTGAAGATCAAAGCTCCGCAATCCGAACGCACAAGAAGGCCTACCACAAACGTGTCTGGCGCGACACGGTCACAATCAAGAAGTTGAAAGGATGGGATAGGTATCGACCCCGAAGGAGGGTTCCCCGCTTGAGGGGGAACCATTTACATTAGAGAGTTTCTGTGACCGATTACTCAGAACTTGAAGTGGATCGCAGGTAGATGATCAGGTTAGCCAAACACGACACACACTGCTCTATTTCCGCCGCTGATCAGTGTTTTCTAGTTGCTGAATGTTGTGGATACGGCAGAGCTTCGTGAACTCCTACGATACGTTGGAGACATCCAATTGGAAGAGAAGGATATACTCTATCGCACGAAATCGGGGATGACGATCACGGAGCGCTTTTATGATGATGAAAGGTCCATTGGGTGATGTTCACTTAGAGTCAGGACTGGTTTCTTTTCGTCATGTAGAGGGCACTCACACAGGCGATAACATCAGACAGATCTTCGTCGATGTGATGAGGCAGCTGGACACTTCATACAAGGTATCTGTGTATACGATCTAATTTAATCTGACATTGGCTTATCCATTGCATAGTTCGGGATGATTATCCCATGTTTCTAACAACGGCACTGGGCTCGCAAAGACTGTAGTTGAGCTGCACGAGGTCGGACGGAATTCCTTTCAGTGGCGAAGGCAACAGAATAGAGTTTGTGAAATCTAGCCAAAATCTTGTTCTTTTGATAACGCTGACTCCTGGCAAAGATGCTTTCTCCACGTCGTCATCATTACTGTCAAGACTGGCTTACAGGCTCAAAACCAACCATGACCATCGCACCCGCCCTTTCAGAGTCCACCATTGCCTACATTGAAGTCTTGCAGACAGATGCTATCTCCTCTGCACGACTGCGGAGAAGGCCCCGACGCTTTCGATTGTGCTGCCAGTGCCGATGTACGAAAGGCTCATCGTTATCCTCAAAGGATCTCGGACCTACTCCCAAAATTTATTCCATGCCCTCGATGCGCCTTTGGCTAAGCTGCAAGAATACTTAGCGCTGTCTCGACGCACAAAGATGTATGCGTTGGCCATGGGTATGAGTTCCTACACTCGACTTAATACTATCTTCAATGCCATGATATCCAAGTTTGTAATCCTACCATCAAGTTCCAGTGGTTACAGAGGAGTCGGATATTCATGGAGGCCGTACATCGATCAGCGAAACGTTGAGTGAAACAACAGTATTCCAGACACAAAGTCACCGAGGGTGCATGTTTGGTAGCCTTTTACGCTGAATCTCACCGCGACAGCTGTAGCATTTCACCAACGTGAAGAGTCGGCCCCGTCCATTCTCGCAGCAACAGGTGGCCTGGATAACACGATCACCCTGGAGACATTGACGGCTAACAGGACCCTGGAGGATGGGGAGGTTCTGAAATTCCCCAGGTTCATCACTACCGCCCGAGTGGTCGGACACGGTATTGCAGGGTTAAAGAGGAGGAAGAGTGACTCTCGATGTTGCAAAGATTGTTGATACATAGTGTGACGCCAAACTAGTATATGCGTTTTGTAAAGAGTATGCCTACCTCATCTCTCCTGGGATGATTCGGCAGCAATCCACCAGGCGACCTCCCACTCCAGGCTACGCCGCATTGATAGATTTGGGATATATACAGGTTGGTGCATTGGCGAACGGTTGGAGGATGGGTATGATGGACAACGATGTACAGATATGCCACACGTACTTGACGACGTACTCAACGACGTACTCAACAGGATATGCGACATGTGGCTACCGTAGCTCCGGTGATCAAGTGACCTGTGTGGACAGCCACTGTTCTAGGCGGAACACAGGTGGGAACACAGTGGCCTTTAGGACCCATCGAGGAACCTCTTAGGTGACCTAATTTTGACTCCCGTGGCAGAGCCGTGTGGACCTAAAGGGTGACCGTCATGCCGATCACCGTGGGTGCCGCAGGTCCAAGGTTCACTCTGCGACAGGTTTCACCCCGTTCTACCTCAATAATGGTCAACATCCCTGGACCGGAAAGGAACTCGTTACCGAAGTCCGAAACCCCTCAGCCCACGAGTTTGCTAAGAACATGAAGCGACTCCACGAGGAGGCCGAGGCATCACTCAAACGCGCAGCAGAGACCATGAAAGCGCAGTATGATCGGAAACGAGGACCGGCCCGCACATACACCAAAGGAGATCAGGTTTACGTCGAAGGAATCAATATCACCACCGATCGTCCCACTAAGAAGCTGTCCGAGAAACGTTTTGGACCCTTCAAGGTGATTGAGAAGATTGGTTCCTCCTCATACCGGCTCGATCTTCCGAAGGAATGGGAAAAGCTCCATAACGTCTTCAATGAGGCGTTACTCCGTCCCTACAAGGCACCGGTCTACGATTCACAAAAGAACCTCCCACCCCGTCCTGTCCAACCCATCATCGATGTTGAAGGTCACGAAGTCGAAGCTATTCTAGATTCCCGAGAAGTTTGGAGTCGGAACAAGCGTAAAATTGAGTACCTTGTCAAATGGAAGAATAAACCCGAGTCCGAAAACACATGGGAATATTCTGTCAATATCGAATCGGCCCGAGACCTCGTGTCCAAATTCCACAAACAAAACCCTACTGCTGCGCGCTGGATCAACACACCTCCAGTTCGCACCGAACTCCGAATCCTTTCGATACCCCAAACCCTACTCCCTAGACGCCAACTCTACAATCCCCAAAAGGAAGTCGCCTGGACTGTCACACCACGAGACAACCTCCCTATCCGCACCCTCACTCGACATTTCACATTCCCAAACAAAGTCGCTGAAGCTGTAGAATTTGATTGGGAATTGTGGGAACTCCGAAATACCCCCGATAAAGGCAAGAACAAAGAACACCCCAATACCGACTATTCCCCTACCCGCCGCACTATTTCCATTATCTCAAAGTCTCAAGCGGGTCTTGCAGACAATTTCGGACAAGATATTATTGAATCCAAGATTAACGACTATGGCGATGATAATCGAGGACGATTACCCTTGAGAAGGGGGTAATGTTACGGTTTTCATTTTATTCTGATTTTCATTCTATTTACTATTGTTTTTATCTCATGTTACTCATACGCATTTCGACTCTATGAACCCCCTTGCACAGTATCTACCCTTTACCCTTACCCTACGCCCTATATACATGCACGATACATGAGGCTCACAGTATATCTAACCTGTAGTCACACGATGTATTCTCTAGACTTGAACTGGTTTTTACCCCCGCAACTAGTTTGAGTTAAGGTCGTACGACGACGCTTGGATTGAGTGAACGACCCGATAGCTTAGGCTGTTGTGTTGCTAACAGTCAACCACCTGAGAAGGGCAATATCCTCCGCTCATAGGATAGCTCTAATGCTCGTCAAGCATCTCCTACACGTTTCAATGGAGTACATCTCGGAGCTCCCCGTCGTCGTTGCATTCGCCTTGGTTGTGCGTTCTAGCCTCCCTCCAACCCCTGGCACGGATATTGGCGACAAGGCAGTTGGACCATTCTACAACGGGCTTCAGGTGGCCTTCGCAGATATTGTTTGCATTCTGTATATCCTTGCTGAGCTTGGATTTGTCGATGGACCCCAACACCACTGCACCGTATTCTTCATTTCTTTCATCGGTCTCCTCGGATTTCTAAGGGGTTACGGTTTCTCGAACACTGATAATTTCAATTCTCGTTTTATCTCATGTAAGTTTCTGTACCCTTGCACGCTAGCTTGTGCTAATTATGCTTCTAGATCCTCGTGCACAACAATCAATTCGGTCATCAGGGAACGTTAGCACCACTCGTAAGAGGTTTTCTCCTGTATCTCATCGACCTACTTACCGATCTACGTATAGTTGATGAATCGGGACTCACTGCATACTATGACGCCTCTGAAGGTGACTCAGTAGAACACAAAGAGGCTCGCTGGTCTAGGTTGCAGAGCAAGGCTTTCCAGTTCGCCAAGGAGAACAGCACAAGCGATGACTTGAGCCTGGTGAGGGCATCTCAAGTCAAGGCGGGCGCACTTCCGGAAGCCAAGACAGGATCCAAGGACGTCACAAACATTCGTACATCGGGCTACCTTGTACCTCCTGCCGGTTTTCCTCAGGGTGCCAAGTACTCCTCTACCCCTCGAAGGGTGCCTACAGGCGATGGTCTGACGGGTACTCCTCCCTCTCCTTCGATGTGGAACCCAGTCGATCTCCCTTCCTTGCCTAATGTCGACTTGTGCAATCCCTCTCTTCCCCACATCAACGTCTCCTCTGCATCCGATACGTCTGCGGCAAAGAGCACGGAAGATATTCCCAACGCAACTTATGCACTTGATCGGGAATGGGCTTCTTATGGTGGTTCCAACGATTTCGTTCGCGGGATAGCCAACAACGCGGCCTCAACTTCCCGTGTCAACGAGGAGAACCTCAATCTTGGTGGAGGGTATTTTATCAACGAGGATGGAGTCAACACATTATGTTCCCGTGCTACGAAGCGCTCTCAACCCCAGGTTCTGCAGAAGCTTGATGAATTGCTTGCGAAGAAGAGGAAGATTTAAGAAATGGCTTCGAAATATTACTTGTCGTGTGATACCCTATTTACCTCACTATTTTCCCGATTTTTCTTTTTGATACAGTACAATACCTACTATACTTGATATATCAGCCACGATACGATTTAGTCCTCTCGTTTTCTTTTTTTCTCTATCTTTCATTCATTCATTCTTCCCTTCCAGAATATGATTAATCTATCAATCAAATTTGGTCCAGTAAACCTTCCGGCTACACTAAGCTTCCAGCGCCATCGGCTGCTGAAAACATCCGATTCTGCAACTCGAGATACATAGAATAATCGTTCTACGACAGCTTATGCTCTACCCTACGGCCAACGACGATTAAGGTGGATAATATGATGACGTAGCCAATTCCTCCGACGAAGACATCTGCAATGGATGCATAAGCTCCTACTTCGAAACTGACGTTTCTTGCTATCTCCATTATAAAAGTATATAATGCGTGCAAGCAGAGGAAAGGGCAGACAATCTTGACCACCCATGGCATAACCTACATGATTCATTAGGGTTTAGAACGTGGTACCATAGGAAACGAAAGGATGTGGACTCTCACCTTCTGATCAAAATGAGAAACTGGTAAATCCTCTGAATCATGATCCAACGGGGTGCGATACTTATGAATCACCGCTACAACCCCAACGATCTCGATGATAGAGAGGATATACAATGCGGCATAAAGGTGTGCCATTGCCGCACTCCCCGCCCAGGTAGGAGGCGTCGGGGGGTCAAGCTCCTCTTCCCCCGAGAAACTTGTAATAATCACATAATATGGAGGGACGGCGGCGAGTATGAACTCCAGGGTGGAAAATAGAGTCATCCCAACGATCAACGCTGGTGCAACAAACTTAAGCGCTATCCTCAGCCATTTGTTGGGGGAACCATCCTTCTCTACAAGTTGCACGGCTCTCCAGTCGAGAACCACCAGTAGCATTATACAGATGACGCTGATTTGACCGAGACTCCAAGTCCATACGCTGGCGGCGGCAATAATTACTGGCGTCCCAGCGTCGTAGTACGTGCCGACGATGTCTGCGATTCCAAGAGAGGAGGAAGTAATAAAGCACAAGGCTGCCGCGATGAGAAAGGTGACCAAAGGCTTCCGGCGTGGGTGAAATTGTTTCCGCTTCGCGAGGACAAAGACGACCGCAAGGGTGAATATAACGAGGTAAAGACAGTAAAAGACCATCTCTCCGATCTCATCGGGGAAAAGATCGAGGGGATTACCACCCGACGACGTGTCGTCGTCGTCGAATGGGTCGGGAACACCTGCGTCGCCTGGCTTACTAGTACCACCCCCTTCGTGAGGTGAAGAGCTCGAGTGGCCACCGCCACCGCCTTTGGCAGGAGAGGCTGCGACTGTCATGGCGAGATGGGCGAGCGAGAAAAGAGCGACGTGTAATGCCATGGCGGGCTCTGGTGGGCTGCTGTTTTGGAGATGAAGGTTGTGTGCCCGACCGCATTTTATACCGAGATGATTCTTGAAAATTCGAACTGATGTAGCTGGAACATAATTCGAATCATGTCAGCAACAGCTTCGGCACTGTCTGTGCCTAAAAATATCCAGAATGACAGTCTTGGCACTCCGAAGACATCGAAATCACCCACAAATGACAGAGAAGCGCATTTCTGATTCACCGGTACCACAAATGTCCTCACGGGTGCTAATCTTTCAGAGCGATCAGCAGATCACTCTTGATTCCTTTCATGGACAGGCTCCAAGAGCTGCGTTCCGGGAGCGGCCATCCAGATCTCTACAGGAACTTCCCCGGCTCCACGACGTTCGGCAACTTTTTCAAACCTCAGCCCAATTCCCTCCATAAGGTGCCAGAGCGTTCTTTCAGCAGGATCTCTTTCTTTGTAGCCCAGTAGAACAAGGGGAGGTTTTGTCCCTAGTCCAACAAGATCGGAAAGCGTGCGAACCAGGTGAGGGAAAGATGCGGTATTGTATGTGACATCTGCCATCCTGGATCAAGGAAATAACGATGAATCATGCACGTAGTGGCGTAAGAGGCAGGAAAAGGTGCTCACACGACCACATCAAACCCCTCAGGAAATTCTGTTGCAAAGCTGGGAAGTGATTGATCCCAATCCAGAACAGTCCCTGTCACAGAGTTCGTGGAGAAGTTATTTTTGTTCGTGGTTATGTTGCGCCCAAGGATAGGCATCGCTGTGTCTTGAAAACGAGGTTCATGTCAAGCACGGCTCCAAAACCAGGGGGATGTCGGCAACTGACCTAAGTCCGTAGCAATGATGCGATCCTGGGAGTTCCCTGATAAACATCCTCCAATTTCTCGAAGGGTGGCCAGAGTCAGAGAAACAATGCCGATGCCAGTACCTATCGAGACGATCAGAATATGTCATAATAAAAGATCAGTGAATATTTACCAAGTTCAAGTATCTTTCTAGATCCGCTTCCGAAGAGTCCGTCTCTCAGACAAGTCACAGCCGGTACCGTTTCCACGTTCTGTGGCGTATTCTGAAGGCCGACAAGCCAGGAGCTTAGGCCAATACCACTGTCCCATATTTTCTTCGCAAACATGAGTCAGCGATTCCTTGAAGTATCACAATCGACGGACCTTATCAAGATCAAACGATGTCTGCTCCACCAAACGCAGACTCACCGCCTCCACGTCCTGAGATGGTGGCCTGATCTCATACACTCTCTCAATCTGCTCCTGTTTCTTCGCCTTCCCCGTGTTTCTAGAACCGAAGCGTATGGGTGCAGATAGAACGGGAAAGGCAACCTCGCCAATCCGTTCGTCATGGAGCTGGATGACGGGGAGCCTGGGAGAACTGAGAGGACGATGAGCCGTCAGAACTAATCTCCAAGTTTGGCCCTCCTTTACATTTGAGGGTAAAGGTACAGGTATTTCTTTGTAGGCATTAGACTGCCTCCACGTAGTCAACTTTGCCGGTCTTGTAAGGATTGTGCTCGTTTGACCACTTGTCGTCGTCGATGCTATGGCTTCCTGAGCCCAGGAATAGTAAATATCTTCAGATCCATCGAATTGTTCAGTGCGCAAGTCATTCGCTATCTGTGGCGTAACAGCAATAGTGCCAGACAGTGTCGATTGGACCGGTGGTGGTCGCAGAAAGGAAACGTAGAAAAACATAAAGCAAAGTCGCCAATTGGCGGAGAAATTTCGGTGGACCGGTCCGAGGGTCGCTTACGTTATCATCCCTGGATTGCTTGGGCGCTTGTACGCGTCTCAACGAGCAACAGCCATTTCGCGACGAGCAACGCTCATTGATTGTCCAATCCCCACGTATCTATGTCCGAACAGCTACTCAAAACGAACCAAAATGCAGCGTGTGCAACGATAGACTGGGAAGCTGTATTTCAGCTAGAATCCTTTGACATGAAGGGCGGCGGCGTGAACACCAAGCCAAACGACTTCGCCAGAGAATTGCCATGGGTCGAACACAAAGAACAAAGTAACGATTCCCAGGTTGAACAACTACAAAAGCAGTTGGCGGAGGAGATAGACAACCGTATTGCGGCCGAGAACGCACGTCTCTACGAATGCGACCTTCGACTAGCAGCGCAAAAGCGAGCAGAGGGAGAGCGTATAGCAGCACTGAAGCGGGAAGCGGAGTTATTGAGGATCATCAAGAATCTGGAAGAAAGACTTGCGCTATTCCAAGCCAACTCGAAGATGTCGTTCACCCCAGGGGTGTATTATCGCACAGATGTGTACATGCAAGGGAAACATCGACCCTTGTAGGTGGCTTGGTAAGGTAGCCTATGCTCTGCGGTGCTGACTCCCACTGAGCTAAATCTTTCAATACCAGACAAATTAGACGACTTGGAACGGAATCAACCTTGTACGCAGCTCAGAAACTTGACCAGCTTAATAGTTGAGAAGAGAGTCATTGGAGATTATACCCAACTGTATTGATAGAATAATTATGTTAGACGCGCTATGATTGACTAGGAGCCGTCAAAGGCTCCAACTTCTTCCTCAGACCCATCCAGAAGTCCGACCCATACTTCCAGTAAACGACGCCGAACAATGCCCCTCCGAGATGCGCCCAATGGTCGAACACCCTGAATGCATGTGATCAGTGACGAACAAGATGAGAAAATATTGCAATGACTTACTTCCAGCCTCGCAGTATACCGAGAATATCAACACACACTAAACCTCCTACACCCCACTGAATAGGTATAGGATGGCTCGGTGGTATGTAGAGCGAAATCTCAGCATGTGGGAATGCCAAAGCCGACAATGTCACTGCAGCGTACACGGCGCCAGACATGCCCAAGCTGGGTAATATTTGAGGGACAGATACAGGCTTAGCTACCTTGGCAGCGTTGGTTGACGCAGCAACAGCAGCTGCCCATGTATCTGTTGTTTTGGTGGCATTCTTGGCGGAAAGAACGGACGCGACGACTTTGGGATATCGGAACTTTGCGCTGACGACGTGCGATACCAGAGAGGAGAACAGTCCAGCTACGTGAATGTGTAAGGAGATCATAATCGATAGAGGGTGAATGCGATGTATCACGGACCTGAGACAAGGAAGGCACCCAAATGATATGTTGTCGTTGATTCTAGAAGCTCCCCTTGCTTCTCGGTATCTTTATTGAAGAGATAGTACGACGCCGCGGAACCTTCACAATATCATCAGGATCTTGAAGCTCAACAAATAGTGATTATTCTCACCGAAACCTTCCAACGCAAGGCAGTTGAACAACAGATGCAAGAAACCTCGATGACTGAACACGGAGGTCAACATTGTGTAAGAAAGGCCTGACAAAGGGTTGTGCATGAAGCGAATCGCCATCGGAGCCCTGAATCTTGGCATCTTCCATGCAAGGTAGACTCCAAAGTTCAGCATGCATATTTTCCAGCACATTCGTTTGCCTTCTGAGGCGTCAACGTATGGTTGCATCACTGAGACCATAGCCAGACCAAGCCAACCCTTGATGATACCAGTTGACTCTTTCAAGTTGCCAAACAAGGATGCCAGGGTTTCTCGCATTGACTGGGATGTCGTTAGCACAAGCGCTTTTCTAGACACGGGGCATGACATACCTGCACTATTTCAGCATTCTGAGCCCTCTGCATGTCGAGATTTGTTATCGAGCTAAAACTGAAGTTTGACACATTGAGTCGCTTCTTCCAATGCTCTGTTTCTATGTTTGTTTGGAGAGCTGCAAAGGTGAATGCGGCACCAGAGGCAGCAAGAGCAAACTGTTTACCAAAACGGTTATGATCAGCGTGAATTCCGGAGGCGGTATGCTAACTCGAGCATCAACTCACTAGAATCTGATTCCTTATTCCTGGCTGTCCCACTTTCTCTCTAAATGGTATCTCAGGTCTCTCTCGTCCAACTTCTTCACGAAACGACGGTAATGGCTTCTGTGGTTGTGTCTGCTGTAATGGGGATGCAACTCTTGGTTGTCTACGCGGTATTGATATCGAGAATGGTCGAGATAGAGGTCGCAGAGCATGCAAATGAATGCATCTCGTCGAGCGAGAGAGGAACATGAAAGAATGAAGGTAGTTTGCTCACTGTTGGCGGCAGCGCTGACGAATTGTGCCGCGTCTGATGCAGGTCAACCATGGACTAGGGTTAGGGTCTCCTTCCTCTGGGACCACCATCATCGGGGGCGGCCTTCTGGCCAGTACTACGTGTGCAACAACCGAGGGAATGAACCACGAGGAGGCAGAGAATGCATGGGGATTGGTGAGAATACCGTCAGGGTCGGAAAGGGTAGAAGATGCAGACGAAGAGGTACCAGATCACAATGTACATTCTTCATTTTCGGCCAACCAGCAATTGCAATAGGTTTTCCTGCTTTACACAGAGCTTCAGGCATCCAAGGGCTCAGAAGGGAATACTTCCAGCTCATTTCGTGGTCTGGGGCACTTGGATTCACGACAGGACACTCTGGTGATCACACTTGAGATCAAGTCTCCGACAGCCAGAAATGAAACTTTAAATAGCGTGAATATGGAAGCAACCAATTCTAAGGCTGTAACTAAGAGGCGCAACAGATCGAAGAGGGTCGATAATGAAGAGAAATCCGTTGAGATCAAGATCATACAGGACAAGACGGCTTTACGGACTCGCAAAGGCGATACAGGAAGCGTGCTCTGGAGGGCAAGGTAAGCACCTGCAAGAATCAACGACTAGGTTCAAGATTATGATATGTTTCTAGCGTCGACTTTGCCCAAGAAACTCTTCGACAACTGGAAAACCGCAAGCATGGCGGATTTCTTGACCGCGAAACTCTGAAGAAGAGTCATATCGTGGAGTTGGGGTAAGCTTCCCTTCCTTGCCATGGAATCCTCCAGAATTACCTGACGGCATTTGCTGTAATTTCCACAGCGCCGGTACTGGTCTTCTTGCCGTTGCATTCTCGCCGTATGTTCGTCATTACACAGTGACGGACATAGCAGATTTAGTTCCCTTGCTACGAAAGAACGTAGCAGCCAACTTCCCTAAACCAGTTGATCTTCGGGTCCACCCTGCTGCCACCCTGGGCGCGAATATATCTATCGAAGCCTTGGACTGGGTTCTCCTTCATTCCACCCCTGAAACTCACAAGCACCGTCTAATAAACTTCGACCCTGCCGATCTCATACTGGTGGTAGATTGCATCTATCACCCATCTCTACTCCCTGCTCTCGTTGGGACTCTCAATCACCTTGCGATACCAGGCCAAACGACTGTCCTAGTAGTAGTAGAGCTCCGTCAAGAAGATGTGATTCGGGAATTTCTACAGCTCTGGTTGGAAAGTGGTCCTTGGGAGATTTGGAGAATCAGCGGTGTTCTTTCAAGACCATATGCGATCTGGGCTGGACGGCGTTCTGGGGCTTCTGAGATCTAGATATACCACAATTTATGCTTTGTTTCTCTGTAAGTTCATGGCGCCCGTATCTGATGAGATGCCTCTGATCAAATGGAAACAGGTGATACTTTGAATATATACTCTCCATTCAGTCTTTTTTTTTATCAATCCAGTGGGCATATGGTCGTCAAATCTCGACCTGTTATCTATATAAGCTCTGCCAGTCTCTCTTCCAACCCTCCAAGCCCTTTAATCCATGGCACGCACCAAGCACTCTGCTAATACAGCTCGCAAGTCTACCGGTGGCAAGAGTAACTACCTCCTCCTTCCATCTCTGGTCAATTTTGAATCTGATCACTGTTCGTCAGCTCTCCCTTCCCGCTTGGGTGCCGGCCTTACAGGAGGTGGGATCAGTTACCAAGTCGCCGTCAAGCGAGCCTTCAAGCCCACTAGTGCCCCGGCAAGAATCAAGTCGGCTGGCCAACGTAGGTTTCCCCTCGCTCGGTTTGATCACTGATCTCAGTACCTGAACCTCTCATTTTCTAGCCCGATACCAGATGGCGGTCAAATCCAGCGCTGTCACCACGACCAAGAAGAAACATCGCTTCCGCCCCGGTACAGTCGCTCTTCGTGAAATCAGGCGCTACCAGAAATCTACGGAACTACTCCTTCGAAAAGCCCCCTTTCAACGCCTCGTGCGTGAAATCGCGCAAGATTTCAGCGTGAGTATCATTTATTCTAATTTTTCCTTCTTCCGTCGACCTAATTTTGCTTTTACTACAGCCGGACTTACGCTTCACTAGGTCCTCCGTCGAGGCCCTTCAAGAGGCTACTGAGGCTTATATCGTCGCGCTCTTCGATGATGTTAACCTCTCGGCTATCCACGGCAAACGGGTGACCATCCAACCTAGGGACATGTACTTGGCTCGTCGGCTTCGCGGAGATATGATCTGACAGGGTGGGCTTCAGCTGAGGTAGTTGTATTCTCAGTGAGAGCTGACGGCAGGACAATTATAAACAACAAAAACCCAGACAGAAACAACATGTAACATTATTCATACTACAACTAATATCAATACTTGTGTACAAGATTATAGATATATGAAAGTAAGAGTGATTGAAACCAATGTCCACCAAGCAACAAAGAGGGGGGCGTGTAAAGATGATGCTGAATTTCCTGACGCCGATCCAGTTGCTGTGACTGTCCCAGCAGCGCTACCAATCGTCGGTGACGGAACGGCACCATTCCTCCCATCCTGCGAAGTGGCAACATCGGATAGGGCTGCAAACCCTACCGAAGGGGGGTTATACCGAAATACCGAGTAGACATTTTTCTGATGAAGAAAAGTTCGTAAGGCGGCCTGTAGCTAGAATGGGTTGAACTTACTAGGAAAGTATCCCCCACAATCCAAGACGGAGCTGACCGACCAGTTGTCAGATCAAAGAAAGCACCCAAGCACTGATTTTGACCAAGCTGGGTCAGCTGGAAGTCGGCGGGACTAATTGGCCAGCTGGTTCCCCCAAATGACATCGTGACATTAACGTTTGTATCACAAGCTACAAAACCCTCGGTCTCTTGTGCGCAGTGATAAGGAGAGCAGACATACGATATGTATAATAGCCTTGGAAGTTTCCGCTCGCTTGGGCGGCTCCAGGTATTTGCTCATAAATAGAGGAGATATACTGCTGCGGTCCACCCACAAGGGTTGTCCCAGTGTCGATAGCGGAGTAGGCTGCGGAACCCGAGGGAACGTCGACTGGTTGGCCGTTGACCGTTAATCCTGCGAAGCAATATAAGCCTTGATTCGTAGATCCTATCAAGGTTCCAAACACCACCTACCGGTCAAAGATAAAAGCCAATACGAGGGGGATGTCGCAAGATCCTGGTATTCAATATCACCGGTGTATAACGACTGGTTCGTGAAACCTATCCGTCGACTACGTCAGAAGAATGTCAATATTTGTACAAATTATCACGTACCCAAATTGAACTGTCCTCCAGGTTCCAACTTCTGCGCCCCACTAATATTCACGAACCTCGTCAACTGAAACGCCATCAACGGCTCATCCCACTTCCCTCCCTCAGCCAAAGTCTGCCAAAACGGTGTCGATTTCGACGACGCAATTGTGTCAAACGCCAATCCCAACAGCCCCGAGACCGGGCTAGTGAGTAGGCCATTTGAAACTTGATCACAGGTAGCAAAGGTCTGATTCGCTACGGAGAATCCTGCCATTTGAACGACGTCGTTGCCTAGCGTGCCAGCCGCCTGACCACTACCGTAGGCGATAGTGAAAGGTTGATTGTTGGTTGAAAATGTTGAGGAGGAACTCGGGTCAAAGGCTGGGACATTGCCACAGCTGGAGTTGCAGCTGGAATCGACCACCCATAGATCCCTAGGGTCATTATCGATTGGCCCCATTTTCAGTGAAAAATGACAGAGAACAGCCTTACGAAGAGCCAGTGTCAAGAATGACATCAAATGCAGTAGGAGGGGTACCGATGGCGATTGAACCAAAGAAACTAAGGAAAACGTTAGTAGAGCCGGGTGGTGCCAGGAATGAGCTCTTATACCTTGAATCTGCATTCTGGTTTACAATGCTACAAAATATTCAGCGAAATACCCCACGAAATTCGTTCTAACACTTACAAATTCGTTCCCGAACTTCTTCTCCGATCTTCGCCTCCTCCGTACTTCGCCTGCATATTCTCTCTATGCGCTTTCGCCCAAATTCCCCATTCCTCCAGCGTAGTTGGACTCGGTGACCGTTTCTGCAGAGGAACCGTCATCTTCGCTCCCTCGCTACGCCGTGAAGGCAAATTTGACCGTGCATCGACCAGTATCGCGCAAGAGGCAGCGACCAACAGCGCCACGGATAAAGGCCAGCTCGAACCCGTCATCTTGATCAAAAGTCTGGTGGATGTTCCAGTCGTGAAGTTTGGGTGAAGAAAGTCTCGGAGTCAAGAGTCGGGATGGAGCAAACGGAAGTAGATCGAGTTTAAAGCCTCGTATATGCGGTCTGACGCCTTGAATGTGTTATACGGGTGTTGGACGACAGGTCAGGTGTGAATACACGAGCAAGCAGAGTCTGTAGGGGTGTCGAAAATGAAGGACCAGCCTCGGAATTGGGAGGAGGATTATAAATGGTTGTCGATATAGGATATGTAATCCCCTTAATGTAATGGAGGGCGGTAAGCCTCCACGGCAAGGGAATGGGATGATCACGGCTGTGCTCGGACCTGCGAGAGTAAAAATGTCTAGGAAAGGAGGAAAATTGCAGCAACGGTGACTGCGCAATGCGTTCATAGGGGGTCGATCATCCGACTGGTCGCTGGATTTAGGTCCTGGCGGGCCCTTCGTGCAAGGAGTTCATCCACCCCTTGCTCCTCCTAAACGCAACTATTTCATAAGACGAAGGCGGTACGCCCCATTCTTCAGCTCCCCAACTCCTAGCTGGGTTGGAGAGGGAGCCAGTCGAATGAGAGGAGGAAAGGTCTGCGTAATTTTAGACCGCTGCCTGGTCCGTATCAGAATGCTGGGGGTGGCGCCAAGTATACCCAGCTCTCGTCCGTCCTCTCGGCTTGCTTCAGCTAATCTTGCGCGAGGAACCTTCTTCATCCGTACTGCGCAGCCTGTCGAAACGACTTGAAGCCGGTGGTCGCGCTGGAGGTGTTACTGGAAAAGTCGCCAGGCCTCATTGACCAGGTGAGGTATCGCATCGCCTCTCGCCCCGTTTTACGCGCCTCTGGTGATCTACCAGCCTTGAAATAGTTGGCTCGCTGCGCAGAGGACATGAAGACCGAGAGCAAAAGAGGGAGCGCCTTTTGACAGAATGGGCCCATCACTTTGATCATTGATCCCGAGGCCATTGCAAGTACTCCCAAATTAGCTATTCGCTGGCCCAGCGCAGAATGAAAAGCACTGGACCAATTCTTCGAGTCAAATCTCAACCAAAGCAAATATTTTGTGTTTCGATGCACAATGTGCATCTAGTCGGTATCATTCCGAGTACTATAGTAATACAGTATGCGTACAAGAGAAAATATCAAAAAAGCTAATAAAAAATCCAGTCCATCAAAAATCCCTCTATGACCTCTCGCCCCTCAGTCTCCTGGCGAGAGCAAGGTCTTTTGGTTGAATGGTAACACGCTTAGCGTGGATAGCAGCCAAGTTGGTGTCTTCGAAGAGCGAGACAAGGTATGCCTCAGCGGCTTCCTGGAGAGCCATGACGGCTGATGATTGGAAGCGGAGATCGGTCTTTGGAATGTTTGATAAGTATGAGTGAAGTGAAAGAAATGACTAAGAGACTAACCTTGAAATCTTGTGCGATTTCACGGACGAGACGTTGGAAGGGGAGCTTGCGGATAAGGAGCTCAGTGGACTTCTGGTAACGCCTGATTTCACGGAGAGCGACAGTTCCGGGCCTGAAACGATGGGGCTTCTTGACACCACCAGCGGCGGCGGCGGCAGTCTTGCGGGCAGAGGACTTAGCAGCGAGCTGCTTACGAGGGGCCTTGCCTATTGAAGGGATTGTAAGTACCCGAAGGGCTTCGGAGGAATTGAAGTTAACTTACCACCGGTGGACTTGCGGGCGGTTTGCTTGGTACGGGCCATTGATAATTATGTAGTTGTTGGAGTTGTTGGTGACTTGAGGTCGAGGCGGAAGATGCTGGATCTTTGCTCGAAAGCCAGCTCTATATATATGTCACCGCGTCCATGCCCTTCACGTGATGGCGCGCGACCATAAACGAATCAACAAACGGTAAAGCGACACAGCCACATACCGACGTTATATAACGGACGCCTTGACTTTCCAGTCCAGTCAACTCGCTCTTTGCATTCGTGCTACCGCCAACACACTCAACAACTTCAACAACCCTCTTATAAATCAACATGTCTGGCCGTGGAAAGGGTGGCAAGGTAAGCAGAGTTTAACTTGGACCTCAAAGAACTCAAAAACTAACAAAGTCTTCCTTCCTTTAGGGTCTCGGAAAGGGTGGTGCTAAGCGTCACAGGAAGATTCTTCGCGATAACATTCAGGGTATCACCAAGCCCGCTATTCGTCGTCTTGCCCGCCGTGGTGGTGTCAAGCGTATCTCCGGTCTCATCTATGAGGAGACTCGTGGTGTTCTCAAGATCTTCCTCGAAAACGTGGGTTCTTACTCAGCTCCAATTTCGGCCATCTTAACTAACCTTTCCTCTTCAGGTTATTCGGGACTCAGTAACATACACTGAGCACGCAAAAAGGAAGACAGTGACAGCACTCGACGTTGTCTACGCTCTCAAGCGATCAGGTCGCACACTTTACGGTTTCGGCGCATAAAAAGATACCATTGGGACTGGATTGTTTTTATTATCTGCTGCATTGCATCTGTACTCTACTGTATCATCAATACCGCTATTTAACACTTTGAGAAACACTCACACGCTATCTGCACGTGGGGATACCCCCTCGTGGACTGAGATGATGTCGCCTAAGGTCGCCTTCTACAGATTAGAAGTACCTCCGTCGATGTTCCGCACCGATGTATTGCCCTGAGTGATTCCCCGAGAATGCCCCGTCTGATAAAACTGCTGCACGGACTGCCATGACAATCTAATAGGTGTCCAGTTTCCCTGCCCTTCGAGGCCAGCTGTAGCCACCGTCGCCGCCACCCTGATGAAGTCAACCACTCAGGCTCGTGTTTCAGTGACTATCTCTACCCTGCCTAACGAAATCCTCTCCACAATCTTCAATAACCTTCCCGCACCTTCTCTAGTCACCGTTGCGTGCCTCTCTCGTCGTTATACTGCTGTCGCTGAACGACTTCTGTATTCGTCGGTCTCGTTAATCGATGCCTTATCGGAGTCATCACCTTTGCCACGAAAAACTCTCAGATGGTGTCAGTCCATGAGGCAGCGGCATTATTTCATTGATTCCACCAAGAAGCTCACTATACGGTGGCAAGCCTTACCCAACGCGACGTTGTCAGAGCCTCTTCACCCGGTCTGCGACGAGCTAAATTCTGTGTTGCGTACGCTGGTACACCTCGAGGTGCTCGACATTTTTCTAGGGCCCGCAAATCTTTGCCCGATGTCGAGTTCAAGTTCCTCCGAGTCGCCGGGTAGTAGTTCTACAGCAACAGCTCCATCACCACGAGCCTCTGACGTTGACGACAACATTCATGCCATCGAGCGCGTCATCTCAGGCGTTCAATTGCCCCTTCTCCAGAGCTGTACCCTCGGCGCCGAATGGGCCAAAGGCGTTCAACCCTATAACGAAACCATCCTCTCCTCCTTCCTCATTGCTACCACCGCATTACGTCATCTTAAACTCCCAGATCATCGCGACGCGCGATTGGCTCTCTCCGCCGATGCTCTTCCATATTTATCCACATTCCGCGGTTCAGCCGATACAGCTGCTTACCTCCTCCCTGGCCGCCCTGTCCATGCGCTCTCTCTTGTAGGGCCGGACACAGATGTGAATCGCGAAAATCTGGGGAAGATGACGACGATTTCAGTACCCCTGCGCGTACTCGATTTATCGGCAATGTCTGTCCGACCCATTCTCCTCAAAAACATGTCCACCCATTTCAACACGATCGAGAAGCTAAGAGTCAAGCTCGCCCTACGCCATACCCTTCACTATTCGTTCACTGGCATCGTAAGCAACTTTTCCGATTTTTCCTTATCGAATTGCAGATGTCTGATTGTTGCTCACCCCCCGTAAGCGATAGAGACTCTTGGCGGGCCTTGCTGCAGTTCTCAGTCAATTCAGTCATCTGACTTTCATTGATTTGTCTCCTACCGCTCTCCATGGACCCTGGACGATCGGCCGTGCAAACGCGCAGGAAGAGACTGGCCTTCTAGAAGAATGGACTCGTGCATGCCCTTCCATACAAAGGGTTATTTTCCCCACGGAATCTGATTGGAGTTTGGACGATGGCATCTGGACCCCAACGGCTTCCCTCAAAGATGTTCGTCCTTGATGAAGTCACGAAACTAGGAATAGCTTCGGCATCTTACGATCTTTCCACTCTGATTTTTGGGACAACGTGATGGACCCCAAGCTGTCATATTTGTCGAAACCGCCCCGACCTGTAACGTTACCTCACTCTTTACCCCTTAGAGCTTATACATTCATCAACATTATTACCAACACCCGCACCGTACTTACCGTATTTTGGGCAGCATATTCCGGAGCATGTATCATACTGAATCAATCAACGCACACATGACAGTAATCCGCAATCCGCAATAATCACAAATCTATTGACGCTCGTCCGATGGCTCGTGAAAAATACGATAGCGAATCCCTTTACCTCGAGGTAAAGTAGAACATTCTTGCTGTATCAACGCCATGACATTTTCATCTAACCCGCGGCCTTCATCTACGGATTGTATGGAAAGCACGTAAATCCGGAGTGAAAGGCCCAGATAAACGGCCCGCGAATTTCCACCCTGACACACTCGTGTCGTTCGACTCCTATCACAGTGATAATATACATTCGACGGTGATCAGAAACTAATCTACAAAGACAGCGAGTAAAAATTCCGACAATAACGAAAGGACTCGCTCCACTTCAATGGGATGCGGAATGCCGAAGAAGCAAGAAAAAGGGGGTGATTGCAAGCTGTATGTACAAATGCGCGAACATCAAAATCAAGACACTGCCGAGATGGTAATAGCGATATTGAGATGAGATTATCAAAACCTCATGGCTCTGCTTCGTCAATAAATATGTCGGTATAGTGGTTCAGAATCGTTTCTATCGCCTGCAGGATTCGCGATTGATCCCCGTCAGTGATTGCCCGTTCGCATAGGGTTATATGAAATCCTACCTGGTTCTGCAGATTAGCATCAGCCATGCTTCCGTTCGCCTGGCCTGTCCCAAGCGAAAGGCCGAACAAAGTAGGTCCAAAAACGATGGCGAGATTTTGCATCGACATCGAATTGACCGATGCATTCGCGTTGATACTGATCAGCGATCAACAGGATCAGCACTTCCACACATTCGAAATTGACAGACAAGAACGACATACCGGTGCAGGTGGCCCAGGAAATACTTTAACGTTGCATAATTTGGATCAGGCAATTCATTAACGCGTTCATGCAATCTAATGTGCCTCAGCCGTTCATTCTCAATTCCTGCCGAACAAAAGCAGCCACAATCAGTCCACTGAACCTTAAAGTCACCGATAGTAAAAATATCGGAACTCACTAGCAGCCTCAAGGAAACCTTGGTGTAGACCCGTGGTCAATAATGGATCCGGTAGGTCACGCAGCCACATCTTCAGGACGCTCGTCACGTTGTGTATATCCCCTGACCATTCTGGGGCGTCCAAGTCGACAGTTTCGAGATCTGGAAAAATAAATCGAGATCAGTTTGATAATTCGATGCCGCGGCAAGCTATACAAAGGAAAGAACAAAGAGGTGGGAGATGACGCCATTCAGGTAGGGCACGCCAGGGCGCTAGTAGATCCGAAAGGGGTTGAGAGGGCTAGACACAAAGACCTACCTTTATCAAGCATCTGCTTAAGCTTGGCTACTTTGCTTGTCGTACCGCTGATCCTGTAGATGCCCTGGAGATTCATTCCGTATTTCTCAATCGCGGTGCAGCATTTTTCCATGATCAAGGGAACCTCGACATTGTCTCGTCCCATCTGTTCAGCCAGGTCGATACCAAAGGTGGCTCGTTCTAGAGTCTGATTGCTACCACTAGCCGCGCCGTTTGCAGTAACAGCCAGAGGTCGAGGCTCAGGTGTCTGGTAAGCAGCAATAGGAGGAAGCTGGTGCGCAAGTCAGGAGGGTTGAATATGTAGCCGAGGAGTGTACTCACGAATCCTTCTTCTGCTGGACCTTCTCGCCTAGGTCCACGCATCTGTGCACCTCTCGCATAGGCGTAATGTTGCATGTAAACCTTGAAGTCGCTCCGGTTGTCGATCGTCTCAATGGACGCTTTCAGTCCCAGTCCTGTAGTATACTGATCAGCAGAGCAAGCACTATAAGTAGGCTAGCACTTGCCTTCTTCACGAGGAGGTACTAGAATGGAGCCATCGCTGAGCACTATGCTCTCATACAGGAAAGCGTAGCGTGTCAGATGGTATTGTGTGCCAAGATCCATCTCGTCTGCACACTCCTTCAGAGACTAAATATCACATTTGAGAATAATATACTCGACACGAAAGGCCAAAGGCGTACCCTTAGCACTTGTGGTAACCGTAGGTTGAAGTATTCTTGCCTTGCCGATTGAGTTTCTAGCATTGCTTTTCGATACTGATCCGAAGCGAATGACACTCTTGACCGTATATCGTCCTCCTGACGTTGGATCTGAAGAAGATGTCAGTGCCAACCTGTTTGAAGGTCGCGAAACTCACATTCTGTGGGTTTTTGCCCTTCAGCAAGAGTCCACCTTTCGCAACTGCTTTGCCCAGCGCCCTCTTTCCACCGGCACCGCCTGATCTCTGCTGTACTGCATTGTCCTTCAGCGATTCACCCTCTTTCTGGAGCAGTACCCGCTCAAGCTCCTCAGACGTGACATCAAGCCGATTCTTGCATTTGTCGGTTATTGCCTCTGAATCGGTGAGCGCTCTCTCGTATCTGGAGGCTAGTTCTTTGGTCTAATTGCGCTGATCCGTGAGCATCGAGTGCTACCGGGGTATGTTCAAGATATGCTCACATGTTTTCGGTTCTTCTCTACCTCCTTGGCTAGCACCGCCAGTTCCTCACTCATCTCATTGAGACGTTGGGCAAACCGCAGCCTATTCTCCGCCATCAATTCGTGTACTCGCATGGTCGCCTGCCATGCATTGACGAAAGTCCTGGGAGGTATATGGTCAGGTTTGATAGGGTAAACATAACCTCTTCTGACGTACCCTGCCTTTCCGTCACTCATACCATACTGCTCAGATGTTGTTCGCGACAACTTCTGCATGCTTCTGCCATATTCTTCCTCGATCATAGCCCGCTTTTTGAAGAACATGGATGCTTCCTGCGCTGTGTCAGTTACACTGCTACCGAATACACTTAATTGAGACGCACCCGGCATGAGACGGTACTTTGCTTGATTCTATCAAGAAGTAGTGGGGTGCCGCACTGCAGTTAGAAACCAATGAGCGACCACGCGCCAAAGCTGTTCTAAAAAAGACTCACGTCCAGATCACATAATTGACGAAGCACGTTTTCGTCAAAACTGGTATCTACCAGTGTTGGCATGTCTCCCTGAGGCGTGCTACCATTGTCCCGCCTTTCTAAGCTTGCGATACTAGGCGAGCTCTCTATTGGCCACCTTGAGGCGGATGACGACCGCCCTGAGGAGTCGATGCTCGAACGCGGCATTGGTGATAGCGAGGCTACCTGAGGGCTTGGAGCTGGCGATTCCATTGTTTCGAATGTCCGTAGATGAGGCCGACCATGTCCACCGTTGGCTTGCAGCGAGTCTGGGTGATCCGTCTCCCAAGCACTGGATAAGTACCCGTCCTCCACCATCCTAAATTGACAATCGTTATAGCAACTTTGAGCTGCGCCTTGGATTCTGAGTTCGTGGCTTTGTCAAGGATGGCAACGGTGTCCAGCGGGTTGAGAACGATGAAAGGACTGAACAGGGTTACTGACGATCAGTGCTCTGCGTCGGCTAACCAGGAACTCCAGTCAGAGCACGTGGCGGCTAATGGGGTTACTCCGAACTTGCGACGGATTTCGACAAAGACAGCGGACTTGAACGGTAACTTCTGTCTGCCAGCTGCTCGGCTTTTCGGTGACTGCTCTGGATCCAACAAGGAACCCACTCACACCTTGTACTGCAGACGTGGCTATGTGGCCGCATCTCGGCCATCTGCAACTCCAGTCATCCACCTCTGATATGTTCAATCAGGAGACTTTCACCGAGTATTCGCAGAATCTTGGATATGATGCCAAGGCGCAGGGAAGAATAAGCCCTCTCAAAGGTGAAGACGCAAGAGAAAAGGAGGCACTTGACATTTTGATAGCTTCGGTCAACCTTATCTACTTCTCACCGCTTGTCACTGACTTCAGAGCGACAATCGGGGCCGTGCAATGTAAAGAGATAAACGAGGGCCGATCAGCAGATCTTAGCTGTGCTCTTTGCTGAGATGTCTACTCGTCGAAAGACCCAAAAGGGTAGGCGGACATTGTGCTCTTCCTTTCAAGACCTGGCTCATGTTTGTAAGACGATGCTACTACCCCCACTCGCTGGTATGCCGGAACTCGGTGCTGAGCCATGGAATCACTGAATGCAGATTGTTAGAAATGGCTGCATCGCTCATTTCTCTCTATCTCATAGTCATAGTTCAAGTTGCTGTGATGTACTTCGACTCTTTGGTCCAAGATTCCAGCACGTTTCACTTCAATCATTACTTCCAGTATTTACGTGGAGACCCCGTCAACCACTGTTTTTGGCCTCGGTAATGGACATTTACTATATTCCTTGGGCGAGGGGCCAGCCAAGCGGTCTGCAAAATAAAGGGTCGGTATATTTTGCTTCAAAGAAGATTTGATCGGAAGCCACGGCTCCGACTCCACTATGGACCAACCGAGAAGCCCGAAATATGTTGCGGAGAGGATCCCCAACCTGCGCCTCGTGCATAGAAGAATGGAATGTCGCATAACGAAACAACGACCCTTGGATAACGTACATAGATTTCTAAAATTACAAGCGACCCTACGAAAATTTATACCAGGAAATCATACAATTCATATCCGAGTTCAAGTCCGAGTCCATAGGAAACACATCTGGGATCCAACAGAGAAAGAAAAATCGCATCTAGGGGGTGAGAACATGGGAGGGAAATCTATCTCGTCCCTCAGCTTCTATACAGTGATGGAGCCGTGCGCCCACTAGTCTTTCGACGCGAGAGTGGGGAAACGGCAAGCATTACAATCTTGCGTTTGATTGGTGCTTTGGTTCAAATGCTGATCCGGGGCATTTCTATCTCCGCGACGAATACAATCAAAATTTAGCTCGAAAGCGGAGGCTGAGCGAGGACTCACGGATCGTTGCAGAGCTGGGCACAATTGTGGTTGACTCGAATGTGTTGGTTGCTGAGTCTGCAATGTTGGTTATTGCAGTCAATCTAGAATCCACAACTTGGTAAGAGTTTGAAATGGATTGAGTTTTTGGAACTGACTCTTTGTCGCGAGACCATCGAACGATGTCCACATCGGTAGCCTTCATATAGACAGAGAATATAACACATTCTGGTACAGGTATCTCGGTAGTTGAGTGAGTGAATGAATGCTGATGCTGTTGTCTCTCGACTGCTGGATGTAGGCCTATTTAAAAGCTGCCAGATGAGCACATGTAATGTATCCTAGTACGAAAATTAGGACTCGCTTCATCAGGTCCAACAAAGTTCAGGGTGGCCTCATTGTCGCCTGTTAACAGCGTTGATCATGCAAAGAAAGTATTCACCCTCGAATAACGCTCTGAGCCTGGGAGCAAGACTCACGGTTTGGGGCAACGTTTCAATATTGGTGTATCAATTATTCCGTCTTTGGATGACCGAACTCATCACAGTTTATCGAGCTGAGGACCCTGTGGTTAGCCGACCCAACTCTATCATTTTTGACCGAGTATGTCGCAGTTTCTAGCGTCTCCAAGATTGGAGAATCTCCAGGTGACCACTGGCACTAATATTTCTTTCGATCTGCATCCTGAATCGATCCGAGTCATCATCGCCGTGAAATAATGATCTCCAGGCCCCACGCGAACGGCTCACTAGAAGGTTTAATTGTGCCGTAAGCTCTTCCTTAGTGCGGAGTGTATTAGATTGTAAGTGTGATTGTATTCCGCATCTATCAACGGGCACTGTCAAAAACCTTGGACAATGTGTTCGCAAGTCTTAGACTGCTAATCAGCGATGTGTCATCCAGAGATAGTTCGCTGGGTTTCAAATTTGAAATGCAACCCTTCGACACAGAGTGGCCAGTACAAGATAATATATCGAGTCGCATCTGAGGTGAGTCATGTAGCGGTTGTTCTTTACAGCAGGAGACATCAATTCAGTAAGGTAAGGTAGTACAACGGGCAAAATACTTTGCCAATGCCAAGCGAACGAGTTGGAGACGATCGAGGGCTTCTTTTTCAGACCCAAGCTTCAGGGACCGTATGAGTAACGGTAGATAGTCTCCTGCGGCGCCTTGCGTGGATCCAGTGAACACCTCGTTCAACTTCCTGAGTAGTTCGCCAGCGCCGCCTGAGGTAAAGAGGAGTTCAGAATCTAAGGATGACGTGAGATACATGTCCAGGAAACCGAAGATAGTGCGTACTGTGCTGCAAAAGCTTGACCGAGTCACACAGCAGGACTGCGAACCAAGATGTAGGCACGAGGTCATCTCCAAACATTGACACTAGGTCGGAGGCGGCGTCTGGATAGTCGCCCTGAAGGCAAAGTTGATGAAAGTGTCCGTATCGAACAGCAAACAATAGCCGATGAACGAAAATGCCATGGAGGGTAGATCTGGTTTGCAATTCTTGAATGGATGGGGCTATCCGGGACGCATGTTGAGCGAATACCGCGGCACCTGCGACAATAGGTGAGTGCCATGAATCCATAGGGTCGACAGATGTGGTGCAATGTACCATTTTGGGTATACTCGTTAAGCACCGAATCTACAATCCGCCCGAGACCAGGCCAGTCTTCCGCTGAGATGCAGTAAGCAACCGCCAAGCCATATTCCTTGTGTCCAATGAGCTCCTGAGAGGCTATCTGTGATGTGTGGAAGTCAGAATCCGGCGAACAATGTCAAATGCTGGGGAATAGCATACCCGGCAGATCGTTCTTCGTACGGGTTCCCTTTCGTACTGAAGGCATGTTTGGTTGACATCCTTGAGAACGCCTACCACGCCACCTCCTCCCGCCCGATTTGACGAGACTTGTTCGTGCAAGCGGAGCGGCACCCGAAGGAGAATCTGGTCTGCACGGCGTTTGCCTATTTCTCCGCAAGAGTACATGTAGTCAACGCTAATTCTCCATAGAGCGGGGTCCGAGTGGAGATATTCAGCATAATTCAACACATAGCTATCACGAAGAGATAACTCAGAGCTGTCATAAAAGGTATTAGCTAGGGCAAGTCGAAGAGAAGTGAAAGTACCAACTCAGGGTCGTTTTCCGGATCGATCAGAGCAAGAGGGGTCATCATGTCAGCGAGATGTGCAGAGATCCAAGGATCCAGTTTATATCCATGCTCAAGAACCTCTTCGAAAGAACCCAAAAATGTTGCAACATGGATGAGATCCTCCAGATTGGTAGGATCTGGGGGTAATTCGTCAACGGCGTCTGCCACAACGTCACTAGAATACACAGGAATGAGTATAGGGTGGCATGATGGAAAGAGGTGAAACCATACGCGAGGTCCTGTCTCCGAAGTCTGGGGTCAATGAAGATTCCCCAGGCCACGCATATTTCCTTCCAATCAGCGCCCAACTCGGAGCAAACTCTCTTCAGTACGTCTGCACGACCTTCCAAGATACCGATTATATCACTGAGCCTGTCCCACCAATTTTCATAGTCATCAAACCTCAGATCTTCCGGAACGCGTTCCATCTGCACTCTGAGTGTCTTGACTTTATCGTGCCACCTTCGATATGCGATCGCAAAGTCACGCTCGGCGTGGAAGTTCTGGAGTCTGGGTTGGGTTTCAATCAATGGAGTCAGAACGTCAGTCAGGTCTTGTAAGTCTTCGGAGGGATGTTTAGATAGAACATTGAGGAAGAACAGGGTTGATTTTTGAAGGCCACGGATAGTTGATCTAACGAATTGATATCAATAATGAATCTGGAGGTAGAATAGTGAATCAGACCTTGTAAGATATGGCCAGAATGATTCGTCTTCCCAAGGTTTCTCTAACGAGCTGAGAGTCTCCCCTTCCTCCGTAGAGGGTTCGATGAAATGAGTATTCAACCATTCCATGAGCTCGTCTCCAACCGGAGCATCTTCAAATCCTGGCTCCGGAAGATGTAGGACAACAAAGAGTGAGAAGCACGTATAAAGACTCCTGTAGTGATCACTGCTGTATTGGAGCTCTTCGTCCGGTCTCTGGAGTGGTTGCTTGTGATCTGGTTTTAGCCAGAGAACTGAATGTACATGGCGTGAAACTCACTGAAGCGTGAATCCAACATTCCTTAATGAAATTGACATAGTCGATCCCTAGCTTTCTGATGGTGGTCAACGTCTGTTCGCTCTGAAGCCTGCAGTCAAGGAGTTCTCAGTGGACTTTCCAGTGTAAGTGCAGAGATGAGGATGTACCAGTCAGGCCCTTGAGGTTGAGAAGCCTTCAGAAGATTTTGAAATGCAGCAAAAATGATGACGGTGTCGGTGATGAACTACAACACGCCATGAGCCAGGCTTGTAGTGGAAGGTGGTGGCCTTACCAAACGGCGTTCAGAAGATGGTACTTGCTCATATTGGGCAAAATAGACGTCCGTCTCTTCACCTGAGGATGCTTTAGAAGGGCTTTCTCCAAGTTTCTGAACCGTATCTTAGCGTAATAAGATCAATAAACTGCGATAGAAACTTACTGTACTGGTGACCGAAATCCCTAAACTGTCATTCAATGGCGACCATGAGGTAAAAAGGGCTTGTCCGAGTTCCTGGAGTTCATTGCTCTTGCCCTCGCCGACAAGTGGTGGAGCTAGGTTCAGCTCTTTCGAGGCCATGGGGACCAGGCTGGTTCAGGCGACGGCAAAGTCAAGCTCAACGTTGAGGTCGCGTTGTTTGGTCCAGAGGCTTAGACCAAACAAAAAGGAGGGCTGGCAACTCCGAGTCCGAACTTGAACTTCAAGTCAAAGGCTTCACTTCTGAGTCCACCTAGACCTCTACTTCAAGCTGAACGACGAGCGTAATACCGTCCATTGCGTCAACCATTATGGAGGATCCTCATATCCAGGATAATATAGCACTTCTCGTTTCTCTACCTGTACCAGAGGCCTCGCAAAGAGCGGAATCAAAGCAAAGCACATCACAATCCAATATTACTAGCAAATTGGTGTTTTCACGAAGATAACTATTCCTTTGGTCTATATCTCGACTCTTGAGCACTTGCACACCAACCAGCACATAAATTCACTCTGCCGGCTATCACGCGGGCTATCAGGACTCTTCTAGTTAGAGTTGGTCTCGCCCTCCTGCTGGATGGAAAGCATGCATTATACACTCCATTTTCGATCACCCTTGACCGACCGAGTCATCCGACATAGAGTTCATAAGAGGGTACGCTTCTCTTGCATGTATACTTTCAGCTATATTGATGTTTTGGAGCCCTTGGTGTGGGAGACCCAAGTCTAATCTCATCAACTTTACCTGCCAGCGTCTATTTGAAGTTTATCTGAAGAGATCAACAGAGCCTGACTATCCGGTCTTTTCGAATGGACCCAGCGGCCTAAATAGAGAAAACTACTCAACGGTCCCGACGTCGAACCAGGCTAGAATAGATCGATTTCAAATATGCTTCTGTCAAGATGTATCGCTGAGGTCAGGGCAATGATTGCCTGGCTAGACTGATTGGCACCGGTATGATTGTGAAGTATGTGTTCAAGAAGGCGAGGTGGGCTTCTCGAAGTGATAGCCGCAAAATAAGGATTTCACCTAACCTGATTTCAAGATTAAACAGAGCTGCACCGGCTTGTAATCACCTTCCAAGATCGTTGTCTACCACCAGCAAGTCGGAATTTTATGGAAAGAAGATGTAGTTTGTGATGTAAAACATTGTACCTCATGAACTGATAGATTCATTGACACTCCAAGAATTGACGTAACCTTCACCCCAAGTGTTTCATTTGGTCGCCTCCTCGTCCTTCACGGCAGACGGCCGCCGTGTGGATATGCACCTTCGAGGGTTCCTGTCTCATTTAGGCCTACCACGACACCAATCGTCTGTGACAGCTTCAATGAAGCACAGGGTGAATATCTACTCGGAACAAGAAAATTACCCTCGAGGCTGGCCAATGAATCGAGGATTTATCAAAGTTAGTCCCACACGTACTTCATGTTCCGCCGCGAGGCTTGTGTTTCATGTTCCGGTGATCTTTGCCGCTGGTAAGCTGGCGTTTGTAGCGAGTCGGCCGGATGAAAATGCACGGTGTTACGGCAAAGAGCCGACCACCAACATTTGGTGTAGTGTCCGCTACCAGGGGGATATGAGATATTGTGAAGGGCCTAGCTGCCCCTGCTCCAACTTGAAACAAAACAACTTGAACATCTGCTCGAGGGACTCGGAAATGACGTCCTACTAGAGGGACAAAGGTCCCCGAACCCTGCTTCCTGGGTTCAAGAGTGATCCTCGCTTCTCTTAGTGACATCCTACATCCAAAGGAATAAGTACTAGTAGAGACGTCGCCCGAATAATATTCCAAGGTGTATTCTGAATCAAGGGTGAGAAGTACATCAGGCTTCCTGTCAATGATCCATCTTGCCTTGGGCCGTGTCCAAGTTCAGTGCTAGGAGGGCACGACCTACGCCGCCAAATCGTGCGTATGAGTGACTTTGGGTAAGGATCTTCGAGAGCGACCTTGAGCTTCAGTGACTTCGGCCAATCTCCCCATGGGAATACACCACTAGCTATGTATCGTGGCACATGGCCGCTTTTCAGTGCATCTTCTGGGTGTGCAATGTGGACAGACCGGCCTCATTATGCCTATTTGGGTTCGCCGATGGTTTCATTGGGATGGGGCCCGTTTTCGGTTTTGGGCGCCTATTCAAGCTATGCTCTCCTGGGTGACAAAACCTGACAATCTGGGGTGTGAGGGTGATCCCGATGTCTGCGGTTTATGTCAGTCTGAAATTTAATTACGAGCGTCATCCAATTTATCTCGGTAATTTCGGTAACCTTTTTCCAGTGCTTCATCGATGATGTCATTGGGGGAGGGATGAAGGTAGCAGTGGCGCATCAATTGGGTTCTTCAACGGTCGCCTGACGCATTGATGTTCGTCATACCATGTTGACAGTCACGACGCACAAGAACTGACATATAACTGAGGAGAACTATCATAATTGCCACCCTCCAGACGCTTGAGGAGGAGATCCGCTTCTGTAACTCGTTACCTGAGACCTCCAGCTCGAGATTAAATGGCGAGTGCTAGCGTGGGTCACCTAAATTTGTGCGACTAAATCATTGAGATACATAGGGGGTCCAATATAGCGCCAGCTCCCTGTGAGAGGTCAAAAGTAAGGTGAGTATTTGCAATTGACAAACACCACTCCAGCAGATGCTCACCTTCATTCGAGTCAGATAGTGCCACCAGGTATGTTGATCATGAACTTAAGACGGGGCCATCTCTCTTTCCGTATTTTCTTGGCTTCTTTGATTTCATCCGCTGTCCAATGAACTTTGCTAGCGATGCGAGCGTTCGTCCAAGTCGTTGTTCTGAGCGCCATGAGCACTCCCGATGGGTAAAGCAAGGCACCACCGTCAACTGGAATGAAACTGATCCCGGATGAGGCAGGTTCCTTGGGTGGCTTCCCGAGTAACGAGAGCTCGGAAGCTACATCTGTGGTGATCTCAGCATGGGATAGGCTCGCCATGGAAGACATAGCAACGTCAAGAGGCAGCCCATCCTCATCACGTTGAACCGAGCAACGGGTTATGGACATATACCCCAGTGTCCCAGAAACTGATACTAGGAAGGCTCTTAGCTCGGACGCCTTTATACCGGGTATTTGCCTGAGGATGAATGTTCTGAGAGTCGGAGAGGAGAAAGCCATCAGATAGGGAGCAGGTAAAGTACAATACTGCAGCCTTAGCGCCTTAAGCTTCGGAAAGAGTAATCCAGGATTGGCGTCAGCAGCCGTATCTTGGACGCTAGCATGAAAGGCAAATCAATACATGGATTAGAAACTTCACTCAGGTGTGATGGGAATTTACCTGATGAGGCATGTCGTGGCATTGAACTCTTCTAGATCCGTCCACCAGTCGGCAGCGAGGTTGATCACTTCTGTTAGAGATTTATCCCCCGGTTCAACGAGATTGTTGAATCCAAAACTACGAACAGTAGGCGATTTCTTTGCAAGGTCGAGAAGTCTTTGGAACGTGGAAGGAGAGAGGGACACAGTTTGCCTCACATTGACCGTCTTTAGAGCATTTGTGTATGAGTAGAGCTGACAGAAGGGTTTTAGATCGCCCGACAATTCTATCAGACCTCCAGTGTCTTCGAAACGGAAGGGACCCGGAGCTGAAAGGTCCATTCTACTGATTCCTTCGCCCCGACTGGGATTTCGGGAAACATAGCTCAGGACGCCACGAAGTGGGGCAGGGTCCCAGTCATGATCCTCTGTGAAAGACTCGCTCAGAAAGAGCTCATGCACAAAAATCCAAGATTTCTTCACGAGCCCCAAATGGAAGAGATCGGAGCGCCAACCCATGGCCTTGAAAGCGGTAACGTACCAGGCAACTGAGCGAATTACGTTAGATGGTAAGTCCAGTGCTGGACGTCTAGCAGATAGTTCTAGCCACTGCACATGAAATACCCAGGCGGTAGATCGCCAGGTGTAGTGCCGGTCTCCCCGTTCATATGAGATAAATGGTTGAAAGTAGTGTGGACCGGAGAAGTCAGCATTGGATGAGGTAGAGTCGTAGACAATTCGATATGGGGTGTCCCGGATCTGCAGAGAGTTCAACACCTTGAAAGCGATGGGAATCTGAGTTGAGAGTATCGGGGCAGCTCGAGGAAGATCATCTAGCGGATAAATTTCGAGAAGGACAGTAAAGACCATCGGCACTAAACGTTTAGAGTGAGCCGGAATCTTTCGAAGAAGATATCAACGCAAAGATCTAACCTTCCGCCCCTTGTTCATAGCCTTTCAAACTCCCGCCCATGCTTCGTCGTTCTGACCTCGCTCGATTATGTGACGACATCTAAGAAATAGAACGCAAAAAACAAGCACGTCACCAGTTGCCAAAACCTTTCATCTGCATCACGACCATACCAAAAGCCCAAGCTTTTCAAGATGCTCTAAATTATCTCTGCAAACCATCACAAGCCTTACGCCCGCGAATCCAGACCGAAGTTTGGGGTCGAGAACGATACCAGTTGTGATAGTAGCCCCTTTCTCTGAACTAGATGGATAGTAGGCTTCCCAAGCCGGTATCCACAACGACCCTTCTGGACCAGCTTGCTGAGCCATTTGTCCCAAGTCACAGGGGGTGCGCGCTTTGGAAATCGGATCTGTTGTTGGCGGTGGTGGCCGTAGAGATTCAAGTGATGGAGAGAGACAGAAATCTTTTTCAGAGCTGTGTTACCAGGAACAAACACGGGCTGCCAAAGATCCATGTACATACACCGTATCAATGTAATGTATTTATCGATTCTAGAAATACTCATCGAGAGGCAGAGAGGCAACTATTCGAAGAATATAGGTCCAACAAAAACAAAGCGATACAGCCCTTGCACGATCAAAATGACCACTAGTCCAAAACTTATGGGTCACACGCAATGCATCATAAGGCTCCAACTTGAAGTAGTGGAGGTGAGAGCCTGAGATGCTGGTCAGGGCTTCATGCCGGTAGCAGCGTTTCAAGTTGTTTGGCATTGTGGTTGTCGCGTCAGCAACGGTTCTACCATGACCGCCACTGGTGCTATTGCATCTCGGGGTCATCCTATGCAAGAGAAGGGAATCTTGCTCAACAAGGTGGCGGCAGATGTCGTACGACAAACAAAGACTTCCTTATAGGGACCTCAGGCTACAAATCGAGTCGCAATGAAGCAATCATTGACGCGGATGTGAAGCATATCGAGGTGCAACGGTCAGGCGTCTCTGAACATCAAGAATTCATTTCGCAGATTTTCCAAACTTCATCTCACATTGATGAAGAGTCGGTAGTCTTCGATCAAAAATCCTCCCCTTTTGCCCAGCCTTCTAAGGTCGCAGCATTTCATCGAGCTCACTGGCACAATGCGTATAGAAGAGTCAACCTGACTTGCAACGTTTGCTCAGGACAATTCGTTCTGCTGCGAACTCCGTAACGGCCTTCTTGTGGTATCCCAGATGTCTTCTGGAAACTTTCTAACTTTGCAACACCCACTCTCATCAAGCGGATGTTGATTCTGCAGCCCTTCTAGCTTTCTGAACCATCATCGTTTGCTTCTGGCATTCAATATCAGAAAGGCGACCTCGGAGATAAACACCTTATCCTACATTATATATACTCTCCAGCTAGGGCCTCGCATATTCAAACACTACTCACCAGAGTTCATCGTGTTTAACATCTTTCAGAAACTCCCAATGTTCAACACTCTCAAAATTGCCGTCATCCTTGCACTTTCCACAGGCGCTCTCACCAGTACTACACCTGTCTCCCTGGCCGACGGACAAGCAGGACGCACCATCCTCGGTTGGAAAGGACTTCAAAGCGGTGATCACATCGATCTCATCGCCAGCGATGGCAACGAGCTTGGTCGTGTCTTCTGCCATGTCAGCGTACGTATACCTTCCCCTCCCCACCGCCCTTCACTGGTAGTAACTTATAACGTCTACCCAGAGCACCGACGCAGCACAACAGTTCGCCAACATGGGCACGCACGTCTGTGTGATAGCTGCTAACTCCACGGAATGGGAGCGTCAACCCAAAGTCTGGGTTTCGCAAGCTCAAATCAACGCCGGCGACGTTGATAAGCTTTATCCAGGCTCTGTATTATTCGACTCTTATACCGCTCCTGGACTGAAGGATCGAAGCTCTTGGCAGGTGGGAATTAGGCAGGCGGAATTGACAAGGTTGGACATTAAAGGAGAGTGTTTCAGGAAGACGGATCCTAAGGTTAGGCCCGGATTGAAGTTAGATTATCTGAGCCAAACGTCTTGGAATATCCAAGGATCTCCTGAAAGGGGTCTTTAGGTGACTAGGACGCATGTGCGCAAGTGGAGCGTCGTGTTTTGAGTTGTAGCTGCTTCCCTGGAAAATATACTGTCCAGGTTGGATTTCTAAAATGTAAGAGACAAGTTATACGCCGGAATACATGGCTCGAGGGTTGATACTTAGAGTAACAAGGTGCGAAATACTAGTCCAGATAGTCAGCGGCCTTGAATTTAAGTGATCGTTTGGAGTCCAAACTTGAGAACACCCAACTTGTACTCGAGGCTGGGCTATCTCATCTCTTGACCTCAAATCCACGAAGCGGAAAAAGTGATACAGAAGACAATGAAGCAACTCACACCATTTTTAAAAACATTTTAAACCTCCAGATTGAGATCAAATAGCACGCGATGGCGAGGGTCTTCTCAATATATGGGACTAAATCATTGAGATGTATTAGGGGTAAAATATAGAGCCAAATCTCTATGAGACGGTCAAATGTAAGGTGAGTATTTATCAAATAGCCGCTCCAGCAGATGTTCACCTTCATTTCAGTTAGATAGTACCGCCTGGTATGCTGATCATGAAGTCAAGACGGGGCCATCTCTCTTTCCGTATTTTCTTGGCTTCTTTGATTTCATCCGCGGTCCAACGAGCTTTGCTGACGATGCGAGCATTCGTCCAAGTCGTCGCTTTGAGCGCTGTCAGCACTCCTGATGGGTTAAACAGGGACCCACCCTCAACGGGAAGGAAGCTGATCCCAGATGAGGCAGGTTCTTTGGGTGGCTTTCTTAGTACCGAGAGCTCGGAAGCTATGTCTGTGGTAATCTCTGCATGGGATAGGCTCGCCATGGCAGATATAGCACTGTCGAGAGGCAACTCATCCTCATCGCGTTGAATCGAGCAACGGGTTATGGACACATATGCCAGTGTCCTAGCAACCGATAAAAGGAAAGCTCTGAGCTCAAATGCCTTAATATCGAGTATTTGCCTGAGGATCAAGGTTCTGAGAGTCGGAGAGGAGAAAGCCATCAGATAGGGAGCGGGTAACGCAGAATATTGGAGCCTTAGCGCCTTAAGCTTCGGAAAGAGTAATCCCGGATTGGCGTCAGCAGCCATATCCTGGACACTAGCATGAAGGTAAATCAATACACGAATCAAAAATTACACTAAAGTGTGATGAAAAAGCTACCTGATGGAGCACATTATAGCATTGAATTCTTCCAGATCCGCCCACCACTCAGCAGCCAGGTTGATGATGTCCGTTAGATCTTTATGTCCCGGTTTCTTCAGATTACTGACCCCAAAACTGCGAACAGAAGGTGATTTCTTTGCAATGTCGAGAAGTCTTTGAAATATGGAAGGGGAGAAGGGCTTATCTTGCCTCACGTTGACCGTCTTAAGAGCATTTGTGTATGAGTAGAGCTGACAAAAAAGCTCTGGTTCGTCCGACTCTACTATCATACCTCTGGAATCTTCAAACCGGATGGAATCTGGAGACGCAAGGTCCATCCTCTTTATCCGTTCGCCCCGACTAGGATCTCGGCTAACATAGCTTAGGACGTGGCGGAGGGAGGCGGGGTCCCAATCGTAATCCTCTGTAAAAGACTCGCTCAAAAAGAAGTCATGTACAAAGGTCCAAGATTTCTTCACGAGCCCCATATTGAAGAGATCGGAGCGCCAGCCCTTGACCTTGAAAGCGGTGATGTACCACGCAATGGAGTGAATTACGTTAGATGGTAAGTCCAGTGCCGAGCGTCTAGCAGACAAATCTAGCGATTGCACATGGAATCCCCAGGCGGTAGATCGCCAGGTATAGTGCAGGCTTGCCCGTTCATACGAAATAAACGGTTGAAAGTAGTGTGGGCCGGAGAAGTCAGCATTGGATGAGGTAGAGTCGTAGACAATCCGATATTGAGTATCTTCCAGGGTCTGTAGAGAACTCAGAACCTTGAAAGCGATAGGAATCTGAGCTGAGAGGATCGGAAGAGATCGTGGAATATCATCTAGGGGATAAATTTCGAGAAGAACGGTAAAGACTCCCTGTTCTAAACCTACCAGTGAGCCAGGGTCCTTCAAGGAAGATATCATCGCAAGAAGAAGAAAAAACAGATCTCACCTTGTACCTCTCTTTCACAGTCTTTCAAACTTCCACCCACCCATCGTGGTTTCGACCTTGCACGATTATGCGACGACATCTAAGAGATAGAAAGGAAAAAGGAAAAAAGCACGTCACAAGTTGCCAAAATCTACTTTCGACATCATGACCTTACCAAAAGCCCAAGTTTCTCAAGATACTCCGAATTATCTTCACAAACCATCACGAGCCTTACGCCCGCGAATTTGGCTCGAAGCTCCGGGTCCAGAACGATACCAGTTCTGATAGTGGCACCTATCTTTGGCCCCGATGGATAATAAGCTTCCCAACTCGATATCCAGGTCGAGCCTGGAGTAGTTTGCCCAGCCATCTATCCTAAGTCACAAGAAGGGCGAGATCTGAGAGATCAGATATGTCGGTCGTGGTGGTAGTAACGATTCAAGTGATAGCGAGTGATAGATTCGCACAACTGCAGCTACATGTGCTTAAGGCTGTGCTTACCAGGAACGAGTCCATCGACTTGTATATTTTGTTGAAAAACAAGTGGCGAGAGTGGGTTAGGAAATTAATATGAGATAGCGTTTCAGGCAGTTGCAAAATTGTCAGGCTTTTTTAGATCAGTTTTCGTACAAGAAGGTATGAAAAAGAGAAATAACAAACGGCAGCCCTCCGACGGTCCTTAGTTCGGAGATACATAAATACATCGTGTCAATGAGATATATTTATCCATTCCAAAAAACACTCATCTAGTAGAGACTATTCGAAAGAATATAGATCTAGAGAATCAAAGGGCTAAAGTCCACGTACGATCATAATAACAACCAGTCCAAAGCCAAACGACGAACGAAAGCAATAATAGTCCGTGTAAGAAAGAGAGGAAGGAAAGAGCAACCAGTGCTCCTAGGACATCCTCCTCCTCATCAAATCAGCAAACCTCCTCCCTCCACTCCCACTCCCATTATCATCATCATCCCCATCACTATCCTCAAAACTCAAATACCCTCTATCATGATCATCCTCGTCTTCCTCGTCTTCCTCCTCGTCCGAATGGGAGTGACCGCGGCCTTGGTCATCTGAATGGTACCTGCTTGAAGAGCCGCCAGCCATAGGAAGGTTGACGCTATGAGCATCCGACTGCTCTCCTTCGCCTTCTGAGCTGACTTCGTCTGTGTTGTCTAATTCACTCCCGGTCCACTCTCCTCCTCTCCTTCCAGTCCAAATATCGGGTCTTCCATCTCTCCCTCCAGTTGCAGTCCCAGTCCCATCTCGAGATCCAGATCCACTGGCACCACTTCCCAGCCCCCACGCCCTCCTTCCCGAAGTCGAAGTCGAAGGTGATCCTGGAGTCCTCGAAATACCGCCCGTCTCATTCCCAGTTCCAGTAATAGGCTCAGAAACCCTTCTCCTCCTCTCCACAGCACCACCAGCTCCAGCTCCAGCTCCAGCCGAAGCCGAAGCCGAAGACAACCCCATCCCCCTCCTCCGACTGAAAGTCCCAGTAAATGCGGAAAGGATATCTTGACCTCCGTCAGAGCTGTCACTCTCACTCGCAGTTCTACCTCTCCTTGCTTCCTCAATTCTTCCATCCTCAGGGCCTTCACCCACCCCCTCACTCGAACCACCACCACCTAACCCAAACCTTCCAAACCCAGGAACACCCACAGCTAACCTCAAGCTCGTCGTCGCAGGCCCAGACGCATTAGGCGCACCAGACGTATTAGGCGCATTCGGCGTATTAGGCGTGTTGGGCGTATTAGGCGAAGTAGGACTCGTAGCAATAGTAGGACTCCAAGGACTCCCCAACGAAACACTTCTACTCCACCTGGTATAGAACCAACTCGGAGTCCTTGGGGATGGGGAGGTCAGGTTCAGACTGAACTGTCCTTCTTGTCCTCCTCCTTGACCTTCTCCTTCTCCTTGGTGTTGTCCTTGAGCTTGGGCTCTAGGTGAGGTAGGTGAGGCGAGACCAGCATCCTCTACCAATACCCTCAAAGAACCCCCAGATCCAGGACTTGTAATCCTCAACCTCGGAGTCATCCTCTGAGATTGAGATAACATCTGCCTCGGTCTCGGTGTCCTCGTAGGTGAATGTGTCCTCGACACACTTGGACTTCTCAAGCTCAATCCATCCATCCCTCCTCCTGCTCCCATGCCTCCCTGTGAGGTACGGAGAGAAGATGCGCGGAGAGGAGATGTCGGCAACGGGATCCTAGATGGAGAAACAGGTAAGGACCCAGGAATCCTAGGTGTCTCTTCTTCGTCCTCTTCATCCCCCCTCTCCCTATCCTCTTCACCCCCTCCTCCTACCCTTCTCTCCTCACCCTCACCACCATCCTCACTACTTTCCTCCGAAACCCAAACTCTTCTCCCCACCCCCACCCTCCTCCTTTGTAGGTGAATGCCGTTATCGGAGGAGGAAGACAAAGCCTCCGAATCACTAGAAGACGAAGAAGAAGAAAGTCCAAGTGTAGGTAACCCCCAGGGTCTTCTTCTCTCCCTTCCTCCGATGGGTCTTCCACCTCTTCCTCTTCCATTCCTGAGTCTTCCGGTTCCGTTTCCTTCTCTAGTTCCGGCGCCTGCAGCTGCTCCTGAGCGAGGTGCCGGGGCTGAAGTCGATGTTGAAGCAGATGCAGGCCCGAGACCAGAGGAGGGCTGCATACTTCTCGGCATCATCCTCTGTAAATCCTGCACGATGCTCAGACTCAGGAACCTTCTCCCACCACCTCCTCCCTCTCCTTCCCTTCTTCCTACACCACCTCCTCTGCCTCCTCTTCCACCTCGTACTCCACCCCTTCCCAAAGACGTTCTCCCTCCAAGACTGAGAGGCCTCGAACCAGATCCCACCCCACCCTCATCTCTGTCGTCGTCGTCATCATCAAAAGACGAAGGAGACTCATCATCCTGTCCAAAAGGTACAATCCCATCCTCTTCTTCCTCTTCTGATGCTCTTCTCATGTTGGCCTGGAGGGTTTCTTCAACGCCAGATCGAAGTCGTCTTCTAGGGAATGGGGAACGAGAATCGTCCGTATAAATGTCCGAGTTCTCCTCGTCTTCCTCCTCCTCGCGTTCTCGGTTAATGGCGTTGTTGTTGTTGGTGTTGAAGATGTTGGTGTTGGTGGTGTCAGAGGCGCTCAGAGCTCCTGGTAGTACCGATCCCGAGCCCGATGAACCACCCATCCCAACAGGACCAGTCGAAGGAGGCAACGAAGGGAAAGGAGGGAAATCCTCTTCTTCCCCTTCCCCTTCCTCATCTTCATCTCTATCCCCATCCCCATCCTCCTCATCATCTTCAGAATCCTCAAACAAATCATCATCATCAGAATCCTCATCTGCATACGCAATGAATCCTCCTCCCCCTCCTCCCATCCCATCCTCATCCCCATCCCCTTCATCGTCCTCTTCGTCTACATCATCGTCTTGGTCGTCGTCGTCATCGTCGTCTACATCTTCGTCATCGTCCGAATCATAATCCGAGAAGTATCGGAGTCCACCACCACCTAACTCTATAGGTGAGGAAGTCCTCGATCGACTCCTCGACCTGCTGGTTGGGGCGGATATGAATGGGGCGGGGAAGATTCCGCGCCATGGGTCTTCCTTCTCTTTCCCCTCCTTCTCCCCTCCAGCCTCCTTCTGTTTCCCTTTTCCTTCCGTGATACCTTCAACACCAACACTCCCATCCCTCCACACCCTAACCCTATCCCCAACCTCCCTCAAAGCCCTCGCAAGCACCGGTCTCTGTACAACAACACTTCTACAACAAGGACATGTTTTCTTCATCCTCAATGTCCTCCTAGCTTCTCTTCTTTCTTCTCTTTCATTTCTTCTCTCTTCTCTCCTCGCCTCTCGGGAGGGACGACGATCTTCTTGGGAACGTTGATGATCTAGTCTTTCGACATTTCGAGTGATAACCTCATCTAGGGCGTCTGGAGGTCTAGCCGCCGGTGCTAGGGTAGAGGTAGACGCAGATGCAGCAGACGGTCCCGCCACCGGTGCAGCATGTGCAGCTGCAACTGTAGATGATAGAGCAGGTGTGGGTGTAGGCGTTCTCAAGAACGTAGGTGCGAACGGGATCATATGTGTGAATATCCCGTTCGCCGGTCCACTCTCTACCGTCGTCGAGGTTGAAGGTATAGGAACCGCAACAACCGAAGGCATCGCACTCGCACTCGCAGTAGCAGTAGCAGTAGGTTGACTCCCACTCCCGATCCCAGCACCTACATTCTGAGGGAAATCCCTCGTAAGATCCGGAGGAGGTTCCTCCTCATCTTCACTCAACCCCAGTCCTAAGGAATCTCTCGACCTTCCTGCCCCCTCAGAGGATGAGGCAGAAGAGGAAGAAGCAGAGGAAGAATCACTGATGTATATATCATCGCCTGAAGGAGCTTTCTTGAACCAGGATTGGAGACAGGCGAGGCAGAGGGTGTGACCGCAGGGGGAGAGGCTAGAGGGAAGGGGTGGGGTTAGTGTCGTTGTCATCATTATCAGGTAGAAGGAGGAGGGAGGAAGAGATAGAAGAGAAAGAAGAGAAAGAAGAGAAAAGAGAGAAAGAAAGGAAAGACATACGTATACGGCTCACACATCAAATCCAAACATATCTGACACTGTAAACTCAATTCAATCCCTCCTAACACATCTCCCGCTTTCTCTTCTTTCTCTTCTTCCTTCTTCTCCCGTTCTTCCTTCTCTTTTCTTTCTTCTTGAAGAGAATCTAGATTCTCCTTGAGTAGCACGACCTGAGCACGAGTTTCCTCAGACTCTCGGATCTTGAGTTCCGTATCAGCTTGTATGAGCGCGAGTTCCTTCATCTTCCTCTCAACCTCTTCTCTCATCCCCTCCATCTCCTTCTTCATCTCCTCCTTCTCCCTCTCCGTTTCCTCCTTCGCTCTAACTTCCCTCTCACATTCCTCCCTCAACCCCCGGAGCTCATCCTTGTAAAGAGAAGCCTCTTGTCGAGTAGTATCTAAATCCAATTGTAAAGCAACAGAAGTAGAGGTTGAGGAGGAGAGTTCTCTCCGTGCTTCTTCTGCTTTTTTGTAATACTTTCTAGTGTTCTTTTTGGATTCGGATAACTCTTTTTTGAGAGTGGTGAGTTGGGAGAGGAGGTCGGATATTGAGGGTGTGGGTTGTTCCGTTCCCATTGTATGAGAGTTGGAATGAGAGTTGGAGTGGGGATGGGAAGAGTGGGGATGGTTGGTATGCGAGGAATGGGTATGAGAATGCGAGGAGTGAGAGTGAGGGTGTGTGGAAGGCCCGTCCGGTCTACGGGAGGAACTACCATGTCCATGTCCTCGATCAACTCCCTTCCCCTTATCCTTCCCCAGATGCGTAGGAAGGCTGATCACAGGTAGACTTCTCCCTTCTCTGCCATCTCTGCCTTCCCTTCCCTCTCTTCCTTCCTTTGCTTCGCTCGTACTCGTAACCTTCTTTCTAAGCTCCGACCCACCGAGATGAGACGTCGTAGAATCCCGGCTCTTATCCTTATGAAAAGAAGTCATAGCAGTCCATGTTGAATTCACACTTGTATTATCCGTCGTCGGGCCTCCGAATGGAGGGCTGGGGTCGTGGGTATTCGAGGTGGCCATCGTTATCCTCGTCCTCGTCTCCGTCGTAGTAGTGGTAGTGGTGTGGTAGTGGTAGGAAGAGACCACGCTGCATCCACCTCTCCGTTCCAGTCGTGGTTGTGCTCGTGCCCGCCGCCGTACTCGTGCCAGTGATACAGAGTGTGTTCTATTCGGAATCGGACGTGGCTAGCCGAACCCAGCAGATCACCCCGAGTCACAATCATCATCAAATCACATCTCATCTCGTCACATTTATTGCCTTTGGGGGATAAGATCTTATCAAAGTCTCTCAGGCTAACCCTAAAAGTTGGGAATAATTTTTCTTTGACAGTTGACTCGATTCATTTCGAGGGACAAAAGCCTTTGCTCCGACCTTAGTCTTTCAACTCACTACCCACTCTTGAACAAAGACGATACAGCTACGATGGTTGAATCCAAAGGCCGTGTGTTACTTGCTTACTCTGGAGGTCTCGGTATGTCGACATCTCATCATCCCTCCCATCTCACCATCGCTTCTATCCTTTCCTCCCGTCGATCTCAACTGATCTCCTACTTACCCACCCACCAACAGACACATCCTGCATCCTCGCATGGCTCATCGAACAAGGCTACGAAGTCTACGCCTACATGGCAGATGTAGGACAAGAAGAAGATTTCGAAGCTGCTGAGAAGAAAGCTCTTAAAGTTGGAGCGAAGAAGTTTTTCTGTGTCGTACGTCTCCTTCTCCTCCCCTCCCATCTCTCTCCATCGCCTTCCTCCTTCCCCACACTTCCGATCTACGCTCATTCGCAAACTCAGAGCCGATGAGCCGAGCTGAGTTGAGCTAACACCCACCCCCTCCAGGACCTCAAATCCGAATTCATAACCTCCCTAATCTACCCCGCCCTGCAAGCAAACTGTATCTACGAATCCGTCTACCTCCTCGGTACCTCTCTCGCTCGCCCCGTCATCGCTCGCGGTATGATCTCCATCGCCGATTCCGAAGGTTGCGACTACGTAGCCCACGGCTGTACCGGAAAAGGAAACGATCAAGTTCGGTTCGAGTTGGCTTTTTATGGATTGAAGCCGGATATTAAGGTTATTGCACCGTGGAGGTTGAAGGAGTTTTATGAGAGGTTCCCGGGACGACAAGCTTTACTCGAATACGCAGAGAAGTCTGGAGTTCCTGTCGTTCAGACGAAAGCAAAACCTTGGTCGACAGACGAAAACCTCTTCCATATCTCTTACGAAGCTGGGATCTTGGAAGACCCAAACACTACACCTCCAAAAGACATGTGGAAACTCACCGTCTCTCCGGAGGAAGCACCCCAAACCCCCGAAAGGATCTCAATCGAATTCACCAAAGGTCTCCCTACAAAGGTCGTCATCCCCTCTCAACAAAACAAAACCATCACCGACCCCGTAGAAATCTTCCTCACTCTCAACACCCTCGCCCGCTCCCACGGAATCGGTCGAATCGACATAGTCGAGAACCGATTCATCGGGGTTAAATCTCGTGGTTGCTATGAATCCCCTGGAGCTACGATCCTCCGTGCAGCGCATATTGATCTTGAGGGACTGACGTTGGATAGAAATGTTAGAGCGTTGAGGGATCAGTTTACGACTGTGGAATTGAGTAGGATTTTGTATAATGGGCATTGGTTCACTCCGGAGAGAGAGTTTGTTATGGCGGGGGTTGAGGCTAGTCAGAGGACTGTTAGTGGGAGGGTTAGGTTGGCGCTTTATAAAGGCAACGTGATCATCGAGGGGAGGGAGTCTGATGAGGTGAGTTTTTTCTTCTTACCTTCCTCCCTCTCCCTTCCTCTTCTTCTCTCTGATACCGGAATGATTGGGTACTAACCCCCACCCTCCTCCTCAACAGGGTCTCTACGACGAACAACAATCCTCAATGGACGAACTCGGTGGCTTCGAACCTGCCGATACTACAGGTTTCATCGCTATCGAATCTATTCGCATCAAGAAGTGGGCACAGGCGAATATTAGGAAGGGGGAACATGGGGTTGGGGCGGATGAGGTTTATAAGATTCGGGTTTGAGGTGGACGTTCGGGTAAGGAAGATGGGGAGGGGAGGAACAAAATCGCGTCTTGGACAGAACAGAACAAAATTGTATTTCGAATTCATTGCATTATCGTCTTTCCTACCGTTTTTCACGTAAGATCTCTGTTTTGTGGACTTGAGGTCAAGACCCCAAAGGTGAGATAGCCCAGCCTCAAGTAGGCCTTTTCGGGTTCGGACTCCGAGCGAATAATCACCAGCTTGTCCTTGACCATCTGTATCAACACGAATGTCCTTCGATTTCTTGACATAAGGCCATCCACAAACCTGGAGTAACCCGTTCATAACAAAATCGCGTCTACGTCTTATATCGGTGAAAAGAACAGAACAAAAAATTGTATTCATTATTGTGGCTCTAGTGTCCTTGGATTCAGTCAATACAACGATAGACCAACCCATGCCGCCTCTTACTATGAGCCTCTTTCTCCGAATTTCCGCGTTTCTGGAGTTTGGACTCCGAATGATCAATTCCACCTCTTTCTCCTGACACAACCACCATGAACCAAGCCGAGTCGAGTCCTCCTCCAAGCGATGGTCAGTGCTCAGCTCCTGCTTGAAGCACAGATAGGTCCACTCTCTGAGTCCACTGGTGACCACTCGAGTGACAGCACAAGCTTGCCGGTGCATCCTAGTCTCGGACGTCCCTTAGGCTTGGGGCTTCCAAGCACCTCAGGCTCAAGCTCAAAGCGCAAACACGATGCTCAGGCTACCTATGATTCCGCCCATACTCCCTGTCATGCACTGTCGTTGGAGTAAGTATAGACAATTGAACTGTTACCCCTTGTACCCGCGGACACAAATGTATTCCGGCATCTTGAAAATCCCGGATAATAAGCGCCAGAGGAACGTAAAATCCATCTCATCAACGTCAGTGACACGGTGACGGGAAGCATGGATTAATGAAGGGATGATGACCAGGAACGGACTAGCTGGTGTCTGTCGATTCAATGGAATTCTTTGCCACAGCAGCCACACATTCACTCGATACATTCTCCTAACAACATTCGACCTGTCATCCGCCAAACTCTTGACCATACCCTCCTTCAATTTCTTGAATGATATGGAGCTCTCTGAGGGTTCTAGTTCGATTCCAAGAGCTTCCATTCTATAAGCGACCCTTGTTCATCGTTCATCGCTCTTCTAAAGCGCCCCTCCCTGACAATGCCTGGACCTGTTCGTTACCTATTGACATTCGACATTGGGGTTAGAATGGTGATTCCAAAAAGGAACGCCTTCAAAGATATATAACCTTCCCTTCCCTTCCCCCTCTTATCCTCAATCGCCACCAACTACCCACCACCCAGGATGTTCCCCAACCTCAACCTCTCACTTCTTCTCGCCCTTTCCACAAGCCTCACAACCCTCATCAGCGCCAACCCTATCCCAGACGTTGAACCCCAAACTGCACGTCTCTTCATTGGCTGGAAAGGACTTCAGCAAGGGAGTACTATCGATAAGAAAAATCCAATTCGTGGTGGTGGTCAATTAGGACATGTTTTCTATGTTGCTGATGTTCGTCCTCTCCTTCCTCCTTTTCATTTCCTTTCTCACGTCTCCTTTCTCTCTGCTACTCAGGACACAGACCTAGCCCGATTCTTTTCCGGCACACACGTCTGCGAAATAACCGTCGACGCCAAAATCTGGTCTCTCAACCGCAAACACTGGTTATCCCACGTCGAAGCTCACTCAGGTTCAGACGCCGTAGATCTCTTATACCCTGGCTCAGTAATATTTGCTGCACATGATGCACCACCTCAAGGAGATCCAAGTCCTTGGCAGATGGGAATTAGGTTGAATGAGTTTAAGACGTTGGCTGTGGATGGGACTTGTTATCCGAAGGAGGATAATAGGGTTAGAGCTGGACAGAAGATGAGTTATGAGGATTTGTCGCAGCATTGGGGGATTACGGGAAATCCTGAGAGGCTTATGTCGGATGACTTGGATGTTGAAGACGTTGATGAGGAAGTTGGGGGTGAGTTGGAGGTACCCTGGAGTGTTTTGTTCAGGCAATACTTGAGCGGGGTTCTTTGGTGACGAAGAAAGCTTAAAGGCAAGGCTTCTGGCTACTTGTATTGTATTTCGCTCCTCGTTACACTCCGTATCAACTTTCAAGCAATGTATCTTCGTCAATCATATATCACTTCAAAATACAACCTAGGCAGTATGTAGTACAGAGCAGAAGCTACACCCCTACCACGATTCTTACTCGCGTAGCTGCGTCTTAACTATCTAAGGGCCCCGCTCAGGAACTCCTTGAATATTCCAAGACCTCTGGTTCGGGTAATCCAACTTTAATCCATGCCTGACCCTAGGATCCGTCTTCTTGAAACACTCTCCCCGAACATCCAACCTCGTCAACTGCGCCTGCCTAATCCCCATCTGCCAAGGGCTACGATCCTGGTTGGACGGAAGTCCAGCGGCGGTATGAGACGCAAACAATACAGAACCTGGAAAAAGCTTATCCACGCCGCCGGCGTTGATCTGGGCTTGCGAAACCCAGGCTTTGGGTTGCTTGTTCCATGCAGAGGAATCGGCAGTGATTTCACAGACATGCGTGCCTGTGATGGCGAACTGTTGAGCCAAGTCGGTGCCCTGTATAGACGTATTGTTACTATCGGGAAGAGCGTTGGGGAGGAGAGGAAGATCGACGTACGTCGGCAATGTAGAAAACACGACCAAGCTCACCGCCACCGCTGACGATGAGCTCGATGTGATCACCTTTCTGAAGTCCTTTCCAGCCGAGGATAGTGCGTCCAGCTCGCTGGTCGACCTGAGCAACAGGTGTAGCACTGACGAGAGCACCAGTGGAAAGTGCAAGTAGGATAGCGACTTTGAGAGAGTTGAACATTGGGAGTTTCTGAACGATATTAAACACGATGAACTCTGGTGAGTAGTGTTTGGATATACTAGGCCTTGGTCGGGGAGCTTATATATTGCAAAATGGGGTGTTCATCTTTGAGGTCGCCTTTCTGATATCGAACGTTAGAGGGGAAACGATGATGGTTTAGAAAGCTAGAAGGGTTGTGGAATCGACATCCATGTGTTGGAAGCAGGTATCGTAAAGCTAGAAGTTTTCTAGAAGGCAACCAGAGTACTACAAGAAGGCCGTTACGGAGTTCATGGCAGGATGAATTGTCTTAAGAAAGTGTTGCAAGTCAGGTTGACTCTTCTCGACGCATTGTGCCAGTGGCGCTCGATGAAGTGCTTCGACCCTAGAAGGCTGAGCAAAAGGGGGAGAAGTTTTTACAGGAGACTGCCAGCTCTTCATTAATGTAAAATGAAGTTCGAGAAGTCTGCCGAATGAATTCTCGATTTCCAGGGAGCCCGACTGTCCCAGTTCGATGGATATCTTCAAATGTGCGTCGAGGATTGTTGCATCGCGATTGATTTGTAGCCTGGTGTCCGGTAGGAAAATGTTTATTTGTTGTACAACATCTGCCGCCACCTTGTTACACAAGGATGCCTTTTCTTGCATAGGATAAGTTTGAGATTTCATAGTGCCAGTGGGCGTCATGGTAGAACCATTGCTGACGCGACGACCACAATGCCAAACAAAGGTGCAATCTGTTGGCTTGAAGCCTGGGCCAGCATCTCAGGCTCTCACCTCCACCACTTGGAGCTCAATGATGCATGATGGTTAACCTCGAGAAATCCAAGCCCCAAGAAGTCTATATCTCTTCGTCCGTCACGGAGGTCCCATGTGGTCAGAACAAGGGCCCCACCACTGAAGTTGCTGTGGTGCTTGCATCTGATCTCAGCACAGAATATGCCAGTGTACGACTACTACTTGTTTGTCAAGAACAACACGTACAATCTGTTCGCTGCCACGTATGTACTGATTTTCCTTTGGCATTCCTTACTGAGCTCACCTGACCCTTCCAGATATCTTTCAGCCATATAGGGTTACCCGAGCAGGGAACAAGGCTTCGCGGAGACCTGACATCACGACAAGGTGAAAACTATCTCTTAGCACTCATGATATAAGGTCTTTCGCTCAACGGCGTAACGAAAAAGGACGCCACAATGGTACAAGGCTACGATTCCTCAATATCCTCGTCGAAGTCTTTCCTTTCATTGGTGATCACTTCGATCAGGCCACTGGCAGGTGGATAGGGATGCCCCCGCTTAATTTCTCCATCGCGACTTCTGAGAAATTGCGGACTGGCCGGTTCTGCATTCTATATGATCGAATATCTGTGCATCATCCGCATCGCTTCCAACCATTCGCCACGGACACCGACCTTTTCGGTGGATTAGGTCCTGTCACAATATGGACTTTCCACACGCATCCTGCTCTATCCAAACCGAAAAAAGTCATATCTGATTTGCCCATCTCTGCAGTCCGATCAATTGGCTCATTCTTTGTCGACGTGAAGCATTCGGGGTGGCGCAAGGATCTCTTGCACCTCGGACTTGTCAGGAAAAGTTGGACTTCAGTACATGAACTCTTTCTCACCTCATTATCCGAATTTCAAGCAAGGCACACGGACATGCCACCTGTAGAGCGGCTGGTCCAGTACATCAAGCGAGACCCGAGCCGAAGCAAATATTTGACCAAGATGGACGTCTCAGTATTAAATGCAAGTTGGGACGGTGACCCGGTTGCCGAATGTAAAACAGCGGACAACCAATTCAGATCGCTCTGCTCGCTCTTTGACCTCACGACATCGTTGACTTCCGTTAACATTTCCTACTGTTCACGCATTCCCCCTCAAGCGCTCTCACAGGCCTTCAAAACTGCAACAACGTCGCCAGGAGTCCAACGCTTCAGATTTTACGGTGAAACCCCAACACCAGCAAGCATTAAAATGGCAGAACTGCTAGACAGTGCTTCTTCTTGGCCAGCGCTACGAGATTTCCAGGCGATAAACTGGTTCAATCCCGAGACAAGGTGAGTTCTCCCTCAGGCTAGCCTTGGTCTGTCAGCCGCTCATTGACTCTATGTTTGGTCCAGTACCTCTGCATTGGATAGCCCAAAAGCGGAACCTGTGTGCCTCTTTCCACTGCTCGAAAAGTTCTTTCTGAACGCCGGTCGTATATCATCCTCGTATTTTCGAGGTTTTGCTACCCCCGTCCTTGCAATTTTCTTGCTGAGGAAGGTTGATGGCCTGAGGATGTCCGACTTACGGTATGTTCTCTCTCAAGCCACGAAGACGCTCCAGAAAATTGCAGTGATGCAGTGCAATTTTGTGGACGATACCAACGGAGAGTACGCGATCGACTGTGTCGTTCCTCTTCTACAAAATATCCAGTACATCAGGGTTTCAGGGCAGGTTGCCTCGCCACTTGCTTTGACACGACGAACCCAGACTACAAGAAGTGTATCCTCGGTTTTCTCTCTGGACTATTCACCACAAACGAGCAACATAGAACCAGCAAATTTGCTGGATGCTCTCAGAGTGACGACCTGGAGCGAAGTCAGGCTGCTCTGTCGAGGTTCCTGGACGGAAGATGAAATACGAGAGGCGAAGATAATAAAAAAGCAAAGGTATCCGGAGGTTAAGATTGAGATAACAACTGAGGATGGATCAGTTTAGGTAGTCTTGATAAGAACTTCGAACGTTTTCTTGTGGCATTATCACAACGACTACCGGTTTTCCTTCCGCCGGAAAGGCGACAAGGGTTGCGTGCTCGTCAACCATTCGTAGGGCATGCTGGCCCCCTAATCATGGGATACCTCTTAGGTGAGCGTCCTGCATTCGAAAGAAGGTACAGAACGTTATCCCAAGCCTCAAGGGCGTAAGTACTACTTCCTTTACTAAAAGGCTCCTTCGCCACCAACCCTATTGAAGATATAGGGCTGCTAGATGCGTTAGCACGAACTATTCGAGCCCCATCCTGGGTTCGAACGTTGTTCGAACGTGGAAAAATATCCTCGTTCACAACTCGTTCATACTCCAATGCCCCTAGGGGAAACTTTTTTGTGTTAAATATTCGTTCACGTGGCAGCGGATCAAATGCAAGTCGTCCAACGCCTGCGATGCCGATCGCTCCTCTTACCGGCAGGGGGGCCAAACTCAGGAAGAAAGGTTATATGTTCCATCAACGCTCGCGTCTATGGCGCAACTTGACAGCACCGCAGAGAGAGCGATAAATGTTTTTTAAGGGGAGACAAGGTCGTTGCACCGAATAACGAATACTCAAAGGCGTTTTAGCTTATTTTCGCAATGAGCATCTCGGAGACATCTCTGACAGGTTGGATGCGCCACTTGCATCATTTCAGTGGTGTTATAACTTATTCTCCTCATCTTCATGAACTTTCAGATCGACAGCAAGAACCCAATCGTTGGCCTATTCTATCCTATATCCGTTTGATACGTGTAGAATGCCTGGGGAGCGCGAAACAATTCCTCCGCACAAACCGAAAAAAAATGGGACGAAGGAGACACCTGCGATCCTCGCTAGCTGTGGTCCTGATTTCTCCACCTCAGGCGACATATCTATCCACAAATTATAATTAAACCCCTCTTAGGACATGTTTCCCCCACCACTGTCAATGTCACCGTCCAAAATCACATTCGTCAATGATGTCATCATTGGCCTCCTCCACGCCCAATCGCCTCTTATAAGTTGGAAGCCTTGTCAACGTGTGGAAAACTGCAACATACCCCGCTTTTCAACATGAACCCCAACTATACCCAGACCGCTCAGCCTCACCAAAATGCCCTCTCTCCAGAGACTATCAAGCGTATTGAGAAGGACGTCCAGAAGGAAGAGAAGGCAGAGGCTGCGCGGGTGCAGCATGCTCTGAAGGATCTTAAACATGTCACCAAAGAAGAGAATAACGCCCTGAAGGTAAAAGGGTTTTATGCAAAGGAGGTGGCACTGGACGCTAAATAAACCAATTAGGCCGTTGATAGGGCAGACCACGCCCTCGCGAAAGCAGAAAAGAGGGAGAATAAAGCCATGGCCGCTCAGAACAAAGCCGTCCACAACCATGATATCGCACTCTCTAACGTTACGGATGCGAATAAGAAAGCTGAGGTACCCGTCTTTCCGTCTTCCAGTCTTCATTTGATCTCACCCGATTGCTCTACTCCCAGTTGGCGAAGCAGAGAGAGGCGAAACTCGCTCACGACTTATCTGCTCGACAGGCACAGGTCCAGGCCTTGGAAGATGAGCAGAAGCATCACCAACAAGCACGAGAAGCCAAGCTTGCAGCGCTGAGGGATGATTCAGCCAACACGAGCCCAGTTAGCCCTACAAAGGCAAACGGACTCTCGACTGGTACGACTGCTCCAGCAGCGTAGACGAGGGCGTTAAACACATTTTCTTGAGCTCGTTGCATGTAATACCTTACCCTTGTTGTATACCTAGCCATTTGTCACTATCATGATCAGAATGAAACGGAGTAGGAATTCACCTTATCCTACAAGAATCAATGAGAAGCACTTCCAGTGGCAATGAAGTATCCCTCTTTCAGTCTGTTGCAAAATGTAGGCCAAAGCCTGATCAGGACCACGTTACAGACCAACTCTCAACTTCAGAGAGTCAAATTGGAAGGATGACAGAGCGAGGATCCTAGTTAGGTGATCAGCTTTAACTGCAGCCACACGTCTTGAACTTGGATCAGGGTATATATGCGGCAATATTACACAGATAACAAGAGTAATTGGCAACTATAAAGCAGACTTTAGCTCATGAAAGATATTGGGGTAGAGGTTCCAGGGACATACCAGATCTTCAAGAATTTACAGTACGACATTCCCCATCTCTTCGCATTTTGGCCATTACTCATTTACGTCCCTCTCTTCGCTCTCTTCAGTGCCCGCTCTTCTCTGCTTGATAACCTCTCCACGCTCCCTTCACTGCCACTGTCCCCCTCAGCAAGTCTCTTCCGTCTAGACCCTTCGCTTTCGCTCCTGGCCATAGAGGCGGCAAGTCCTGGTCCCAAATTAGAACTGGAACTGGAACCAGACCTGATTTCGAGGACAGGGGTTGATGCACCTGACGGTGTAACTGACGAAGGTACAGATGTCGGTGCAGAAGAAGGCATGGATGGCGATGGTGAAGGGAGACACAACGCATTCCTGAAGTCTTTGAGCCATTTCCCGCCGTCTGCACCTTCAAAAAGGTATACATGGCTGAGAGAACGCGGGAAAAAGTCAATCTCTGCAAGGGACACATTGAAAATGAAAACAACTCACCTATCCCCAACTCTTTCTGGGGGAGCTATTGGTTTGGGCATTTCAGGCGTCTTCTGTTGATCCTTCCTACTTTCGCGAACTAGGTGCTCGCGACCATTCATTGGCAGTGGCACAGGTTCTGGTGGAGGAGGAAGCTTCCATTCCAGCTTTCCGCAAAGGTACTGGATTATGTCGTCTGCGTTTCCAAGCAAAGTTATGTCGGGATTGATGTGCTTTATCGGCGTCTTGTTAATGAGAATCTATTGATGCGTGAGTCTAGTTCACGGTCAAAGGGGCCAGAAGTGATGCTGACCTGAGGAATTGAGTGCGGGAGATGTGCTGTGGTTGGAAGGAATTGTAAGTATTGCGTCTAAGAATTCTCAGAGAAAACTTACAGAGGATGTCCGCCACAGGCGCTACCTTGAGGGATGTTCCTATGACCAATAAGAGGTCGACAAGCCCTCTATCCTCTTCTAGCGAGTTGTCAAAGTCGTCCGTCAATTTCTCCCCGAAGAAAGTGATATCGGGCTGATAAATTCCGTCAGACCCCATAGTCTTCCAACACAAAATCGCATAGGAACGTACCTTCATAATCCCAGGAGGATACGCGGGCCCATCACTGGGATCTTCATCGTCACTATCCCATTTCCCTTTCGCCTTCTTCTTTCCCCTCTTCTTTGCTAACTCCTTCTCTCGCCTCTTCTTCGCAAGTTCGTACTCCACCCCACAAATAGGGCATATTGCCACTTTTTGCTTCATGATGTCCGCTTCGATCTCCTTTCCCGGTACCTTCCGTTTGCACTGGAGGCAGGAGGCTGTGGCGAAGGAGCCATGACATTGCAATACTTTGTTGACTCCAGCGAGGGTCTCCAGCGTATCGATGTTTTGGGTGTAATTCTGCACGTAGTTGGAATTAGATCGCAAAGAGGTTCCTGTCAGAAGGGCAACGCACACGAAGCAGCTGTTAGATTTTAAGGTCAGGGAAATACACATCGGAGGAGTGAAGATAGCGTACTTGACCATTGTCCTCGATCAGCTTGATAAACCGGTGACAAGGTGAAGGCGTGAAGTTCGAGGGATATATTTGACTGGTAACAACGTCAGATACACATTAATGGTTCCCGTCCATCCTGCGAACCTAGCGAAGGAGTAAAATACTAGACCTTTAATCAGCTGCTGGGCGCTAAGGTAGTAAAGTAACGATGCTCACCAGCAGGATTCTCGCGGAAATAATTGATATCAAACCTATCGTCTGTGGCCTCAATTGACAGGATAACTCTAGTGGGAGATTTCTTACATCTGTTGAGGATCGTCTAGGTCGTAGGCTCCTCGTTCTTTGAGTGTCGCGTATAGCCCGTCTTTCGATCGAAAGTCTGGTATACCACAGGATACGCCTGACAGAATAATAAGGATTGCAGTATGGTAAGCCTTCGAAAAACGTACTGATGCCAGCACCAGTCAGGATCAGTATCCGTTTTGAGTTTTTGATGAGGTGGACCGCATCCTCGATGGTGTTGTACTGGGGTAGTTTTTCTCGTAATCTGAGTCTATCCAAAGCGTAAGTTGGTTTCGTTCAAGACGACCAGAGGGGCGTAGAACTGACTCGCGTGCCATAGCTACCTTCAAAAAGTACATTAGAGTACCTGGTCTTCGACTTTGCAGATCTGGATGCTTTCAGAGGATTAGAACAAGATTTGTCGAAAGGTCATGCACATACCAAGGTAATTCCGAATGCTCGAAGAAGCCGCAAAACAGGGATATTCCGTAGAAGAACATATTCTTTCATGAATGCCGTCATGCCTAAAGTTGTCCCGAATGAGCCGAAGGGGTTTAGATGGAGGCGCTTCCCTGGAATGTTTCTAACCTTTTTCTTTAAGGTAGCTCATCATAGTTTTTATCTCATCGTCCCGCCAGGCATCCTCCTCTGTTCTTCGTGGTTATTGCATGGTTTGCGACGCGTCTAGATAGGTATCCTCACCTGCTTCTGAAATGTTGAAGATTGAGGACAGGTCAATTTCTTCCTGAGAAGCTCCAGTAGGATCATCCTCCCAGTCATCTTCTTCCTCGTCGTCCAATATGTGTACTTCGAGGGATCCTTCCTCTTCCCCGCCGTCATCTGTAATTGGCAGTGCACCAACGAGGTCTTGCAGAGTTTCTTCATCTATGTCCACGTCCTCAGACGCTTCTATGAACGCGCGCACTTGAGTCATGAGAATTTGTTTGGCCAAGTCAGTATTGCCATCCCTGTCCGCACTCGATGAGCTCGCATGTGCCTCCATTGCGCCCAATTTCTGGCTAAAGATGCCGAAACCGGAAGGATGCCTTTCATGAAGTGGCGTCAACACTGCGCAAGATTTGGCATACTTGATTCTCTTACTGGTTTTTCTCTATTCCCCTTCTGAATGCGGCTTTGGTTAGGGCTTTGAGCCTTTGCCCTGGCTCGAATCGACTAGGTGAGGGTCGTTCGCGTTGACCAACAGTCGCGTCCAGCGGGGCGCCTCTCGGTTACATAAGCCGAGAAGCGTGCCGAAGGCCGGGCCCTTTGAGTGCGCCACAACAGTCGCAGAAAGTCTGGACGTTCTCGTCAGCGGACGGAAACTACCTTTTCCGGCGATTAACCCTGAAAGACCTACTATCTGTGGGCTCAGTACGTAACCTGCCCATCTCCTCGGCTAGCCATCCTACAGGAAATATACACGTGCGGACCCGCTAATAATTTTCTGACATTATCACCAAGATTATCACCGTGGGTCCAGAGATAACAAATATTCAATTTTTCTGCGTGAATTTGGCACTTTTGAGCCCAGCCACCCATGAATGGGTGCCCAGCGGCGAACTTCAAGCTTCAAGCATCGGTGAAGTAGCCGGACGCCGTCACTTCGACGTGCCCTTTCAGCCACAGCCTCCAAAACGAGCAAGTCGGTTCACCTACCAATATACAACCCTGTTTTCGGCTCTCCTACCAGAAGGCTGTCATTTAACGGTCATAACCTCTAAATTGCTATGCAAATGTCCTCGCCAAGAAGAGTTCTTATCTCCAGAAAACACAGTCGTGCCATGTGTCCCGGTTAACCCTGAACTCTTCCACAACATAAATAGTCTGGACTTGATCTCGAAGGACCCACATCCCAACCTCTTTCCCCTCGAACACCATGAGCAACCCAAGGTTCTTCTCTTACAGCCCCAAGACTACCAGTATCAGCGTAAGCCCTTCTCTATGTCTGTAGTGATGCCATTTATGACGTGACTGCCAGTTTCCTTGGCCTGCGGAAGTCACCGGCCTCGAACGTATCGCTCTCTCAGCTCAAGGAGATCTACAACGCGTCCTCAGGTCAGTACAACCCATCTCCTGCATCACCCTCTCGTTTGACGCGCTTCCTTCTCTGCATTAGCGCGTTCTTTGCACGACCAATCTCCATAGCCCTAGTTTACTCCCACACATACACCCACCCAACCCCAGACCATCCAGGCATTCCACTCACTCTTCCCAATCCCTCCGCCATTCAATCTGCATCGGAAGAAACTCCAATCACCCAAACTCGTCAGGTCCACCTCCAATGTTCCGGCAAAATTGTCTGTACAGCAACCTCCACCGTTCGGATGACATCACCCAAAGTTGCGCACCTCTTCTTGGAAGAGAAGTACGCCATTGGACAAATGTTTACTCGTTTGGAGAAGGTTCCTGCCTTTGAGCTTTTCTGTGTTGGTTTGGGGGCACTCAGTGGAGAAGCGAAGGCGGAACATCCGGATCAGCTATGGAGGAAGTACAAGCTCTTCATCCCGGAATTCGAGTGTGAGATCCTTGAGGTCTTCCCGTCGAGACAGATGTTTGTTGGAGGCGGAAACTGGCTGGATGATAAGGAGTGGGACCTGCAGGAATTCGGGCTTGGGCAATCGACACTGCAACCCGTTATCCGTCGACACAGAATGACCTCCGAACGAGTGTTGATATTACTGCTTGCAACATGCCTTCTGATGATTCTGGGCTACGAGGTGTCTAGATATACAAACGCTCGACTATATCCATGTCCTATGTAAATAATTGCTTTTCATTCCTAGCTACCTGATGTCGAAGCTGTTGGTGGTATTCTCATTTCATTGCAACCTAGTATCGGTGAGACAGACTGCAATACATAGCGTCAAGCTCGGGGCTCCCACTACAAATTCGCAGTTTAGATGATTTGGAAAGACTCATTCCGAAGGAAATGCATTTTGAATGATGTGATTGCAGTAATAGAACAGAATTGCAAAAAATACAGTAGGTATACAATAAATATCACACAGAAACCGAGAAAGATCCACTAGACAGTCATCCTATGACCTCTCGCCACGCAACCGCCTGGCCAATGCAAGATCCTTAGGTTGGATAGTAACACGCTTAGCATGGATGGCAGCCAAGTTGGTGTCTTCGAAGAGCGAGACAAGGTATGCCTCAGCAGCTTCCTGGAGAGCCATGACGGCTGATGATTGGAAGCGGAGATCAGTCTGTAGAGGCCAAGTCAGCATGAGTCAGATGGAACAAATGTTTCAAGAGACTAACCTTGAAATCTTGTGCGATTTCACGAACGAGACGTTGGAAGGGGAGCTTGCGGATGAGGAGCTCAGTCGACTTCTGGTAACGCCTAATTTCACGGAGAGCGACAGTTCCGGGCCTGAAGCGATGGGGCTTCTTGACACCACCAGCTGCGGCAGCAGTCTTGCGAGCAGCAGAGGACTTGGCAGCGAGTTGTTTACGAGGGGCCTTGCCTATGAAAAGACTAATGAATACTTGAGAAGCTTATGAGGTATTGAAGTTGACTTACCACCAGTGGACTTGCGGGCGGTTTGCTTGGTACGAGCCATTGGAGATTATGTAGTTGTTGATGTTGTTAGTGACTTGAGGTCGAGGCAGAAGATGCTGGTCCACCTTAGCCAAAAACCGGGTCTATATATATGTCACCGCGTCCGCGTCCTTCACGTGATGGTGCGCGACAGTCAACGAATCAACAAACAGTAATACGACACAGCCACATATTGACGCTATATAACGCACGCGGTGATTTCGAGGTCAAGTCAATTTGCTTTCGTCGCATTCGTGCCACCATCACCAACACACTCAACAACTTCATCAACAACTTCTTATAAATCAACATGTCTGGACGCGGAAAGGGTGGCAAGGTGAGCAGAACTTGAGAACTTGAAGACATTGAAAACTAACAAAGCCCTCTTCACTTCTTAGGGTCTCGGAAAGGGTGGAGCCAAGCGTCACAGGAAGATTCTTCGCGATAACATTCAGGGTATCACCAAGCCCGCTATTCGTCGTCTTGCCCGCCGTGGTGGTGTCAAGCGTATCTCCGGTCTCATCTACGAAGAGACTCGTGGTGTCCTCAAGATCTTCCTTGAAAACGTAAGTTGACTCGCCCGGTTTCCGCTATCAGGCTCATTCTGACTCATCTTCCTTTCTAGGTCATTCGGGATTCAGTAACATACACTGAGCACGCAAAGAGGAAAACAGTAACAGCACTTGATGTTGTCTATGCTCTAAAGCGATCAGGGCGTACACTCTACGGTTTCGGTGCATAGTCGGGTTTCTGAGGAGTGTTTTTATTATATCTTGTGTTATTATTGTATTTTTATAATACCATTTCCTTTGAAACTCAACAAACGTGTGAACCCTCTGAGTCTGAGTCAATATTCTTGATCAATCATGCCATGGTCACCTTATCGCAGTAACGTTTGCGATCCTTTGAAAGGGTATTGAATTGAACTTTATTTTAGTACAAGGTGTAAGATATAATGCAAGCGATGAATGCCCAAATTGTTGTAAGGTCACAAGTACATATTAATTCTCATTTGCACCTGATGTGTCCGTTCTAATACTCTCAGCGCTCGACGAACTCCCTTCTCTCTCCGGCTCATGGTTTCGGAGCCGCATCTCCACCAAGAACTCCTTATCCCTGATCGTCTGTGACCACGAGGCGACCTTCTCGTCCAGAACAACAGCAGAACGAGCCAGGCCAGCGAAAGCGAAGATGAGTGGGTAAACTTTATCAACTAGAGACAAAGTCAATGCCGAGAAACATTGAATGAGAAGACTTGAGCTTACATAGGAAACGGTTGCCAAATTTGACGTGAGGCATGAAGTATTGAATACCTCGCAAGATGGCTCCCGGGAAGAGAATCATGGCGCTCAAACCACCGACCATGGGTAGAATGACCTCTCGTGACGCCTGAATGGGATCGGGTTGTGTCCAGCCATTATTGATAAGCTGCGGGAAGCGATTAGGTTGAATGTCGAAAGAACAACACAGGATTGCTTACATGCTGGACACCCTCAGATATTCTGGTGGGTAGTTCATATACACGTTCTTGTCCTTGTCCATTACGGGCAAGGCGTCGAATCCTGGTGACATGCAGTGCAATCTTGGTGTAGAGCAAACCTAGAGCCCAATTGTCGACAACTCTAACGGTTGGAACCCAGTCAGGTTGCAACTGAAGGCGGATGGGGGTGATAATGTAGAGGTCGACCACGGTGGCAATGAGAGTTGGAATGACTACTCCTAGCCAGAACCCCATGAAACCGACTTTGGCTGCCCAGGCCAACCCTCTCTTCGCGACCAACAAGGGTAAATCAGCAGTCCGCGAACCCTCCGACCGCTTCCGTCGTTTGTCAAGACGGTCAATCCACGCCACGATAAGGTAAGCTGCCCATGTGATATAGAAGCCCACGATTAGGGAGTATCCATCATGGAGTTCCTTGGGAGTAAAGATCTGGAAAAAGCTCCTTCCAAGCGAAATAGGTACCGCGATGGAGGCACCCAAGACAGCGATACCGATAACCCATAGGCAAGCAATGAAAACGAAGATGCGGTATCGGAAGTACGGGGGCATATACACGACGATGAATTCATCGGTGATGCGTTTCTTCGCCTTCAGAACCTCTGCATTCTGCTTGTTCATGAGAATCTGAGCCTCTTCATTAATCGCCATCCCATAAGCGCTGACTTCGACTGTAGCCCGCATGTCCCTTGGCAAAGCCACACTGTCAGTGGCAGGAACCCGGCGGAATGTGCCATCCGTATCCTTTGTTGTAGGTGGCTTGGTTGAGATGACTCTCCACCAGCTCGTTGCCTTTTCTTCATCAGCGGTGCGGTCTCCAAAGAAGTAGGAAGTAAGCCTGAGCCTGCTTGCAAGCCATTTCCATAGGAAAGTTGAAAATTTTCTGAGAGGTTTCTTGGGTCGGAAGTATTGCATCGTATATGGCAATACCATGTGCAGAAATAAGAGGTCGACGGGGACATCAGAGATAGGTTCCCTAAGCAAAACATCAGGATGTGTTGACAGCTGGCGAATCGAAGTAGACAGACCTATTTTTCCATCTGAAAGGTAGGATAGACAATTTTCCGAGAGATAGAAGAATGGACATGCTTCCAACAAAACAAGCTACGACGACTGCGTACATGCAACCACTGATGCTTATCTTCTTGAGTTGAGTGAATGTAGGACGATCGAGAATATCTCGAATGGGATGGGAATTCTGGTCCTGAGGATCTTTGATGAACCACATGGCACCGACGCGCATAACACTCCTGCAGCCAGAAAGGACAATGGCAAATGTGTACATGAACATAGTGCCTGCGACCCAGTGGTAGAAGACGGCGGTCAGCGGTGCTTGCTTGAAGAAGACCATCCGGGAGTTCAGAGGGGCACTAGGGAAGAACACGACGGTGCAAAGGTCCAAGATAATTCCACAAGTGAGGGGGAATGTCACAAGTTCGATGAAGATAAATGCGGCAACCTGTTACAGAATGTGAATAAACCTTCAACGATTATAGCGAGTAGAGATATACCTTGAGAACAAGCAACTGCTGGCGAACAGCACTCCTGATCGCTCGATTTGCTGACTTTGCATTTCCAACAGTCAGAAGGTTCAGGTAAATAGCCAACGCAAAACCGGCGACAACATAACCCAGCAGGATGGCAAAAGTACGCTCCGCTGGGCCACCACCAATTGACATCTTCACCCAAGAAACTTTGAACCGATCTGACGATAGTCTGACATGCTTCCCTAGTATTGCGAAATAAGGCTCCGCCTTGTCCCAGACCTGCGCAGAGTATTTGGAAATGGTTGATTCCTCCAGCGGAGGTTCTGTTGGGAGAGCTAAGGACCATGCGGAGATTTTCTCGTAGGATGTTGTCGCGAATTCAGTGAGCCGCGAAGTCTGGAGTGGTGTAAGGAATAGGAGGCTACCCAGAATTTGGATGGTACTCACGAAGACAGTTACAAAATTTGTTGAATTGTTCGCTGGGGTAATCTCACGTGGGCTAGCGTTGAGGAACGGCAAGTAACGCTCAATGAAAGGTCCAGCAGAAGATTTGGTAGTACGGATTAACGGTGGAAGCAGGAAATGGACCAGGACATATGCAATGCCGTCAACAACTGGGTCCGTGACGACTCGTATAGCCTTGATGGGGAGGTGAAGAATTTGGAAAAATCTTGGTGGGTTCAACTGTAAAGGCGAAACGAATCAGTTCGTGTACTAAAGGACACCTATTGACATCTCACCGAGAGAAGGGCCGTAAGTTTCCCGATTGTGAAGGGAACGAAGATTCCAAGACCGATCGCGGTGTCAAGGACAAAAATCATCAAAGCGGCCTGGACAGCACAAGTTAGAGTAATAAAAGCGGACCGAAAGAATTAACGAACGTTCTGTAGGACGCCATGCAATGGACCTCTCATGCCAATAGCTATGGTTCAAGTCAGAACGGCTAGTAATAGAAGTAAAGAAATAGATTTACCTTCCATAGCGCCCTCCATATCATCCTCCACATCTGGTTGGATATCTTCTTGTAGCCCGCCATCTGCAGCTGCAGCTGCATTCGCAGGAGCAGCAGCGGGAGCGCCCGCAGCATTCCCTGGCCTATTAGCCCCATTCTGTGCTGGAACAGCTCGTACTTCAACAGGTCGCCACGGATTGTCATCGTCGTCTTCTTCGTCTTCTGAATCGTCCGAATCAATCTCATGCTGTTCCTCTCCATCAGCATCTTCATCCTCCTCAGACTCGTGCTCCTGGCCATCATCATCCTCGTCATGAGCAGGCAAATCTTCTGCATCTTCATCTTTAGGGACAAGGGTTTCATCCCCTTCCTCCGTTACTTCCTGCTCCTCTTTGATACGATCTTCATCCTCCAAATCACTGGTGAAGTAATCACTCATACTTCCTCCCAATTCTTCGTCATCGTCAAGTATCTCCGCTTTGACCTTCCCGTTGGCTAAAGACCCCGACGGAGATGGTTCAGGGGGACCCTGTATAGGAGGATGTGAAGGGCCAGCATCAGCGTCAGATATAGTAAAATTGAAGACCTGGGGTGGCCTGGGCTCTAGGACCGCATTTAGAGTCGTTGGAGAAGCAGGCAAAGGTGAAGGTGGATTCATATCCTCCTCAGAGTATGGAGGCGGCAAGGGAAGTGAAGGCTCAGAATTGGTGACCGATAGAGGTGGATGGAAGGGAACGCCGATAGAAGTTCCGTTGGGCGATGTTTGTACAAGTCCTGGTGTCGATGCGGTAAGTGAGAATGGGGGAGCGGATGCAAAAGGACCAAGAGAAAATGGTATATTGTCCTTTGGCGGGTCGAGGATCACAGGTGGCAATATTGCGGAGAGATTTGGAGCCTGTGAAGTAGATGGTGTTGCACTAGGAGGAACTGCATCGTCATTCGAGTCAGAATCCTCGGGTCGGCGGAAATTGAACTCGAATCGCGAGGCTCCAGGTACTGCAGGCACGATAGGGGGTTGCCCAGCTGCGGCAAGTGCAGCTTTGCGCCTGGCTCCAGCCACGCGAGCAGCGAAAACGCGGCGGGAGAAGGAGTGTCTCCGCTGACGCTCGTCTTCTGGGTCATATGCACCATCCTCTTCACCGTAATCACCGTGATTCTGTGGAGCGAGAAGTCTCCGAGTAGCGCGGGAATCGAAAGCGGCTTGCCCATCCTCTCTCTTTTTCCTGGGTGGCCGTTCCAAAGGGGTTCTGCCGTGGGTCCTCTCGTCACCGACTAGATGCCCATGAACCCCATCTCTGGCACGCATTTCGTCCAGAGCTCTCATAGTCTCAACCTGTCGCCTAGCCAATGCTGCCTGAAGTTGCTGCTGATCAACCGGCACGCGAACTGCCCGACGACCCTGCTGAGGTACTTGAGGACGGTTTGGGTCAGGTGGAGGGAGTTCTTCGTCCTCGAAAATACCCGGACGCGCATTCTGCGAGATCCACTCCCTGAGAAGGAAGATAGCAACAAAAGTCAGAACGATGAGTGAAGCAATGATTTGGCCCATAAAAATATCGGCAGAAAGCGCTAGCCATGCAGGATGTGTCGACAGGTGCCCGAAAAGGGTCGTTGCAGCAGATTTAGTCGTTTGAGGGGTCGAAGAGGTTGCATATATTGGGGCAGTCGCATTCACTGCTGGTCTTTGAACATTGCTGATCCACCATGCGCTGTGGGAAGGTGTGAGTAGAGCTTAGAACCCCAAGATTCCATACGTACGCTGCATCACCCATGAAGAAATACATGCGCCAAGTTCGGACGGTTGCATATGGTAGAACGGCGAGCCAAATAGTGCCGACCATTATAGCTCTTAGAACAAAAAAAATGCCAACAAAAAGCTGTTGTATTAGGCGCCGCAAGACCAAGAGTGGAGGGAGGGTCGATGGCATATCATCCGCGTAAACTGCAGAATTTGGTCAGCCATGGCCTTCATGCTGATCCTATAACCAACCTTTCGTAAAAGAATAAGGGTGTTTGCACACATCGCAGCTTTTCTTGTTGCTGTGCGCCAGCCATGTCGTTAAACTACCAGCACACCATTTAAGCTTTCGTGACGATTAGGCGGCTAAAAAGAGACGGACCAATCCTGATGAATGTACCGTATAGTACCAGAGCATTTGCAAGGGTGAAAGAGAGGCTGATTCTCCTCAGCAGGCCCGCTGCAAATGCGACATGTGTCTGTCCGAACAAGAATGCCGCTTTCGTTAAGGTTGTGTTTTTTTCCAACTGATTTGGGGCCTTACCTTGCTCTTCTGCCTCTTGCATAGAAAGACGTCAATCGTACCAGAGAGAACTGTTCAACTAAGAACTGTATCTGCTGGGCGTGGCAAACGTCGTGCAAGGTGTTTGGAATGACGGGCCTCGCTGCTCCCAACGATGAGGAAAGATTACTCACGTAAGCATGTCACAACCACGTGCGGATAGAGCTTACATCAGCACACAGTGGCAAGTTTCTTCAACTTGTGCGCCTTTCTAAATTTCACCTCCCTTTGGATGTATCGAGCATGATCATTGGCTTTGCAATCCGGAAATTCACCTTCACGGGGCTATCGAAGGTTATATATTGCTCGGATTCATTCCCATGCTCATACCCACCCAATCGCTTGCTTTCAATTGAGGTAGGCTATCAGCATCAACCATTGCTGGCGTCGCGTCCTCAGTAATGTATTCTAACGATTCAAAAATATAGCTCGCCTCGGATAATTATGCTCCGCCGATGTACATATCTGCTATATCAATTCTATCTTACTCGTACCCAAATTAAGCGATGAAAGTTACGAAGTCTTGACATTCAAAGGTACTGCTACTAGTAACGGAAGATCAAACAGGGCAGAATTCCAGGACATGAATGGCAACTGGGACACTCACTCTAGGTGATCAAACCCCGCTTCGGGATCCCGTACCTTGGATATCCTTTCGACAAGAAATTTTATTTCCAAGTGGCATCGGTGGAAAAGAAACGTTGTGAACGAACAAAGTTCGCCGCGCCTGCCGTATCCCCGAGAAATACACACTGACGTATGGATCTGCGAGCAGATCGAGGATAAGGATAAGGCATGGCGGCAACAGGGAAGATCTCAACCAGAGGTGTGCTTGAGAAATTCAAAGACGGAATCTTCCTCGGAGAAAATATAGGTCTAATATGTTGTTCCATGACAAGAACTGTGTGCTTAGGATACCTAGGCACAAGGTAAGCCGACAAGACTCGGGGTATTTGTCCCCGAAACTGCCCTTCCACAGCACTGGCTATCTTGTTTTGAGCATAGCCTAGAGATAGTCTGAAATTTGCGCGGCTTGGACCATATAGCATGGGCGCATGGTTAAGACGAATAAGACACTTCAAGGAAGTCACCGGTCATCGCAGTTCCTAGGGGTTCATCAATATGTCCTCTTGTCGCAACCCACCGACATCAGTGTGCATGTGAAAATCCCGCCTTCGTATTTGTCTGCTTTCGCGCAGTTGCATGGACAACCCAGAATCCTGCGACGAAAACCGTCTTGGTCTCCGTATGGTATGAGGACCCTGGCCTGAGGAGAATCCTGGCTCTTCCGCCCAGTTCCAGGTTCCGTAGGTAGACATGCCGCCATAGCCTAACAAATCGGACTACACGATGTCAACATTTCCCCAGCAATGCGCATTTCCTTGTAGAACAGGGGTCCATTCCGAGATAATGCTAGTCTCGGCCTCGGTGTTTTGGGTGGGCGTGAGGAGATAATGGAGCAGAGACAGGCAGCCCGACAAAGTCCCGCCTTCAATCTGATTAGACCAGCGGTTATCTCTTTGACCAGCTATGGATACGACTGTTTCCTAGCGGCCTGGTCGAGATTGTTTGACATAAGTATTCGTTGTCATGAGATTGATTTCCTTGTGTTGAGATCATGCCCCCCCGGAGCGGTCACAGTGAACACAGGGGACCGAGGATTGCCATCTACGTCCCAATAGATATGACCCTTTCAAGTTCGCCACTGAGAGGAGGTTATTCTTCGATCATACGAGCATTCAGTTCTGCAGGAGTGGTTGCGAGTCAAGCTCTCGCTCGACTGCGCACAAACGTTGACAAACAATCGTCACAGCGAACATACCGCCAATCCCGGAATCATCGCAGCTCAACACACGACGGTGACCACGATGATCGAGTGAATGCTTCTCAGAAACCTTGTGATCTGTGTAGCTGCATACTTCACCTTCGCTAGCTCGGCCGCTTCTGCCCGTGGCTGCCCAACGACTCTTCTTCTTCAATATTGCGCCTCTGCGGTTGAGTCTGAGAGCATTCGGGGTCTTCCAGGAGCCCGCTTCATCAGACAATCGTCAAACAACCCATGCGTTGAGTCTCCAATATCGGCTACCCCAGGAGCATAGGTTTAGTGCCGTCCCGTCTCTCCAATGATCTACCTGCCAGATAAGAACAAGGTCACATCGAACAATGATGCGACACATACTTGAAGTGGTAATTGCATATGCCTGCAGTGGCCAGCTGACGTTCAGATGATATGGCGTTATTTTGTCGTCCTTTATAATTGAACAGCATGCATGCGTGGTTGATGCTATTAATATCTGGTTCTTCGTCTTCTCTTCTGACAGCCGAGAAACGCAGTCTTGGCGACCTGCTAAACACCATGCGTTCTGCTCACTTCTCTATGCTGATCCCAATATACTTGGCCTGCCGTCGACCAGATCCGGAAGCAATCGAAGCCTGAAGGGTTCTCATTCACCTCTTTGTCGCCTACCACACTCCTCCATACCATACAGCTGTCACTAAGCGACTAGACAGATCAGTACTCCGTTTAGATTACGGCTTCAAGAAGCAGACGACAGAACGGCATGCTTCGATAAGGGATACCTATAAAGAACGGTTAATTGCAGCTGTTACAGCATCGTGTTCGATTGCTCTCGACATGAAGTCCTTCGCAGCACTCCTCGCTCTCGCCCAGTTGGCATTGGCTACCCCTCATCTCCGACGATGGGATAACTTTGCCGAGAAGCACTCCTGGGTTGAAGTTCCTCGTGGCTGGGAGTACGTTTCCGAAGCACCAAGGGACTACACCTTCGACCTCAAGATTGCCCTTAAGCAGGACAAGATTGACGACCTGATCGCCAACTTGTTGGAGGTCAGCGAACCCTCGCACCCAAGGTACGTCCTGTTTCCCACCTTTGAGCTGGTATCCAATCATTTCCCAGATATGGTCAACACCTTACCAAGGAGGAAGCTGATGCCCTTGTCGCTCCTCATCCAGACTCAGTCGAAGCTATCGAGTCATGGCTCTCGCACCACGGCGTTGCCGACAGTGTCGTCCACCGAACTGCCCCAGGCAACTGGGTTACCGTCCGTGTCACCGTCGACCAGGCCGAGCGCATGTTGGGCACTAAATACGGTGTCTATCATCACCCGAAGACTTCTCAAGAAGTCGTCCGAACCCTCTCCTACTCCCTTCCTCAGGAGCTCCATTCACATGTCGACGTGGTCGCTCCCACCACCTACTTCAGCACTCTGCACACTATGCGCGCTACCTCCTTCCTCCAACCTGAAATTAAACCTGTTGAGGAGGATGCTGCATTCAAGGGTGAGTCGTCCGCTGCGGTTCCTAGCAGCTGCTCGAGCACCATCACCCCTGCATGTTTGCGTGCATTGTACAACACCGTCAACTACACGCCGACACAGACTGCTACGAATAAGCTGGGTATTGCTGGATACCTTGAAGAATATGCCAACAAGGCCGATCTGCAGGTTCGAGCGATCCTCTTGTTGATATCTGGTGGCTTTGCTGATACATTTCTCTAACTAGACCTTCTTCAAGAAGTATCGTACTGACGCTACCGGGTCCACCTTCACGACTGTCAAAGTCAATGGTGGTCTCGACGATCAGTCCGACCCTGGCGTTGAGGTATTTAGAGCTAAGTTGGTCAACGCCACCTGGCTAACTTTTCCGCCAGGCCAATCTCGACATCCAATACACCGAGGGTATCTCCTACCCGACTCCCAACATTTACTACAGGTACGCAGGCGAAAACTTCACGGCGTTGCGGGACTAAGAACTTACTCCCTAGCACTGGAGGTTCGCCCCCATTCAACCCTGATTCTCAGACGCCCTCGAACACCAATGAGCCATACCTCGATTGGCTTAACTTCCTTCTCGGACAATCCAGCATTCCTCAGGTCATCACCACCTCCTATGGTGACGACGAGCAGACTGTAAGTTCCCGTACACTCTACGGAACCTTTCTCTAAACACGTTTTAAAATAGGTTCCCCAAGACTACGCAGTCAGTGTCTGCAATCTCTTCGCTCAGCTGGGTTCTATTGGAACCACTGTCTTCTTCTCGAGTGGTGACGAAGGGTAGATATCCTCGCTTTGTCGCAGAATATCCCTCTAAACATTTGGCTAGCGTTGGTGGTGGTGACTGCAAGACTAATGACGGCACCAACAAGAAGCTCTTCCAACCCGCTTTCCCTGCATCGTAAGGAATTCGTTCAAGACTGGTGGCTCATTAACTGAATCACTTCCATCCCTAGTTGCCCATACGTAACCGCCGTCGGCGGCACCACCAGAGTCAACCCCGAAGTTGCCGTCAGTTTCTCTGGAGGAGGATTCTCTCGTTACTTTGCTCGCCCTTCTTACCAGAGCACCGCCGTCTCAACATTCGTGACTAAGCTTGGTTCCACATATTCTGGCCTCTACAAGTGGGTATTTCGTTTTATCTATTCGACATCTATTCACCAACCGTCACCCGACAATAGCACTACTGGACGAGCTTACCCTGATGTTTCCGCCCAGGGCAACGGCTTCCAGGTGGTCATCGGTGGATTTACAGAGTCGGTTGGGGGAACCAGTGCTAGCTCCCCAGTACGTATCGCACCTTTACCATGTCTACACCATACTCAACGTTCGCAAGACTGTTGCCGCCATCTTCTCGCTCCTGAACGACTACCGTCTCTCGACTGGCAAGACTTCACTCGGCTTCATCAACCCTTTGATCTACTCTACGGCTTCAACCGGATTCAACGACATCACTTCTGGGTCCAACCCTGGCTGTGGTACCAATGGTGAGTATGGCGTATTATTTCAGATTATGCGGTATTTATCCGAAATTAGGATTCACTGCTGGTACTGGTTGGGATCCTGTGAGTGCTTCGCTTAGTCCGGTCCGGTCTCCATTCTTATACTCTCCCCCTCCAGGTCACTGGACTTGGTACCCCCGACTTCTTGAAGTTGCAGAAGCTTGTTTGAACGTAGCAGTCGACTCTGTGCACAAATGTTGTATTTATATATCTGTGGAATACCCAACCATCTTCGGTATGGACAATAGTTTGAGGAGGACAAAACCATCCCAACGAGATAATGATTACGACCTAGTCGGTGATAATCCCCTTCGCGCTTTCCAGAAAAGCCTCCGTTGAGATGTTGGGATCACAGCTGATTGTTGGCCCGTTGCGCCACTAGGACAGTGGATCGGTCAGGGCGATCCTGTCACTGTACATTGCAAGATGGAGTCGACGAATCGTCACCCCTGCAGAAATCATCAAATAAGCTCGATTGACATCGCAGAGAATGCCGAATCGGAGGCATTCGTGAGTATTGACTGTCGGCTCCTTCGATTTGACCTTAGGCTTTGAAGGAACATCATCATGACAAGGATCAGGGGTGTTTGTCTGATGCAGCAGTGAATACCACCAAGTTCTCATGCCAGATTATTCTCGGCAACTCTTGTGCATTTTAAGAACGTGATATAAATGGTAATGTTCTTACTACAATGTCAGCCTACGCTCGAAGCTACAAATGTATGGCAGGACATGTATTTCGCCAAGTAGCCCTGCTAATCAGGGCATCTCTCTCGTGGTCGAGGTGCACTATCGCGCGATCCTGCCCAGTCAATATGGTGTCCGTCACGTTTTAGGCCTTGATAGGGTCGCATCAGGTATGAACAGGTGACCAACAAAATCGTCAGGCACGTATCAGGGGGGTTCCACAATTACATCCATGGTTTTCGGAGCCTCCAATCTGATAACGTGACCATATAACGGCGTGAGTGGTATCATCTCGAGTACAGGTGCTATCTCAGCAGAACTCTAGCTATTCTGCGGGTGGGAATCGTATCGGAACGAGGTCATACCCAGTTGGAACCGGGGGATTGTATTCCCGACGTGAACATGACCCATGGGCTAAACTTGAAGCTGATTTCATTTCGTCTAGGCTTAAGCCCTTTGAGCTTCCGTTCAAGATGGAAACATATGTATGATCCTCAGAGGCAATATTCAGATGCAGAAGTAGCATGATCGGACGAACCTCGCCGAAGAGCCAAGGAGGTTCCATCCGTAAGGAATACTTGTATCATACGGGCCTTGGTTCAAAAGCTGTGTTTGTCACTCTGATGTTGTGGAGAATTCGCATGAGATAAGATTCCGTCTTGGCGAGGATACATTGTAGCTGATCCAGGTGACACTGCCTGGAGCAGACAGTTGACGGCTAGAAGGTGCAGAACCGCTTTGCAGGCACAGAGAACTCGAAGCGTGGGGGCCAGCGTGAATCTCGGTCGTTGATTATTCAGGACTGAGAAACTCGAGAATGCATCAAACCATCCTTTCACTGTGTACACAAGCCAATCAGCTGCTCCACCTCGTCGGCGCCCAATCACTGTCTATTGGTAGCGGTGGTGCCTAATAGATCAAGTGAGCATATCAGAGCGAACCGCGAAGCAACGATCTTGACGAGGTGCCTTGAACTCCAACGTGGTGAATTGGATGACACCGTGCAATGCAACTTGAAGATCAACGCCTCGTTGACAAGCTCTGACAGCCAATAGGACGGCTCCATCGGCGGCTCGAGTAGGCGAAAGAAGAGCCGACCCTGAGAGCTTTTACATACCGTGGGGATTGGATCTATCCAACCCTGTGTTGCTCTTGAGAGCACCAAATTGGCTACCCAAGAAATGATGCGGTAGCATTCATCTACCGCTGTTATTACATTCAAGCGTGCCAACCGGGGCATTCGGATCCGTCTTCCTTACGTATCTGGATAGAGATGAAACTTGCAGTGGCGAAATGGACGGAACCAAATCAATTGCCGAAGCTCCCATGGAGGCGCTTATTGGGGGAGCTAGCCTCGTGTTTCTAAGATGACTAGTTCAGGGGGTGCCTACAGGTCAGAACGCAGGGTACGGTGCTTTTATCGTGTCACACAGCAACAACCACTCACCAAATAATGAATTATTGGAATGATGGAGACATTGACTGAGGCACATCCTGGAAAAACAATCTCAAATTAGGACGTTCTGATGAGGAATATCGACATCTTATCAGTAAAAGAGCTGTCCAAGTGTTCGGGATATAGATCGGCATTTCTGGAGGTAAGAGAGTAATAGGAAACTGTATTTCGGCACTCTGGCACTCGTTTCTTGATCGATTCGAAGTTTGCTACGCATCCTCTAACTCTGAGTCCCCGGAAAGCGGTGCTAGATGCGACATGAATACCGTGGAATAGAAAGAAGCAGAACCTTCACGAACATTTCACTCAGATCTCCTACAGTGCCATTGACAGAGCGGGGATGAGTGGATTCTGATGAATCCTGGGGTTCCTCTCGTCCGATATTGAAACTCCGCGACGCGCTCTACACACGGTGTAACACGGCGTGACAGGACGCGTTTTGACTTTTGACGTCCATGTTCTTGATTCATCGTTGTTAGCGAAAGCATCAATATTCAACTAGCAAAGCGACTCGCCTGGCATGACCGTTAGTAGGATCCCACCCTGGACCATGTTCCTAAACATATCTTATGCTGCATGTAGGATCTCACATTTTGTTATCTCCATATGACAAGATATGATCTCCAAATCCTTGACACTTTGGAAACTGCGGAATACATGAAAGGAGAGCTTTCGGACGAAGGTGTGAAATTGCAGTGTAAAATGATTCTTGTCAGCTTAATTCTCAGAACTCGATATACCAACCCATATGATTCCTCCAAATCCGGATGACTCGGATAGTGAGTCGGCCGAAGGCTTTGTTGTAACATTCCGTGTTCACAAGGCATTTGTAGTCCTTCCTTCCCAGGTACATCCCTCGTATCCCTACGGCAACCCAACGAACATCAAACATCCAGCTGCCAGACCCAGGCCACCATACGATCCTTCGTCACGAGCGCTCTTTGACGATATGGGTTACGGTGGTGGAGGGGTCAACGGTGCTTTGCGATGGCGCGACCTTGCGTTAGACGAGCTCCTTCCGGTCGACGAAGAAAAGGAAGCCGCCTTACGAGCTATACAGGCCCGCAAAATGGCCAGCGGCGCATCAAATCATAACCCACAACCACAGCAACAGCATCCGGCGCCACCAGCGCCAGCCGGTGACCAAACTTTCGAGGACACGATTGATGAGGATGATGAGAACGATGAAAATGATCAAGATGAAGACCTCGACGATGAAGGAGAAGAGGGGGAGGATAGCGATGGGTATCAGGAGGATGACGATGACTGACATAGTCAACCTAAATAGGTCCTAGCTGAGATCTCGGCCCCTTTATAGGTGAGAATGAATAGCCGCTATCATAGCGTCTCCAATCTCATCCTGCAGTAAATGCTTGTTTGCACCTTCCTGGTCCACTGCCCATTCGTATGCGTCGATCAAAAGGGAATCGGTCAAGGGCACAAATCGTAGGGCTAGAACACGAATTATGTTCGAGACCCGGGATATTGCAATGCGTGTAGAATCGTCGATGGGCTATGTATGTCATGAGAGTTAGAATGAGAGTTGATATTGATATGACACACGTCGTTCTGGTTCGAGTATACGGCTTCAGCATCAAATCCCTCTTCACCTTCTTGCTCATTCTTGCTGACGTGCTTGCTGACCCATATGTATCCGTTCAAGCCCAATATGAGGTCAACTCCACATGGAAGAGAGATAAAGTGGGATTTGAGACGATGGACAAGAATCGGTGAAACAGTGACAAGCTGCCCGTTGCGCAACTGATAAATTAAAGGGCATGTCAATCGCTATCAGCAGGACGTATCAGACCTAAAACTTACCTTTCCGTATCTCAGAGATCTAGTATGTAGAGACATAGCACCATCAGAAAAGAGAGCTTGGACTTCGGCCACCAAAAGATCGCCCTCCTCGAAAAACGTTCGCATTTGCAATTCGTCACTTTCAAGCTTGCGGCGCTGAGCGGGGTTTAGTCCAGTTCCTGGCGACCTGAAAATCGCACTTGATAATCACCTGAACACCTCCTGGGAGGTTGACTGAGGAAAGCATGAGTACCGCATCTTGGCGAGAGTTGGCGTCGACCTTCCAGCGCCTGGGTTGTACCTAGCATATCATCAACACAGCAATAGAAAATACGATGTGAAGTATCTTACTTCGGTGATACGCCCAACTACTAGGTCCCCGACTTCAGGATTGTACCTGCAAAGAGTTCAGTTCCTAGCGGCAAGATAGCTGAGCTGAAGACTCGCCTATTGCTGATTGCTCGTACAGTCACAAGTCGATTTACGCGCTCGATAGTACCTGCTACAGACGCGATTATCTCCTCGTTATCGACGTACGTCCCATGTCCTCTGGTGACTGCTGTTAATACTAAAAGGAAAACCAATTTTACTCGATGTTCGGTACCTCATGAATGACTGAGTTGATGTCAAAGTCTCGCCAGGAAAAGTTAGCTTAGAGCCATTAGCGTCCGTGAAACTCTCATCATCCAGGTCCATAACATCGTCTTCAACATCTGGGTGCAATTTTGTAGATCCATAGTCCTGTTGCGAGGGGAAGGAGGTAAAAGTTATCATTTTGGCAAAGGTCAAACTGCGAAAACTGCAATCTTCCACTCAGACCTCCGTCTTAATATTATGTAATCGAGGGCGCCTTGAAAGGGCCAACGACCGAAATTGTTTACCCACACCCTGCCCATAACTCAGCTCGCTAAAATCGACGTCAAACATCGACAGGTGCTTCGAAAGCCGAGTTACCCTTATATTGTAACTTGAGGCTCAACGAGAGCTCGTCGATTGAGTCTAGATCACTGTATTTGACCCAATTGACCGAATTAGCTCCTTGGCCACATGAACTTCGTGACTTCTATACTCGGAATCGACCAGGTGGACTGTCTCACAGCATCGAATGAGAAAATCATTTTTGGACTAGAATCTGTAGGGTGACATACTTCCGGCTTCCTCGGGGCCGCCCTTTCGCGGCACGACATTTTCAATCGCCTTTGATTGTCAGCGAAAAACTGCAGAGGTGTGGCGTAACCTCCTTTTCCCAGCGAGCCCGCGGAAATTTGGTCGTGCCCGGGTCTCGCAGCTGTGTAGCCGTCCAGAGAAACTGGTCACTCGAGCATTGCTCGACGCGTTGACATTTCAGGGCCGCATCCGTTTACTTCTGTACTCAGGAACTCTCAGTCTTCAGTCCATCAAATCATTCATCATCAATTCAACTGATCTCAAGGACGCTATTAAAGTTTCCAAGAAGGTGGTCTTTGATGCGCCGTTCCCCTTGTAGGCGATGTCAACTTGTTGAGAACGAAGAAACGAGAAATGGCTCGGTTCCATGTCTACAGGGTAAATAATTGCCACCAATAGGAGCTTGCAACCAATGACAGAACACGAGCACAAGGCGGACAACTTGCGAGCTAGGCGCAGCATCTATTGGTAGTGGTCTAATGTGGGTGATTATACATGATGGATACAGTATTGCTATGTCAACAGGACAGCGGATTGGGAGCGCAAGTATGCACAGGAAAATACATTATGAGCGGCAATATATAATGAGGAATGGGTTACTTTTAACTATGATAAATCTGAAATGAGGTGTCAGGACCCAGTGTGGTGATCAAGATGCGACGAACGTACAAATTAATGCGAGGCGTTATGCACGGGAGACGACTTTACTTGTAAGCGAGGAAGTAAGCAGAGAGAGCAGGAAGATCGTTTGAGCCAGCATCCGAGTAGCCCTGTCTTCTTGAACCGTTGTACTTGAGCACAATAACGGGGCCACACCAGGCTTTTGGTGCTGCGCCCGACGTTATATGGTAGATTGCGCGGTTGATGGGAGCTCCTTTCTGAAGGCAGGTCGTCGAGTACCAGAGATGTAGAGGGAAGCGGAGAGGTTCGCCATTCAGACCTTGCGTTAGCACGATCCCCTCGGTGGCGCCGTCAGGGAATAGTGACTGGATCATAGGCTGGGGGCACAATCCCTGAGAAGGCTTGTGAGACGGTCTGCAGTTGACGGTGATAATGCGAGGTCGCTCTAGAACAGTATTAGGTCAGTAGGGAATGGCGAAGGACGGAGAACCCAAGTACCTTCTTCCGGAGAGAAGAATATCGCGGAAACACTGATGTACTGGGGCTCAGCGGGCGGTGGTGTAGCGATCATGTTGTATCCATTGTTCGCGGCAGCAGCAGGTATACACTCCTTGCGATGGCGAGACCAGTCCTATGAGGAAGCAGGGATGTCAGCGGATGAGGTCATTGACGCTATTCTAGGGTCGCAACTTACATTATGGAGATGTTCTGGCGAACAGTACCAAGCACTCTGGCAGCGGCTGCACCACATAGATGTGGGCCTGCAGCAAACGGTACAAGGGTGGTTGATGACAGGAACAGCTTGCATCTTGGCTGATTAAGGTGACGAAAGAGGCTCGAAAGACGATGAAGACGTTGGGTGAATGGTCGAGTTCTCGTCAAAGGATATACACGTTTTATACGGCTTCGGCTACGCGCAACCTGAGATGATTGTGAGAAGGCCACTTCATGAAACCCGTTCGGTAGGGCTGTTGACAATCTCGATCCCCTCTGAGATCAGGCACGAAAACAAACCGTCTGCATGACACAATGGGACTCAAAGTTGTCTGTGGATACTGGGAAAAATATTTCGAGCCGGGGAAAATCGGGATCAAAATCCCAAGCTAGTCACATCAAAGGTTACAGGGATTGTTTGCCCATTTCGAGGGTTGATCAATCTGGGTAGCGATCCTCTGGGTTTTGAAGGTTGTCAGGTCCCCGCTCTTGGGAAATGGTTAAGATTAAATGAAAAGAATATCAGCGTGAATATCCCCAAGTTTTGCCGTGTTCGACAGGCAGCTGGTAGTTGTAGTCCATGTCTCCAATGCTGTTCGGCCCCTCTGTCCTAAGGGGTTGACGAGAAATTTCACGACCAGGGCATTTTCCAAGTCAAGCTAGTGGCGTCTCTGGGGCCGGCCGGTGCCGGCGCCAACTAAAGCCAAAGTGCCGTTTGAGAACATCACACTGTGACGGTCGTGACCTCGTGACCGCTATCCTTTCAAGATGTCCGACGATGAGATGAATATTGACGAGGGTATGTCCAACCTTTCTACGGCCTAAGACGCGGTATTAACGAAGAATACACACAGTTGCCGCCGGAGGAGCAGTCCGAAGGCGTGGCAGAGGGTTCCAAAATGGTGGTGAGTCAAACTTACACCGATACGGCGCGTCTGGCTACAAGGAATGCTAGGTGGTAATAATGAAAGCGGGGCGACGGCGGAGACTACGTATGATCGAGTTGAGCCTGCGAAGGATACCGACACTCGGGCTGCCAGATGTACGTGTAAACGGCCGGAATCCCCGAGTTTTTGTTGAGCCACTCTTGTTTGTAGCCGTGGAAGGCTGGATTGTTCTCGTAACCAACGTCCACGAAGAGGCGACAGAAGAAGATGTTCATGACAAATTTGCTGATTTTGGAGAGATAAAAAATCTTCACCTTAACCTCGATCGCCGGACTGGTTATGTCAAGGTTGGTGCTCCATTAACCAACTCACGGCCAAGATTAGCTGATGTTGTTTGCCAGGGATATGCATTGGTGGAATACGAGACAATGGCGGAAGCACAAAAGGCCATTGACGGCGCATCTGGTTCGACACTGCTAGAGCAAGAAATCCTGTGCGACTATGCTTTTGTTCGACCACCTCCCTCAGGTCCAAAGAAGGGTCGTGGGCCAAGGGGGCGCAGCGCAAGTCCGGGACGTAGAAGATAATCTGTTTGCACTTCTTGTTCACATGCTCTGTGCTTTTGTACTCGATACCTAATCTACCATTGTTCTTGTCCATGAGGCTCGATTTTGGACGGCCGCCGGGCTACTCACTGCAGTCTGTTGATTGGTCAACTCAAAGTTTGGCAGCGGCACGGAAAGCAAACAACAGCGCACACATCGTGCACGGTTGAGTCGCGTCTGCTCTGTTCAACGTGCTCCCTCGCCTCGTCGCCTGTCGTTCGCCTCCGTCAGGATTTCTCGTGTCTGCGTTTCCTAGTTTTGCTGGCATAGGAAAACACCTCCTTTCACCTGTTCACAATGCCAAAAGCTCGTGCTCGCTCGCCGGAGAGTGAAGAAGAACCGGTTTCTGGTTCCAGAGGGAAGAAGGCTAAAGATGTTTCCGATGTAGAGGAAGACGCGAGCGACGATGAGAATGATGAGCCAGAGTACGAGATAGAAGAGATCTTGGACGCGAAAAAGGGTGCTTTCCCCGACGTATGTTTATTTCCCCGCCACATGGTTCGCGTCTTTAACGCGTCGACTCTGCATTTCTAGGGAAAGATTGGTTATTGGGTACGCTGGAAAGGCTATGGCCCTGAAGAAGACAGCTGGGTTAACGAGGACGACGCTGGGTGCGTATCTGACCTTGGTCAAACACCACCTCCTAACAGGAAGCCCTCAGGAATGCAGAGGCATTGATACAAGATTTCTGGGCGAAGCAGAAGAAGGGGAAGAAAGCGGAAGTCTCCCCTAAGCAGTCGAAAGGGAGGAAATCGAATGCGGCAGAAACCAGTGCCTCCACGAAGAAGCGTGGACGTAAATCGACCACTGCAGCCTCATCCGACGCGGACGTTGAGATGGAAGAACCACGGAATACCAAAAAATCCAAGAAGAGTGCCAAACGTGAAACGGCTACGCCTTTAGATGCTGATGAAGGCTTTGGCGATATGAGCAAGTACAGGGATCTCGCCAGCTGGGATGACCTCATCACCAGCATCGACACAATCGAAAGAGAAGAAGATTCAACTTTATATGTCTATTGCCGATTGTGAGTATGACCTTGCTGTGTCATATCCAGGGAGATTTGACTCTCTTTAGGACCACCGGCGAAAGGATCAAAGAAAAGTCTGATGAACTCAGAAAGCATTGTCCCGACAAGGTTGGTTCGAATTTCCTCCTCATTAACTACTCTCTCTCACCTGGCTATATTCTCAGTTGATCACATTCTACGAGGCTAATCTCCGCTGGAAAGCCGCCTCCGACCACGACGACTGATATCTCTCCATGTACTCACTTCATTGCTAGTCATTTACCAATTCCATTCTCGTAATACCGGTTTGTGTGCCTGCACACTGCTTTCACTCTTCCTTTTCGTCACCTTTGCCATGTGGATGTAACTTGTCTAATGGGGCGGTCGCTGTCACCATTTCTAAACGTATTTGCCTCCAAACTGGTCCGGAAAACCCGTGATAAAACCCTTGAATTACCAAAAGTCGGCATTGAATGGGTTACCTGCTTCAACGGCGGCGAACTCCCTTTCGGATGCAAATGATCTCCAACCTATGAGGAGAGGTACAATGTTCAGCCCACCGCCACGCCACGCGAGATATCGCACGGTGCCGTGTCCAAGGAGGCCAAAATCTTCCGCTGCCAGGGGCTACAGTCTGCCTGTCCTTTGCACCTCCGTCCTCGTGGGATTCCCTCCGCTCCCTGTGATCAGGCTGGTTGTCCGTTTCGAGCAATGTTTCGTTCAGGGCTAGCCTGAGCTTTAATTATGATAGAGGTACCCAAACTCTGCCTTCTCAGGACCGCAAGACACCCCCATACAACTCCAATCAGCCCTTGTCGAACTCGTGAGGTACCGCTGTGCAGATGATGCTTCATGATCTCTATATCAGTAAGCGGAAGCGCTTTTCTCATGTCCAATCATTCTGAACCCTCTTCAACGCAACCACATATTCAAACCCTATTTCTGAAACACAGGAAATCCTCAGGACATGGTGCGCAGGGATTCCGAGCATTTCGGTATCTCTATTGCCAGCTCGTGATGAATTCGGGTGATAAACTTCGGATGTGGCGAGTCTATTCAACCTGGGAAATTAGCCGTATAGGTAGTTTGACGTGCAAAATGAAGCTAAGACTGGCAATATAATTCACGACAGATGCTAGAAGACGTTATCAAAGAAGGAAGTCTCATTGACGTGATACACTTCACTATTCAGCGCCTGCAGTAATATTATACTCTCCCGCGTCGTATATTCCTTTGAAGTCTTGGACCTACAGTAAGCATCTCATGCCGCATCGTGTGAGTTCTGTAGGAGGCGTGCCCATTTGAATGGTCGCCATGAATACTATCCAATAAGATGGGACTAACTGTTTTTGTCGGTCGAGGGCTCGGCCCCATTGCCATGTGGGTCACCCTGACTCGGAGAGGTCGTGAATCTATATCCAGTGATCTGTGTCACCCTACCCAAGCCGGATCGACGAACCTACGAAATCCCAAGTAAGGTTGCCTTTTCGGATCGGCCGAGAAAACTGGAATCCTCCAGAATCTCAGCGCAGTGTGAGTTTTGCTCCCGAGCTCCGTTAGGAACCGCGGCGGTCCAGCTCTCTCCACGCCAACTGGTGTTTTCCAAGCGATGTCCCTCCCACGAATAGTGGAGGCGCCTGCACACGACGCGAGATATCCAGCGCGCCTGCCGGTGTTGTACCTAACCCGGAGTTCTCTCCTGAAATTCAAGGCTTATCTGCTTCAAAAGTACCAATTTGTCATCGCGCCACAGCCTTTTGAGGAAATGCGTCTCAAACAACAGTGCGTCTTTGCTTGTCATTGGCGGCAACTGCCTGACTTGACTGGGTCACGAGTACGGGAGGGCTGGACTACGGAGAATTTTATTGCATACCTTGAACAAATCCCTCTAACAATACGTTCCTCCCCAAGGATGGCACGGAAAAAGCACAAATCCACGCTTTGGAGGTGGGCAACTGCCCCATGGGGAACCAAGTCCAGTTCTACAGAGAACGAGGAGGTCGGCAGTCAGGTTCCTCATATCTGGAGCGCACATGTAGCAAAGCTGCCGTACATCCATTTCTCCACCTAGCAACTAGGGACGGTAGATTCTCAGCGTAGTGTACTCGCTTGGACCAATGATACGGTTTCGATTCTGATTGTTCAACCCATATACATATTTGCTTCCGTACAATTTGCGAATGAGACGGCCAGAGCGAATCCGAGGTGCTTGTACCTATCTTTCAAGGGAGACTGATAGAAAAGAGCGAGGTAAGGTTGATAAAGAACTTTAGCGAATTGAAAGAAGGTGGAGTTAATCGACGCTGATATTAGGTGTGATGCAAACGCTTCAAAGGCACGAATCCATTGATATGATTCTCATGATGAAATCATCGATGAGCAAAGAGAGCCATTGTCCTTGAGAAAGATAGAATAGACTGCAAAGCGAATATTGAAGCCGCAGAGACGGGTTGAAAGTCATATCAAAGTGGGGCATTTCGGAGAATGTTGTAATAGTGTATAGAGATCATGCAAGGGTGAGGTCATTTCAAGAGCAAGGGATCATCAGTCCCGTCGTCTTCATTGTGCTCCTTCATACCCCAAGTGCCGATGCCTTTCCCAAGAACGTGGCCTGCCCTCCAATCTTTGATCCCCTTTCTCTTCTTGCGGCGAGGAATAATCGGCGATGGAGGGGAAGCAACAACCCAGGCTTCATCGAACCAAGCCTCTTTGAGATGCAATTCATCTTCATCACCATCGAAAGAGTTACACGCGGTGTCCTCGGCTGGGTCGAAAGCTGGCAGAAGGCATCCACCCTGGTCAGATGATACTGAAGCCGAAGGTGGAGGACAAGCCGTGACAGTGTCACTTCTATTCCTTTTGCGATGCGCACCAAGAGCCTGTACAATTGTACCGCTCCGAGTCCTCGTGAAAGCCAGAGGATGTGTCGATTCCTCCTCGGGCTTACGAAAATCAGACGCCTTCAGAGTACCACGACGGTCCCTGCCACGAGGTTTTTTGTCGATTACTGGCTCTACAGAAGAGAGTCGAACAGGCGATTCCAGAAGAGGCGCATCTAGCTGAAACTCGACCGGGTGTGATGGGGAAGTCAGAGTGTTCGCTGATAAGCACGGTAAGCGAGTCATTCGTCGACATGATGCAAGATCAATAAAATCTAGAAGCACCTACATTCGTTCCTGAGGTCGAGACTCGCCAGAAGATCTTCAATAACATCACGAGGTTGAGCAGGTGCTTCTGCGGCAATGATCGGTCCCGTAGATTCTTGTGCAACTTGTAAAGCGTCCGCCGCAAGTCGATCCTTATTTTCATGAGCTTCAGTAGGTACATCCCCGACAAACGGCCAACTATATGCGCGGTTGATTGTTGGAGGAGAAATTAAGCTGTCAGTAATCCAAGGCGTCGGATACTCGTTTTCATAATCCATCGGAAACCCATCATCATCAGCACGGTGTAGCGACTTCTGATCTTTGAGTGGTGTGGAAATACCCTGCACTTCATCGAAGAATCTCTCATCATATGAGGATGTGAATGATAGCTGAGAGGGCGGGCGGTTGAAATCGACTTGAGGTCCTCGAGGAAAGTTGCCCGTGAGATCGAAGAAAGAGAAGCTCTTGACAAGGTCATCTTGTGGGTCAGCAATAGGATTATCTTTCAGAATTAGAGGATCGGGTCGAGCAGCTGTAGCACTTGGGGCCGAAGGACGCCGATGTTTTGCTTCTTTCGTCTCGGGAGTTACATGGGTTGGCGAATTAGCAGCACTTTGAATGTAGTTGCGCCTTTGATTCGTCAATGGTATATTGGGGTCAAAGCCAGTATCAGATAAAGCGCGTCGAGGGCCAAGCAGGCGAGTCGTTACGCAGGTGCCCGAGTCAGAAATGGGCCTAGGAGAGTCCTGAGGGCTGTGAGGCTGCGACGTGAATGGACTTGCGAGAATGGTATATCCACGAGGTGCAGGATGAGTCGACAAACGTGCCGATTTTGTCGAATGGTCAACATTCTTAGAGGGAAGTTTGGACGATGTTTTTTGGACCGGAGCTTTGTTGTTATTTTCCTTGAGTCGAGAGGAGCTTGCCGTACGTGTAACCTTTCTGGATCGACTGACTCCCAATACGGGTCTTTTCGCGTCCAGACCGTTCGAACGTCCTGTTGAACTGGGTAGACCTGAGCGCAAGAGGCCACCGAACGCATTATCGGGGTCGGAGGATTGACGAAACGGAGTTGTTGGGGCCGATGAAGCGTTCAGCGTCGCTGTGGTAAGGTCTGTGAAGTTTTGTTCCGGGAGCTGGGCTTCACGATTGTCGTTGCTTGCTTGAGTATGGGATTCGACATTTTTATTTTTGAGGGTCTTGGAGGCTCCAAACTCAGTACCAGAATGTCTTGATCTCTTTGTCATTCGCCTTTTCATTTCTCCCCTGGTAATCTCGACCTCTGGATCCGTTATATCTTCCAAGGGTGACGATTCTGACGGTGTCAAAGGTCGTTTTTTGCCTTTTCTACGAGCATATGTTATCTGCTTCCCCGCCATGAAACATCTAGAGGAATGAACCTGGTGCTCAAAGAGCAGGTGGGTATATGCTCAGGATGGATGATGGGAGTACCAGATCAACCAGCGCCACTGGGATCTGTACTTTGGCACTTTGTCTAATAGACTTCGATCCAAACAAGAGTCATCGCCGCAGATTCATCGCAAGACACAGTGACACCATCACTTTGCCATCGGTGCATGCTCATCTTTTGCGGTTTAGTTCATCGTTGAATCGGCTGTCTAGTAGTTGAATCGACGGCGCACACGCGTGCTCTCTGCATTCGACGCCACAGGTTATGGCACAATCAATCAGAAAAATCTGGAGGGCAGCAGGGCTCCAACCCCGTCATTCTTTGCTATCTTAACTGCATTTCCGGCTGCGAGGGATCCACACGACTTGACGCTACCCTGAAGAAGGGGAATTAAGTGACTACGAGCCGTAATAATGAGCCAATAACCGGTTGATGTATTGTGTTAATCCAAGGCCCGCTGAGGGTGTCCATGGAATGCATCCCCACAACTGGCTCTATCTGGCTCTATATGGGATATGAAAAAGAAATTTCCTACCTTGAAAGGGTAAAAGGCGCTTGCCTCTCTGACTTTTGAAAATGCTGTTTGAGAAAAACACGCGGTGCACACATCTCAGGACGGTTAGTCGAGATGATCTCTGAGCGTGTCAACAAGGAACGGTAGGTGTCCATGTAGGGTGTTTATGATATACAGATCGCCGCACTGATAATCAATGGAGCACGAGAAGCGAGGAGTTCGTTGCAAAGGGATCGTTGGTGGGTACAGTAGCTGTGGATCCAGAAAATAGACGCGTATCAAACCTATCTCACAACCCTCATGACGTCCTAAGGGGATGGCCTCGCTGTGGGTCTGGTTAATCTCTGATCGGGCGAGAAAGAGGTCCATTTACGCTTGTGGTATCAAATGCATTGTGGATCTTGCGATAGGATCACCTCCGAAGACATACTTCGGGAGGCGAAGGGGTCACCTACTCACAGTGATCTCGCCTCAATGCGTTTGGAAGGCGGAGACGGGTTCCAGTGAGGGGACTCCAAGGGCCATCTGGTTCGTCTGCCTGCTAAGATAAGTCGCGTTACAAGGTGATAAATGCATAGAACTCCTCACAGTTGCAAGAGACCAATGATCACGATGGCATTCACCTCTGTCGTCGTCTATTGTATTTTTTCCTTCTTCCTAAGCGGTCTTGAGCCAGTGTAGGCACACTTATAATGACCGAGCCTGAACAAGTGCGTGTACATGGTCTAGCCCAGAACACTCATATTTGCGCCTACCTACAAGGTTATTGTCATCGAGTACACAGCACCTACCAGGGTGCCTGATGGTTAATTATGACAGGAACCGCCAACTGCCCGCAATTTCAAGTTGGACGAAACAGTGGAAGTAGCGATCCGACGCACTGTGTCGCTCTCAAATAGTGAATAAGTTGGAAGCGAATGAGTCTGCGTGCTCTTCAGAAGCTTGCGGCTGCCAGAATTCGAAACGTGATAACATGGTGGTCGCGGTCAAAGAAAGGAGTGGCGGTGCAATACTTTGCTACCCTTAAGTAGCCCACTGTGGACCCACAACCCCCAGAAATCTTTTTTGAAATAATCCCAACTCTTGTGGGACACAGGAAAGACATGCGGAGTACTCCGAGCACCAGAATTTGGTCGGCGGATTGTAGAGTTTATACCAGTATGATGGTACGATCTTGAATTGATCTTTCACGACTTCTAGAGCGTTTAGAATTCTCATTCATGACTCTTTTCGGTGTTTGAATACTCCCAGTACATATGCTTACAGCGGAAAGACAATAAGGCGTGGGTAGCCTTGATTATTGACTCACCTTGAGATCCAGATTACGCGCAACGAGGCGTAAACCAAGCACTTCTCTTGCTTTGCTCATCAGCATCGATTGATGTCAACTCTGATGCAGCCTCCACTGCAATGGAGTGTATCCCGTGGAGGGAGTCCCGTGAAAGGGCGGATGGGGTAGGTTCCTGTGGGCGACCGAGTAATCGGTGCGTCGGCGAGTGAGTCTTTCGGCGAATACGCGCTTTCAGAACATATCGATAACCTTTTCCGACACACAGAAACCCCCTCGGAACTCAAGTTTAAAACCATGACCGCGGTAAAAAGGTCTCCGTAAATGTGGTTGTGGCAAGCGGCCTGAGAAAAGTACGGACCGGGGGACAATAACCTTGGAATATCGTCCAAAAAGGAGATCCGTCCACCGTCGTTGAAGGGCGGACCATCAGCTAGAATGCACTGTCAAGGTTGACAGTAGGACTGTATTGGATGTTCGGTAAAAGCTAATAGCAACAATAAGAATCATCGGTTTGATCACGGCTCAAGGTATTGTCAGTGTGGGTGCCATAGTGAGGGTTAATCTACTTTCGGTGCAATGCGTGGCTGTGCCTTGCGCCACGAGGCAAACCGGGACTTCGCATTCAACCCCCAACATCCACCGCACTCAATGGCCACCCTACCGCCTTTTTGTCTCTCAAGGTGATCTTCAATCGACGGAATATGTCAAAGATGGGAAACATTCCAAGGTTTTGTCACTTGAACTCGGCTATCACGGCTCTCAACTCAATCGAGATCACCTTATTGTTAAGAACCGTCCCCTGGATTTGAGCTTTACACACGAACATTACATCAGAGCAGATCGTTAGCCAATCCCGGAGCAACTTGCTGACCACGGTCCAGCCTTTCTTATTGTCTTTTAACTGATCGTCAGCTTTGACCCTCCTTCAACGGCTTATGGGCACCCACGGGACCACCCTAATCTGGTTCAAAGAAATGGAGCTTCTGCTTTGACCGGCGAAATTTGGAAACGTGCCCTGCTAGTTTTTTCTTAGAGACAATAAAGCGTCGTCCATCTGTCCGACTATTAAAGAGCCATAGTTGGAGCTGAATCCGGCCAGGATCCTAAGCTCCTTTGCATCCTTTCGCCTTTGTGCCACCCTCTCTAAGCACTCCACTTCCCGCTCCAACACCTGCAATGGACTCCTTCCTCGATATCTTCTCCCAGCTCGTCTCCGCCACTCAGACTGAGGAGGTCGAAATCCCAACCAACGAGGAGGGCTCCGGCACGAACAACGGCACATATTGCGTTGTTGCCTAAACGTGCGACGTCTCATCGCGTGCATAACCAAAGTAGGACACCTATTCCACTCTTCATAGAATCTGAAGTAACCACGCTCTCGACAGACATCTAGACGCATCGCATAATCTTTGCGCTTGGGTGTCCTCTTTGAGGCGCTCAAACACTTCATTATTGGGGACGAGACTGAGGACGTTGGCATCCACTTCACTACACATCATCATACCCACTACACTGCATTCCGCATTCGATTTCGTTCTTCCGTGGTGTCTAACCAACATCTGCACCTTTATCACATTTTCACTGGGGGACAGCGCAATTAATTTATCACCATCAGCTATTCACATCGACCTGGGCGCACTTGTACCTATTGCCCGTTGTACACTACCTTTTCGACCTTCCCATCTAGTTCCATTGGATTGTAGTTGTAGTCTCTTAGTAGACTGACTCATTCCTGTAAGGTACGTCGCATGTTTTAGTGCGATGTCCCGGAGCGCATTTGTATCCACATGTAGCCACTGCCTTAACAATATTGGCTATCTCACCATTGTCTGATTGTTATCGTCTCGGCCGAATTTCTTTGAGGACACTCGTATCACCAAAATGGATGAAAGTACCGAGGGCGACAATCGTGTCCTTCAAGACTCAAGAGTGGCAAAACTTGATTGTAGTTGGTATAAGCAAAGTCCGTATGAACCGAAGAATAGTTTAGGAACGGTGAGTATGCATGTGGGTACAGCGTACATGTGAAGATGCAAACTAAGGCATTAAGACAGTAAAGCGGCAACAGAAGCATATACGTAGAGCGAATCGAAAGGTGTATGTACTAGTCAGAATACGGGTTATTAACATAGGTTGTGTCGCAAATCGAATAATAATAGGTCAAGACAACTCTTCCTGGACAAAAGGTAGACTGCTCTTGCGGCCCTCTTGAGTCCATCTTCCTCACCTTCCACTCAACTATAGCTCCTCCCTGTCAACGTTCAATCCCTTGACTCTCTCCTCAACCTCCTCCTTACTCCTGCTCAGGAAGATATGTTGAGCATTCTCATCCAACTCCGGCGTTCCTGTTTGCGTCGGTACTGACCCAGGATCACTGGGAGCAATTGGCAAGATGGATGCACGACCCTTGGCCGAGGGTACGGCGTGTCCAAAGCGGACAGTCTTTTGCTTCTCTGGAGTAGCAGTGGTAGCTGCAGGTGTAGTTTCTGCAGGCAGGCGGTCTGCGAATCCTTGCATGGCCTCCTTTCCTTTCCTGGTGATGCCTTCAACCCAGACTTCAAAGCCATCGACGACTTCTTGGACCTCCTGTTCGAGGGTCATAAGGGTGTCAACCAATGGATCGGGGAGAGGGGTGGAGAGGTGGTAGGAGGAAAGAGAATCGTGGTCATTTGAGTGGAGAGCGTTCAAGAGAGCGGTGAAGTTCTCGGCAACTACAGAGAAGTGCATGAGCGATAGTCATAGAGTAAAAGAACAAAATATTGCCCACCTCGAACCAAATCATGATATCTTTGCCAATCCCAATAACTGACATCGTCCAACCAAGCATAATCAAGGGCCAGATCACCCTGCGCCTCCTCGGCCATCTTCATGACCTCCTTGCTCCTCAAGTCGATTTCCTCCTTTTCCTTGCCTCGGATGTCTTGCACAAACTGCCCAACCTTCAGCTGCATAGCCTGGAGCCGCTCTGAGAACTTGGCATGCGTCTTAGCGAGAACATTATCGAACTTGATCTTCTCGCTCTTGACAGCCTTCCTGACGGAATCAGCTGAACCACCGCTGGTGACAAGGTGATTGAGCCTCTTCTCCGAGCTGCGGACGTAACCCTCAAGTCCCTTCATGAACTTGCTTGTCTCTTCCTCAATCTCCTTCATGACACCTTTGCCCTGGCCGTTCATCTCCTCCTCGGAACTCCAAGTCAACAAACCATGGACACCTTCGTCACGAGCAGCAGCGACGACTTCCCTGGCCTCTTTCTCCATGGTCTCCACGAACTCCTTGAGCTCCTTCTCGTGGCGTTCATGTCGGGTGACAATCTCCTCTCTCTTCTGAGCTGTCAGCCTCAACTTCTCTTCGGGGGAAGGTTCTTGGTTGAAGGAGGGTTGGCCAGTGGGCTCAGCCGGTGGCATCTTTGAGGAAGAGGCAGCCTCAGAAGAATCAGCCTCGAGGAGTTCTTCAGCGGGAGTGAACACGGCCTCATCGGCTTCTTCAGAGTATGAAGGAGGGGCCGAGAGGTCATCTTCATCACCAAAACCGAGATCCTTCAGGAAGTCGTCAACGTCTTCAGGGAAGCCTTCAGTGGGCTCCGCTGAAACTCCTGCAATGGGCGTGGATTCGGGGTGAAGCGATTCGGCAACAATGGATGCAGCGCTGGCAGCAGCTTCCTCAGTAACAGGTACATGAGCAGCAGGCTCCGATAGTTCGGGCGCTGCCACCTCTTCTACCTGAACTTGCTCAGCCGGGGTAGCCTCAGCAGTAGCTGCTGGTGCAGGAGTTGAAGGTTCTTCCGGTTCATCGGCATTGGCGGCGACAGTCTCCTGTTCGGGTTCTGGTGTCTGCACTGGAATTGGGGAGGCGGCCGGGGTGGTTGGAATCACCTCTTCGGTTTCCTGAACGGGCTGAGTAGTAGGAACGGCCTCGGGGGTTTCTTCAGCTTGTGCATTACCCACAGTACCGCCTGTCCCATTGGAGGGTTCCACTACCTTCTCCCAAATCCGTCGAACATGAGGGTCCACGTATGTGCGCCTGTGTTGACCAAGGAAGCGCCCTGCATCACTAGCCTTAGACTTCACTTCGGCAACGGCGCGGCAGAGGTATGGTTTGGCCTGCTTCCACGCTTTGATAGCACGGGGTTTGGTGTAGGCATAAGCCTGAATGATACGGGGTTTGACAACACGCCATGTTCGTTGGCTGTGGTAGCGAACGTAGACGTAAGTTGTCTGACCATGCTGTATAGCAGATTCGATGTATGGTTGTGCCTGCTTGTAGTAGAGGGTAACATGTTTCTGGGTCGTGTGCCAGATGGGAAGGACGTGTTTCTGATACTGGGCCTTGATAGGCGCCAGATAGGGTTCAAGGTGTGGTTGAACGTGTTTCCTCCATGTAGGCTTGAGATAGCCCTTGAACAACCTCTGAACGACGTATTCCTTGTAGAATGGAATAGCCTTGTCCTCGATAACTCGCTCCTTGACGAAGCGGACACGTGGAACGACCTGTGTCTCTGCAAACTCCTTTACGGGGTCTGTGTAAGGTTTGAGTGGCTCTGTGTAAGGTTTCGCCAGATGGGAGATATGTCGGAGAGATGGTACGAGGTAGGGTTCGAGAATGGTATTTTTGTACACGTCAAGGGAACGGCAGATAGGTGAGACGCGATGATAGTCGTGTGGACATGTCGACAGTGAGTAGATTGAAAATATCGTAAGCAGCAGGATAAAGAATCTTGTTGGAAGCCATGGTTTCTTTACTTTCTTCGCTGCAGATGATATCGAAGAAGTCTGGGTAACTTCATGGAGTTTTGACTTTCTATGATGCTTGTTTCTAGATTTGACGTCGTCGACTGTGGGTGGCGTTACCCTCGGTGGCGATAATGGATCTTTGCTAGTCTTTGGCAGTGCTTGTGTCGATGACGACCGTGAAGCAGCAGGAGCACCTGGCGCACCAGGAGTCTTTCTCTGGACCACCATGGTCGGTTTGGTAGAAAGGTATATGTTGACGTTTGTTTACGTGGCTCGCCTTCACAAGCGTAGCTCGTCGTCAGCGCGACGTCATCATAATCACAGCGGGACACGACGAGAAGGCCAGGAAGGAGACAATCCGGTAGATTTGACGGAGAAAATTCTTCAAATGCTGTTTATCAGAGATTTCTGTGATAAAATAGAAGAAAAAACCTGCATTTCATCGCAAAATGAACATTAGCCCACCGCGAGGGTCGAACTCGCAGCCTTCAGATATCCTTGGACACCGCCTAAGAGTCTGACGCTCTATCCGATTGAGCTAGGCGGGCCACGTAAACTCCGAGACAAAACCCAATATGATCTGGCATGCTCTATGCGATATTAACGATGAGCTAACTACAGTTTCTCCTCGTACGACGAAGCTGGTAATGGAACAATCAGAGGAAACATCTCGTCCCACCAGGTCTTCATCACATCCAAGTTAGAGGCGAGGTGATATGGCCACCTAAAGATTCGCAGCCCTTCATACCTGGTCAGATTTTCATATCCTTGTCTCGCCTCCGTCATTATCTCGATACGGGCTCTCGTGTCTTCAATCATACACCTTCCCTCAGAAAGCTTCGTAAGAATGTCGCGGACAACTTCAGGCTGAGCAGTCCCGAACATGATCGATTTCGATGGGTGATGAGGTGCCAAAGGATACCACAATTGCCAAATTGTTTCCAAGATGGTGAACAATTCAGGAGATGATTTGTCCCGCCAAAGTTCGCAGTATCTTCTTGTTTGGATGGCGAATCGTAGTGCAAGGTCGGGGTGGATATGGTACGCTGCTGAAATAACAACATCCGAATGGCATTCTCTCATGTAGCGGAGCGTATTCTGCACGTTTCCGAAGTATGCTTCTGCTGTCCATCCCTGATTCTCGCCTTCAAGAAGCTGGGTAAGGAGGTCCATGAAAATCGCCCTTCTGATACCTCGAGGCCTTCCGGACGTTTCGTTGGAGGATGGCAATGTTGTCCTGATGGATGCTCCGAGTAAGTTCACCACCAAGTCTAGGTCGGCTCGACTAAGAAGCATGGATTTGATCATGATAGTGAGGGGAAACAATGGAGGAATTTCTCGATTTGGCGGCTTTGACGGATTGCCCGATTTGGCTTCTAGTTTAGAAAGAATGCTCATCCACAGAGGAAGAGTGTCGACGTCGCGCTTATGAGGTGGCATCATCGGCAGGACGATGGAGCAGAACAACACCTCTCGCAAAGCCTCTATGCAGCTCCTCCTTCGAGGACCATAGTCATCCACGATTTGCAGAAATGCCCGAATCTTTCCCCATTGCCCAGTCCATATATTCGCCGTAACCTTGAACTGGTGACAGTTGATGTCAACGCGGCGAGCGATATATTCTGATGCAAGGAGTGCCTCTTCTTTGTTGGCAAGGTCTAATGTGGCGCTGAACACCCTGTCAAGGTATAGTTCGGTTTCGGAAGACTCAGTGTCGGCATTGTGATGCTGCAGCTTTCGGTCTGGATAGTTCCTCTTGTAGTGCATTAGGAGCATCCGGTAAACGTCTGTCGTAGGAAAGCTGGAGCAGGCTAGTTGGTGGCATTGAAGACCACGATACGTGGGTTCGAGAAGGTGGCTCGGCGAAGACACTACGTCCCTAAGGAAGCCAACCAGGACGCGTGCTTGCGCATAGTCGCATACGTCTACTAATGCTGTTGCAATCCGTTCATCAATTAGGACGCCCGGGCAAAGGTCAACGATTTGTCCATTATACTGGAGGCGATTGGGGAGAAGATTAGGGTGGAAGAACGTTCGGACTTCGCTGAAAGACAGCAAGGGCTTTGGATTATTGCCCGACAGGGGGGAGCTCTTGATACGTTGTAGGCATGTTTCTGCACAGGTAAGAATGCTCGAGGCGATGAGCGCCGATGCAGGGATGGCAAATCGCTGGCCCATACCCAACGATTCTCGGGTAAGACCATTCAGAATATCCAGAGAGAACCACGACAGGCGGCCTGTCTTGGACAGACAGAACGTGTCCGGGAATTGAGTAATCATGTATGCCAGTGCCCAAAGAGCCCGTGGACAAGCTACTCTGCATCGCTCTCGATGTTTATCCGTAAGCCAAGGATTTCCTAGACCCTGGATGAGGCTGGTAATCCTCAAAATAATGTCTGCCTGTGGGTCTGCACTTTCAACAATCGGTCTCAGTAAACTGAAGTTGTTCGTGTGAAGACCGTAGAGTGGGGAGTAGATAACGTCGGGGAGTGCTTCCACGAATGGCAACAATTCCGGGTCACTGTTCAAAGACTTTAATGTCCATGCCAGTGACGAGCGTGCTCGCCTATGTGCATCGTGGCGACTGGCAACTATCATTGCTTCCGCTAGGGTAGGCGAAGGAGGCTTTGCGGTTGGGGTGGGTAGGGCCTCATTGTCTGGCTCTGGTCTGGAAGGAAGGAGGGTTGTAGTCACGGTCAACATAGCCTCGCGAACAATTGAAGTCGCAAATTGTCGGAAACGCCAAACGAGGGGTGAAAGTGGAGTCTGATATGGAGAATTGAAGGCCAAAATCGGCATGATCGTGAATCCGGAATAAATAATGGTTATTATGGCCAGCGCTCCAATCACAAGCCACTGTATTGCAGAATTGACCGTGTTGAGGAATGCTACTAGACCGGCGAAGAAAGAGAAAAGGGAGAGGTGTAGAAGAGAAGGTATAATCTCGACCACGGTGTGCATCCCAAAATCCTTCAATCCAAAGTAGAGGAAAGAGAAGAGATTGGCACGGGCGGTGGATGACCGCAGCATTGTTGTCCTATGGAGGAAGTGTCGCGTCCACTGCTGTACGAAAGTAGCCAGAAATGCACAGCAGAGGGCGAGGCTCAAACTAAGAAACCAGCAAATGTTGCATGCGATTGCGCCAGGAGGCGCCGAGAACTCGGCAAGACTGGCTGGTGGGATCGTACTTCCATTGGAAGACACCGATAACTGCTCTGAGAGGCGCAGCAGTACAGAAACAGACTGCTGAGCTGCGTCGGGTTGCAAATTCTTGTAGCTTTCAACAACAAATCCCGTGAGGACAGCTGAGTATAGACCGGACTGAGGCCAAATTCTAGTAAGTCACCTACACGAGTATGATCTATCGGAAGGACTCAACGAAAACCAGAGTGACGTCCATATCCTCCTTCCAGCTCCTCACTAGCCCCTCGTCGTATCTCTCTGCTTCATTCAAGTAGACTTCCCAGAGCTTTTCGCATGCATCGTCGTCAACTGTCCGTTGTGGACCTGATCGCTTGTGAGCAAGGCTGCATACATGGAGGAAACTTGTTTCACGCACCGAGATGTGGATCCCCCGAAGCGTTCATGTGCTGTGGACGAAGCTCTTGTGGAGTAGTGGCAGAGGCACAGCTGTCTGGAAAAGACGCCCAAACTTAACTCACAGCATCTCTCCTCATGATACCCTCGATGGAGATCGACATCGACTGCGTCATGACGCTGAGGGCTGATATAGCGACAAATGAATATGAGTTCTTGAATTACTATGCAGCGAAGTGCTGATAAACAATGGCCTCAGGTTGACCAAGCCAAGGACGCAAGGAGGACTGTCCAAGAACGTTTTGAGGCGACTCTACGCTGAGTCAGCGTGCGCTGAATGGCGCTGAGTAGCTGACAAGGTGAAAAAGTTCAAGTCAAACCCAGTCATCTATATTCATACAATTGATTATCGCTCTCCATATTAGCTCCTATTCCCTCGATATCATTTTGCTTTATCTCCCCGCACCTCTAGCAATCTCTATACAGTCTATCGCGACGAATGAGCCATCAAGCGCTTTTTGACCAACTCGAGGTGATTTGCAATCAATGAATCGAAGCCAGGAAACAAACTCATCCCTGAGCTCAGAAAGAGTTCTGCCCACCGCTCGACACTTCGCTTCTGGCAGCTCTCGTCTTCGACCTCCAGCTTTCCTTCTCAGAGAATGATTCCGGCGACAAAATACAGATAGAAGGGCTTCGCTCGACGCTCCGTGAACTAGCAGACCAAGCAGCTACAGATGAAGCCATTTCTGGTCCAATAGGGGCAGATGACACTGGAGACTCCGAATTTACCCAAGAAGAATCTAGCGGTCACCACTCCACGACAACAGATACGTCAAACACGACACCTTGCTCCTCATCCAACTCGAATACCCAACCAGCATCGTTTGCGACCCCTCTTGGATTTCTTCAAGCTGCCCTCCCACATGTCCCAATCCCAACGCTCAAGGTAGCGCTCAACGAACATGGTATCTCGCCTTCTGGTTCAGCCTCTGGCTCTACCTCCGGTGATGAAGGTATAGGGGAAGACGTGGACATTGACGACCTCTGGGACGTGGTCGCTTCCATCCTTACAAAGGAGACTATTCGGGAAATGGAAGAACGAGGATTGGAAGGATTGGATGAAGATGAAGCGAGAGAAATCGGACTACAGGAAGGTGAAGAAGAGTGGAGTATTGTTACCGGTGCCCCGAAGAGACCAAAGAAAGTCACAGGTGCGAAGAAAAGGACCAAATCAAAGAGAGACCCCACTACATTCACATTGGGAGACATCCGGCACCGTCAATTAGGTCAAAAGATCCAGTCCTTCTCTACACATAGACGAGGTTCTTCCTCGACTTCTTCGTCTTCCTCCTCATCGCCTGCGCCGGACCCATGGACCCAAATATCCTCCTTATCATCACATCTTGCCTCTCTTCTCCCACCACAGCAACCTTCCTTCTTCTCTTCATATTTCCACCAACCTATTTACCCCACACCATATGCGGCCTTGACCGCCTGTTTGACCTCCCTTGTCCAGTCCCAGAAGGATGAAGAGAAGCTAGACACTGACTCGGCCGAATATGCCGATATGCTATTCACCCTCCTAGACATCTTGCCTTCAGCTCTTGAAGACGGGCTTGATAAGAGTTCTATGTCGAAACTCGAGCACAATACCCTTATATCCGACACCGAACTTGCCCTAGCTGCGACTAAAGGTGATGCGGATGCTTCCCTCGACCTTGTACGGCTACTACGAGAACTAGACGAAGATGGAGGCGGGGAGGGTGCAATGGTAGGCCGCATGCAGAGAGGTGTTTACCACTTCTCTGACGCTGCCAGGCCAAAAAGCACCTCTCCTCCAGGCTCTCAGCCAACTTCGCCGAGATTAGCACACGCCTCGGTAGCAAAGAGACCCATTCTACCTACCGAACCACCTCCCATACCTGCACCACCACCTTCCGTTGGTGGTTTACTGGTGAACGGAGGAAGCCCAGGAAAGAAAAACAAACCCTCCCCATATCAATGGCAAAAGGTTCCCGAACGCATACGCGCACCAGGTCCTCACCCTCTAGCACCCTTCATCCCAGCCTACTCCCGTGACGTCAACGGCCGTCTCACCTCCAAAGGTTACCTAGCCAAATCCAAAGCATCCTCCTCCACAACCGGCTCCATATTCGAAGACTACTCCACCGGCCAAGCATACGGTACTTCGGGAGATCGAGAAATGCGTCGAAAAGTAGCAGAATCGCTTAAACGACGGCGAGAGTTGTTATCACAAGCTACACGGATGTGGTCGAGAGGGAAGAAAGGGAATAGAGGGGGAGAGGTTGCGATTTATTTCGCGGAGAGGGCGAGGGAGTTTCAGGAGTTGGCTAGGGTGGAGAGTTTGAATGCGAGTAGGGCGTTGGTGGAGGGGAGGAGGAGGATGGCGGAGAGTCAGGGTAGTGGGTTTGGCGGAGGAGGGAAGGGGAGAGAAACGGTGGATTTGCATGGTGTTACGGCTGCTGAGGCGGTTGTGATTGTTAAGGAGATATTGAGTGAGGGGAGTGGAATTGGGGGATCTATGTGTTAGTGTCTTGTCTCCTTGCCTTTTCGTCTATGCTTGACGCTAACCCATGACCGCATATAGCTAACCCATTGAAGATCATCACTGGGAAGGGAACTCATTCCGTGAACCAGATCAGTGTTCTGAAGCCGGCCGTGAAGAAAGCATTGGTAGAAGACGGCTGGAATGTTGGTGGTTGGGAGGGAGGTTTGGTCGTTCGAGGGAAGCGGTAGCATTTTCTTGTCGTCGACTCGGAGAAAGTGTGATATGACAGGGTCAGGCGTTCTTAATTTATATCTCATTTATATCAGAACATTGTAGACTTAGATTGTATCTGTATCTGTATAGGTGCCTACTATAGCCATGGCGCCCTGGATGAGAGTGAATCCAATCGCATATGCTTGGCGTCACTTCGGCCTAACCAATACATTTGGACGGCATCCATGCTCAGAACACGGCGTGTGTCATCCTCACATTACTGAGATTCAAGATGAATAAACTCCATTTTCGATTTGTATACTTTGGTCTGCGTCTGGTGAGCCCTTATGTGATAACAAGGTAAAGAGTTGACTGAGGTGATCTCAACGTGTCACCCGATAGAGAAAACACAACTACTGGTACGAAGGAATGAACGATACGGGAAGGTATCTAGCGATAAATAGAACAGGAGTCAAGAAAGGCCTAAGTCCGAATTGCACCAGGTAACCACGAAATGGGATTTAACAACATTTGACTAAGTATCAAGGACCCATGTCGTTAAACCAAGTCTGCGGCCGAGTCAAGCACTTTCTCAATGGCATCGGTTGGTAGTTCCTCGCCCATTTGTTCGACTTCGGCCCTGGTCTCGCGGGTGCACGCAACAACGTGATCCTTCTTCATAACCAGGAGGAACGGCAAACGGTCTTCAGGCGGACGGCGAGTGTCTTTGACTCTCTCGTCCCTAGCGATTTCAACATGAATCGTGAAGTATCCGGTTACAAGGGTGGAGGCCTAGGAAACAGAAGCTTAGTCCAAGATGTATCCGATGAAGGAACTAGGTAACACGTACCAGGATGAGGAGTAGGAAGATGTGCAAAAGAGAGTACGGATCGTTTAGCGGGGCGGGCATGACGTCGTAAGTAGCGAGAGTGATGAAGAGGTTGTAGAAATACTAGGAAGTAGGGGTCAGCAAAAGTCTGTCACTCTAGGAAGAGTAGACTACCTGGAAGACAAGAATAGTATTGGCCCAGTTGACTTGTTTCTTGGCTTCGTCGAGAGCGAGTCCGTCACTAGGAAGCCACTCGTTCTTCTCGGGATGGAGCACAACGATTGGCTTGTCCATGGCTTTCTTCCATTTCCTACAGAGAGATAGAATCAATGATTCGGGCCGCTGGCAAAGATATCGAAACAACTCACTTGAGCTTACCGATCAAAGCAGGCAGTGCAACCAGAGTGACCCAGGCAGCAGCACGGGTTCCCGTCATGTAATAAACACCTTTCGGGCGGGGCTGATCATGGTTCAGGATGGCCCAAGACCCTTCAAAGATTCTTTTAGCTGATGACCTTCCATATATGATTCGTAACGTACCGGCACCCTGAGCTGCCGCAAAGAAGAGAACGGTGATGATCAAACGGAACCGGGACCAGGATTTCCAGAAGCTCAAGAACACCCAGTAGTCGCTGAGGGCTACCTGTTATTCCAAGATGATCAGCATTTGATAATATAAGGATTTTGAAATGGGACTGACAGTGACCACCTCCAGAACACCACGAGCGATCAATAAATGCTTAGGCTGGAACCAGATCGTAAGGTTCTCGCACTCTGTGGGCCAGACAATTCCGTCCTCTCCTGCAGGTGCTTTGCATAACCTGACGCGAGCAGCGGTGTACGCAAACTGATATAAACCGAAGGCCAAGATGGCCATGATGCTCAGCCTGGCCACCCTGCCTTGGGCGACATTGAGTGGGCGAGTCTTGAACAGAAGGCTAAGACAACGACGTCAAAATAAAATCCCGCACTAATGCCCTTCGAAACATACGTAGACACCTTTCGCGCAACTCGTGCACGCTTGAATAGGTGGGGGACAGTGACTATTGTTTTGATGAGTGCCTTAAACAAAGAATAGAAGTCAAAGTACGTTTACGCACGTAAATACAGAATAGTTCCACAAATAAGTCTCGTATCGACCTGAGGGAGTGCCAAGAGGCCATCCCTCAGAAGGTTGAGGTACGACGATAAGAGATCGTACATTGCTGCGGTGTGGTGACGGGATTACTATGAGTCCCGTTCAGTACTCCTGGCTGTTTATATAACAACTCAGGATCATAGGAACAACTCGTCGCTGGAATCTCAGATGACAGGGCCAATATGGGGTCACTATCACCGCCAATACCGCCAAACACGGAGAATTGACCTAGCATATGACAAACACAGCAATGGATGCGCACAAGTAGACCAATGTTCGCAATATACTGGCCGATGAAGTCGTATTAAATCATGGCAATCGAAGTTACCTTAAAGGCGCGCTACAGCGACAGCAGTGGTAGGGTTTATTCGCAGTCAAAAGGACGAGCGTTGGCCCTGGTCAGTGGCAGTAAAGCACTGAAGCGTGAGAACCTTCTTACTCTTCAAGAAAGGGAAGCATGATGCGAACAATTGTTTGCATGATCGCCGAACGGCATGCATCACCTCCAGCGTTCCAGCCTCAGTCCACATTCAGAATCCACATATGTTTGCGAAGTAATAATGCTGTAGTCTTCCGGCGCCCCGTATAAGCACAAAATTGACCTTGAGTTATCGTTTATACGTCTACTGATTACTGAAAATTTATGCAAGCGCAGCACCACAGACGGGAAATTCAGACTCGGACAAGTGTACCATAGTCTGATGCTCAACTATTTGCGCTATGTCAGTCCCATTGTTCTTCTTCCTCTTCTTCTTCTTCGCCTTCTTTCCCGTTTCCATCTCGTTCTCAACAACATCATCCTGACCGTCAATGGGCCGACCCAAGACAACAAAATAGCCCTCATGTTTCGTGTAATCCCAACCGTCGTCATCAAGAGCTTCTTGAACGGCTGGTTTGACTCTAGCATCGTTGACTGAATGGGCTCCACGACCAGTTACAAGTTTAAGTCTGAAGGCTAGGAACAAAGGAGGTCAGCAATTGTGATGGGATGAAAGGAAAAGGACCTACATCTAGCATTCTTCGAGTCTAGGCAATCGTATTCTTCCTCGAGTATGTCTATGACGATCCTTCGCGCTTCTTCCACCATGACTCCGTGTAGATCGTATGTTAGAAGACCATTAGGTTCAATAATTCTAGACAATATAGTCAGAGTTAAGCATCCGGGCACAATGCTAAGTCCGCGAACTTACCGGCTCCCTTTGACCATATTTCTCGCAGCATTGAAAGCATGCATCTTCGCGGTTTCCCAACGAATCTGCCAGTGTACCTACAACCTTCACTGAGCATCTCGGTTTGGGCAGACGAAACAAAACAATTTACCGAAGCGCCATTGACAAACCCCTTCCCACCTTTCATGCTTCTAGCCTTCTGCCTTTCCTCCTGCAGCTCCTGCAGTCCTTTTGTTCGTGCCGCATAATCCCTCCTCAGATTCCTCAACCTTTCTTTCTGGTCACCAACATACGACCCAAGTCCAAGTCCATCGCTTGAGCTCGGAGACAATTGTCCGGATGAGTCCTGGCCGTCTTCCTCTCTTGCGTACGCAGGGATGAACGAGGCCAAGGGGTTTGAAACACTTGGTCGTCTCTTCTGTTTACCAAGCCCATTACGAGAGATGGAAGGTGACATGGGTGGCGGTGGTATAGAAGGAGGTTGGTCTGGGAGCTTCCGCGAGATGGGAGCAAGTTCTGCAGGTATTGGTGAAGCAATGAGGGTATCGTCATCACTAAAGGGCGATGGTGGACTTGGATATCTCGTATGGTAAAGGTAATCGGAGTAGTCCAGAATATCATTGAGATCAAAGTCATCTGGTAGGTATGCATCATATAAGCCTTCTGTATAAGAAGGGCTGAAGGGCGGCGAGGTGGAGGCTGTCACTGATTTCCTTCTTCTACTCGTTGACTGTTTACCCCTGAGTGCAGGTGGCTCTGGAACAGGAGGTGGACCATCTGGGAGTCTTAGTCGCAGTCTCTCTGGAAGAGAAGATGCCGAAAGTGTAGGAGATCCCCCAGGCCAGTCTTGGTCTTCGTCGAATACTGTTGATGAAGACTCAGGGATGCCCAGACTGGAAGGCGTCGGGCTACCGCAGTTTGTCGCTGCATGCTTCCGATTTAAGGGTTCCGAAATGGATTTGGATAACTGCAGCGCTGTGTTACGAATATCCTGTGGCTGAGATTTCGATTTGCCCAAGTTGTCTGCAGAATTCAGGCTCTTCGACTTGTGTACGGGTGGCGGAGGAATTGCTGGCGGCTCGGTTGGTAATTTGGTACGCAGCCTCTCAGGTATTTTCGCTGCGACATCTACCGGAGCGTCATCTTCCTCGATAGATGCTAAGGTGGTGCGTCTGTGTCTGTTGCTGGTGGCGGAGTGCGACTCGTTGGTGGAATGTGGAACAAACAAGGCCAAAGAAACATCTGACTGCTTTTCCTGCGAATTTAGATCCGAGTCAGCATGTTTCCCATCTTTCTTCTTGGGTTTCTTCTCCAAGGATGGTGGCAGGGATGCTATTGGGGGTCCATCTGGTAATACACGACGCAAACTTGGAGGAAGAATGACGGCGTCGACCGAACTGATGTCGTCCCATTCAGGCAACTTCTGGGCCTTTTTAGGACGCACTGGAGCATCGACTTGTAGTGGCTTCGACCACGAAGAAACAGTTGTAGCAAGCTTTGGCTTCTCACTCTTCTTTGCTTTCTTTGGTTGCGCTGGTTGTTGTTTTACTACTGTCGGTGGCGGTAGAACGTCTGGGGGTCCGCTGGGCAGAACTTTCGATCTCAACCCTAGAGTAACCTCAGGGCGTATTTCTTCAAATTTCATCTCCCAATTGGGCTCTCCGATGGCCTGGGCCATCAGGTATCCCTCTATCTCCCTCGATCCTCTGGGCTTGCACTTTTCTTCATCGGATCGCGATGGAGGGACCTGAATCTCTGCGTTCTTGCCCTTCTTCATTTTGCCTTTATCGGGCTCTTTCCCCGCAGCCTTTGATGGCTTTGATGGCGGTGGGGGAATAGGAGGAGGTTGTGCTGGTAGATGTTGCATCATCCACGAAGGAATTGGCAATGATAAATCCTCCTCTTCATCGTACAAGGACGTCCAAATAGGTATGGATTCTACCTCATGAGGTTCGCACCCGTCTGCATCTCCACTCGCCACGTTTACACTAGCCTCTGCTGAGAAAGCAGACGTGAAGTCCCGCAATGAGGTGGTGATCCGCGCTTTTTTCGGGGCAATTTTTCTGCCAAGTGCCGTGGGCGGTGGGATGGGTGGAGGGTGGGTTGGCACAGTCTGTTTAGACTTCAATCCAGGTACTCCTACTATTTCAGCAGATGCTGAAAGTTCCTCGGATACCAATTTAGAAACCTTTACGGTAACGATGGGTATTGCATTATTAGCGCCACACTCCTCCCTCTCCAACTCATCAATGATTGCTGCAAGAGACACAGGGGGTGATGGGTTGGACAGGGAGGTAGCATGGGCCCAAGGATTAGCTTTATGTACTACTTTGTCCGGAGTAGAACTGATGGAAAACGATTTGGGTGGGACACGAGCTGCAGAGCTTTGTGCAGAGGAGCGATGAAAAACGTCGCTTAACGAGAATGTTGTGATATTTCGATTCGCCTTTGATTTCTGGGCGGTTCGCTGGGCGTTTGATGAGGACAAGATGTTGTACGCGTTTTGGGCATTCATTGTGATTCGTTTGGCGAGGGCTTGTTGTAAGAAACGCGTTGGTTCTTTGTGAAGGTGGTAATCAGTGCTCAGGCGCGTCAATTGATACGCCACGTGCTTATGCAACTGTAATGACTGCGACCGCATAGCCACAACTCCCCTGTACATTCTCCTCATCTAACCGCTCCGCTCCCTATATCTATTGCCTGCAGACACGATGCTATTCTACGCTTCTATCGCAGCTTTGTTATTTGCAGCTGTGTTTGCATGTAAATATCGTGTTATTTCTGGTTGAAAGGCGTATAATGGGTTTTCTCTGATGACAGTCTATCGTTACCGGACAACTGGCACCATCCTGCCCCACTTCCGCCTTCCGGCAGCAATTTCATCTCGCTTCCCTGCATTGCAACACTATACGCCACTCTCTACATTCTCAGATCAAGCAGCAGCAGGCTTCACTAGCTCAAATTTCGACATCGAATCAGCAAACATTGAAGCTGGAGATTCTAGGATGGGGTTGGATGACGCAGGCCTTCGGGAAGTGCAAGAAATCATGAGGCGAGAGCGGGTTAAGTAAGTTGTGAATCTGAGCTTCCACTGCGACGTTGTCTGACTGTCCATATGTGTAGTTTCGACCAAGCTCGTTTGATCAGGCAGAACCGGATTCTTGCCGCTAATGGTATTGACCCAAGTGGCATGCCTCTGGATTCGAAAGCAGTGACTCATCTATAGTGCTGTCGCTGCTTTCATACCATCTACTCTCATTTTATCCTATCCTTCCTGGCGCATTGCATTCTTGCCAATGAGCCGACGATCACCATTCCGACCGCAGGCTCTTTGAACACGGACTATCACTTGTCGCTCTTCACACACTCTTTCAGGAAATTTACCAGTTCAGCTCTAATAGCCCACTCGATGCAACCGGCTTGCTTTTGTTTTCTATTTTCCGGTTGCCTATGTGGCATCTTTGTACTTTTATTACTGCTCGGAATACCTATCATGGCTTGTCGCTTCCCCCCATCCCCGAGTCTGAGGTTCACCGAGCACAACAACAGAGTAAGCCCTCCCACCTTTTCTGGACTCGAAACTTTTCCCCTAGCCCAGGTGAGCCCCGAGTTTTACTAACGATCCAAGTCAACAGTACCGTTTGTCAGACAGGCCGAAGTCGCACTCACAGTGGACACGGTAAGCCCACGTAGGAGATTGGTAAGATTCCAACATTTTCTCCCCAAGCGACGCAAGACTAACTCTCAGCTGTTCGGATTCAAGGCTATCAAGGCTCAATAAGTGGAGATGCCACCTGCAAGGAAGTCGGATAAACTCCCCAAACCTCGCAAGGACAAGTTACGCCCTCTCTTACTGCCCTTTATGAGCAGACAAGTAAGCAATTTTCGGCAGCCAGCTCGGATACAGGAGTGTCGTCGACTTGATTGGATGCTATCGTCTTACGGTTTTTTATTCAGGTGATCCTGATCGCACACAGGCAGTTTAACACAGTGCAGGTGTCCAGCATGATCGCTGACGTGAATGATCAAGTGCAAGGTACAGATGCTATTTTCCGCTATTACCGAGCGCTGATCATTCAAGGTACTGAGGCGGCGACCTTGAGGTAGGTGTTGGTTGAATATGAAAACATGCAATGGTTTCACTGAAGCATGTGTAGCACTATCTACTGGCAAGCGTACCACCTGGGTATCTGGTGGCTATCTCGGCCGACATTCATACAGTATCTCTCAAGTCATCCTACGTTGACGGCCCCGAAATACGGCAAGCGGCACCGTTAGTGCGATCGATCGACTTTATCGACCGGAAGCTTTTTGTCCTTCAGAGAAGTTGGAAGAACCACATGTAGTTGTGAGCTCCAAACGTGTGTGGCCCTCATCACTTTCAGAGTCTCGCTAACTGATTCACCCCCGGATTTAGTAGGACAAATGTCTGGTGCATACTCTTTCACTGCAACAGGATTACCGAGCACTGGGTTCGAGTCCATGACGTCGTCTGCATCGCTTGTAATTTCTGCTACTCTGGATGGCTGGCTCATGAGTCCGCGAATCATTCCAGCGACTGCCAGTGCTATCCAGGTCCTGCAGGAACCTTGTTGAAGGGCTGCTCACTGCCTTCAGAAGCCCACGGTGATTGGGTCACGAGCCCTCTATTGTATTGGGTGCCCGCCATCTGGTTTCGTGTCGTTCAACGTGGTGTCAGTCCGGTGTGCAAAAGTTGCTATCTTTGATCAGGTACGTGCAGAGGTGCAACCTTGAGGTTCAGAAAAGCCCTAACGTTGGTTTTTCACAGATAACAGACCTTCACGCGAGAAGAACCTATTCTTGTCCGTGCAAGGTCCATGAAAATGAAATTCTGATCAGCATTCGGGACGAGGTCGCTGGTACCATCATCGCATTTTTGACACCCTGGGACAAACTTTGTCCACATACCACCACCGCCCGGAAGCTTTTCGGAGGTTCAGACACAACCAGACTTCTGCGACGATAGCTTTATCCGCTTGTCGAGGATCGCAAACTCCTTCCTATTCGGCGGGAAGATAATCAATTTGAGAAGATGTGGTGAAATTGCTTAACACGTGATGCAAACGACCTCATGGGTTGCATCACCGACTGATCCAGCTACCTTTCTCTACAACCTACATTTAGCTTCTAGCTGTATGGTTGGTAGGGAAGAGATACAGGTATGTGTATCTATGGCTATGTTTGTCGGATTTGCCATCTCATCATATGTGATCAGCTGCAACGGAAGAATACCAGATCGCGAATGCTCACACACACTGCCAGTGTTATCAATTCACTTCACTCAGGTCTCTACATCTGAGCAGCCACTACACGGAACCTTGCGATGCAATGCAGAGAATACCATTTGACGAGCGTCTCCTCGTCCACTTCACCTCCTATCTCTAAAATTCTCTGGTGGAGACAAAAGGTTGCCTTCTTTCAGGAAACACGGCATATCTAACGGCAAAACATAACCTCGGAGCGATAGGTATAACGAAGTCACTTTGTCCAAGTATGGACGTCGTACATCGTGTACCTTGCAAAACGTGTCGCATGGTCACCATTGCTTCGTTGGCTCCGTAGAGCATATCGACCGTCCCGGTGCCGCCATGGCATATGCGTCTTTCAGACTTTCCACCTCCAGGAGTGCCATTGATCTCACTTGCCGATTAAAGGCCCATACACTTTTTGGCAGCGGAATCATGCCCTTCCATATCGCGTCATCCTCTTCCACGTTTTGGGATGATCAGTCGCGCTAGACCATACATTCCCTGTATATCCGACCACGCCTGCCTCCCGTCACGGTTCCTTCACCCATTCGCCTAGACTCGATATGTATGGCGCCTACCTTACCGGGTGACGATGTTCCATATGGATGCATTCCGCTCCAAAACGGAGAAACGATAACCTCCTGCTCTCGAGATACCTTTCAAGCATGCGAAGCAGCCTCAGTTTCGCCGGAACAGGCAATCTAGAGGAGTAGAAAAGGCGAAAGATAATCGAAAAGCCTCAGTGGTCTCTTCTCAGAAGCCTCCGCTAGACTCTAAGGTTGCCTCCTACCTTGGACATCCTCCCTTCTTCCAAATGGTCTTCTCCGGTCGTCGCTTTGCTTCCCTTCTTGCGAGCGCTTTGCTCTTCGCAGGCAGTGCAGTTGCCTTTGATAACTCGAGGTCCGACAATGTATGAACTCCGTCATCTCTTCGTGATGTATCCCTTGTTGATGTTCGTTGACATTTTAGGTCGCTGTCTATTGGGGACAAAACTCCTATGGTGCCACCCATTCGGATTCTGGTAACTGGCAAAAGACTTTATCGACCTATTGTCAGGCATGTGCAAGTGTTGATATGTATGGCATTTTCGCTCATTATTTTGTAGGATAGTAGCATCGATGCCATCCCGCTCGCGTTCTTGAATGTCTTCTTCAGCACTGGCGGCCTTCCTGAGATCAATTTGGCCAATGTAAGCACCTATAATCGTTCTTTACATCCTTGCCTTGACCTGTCTGCTCCAGAGCTGCAGCGCTTCTACCAATGGCGTCTTCGCTGGATCCAGCCTGGCCAATTGTCAATTCCTTGCCTCCGACATCAAAGCGTGCCAGGCAAAAGGAAAAATCATTACTCTCAGTCTTGGAGGTGCCACTGGTGCCGCATCCTTCTCCTCTGATGCTCAGGCCCAAACTTTCGCCGATACAATTTGGAACCTCTTCCTGGGCGGGTCCAGCTCAACGAGGCCTTTTGGAGATGCTGTCCTCGACGGGTATGTACTCCTAGTCTCGAACCGTGTCTAACTCCACTGACCTTTGTTCTTAGTATCGACTTGGATATTGAGGGTGGTGGAAGTACTGGTTTCGCAGCTTTTGTCACCAGGATCAGGTCGCACGCCAGTGGTGCAAGCAAGAAGTTAGTCAAATTTGCATACCATGGGCATCTCCCGACTCTTACATGAATATCCTCTTCCAGATATTACGTCACTGCTGCTCCTCAATGCCCTTACCCCGATGCATACCTTGGATCTGTCTTGAATGCTGTTGGATTTGATGCAGTCTACGTTCAGGTCAGTCCTCACACTTCGTTTCACCCTCGACGATACTAATTCTTTCTGTAGTGTAAGTTACTTTTCGCAACCGTGCTCAACCCTGCTGACATCTCATGCAAACCTCAGTCTACAACAACTACTGCGGCCTCCAGAACTACAACAACGCCAACGTAAGCATTTACCGATGTACAAATTCTGCGTATACTGATCAATTGGGCAGGCCTGGAACTTCGCTCAATGGTTCGGTGCTCTGATCTTTCCTGAACTACATATGCTAACTGCTGGTGCAGGGATACCTGGGCCAAGACCGTCTCACCCAACAAGAGCGTCAAGATTTACATTGGTGCACCCGCTTCATCCACCGCTGCTGGTTCAGGCTACGTCGACGTCAACACCCTTGGCTCCATCGCGAAGGCCACCAAGTCTCAATATTCGTCTTTCGGTGGTGTCATGCTCTGGGATGCTTCACAGGCATACGGTATGTCCTCTAGTACCCCTTTCTGATGCCCTCACTGACCCTTTTGTCTGTAGCAAATGGCCGATTCGACGCATCCATCAAGAGCCTCATCGCTGGCGGGAGCACTCCACCCACCACCACTCCTCCGACCACTACCCCTCCGACCACCACGCCGCCTACCACCACTCCACCAACTACCACTCCTACCCACAGTGCAGGCAACTGCGCTGGCGTTGCTGCTTGGAATTCTGGCATCGCCGTACGTTGGGCCAGCGACTTTGACTGATACCCTGAACTAACGTGATTACTCTTCAGTATGTTGGCGGAAACCAGGTCACCTACGGCGGCCATCTTTGGACTGCTAAGTGGTGGACTCAGGCTGGTATGTTCAGCCTTTCCTCTCCGTTTTAATCAGCGCTGACCACGACTCCCAGATACTCCTGGAGGAGCTGCTGGTGTCTGGACTGACAACGGTGCCTGCACTAACTCCAAGGTCGCTACAGCTGCCGTTGCCCCTCCTAGTCCCGCCGCCAAAGCCAAGGTCACAGCTGCTGACTCGAACAAGGACACCAGCCCAGTGAAGAGTGCTGCTCCTGCTTCCGCTTCTGCTGCATCACCAGCCAAGGAGACCGGTTCGGTGAAGAGCTCTCGTTTCTTCAAGTTTGATTAAGGGATTTTACAAAAGGGATGAATAAAGAGGCAATCTGTATATTTATCACGATTTTAAAGAATGGTACGACACAATTGTAGATTAGGGATTGAATCACGAGTTATGAATGTACATCTGGCACAAATAAATTGGTCACAACTCCACCTCATTTTACTACACCCAGGAGAAATGGTTGACCTATGGACGGGTCCATTCCATCCAATGTACTCCTTTCATTTCACCCCTGACTTCTTCGCAATTCTCAATGGTTCTGAGTAACTTGAAGCCTGTCTTCTCTAACACCCTGACACTGGCTCCATTTTCCATGAGGATAGACGCCTGTATTTTATGCACGTTCAATCGAGGAATTCCCCATTCGTTAAGGATGGTTTGAATGGCCGATGTCATTATCCCTTTACCATGACAGGATGGAACGACATAGTCTGTGTAGTGGACTATTTAGAAACGCAAAAGTAAGATGAAAATAGCACAACGTACAGGCAATATCCCAAAGTAGGGAAGGATCTCCTGGTGGCTTCTCGGCGTCTGCCTTGAGCACCCTTTCTCGCTCCTCGTCATCTTCGATCTCGTTCCTCTCAGAAGGATATAGACCAATGTATCCTAGGTAGTCTTCGTTCCCGTCTTCGTCAACCTGTCGAAGTATCCTGAAAGGGCATCCGATGGTAAGGGCAGTGCTTTCCGAACCAAGCGTCTGCATATGTTCAAGTATAGCGTCCGTCTCCTTGATTTGGCTTTCTAACCAAGATACTCCATGTTCCATTAAGTACGGATGTGGGGGACCGGTCATCCATTGGAAGATTATAGGATCATTGAGGGCACGGACCACAGAGCGTAGATCGCTCATACGGGGAGGTGTAATGATGATTTGTGGATGGGACTTCGGAAGTGAGAGGTAGAGTTCTCCAGTATGAGGGTTCCGTTGAGCCATACTGACGCGGATAGGGATCGAGTGGTGGATCTTCGAGCAGGCGTCCTGGTTTTCAAGCCAATAGAAGGATCAAATGAGTCAAAGTCCGTGGAGTCATACAACTCTGCGTATCAGCCACAGCTCTCAAGATCTGACTCCACCGTTGGCCGTTTTCTACTGCACTTGAACAAACAGGTGCGTACAAACCATACGTTCCTTGTCATGATTTTAGCAGCCAGAAACTTGCCAACGTCACGCCTGCCTGGTCGGGGCTTGGTGCAGTCTACCAGTACATCTCTGGTCGCCTCCGATGGGTCAAAGGGTCTGAAGGGCCTAATTAGCATGGTTCGTGATAGAAATCAAGGACTATCGTGATACCTGGCTGTATTCTCCCATGAGTCGTTCATTACCACTGGCTGCGCCCTCGAGATGGTGGACCTCAATTTGGCTTTGGTGACGGTTTGGCATGAGTTAATGGCTTCACTGCCACCGTTTTTCGGCTAGAAATCCAACACTCCTTATTGGTTACTTGAACTCTTCCCTGTACATTGCTTGCATTCTTCCAAAATCTTGCAGCATCCGTGCCACTGAAATGCCATCGCAAGGTGCTGCTTTGCAAAAGGAGCGAGCTGGTTGAGGTTCGGCTGGGGGTTCCCAATGTCGTGGAGCCAGCGCTGAGCTGACGATCTCAAGCTGATCAACGGACACCTTACCGTCTCGCTATACGGCTACACGGCAGTTCTTTCCCTTCTTGTCCTGGTGCCCTGAGCGCCTTCGTGGTACGTTCTGGTGTTTTCCCACCCAAGATCCTCAAGACCGTGGTTCAAGGTGATGAGTGTTGCCTCTCGCCCACGACTTGCAAGCTAGAAGCCAAGAAATCCCTCTCCTGATGGCAAAGTATACATTCTGGCGCCTTGCCCGCGATTCGTACACAACGATACCCCCAGTTCCTCCGACTGACCTTTCGGGTAAAACCGTTGTGGTCATAGGTGCCAATGGTGGGCTTGGCTTTGAAGCCTCAAAGCATCTCGCCAAACTGAATCCAGGAAGACTCATCCTGGGCTGTCGTGACTCAGAGAAGAGTAGGGACGCATTGAAAGGTGAGACATAGTTCTCTACGGACTGGCGTGCTCTAAAGCTCTGTTTAGCGATGCGGGATGTCACGGGCTTCAATCGCATCGAGCTATGGACCATCGACCTTGCCAGCTTCGAGTCGGTGAAAGCATTCGCTGACAGGGTCAATCGTGAATGTGAAAGGCTGGATATCCTCCTGGAGAACGCGTCAGTGACATCTGCCTTCACAAAACAGACTGGTGACGGCTGGGAATCAACGTACGTTCATTCCGACTTCCGAGTCGTTGGGGTGTAAATCTAATGGAACCCACTAGATTACAAGTCAATTCACTTTCTCCCGCCCTTCTGGCCATCCTTTTGCTACCTCGCATGATTGAGACTGGCAAGAAATTCAACACCGCTCCTCGCCTCACTATAGTCTCGAGTGGCTTACATATGTTGGCAAATCTTGACCAAGATCTCATAAATAGTGGACATTTCTTGGAGACTTATGGGACCATAGAGTACTGTCCGATCGACCGGTACGCACTTTTTTCTCCTACTAGAAGATGGTTGACTGATTGGTCTATCTGCACATAGCTTGCGTCGCGAACGGTACAATGAAACGAAGAGTACGTACTCAGATTCAACCTGATACGTTCCAGGTGCTAAAATCTCAACCAGTGCTTGAAATCTACTTCGCGAACGCCCTCTCCGCTCGTCTTGGAAAAGATCCAACCAGCCCCATCGTCAACACACTAGACCCAGGTCTCTGCAAATCAGATCTTCGTCGTGACTTCCGCCAGTGGAGTCTCGGTATTAGCATCATGGTCGCCATCTTAGAGACTCTATTCGCAAAGACGACAGAGGTAGGCTCTAGGGAGCTTGTATATGCTGCCACTGGTGGGAAGGACAAAGAGGATGAATTGAGAGGAGCTTATTTGACTTGCTGTGAAGTTGTTGAGGCAGGAGATAATGTCGTTAGCGCAGAGGGCCAGAAGGCGCAAGAGGCTTACTGGGTAAGTTCACTAATATCGTACCCTGACTTATAACTGACCTTATATTTCAGAACGAATTGATTTCAGTTTTAGAGAAGGTGGATCCTCGTGTCAAGACCATCGTCAGGGAGCATCTTTCCTGACGATGGCATTATACGCAGCTATATTATTTTCCCTCTTTCTTGAATACATATCGTCGTGCTTCACTCAAACCCGAATCAAACAACTCCAACTCGAAAAGATGATCAACGGACATCATGGATCGATTGACGCTCGGTCCATTACTTCAACGCTAATCGTCGTTCCGTCATTGGCTCGGTTACCGGAAACCGTTATCCGCTCTGACCTGATTGGCTCACAATCCCGGAAGAGTGCCTGATAATATTCAGCGACTTTACGCAGCTCTACACTTTCTCGATGACCTGCCGTTCTTATCCCTGATATCTCTGGTAAAATGCCTCCTGATTTCGGCCATATTTCAGCCATGCGGATGTTCTCTGGACAGGCAGAGCATTCTGCAGTGGAGCTGAGAGGGTGGGTCAAGACCTTATTGACGAAGAGGTCTCCCCCAACACTGTCTTGGCTACCGAGGGCTAGTGAATATTCCCCTCCATCGGGGCTCTTCCGCATTAAGGGTCGGTGGCTGTCACAAAATCAAGTGGAACCATGACGTGCGTAGGAATATTCTCTCCAATTGGACAGTCTGTTACACCTTCTGATTCTTATCCCGGTTGTCCAAGCGGAAATTCTCCGTAATATTCAGAATCAAGGCAGGATTGTCGCACACAATCTACTGCTGCTGACAAAAGCTAGTCATTTACCAAGCTGCCGATATTGCGCGTCTCAACGGCGGCTGTCAGGTTTGTTCGTCTAGAGTGGCGGACGTGGACACCAGTCCAGGTCAATTCGCGATAAATTGTGACTTTCTCCAGCGTTGGTCCCACCTCGTACCACCCCAGACTCGGAATACGTGCGCTCATACCTTCAACTTCCGGTTTAAGCTTCCTACCATGGCAAAACTAGGCTTCTGGTCCTTTGTAAGGGCACAATTCCAGACTCTACCTCCTGTGCCGAACGTCGATCTTTCCGGCAAAACAGTCGTAGTAATAGGTGCCAATGGCGGACTTGGGTTTGAGGCTGCCAAACATCTCGCTAAGATGAACCCAGGTCGGCTCATCCTGGGCTGTCGTGACTCTGAAAAGAGTAGGACGGCCCTTGCAAGTAAGTTCGGCTACTTATTGAACGCTATGAATATAGCATTAATCCAATCATTCTGCCGGACAGAGCTCACAAAAGACACCGGGTTCAAGAGGGCTGAGCTGTGGCCTATTGACCTTGCCAGCTTTGATTCAGTAAGAGCGTTTGCGGATAGAGTAGAGAAGGAGACCGAAAGATTGGACATACTCCTCGAAAATGCCTCCATTGGTCAATTCTTCTACTCCCAGACCACAGATGGCTGGGAAACAAGGTGCGTTCCGACTTCTCCTATTAGCAGGCTTTTTCTAACGCAGCGATGTAGTCTGCAGGTTAACTGCATCTCTCCTGCTTTGTTGGCTATACTTCTCTTGCCTCGCATGATCGAGACTCAAAGGAAGTTTAACGCCACTCCGCGACTTACTATCGTCAGCAGTGGCCTTCACATGTCAGCCAAGATTAACAAGAAGATATTATACAGTGGTAAGTTCTTGAAGACGTTTACAAGCCAAGATTATTGCAAGAAGAGGTACGTGCCGTCCGAGTCGTTGTGTTTAAAAGGCATCCTGATCCCAATTTCCCATAGAGTTGTCCAGCAACGCTATAATGACACGAAACGTGAGTTTTGGTGCTAACTCGTTCCGACACGTTTTCACTAACAAAAATTCTAGTGTTAGAGATATATTTTGCAAATTCTCTTACTTCACGTCTCGGCAAGCAACGAGGTACCCCCATCATCAACACTCTCGACCCAGGATTCTGTAAATCAGATCTCCGAAGGGATACTTCTGCCCTCGGCAGTGTCATCTCAGGAATTATTCGCCTCTTCGAGGTTCTCTTCGCGATGGAGACCGAGGAAGGATCAAGAACTCTAGTATATGCTGCAACAAGTGGCGCAAGCGATGATAGAGAGATGAGGGGTGCCTATTGGAGTTATTGCAAGATCGCAGAAGCGGGTGATAATGTGTTGGGCCCAGAAGGGGAAAAAGCTCGAGAAGCTTACTGGGTGAGTCGATCTTTGCCTCTGGGAAGCTGCTGCTGATGTGACCGTCTTAAGGGCGAACTCATCCCGCTTTTGGAGGAGATAGACCCACGGGTAAAGCCTATTGTCGCGGAGCACTTACTATCTTCATCCAAGTAATTCAATGTAGTATGCTCAGCGATTATTGTAAGCTCTTAGGTTGACCTGAATTAATTTATTTCTTTGTCAATCGTCACGCCTGGAGGGCAGTGGAATTTGGCCATTCACTGCCTCGATCAGGTCTTGACGTTTAAGTACGTTTCAACAGATGGAAGCTGATTACGGGATCTCGAGTCTTGACAGGGAATGCTACATGGCCGTGTCAGACAACCTGACCCCGGCCTTATGTCCAGTGAGAATTCTCAGGAGGCCAATATACGCCTGCAAATCCACTGGCATCGATGTCATTCTCATGCCACGAAGACTCATATATTCCCGTTATAGGATTCATTTCGCCTTCTATGGTCGTGAACATCACATTTGGCAGCGGCGTGTATTGGTCTCAGGAATGCATATATATAAACCACGCTGCAAGATGGACAAGGGTACTCGCCAACATCGACATGAACTTGACATTGTTCTCGAAACTCCAGATCGTTTTGGCGCTCATCCTCAGTATACGAAGCACCCGTGGTGTGCTCTACTCTGGTTCCTTGCTTCCAGTCTACGTGAATCCTGGAGAGAATTGTGAGGCATGGTCGCCTCTTGTAGCAAGTTTTCCAACGTGAGGATAGAAAGAAAGTTGATATTAATGGATCTGCCATGACGATATTTTATAGAAATCCACCAGAGCTCTATGCTTTGATCCAATTTTACCTGGTTGTCAACCCTGCGAATGGACCCGGCCCTTCAGGATCTCAACCAGGCGCAAATTGGCAGAAGTGTATCACGTACTTGCGTCAGCTTCAGCAAAATGGGGCAAATATCGGGGGAGGGCAGGTCGAGATCCTGGGATACGTCAATACAGATGAGGGCAAGAGGAAGAAGAACGCCGTGTTGAAAGACATAGCTACATACTCTGGATGGAATGCAACGTATCGCCCGGATGGCATCTATTTTGACAAAGTGAAACCGACAAAGAAACTTTTTGGGACATACCAGGGCTACAGTTCTCAGGTACGAAGTCAATTTGACCCCAGCTATGTAGGTTCCTTTCCGTCCTTTACAGACAATGGTTGATACCTACTTTGGCCTAGATCATCTTGAATCCTGGTACGGCCCCACAAACGAACACTTACTATGATCTCGCAGACCAGATCGTCACATTCAGTGGACCCTATAAGGATTTTAAGTGAGTTTTACTTGCCACTGACATACGAAAGAAATAAGCGACTGATCACCTTCCTAGCTTCGATGGTTCCGACCTAATCATCTCTGATAGTTCTCCACGAAATAAACAGGCTGTTATCCTCTACAATTCTCCGAATAGCGACTTCTCTAAGCTATTTAACATCACCTGGACATTGTCTGCAATCATTGGTGTTCGTTCGACTTTCATAACCGATGCGAGTCGAGCAACGGCTTCTCAGCAGTTTCCGGGCTCATATAATGGCTACCTTGGGGATCTCATCGCATCACAGACGGCTTAGTGTGGTGTTTGATGTACTATTCTGTACAAATAGTATTTCTGATCCAGAAATTTGACATGATCGGTGGGCATTGAGGGTAATTGAGGCATTCATACGGTTGCGAGATATTCCCGAATGTCGTTGTATACTTTTTTTCAGTCAAACTGTGCAACCAGAGGGTAATTAGATACCTTTGAACTGCGGTGAAAGTTATGCAAAGACCCAGATGCGTCGTGGTTGCGGAGAAGGTCTCCGATCCGCACAGCCACCCGAGTAATGTAAACTTGAACTTCCGCTCCCTCATAGTCCCTCATGTACATGAAGCCTCATCTTGGTCTTGTCGGCTTCAATTGTTAGGAAATCGTTGAGAGCCCATGGCCTCATATGAAACGGATGAAATCGACCAATATGTGGAAAGAAAACGGACAAGAAAGGTGCGTTGATTACGATGCCTACCTCGGCTGATTAAAAGCCTGTTTTGAGCAGAATCAAACTCTAGCTACTACTCAGAGGAAGAGGCTTCGTAGAGGCTCTCGTACACCGGGAATGGAAGCTTCGAGTCAAAGAGAAGCGTCGTTGGGTGCGAGCTTGTCCCCTCCACCCACAAATGGCAAGCACCATGAACAAGGGCGTGAAATTGGCGAAGATGTAAGCACCAGCCCATGTCAAATATCCTTCATGACTCACACTCTGTAGGGAATCTGGCTTCGAGATATCTTAATGTCCGAGGTACCATCTCTGCTCAAGGAATTTGACGCCCAGCCATCCCCATCTGTCAGTCATGCGATTGCAGAACGGAAACTCAAACTTGCATATGTTGGTGCCAACCCCATACCCTAGGTTTTCTTGCTTATATCGATTACAGCTAAAGTCTACCTCTGAATCTACCAAGCCTGTGAATAATATTGGCCGAACTGTTACACCACTCGAGGAAGCTATCACAGAAACACCGCACCCAAGCCCAGAAGTATTTGATGCACTCTTGAACATACGGACAACTCCATTTGAAAGCTCATTCCTATCACGGCTGCAAGGCACCAGGGCGTTGCCTTACACAGTCATTGCTGTCGACTGGGAGACTGAGACCCCTTGGATTTCCCTTATGAATGATATCAGAGAGCACCACGCCATCCTCCAGTCAGTCTTGACAATCAAATTCTTTCTTGTCTCCATTGAGTCTGTATTCTAGCCCAGATCGGGAAAGCTCAACGGAAGATTTGGCTCCTATCATGTATACCACGCTACAACCGTTTCATCTGCAACAGGTTCATGATCTCCTAGAAAGAGTGTTTTGGACGGGTATAAACGGTAGGTGGCAAAGCTCCGACTCGATAGACGCCTCATGCTCACATTTTCTGACCATGTGCAGTGGCTGACTCGCTCGACCATTCTCCTGAGCAATGCACGGTCGTTGCAATGTACAAGCGCCTGGTTGTTGGAATCGCAATTTTGAGCTCCCCGCGAGAGACGTACATTACATACCTCGCCGTCAGAGCAGGTTGGGATAATTCCGGCATCGCTAGGTATGAATCCTTCCCAAGACTCTACTTCTATATGACTCTAACCGATTTCGGTGAATAGATCGATGCTATATCATCTCATCACTATGAACCCTCATAAAGACATCACACTTCATGTTTCTGTCAATAGTCCAGCCATGGTAGGTCCACATCGGGGGCAGTATAGATTAGCCATGCTGACAATGATTGTTTCTCAGCTTTTATACAACCAATTTGGGTTCAAGGCCGAGGAGTTCGTGGCTGGGTTTTATGAAGAGTATATGGATCGCAACTCCTGTGCTTCCAAAAACGCCTTTAGGCTCCGCCTTCGGCAGCAATAGAGGACATTGCCCCATTTACGTCGGCATATGCCTACGGTATCTTGTCGACGACCCTCAGCCACAAAGCTCTTAAAAGTGGGGACTCATGGCCTGTCTACACCGCTATAATCATCGATATCAACTAGCAGCTGCCACGTCGCCGGCGGCCTATCAGACTCTCCCTGAACAACCTTGTTCTTCACCATGGTCCCGGGGCCCGCTGGGAACACTTGACAAAATTGCGTATGCATGGGAGAGACGCTAGCGGGATAATTGAGTGTCTGATCGAGATATACTCGACGTCTCTCAAATTCTTAGCTCTCGGAGAATTACACGGCGCAAGATCCTAGGAGGTACAGAATCCAGGATTTCGGGATGGGTCGTCACATCTATTGACCTGGGATTCAGGATAGAGAAATTGCCGGAAGCCGGGATACCTCTGTTTCAACCGTTTCTCCAGTTGTACTATTTTGGGCCGTATCCTCCGGCTTAGACCAGTCACGTCGTCACAACCCCCTGGAATAGACTTTCTATACCGATTTTTACAATGAGGTACGTTACAAAGTGGTGGATGCGGAGAATACAGCTCACGCCCTTTCGTCTACAGCCTCAAACGACTCGTGTTTTGACGGGTGCTATTCAGAGCTCCCTCTGGCGTTTTGCCTTCACGCTGGCGATCTGCTCGCGGTTATCCCCCAAGCTTGTCGTCCACCTGCGAACAATGAAAGCCTGCTTAGCTACTTCAGCTTGCCCGCCGATCGACGCCGCACGGCGATTATGACAAAGACGTCTTCCAGCAACCTCAACCCCAATCCCCCCATATTTACCCGCTAGGGGCCTAGCCGCGAATGCAGGCTCATTTAATAGCATAGTGGGACGCGGTCGGACCTCTCTGGCAGCTGCGGCAGCGGTGTAAACCCAGGCCCTCCCCACCTTGCCCGAGCCATGTCCCACCAAATTACCCTCCGATTTTCTTCGACCAATGCAACGCTTCTTCACTACCCTTAAACTCCCAGCGTCCTGTACTGGCTTATGCTCCGTTACGGCCGCTTTCGTTGGGGATCTAATTGTCGGACTCGTGAGTTCATGGTTGCGTTTATGGGATGTCAATAATGACCGGGCGCGAAGACGAAGTGGCAAACGTCGGCGATGATTCAAAATATCATTGAGGGGACGAGGGTGGTGAGGGCTTGGGGGTGTGCTGTGAGGATTTTCCTTCCGCTTGCTTTCAAGCTCTGTCATCGCCTCCGCCAAAGGCTTGAATTCCGACCGCGAACTCGACAACACCTGCTTCACTTTCTCGGCCCAGTCGTCGAGTTGGTATAGCTTATGGAGCATCAAAGTGAACGTGAATCGAAAATCTCTGTTCAAAGGAAAATGTTCCAGTGATTGGGCCACCCTGTTTACTTCACTAGGACTCGATCCGGAGAGCGTTCGACTTCGTGGTCTTTGACGCGTCTTGGGGGCGTCAACCTCCATCGACCTTCGGTTGCCGACTACACCCGCCAGGTTCTTTACGACGGGCTCGAGATCCGCAGAAATGGTTGGAAAGTCTTGGCCGGTAGTGGATTGCTTGTGTTGTGATTGATTTCGTGAGCCCTGGCTCGCGAGCCGCTCGAAGAGGTTGAACAACCTGATGAACTCCTCGTTTCGGGGGTTGGACTCCATGTATGATGCGGGAGTAGGGGGATTGGCGGCGACGAATAGAGTTAGGATCCTCAACAGGAGCGAAGGTGGCGGAGACTTGACATCAAGCTAATATATGTGGGCATATTTGGATGGCCCGACTACTTGGGCATGCCTATGGCCAAAGCCTCCACCCCTCGTCCATTGTTCTCTGGGGACCCCTGGCCAAGCGCCATCACGTCGCTTATGGCAATTGGCGCCGATTTCTGACCCACAATCAGATGAAACATGCCTCGTTGTCTAGTAGGCCAGATCATGGTGCAGTGCGCGAAAGAATGCATTAGTTCTAGCGTTGGATACAACAATTATAACAATTACAACCACGGACTCTTCTTTACCCGAACTTTGCCATCCTTTCGCTGAACCCAAAGTCTAGTCTGTAACTCTCCGGTATCATATCCTTTCACCGACCGAGGCGCACTCGGCTCGTAAGAGGGCTCCAGTTCTTCTTCTTCGAGTACTTCCTGCAATTTGCCCTTTTCATTTCCAGATGACATGCATTCAACCATGAAAAGTGAGCTCCATCCGATCGTTTGTAGTTCCCTGAGGTTCTGTCCCATGAGAAGACTAGCAGCTAATTCGATAGCATGGACTGCTTCGGTCTCTTCGTCATATCGAGTTCGAGCGTTTCCATTCAGATTGTCGACTGGTTCAACAAAGTTTGCATATGGTTCGGTCCAGTGTTCAACGCAATGCTGAATATATTTATCAAGTGTCTTCTCCGAAGTCAGAAAGATCCCAAGGTGGAGATTCTGGAGTCGCTTGAGGGGTTTGAGGGCATTGGCGAAGGCAGTCTGGCACAAAATCATTATAGTCAGTCAATGTATGCGGACGTCAGAATCTTACTGTCATGCTCTTCCAGTCAGTATAGTGGCTACCAATAGGAGAATGGACAATGCAGGACATGCTATCCTCGAAACAGGTCCAGCAGCAGTCGAAATATAGTCGCTCTGTGCAACTGAGATGAAGATTTCGGAGGCAAGGAAAATTCTCAGAAATGAGTCCAAGGAGAAGAACGTCTACTCTCGGCAGCTCTGTCATGACCAGGGTTTGAAGTCTGCATCCAGAAGATGCAACATATGCAATGAGTACACGGATCCTGGGGTGTTGTGTAGCGAGGTCACGATCTGCCATACAAATCTCTAAGGTCTCGAGATTGCACATCATGGAGATAGCCATAGGAGATGCTGAAAGGATTGACGAAGGGGCTACTATTTTCCTGGTAGAGCTCCATCAGCCTTGGTGGATGAACAAAGGTGCATATACTCACTTGACAGCCGGAAACGAGGCTGAAGGTTCTTGAAGATACATGACCTTCACGAAATTTCCGAATTGGTCGTGGCTGATGGGTGCTATAGATGTGAAGAAGCGTCGCAGTGCAATCTGTCTGTAAGCTTTGGATGCAAGAGTCAAAGATGAGATGGCAGCAAGTCGATTGTTAGGTCCAGCAGAAATCAAAGCAAGCACGACAATGTTGTCTATCAGTTCATTCGGAATTCGAGGGGATGGGTATCTTGGATCTGCTCCTCCATATAAAAGCAGTCTGCCAGTGGTCACTGGCAGCGAACGAGTCCTCGTTTTGGTGAATGAGCCAAGTCGTCTCATCATGAATAAGATTAGTTCTTGAGCATCCGCTTGTTGAAAATGTCCGCGTGAGTTGTCGAAGAATGAAGGTCAGTGTTCATAAGACTGGTTAGGGTAGAAGATTCGTCTAAACCGGCCACTACGCGACGCGTTCGTGGTGGGAGGGAGCAAAGAACCTTGGCCATGGAAGCTCGTTCCTCGAGGTTCTTTGATGTGACCTTGATCTTGGTGTGATTGTCTTAAGGAACTCCTCGCACATGGACCAGACTTGCGATGGCGTAGGGGCCATCCCAAATAGGGCATAATTATGGGCATTGGGGAAGTATCTGTACAAATAAGGTATGTATCCGTGGTGATTAGTGTAGAAAATTAGGGTCAATGGATTGTAAAGCAATTATTGCGAGACCGGTTTCTAATCTCCTATGGATGACTGCGAACTGTCGCGGAGCAGCCACTGAAACTGCTGGTGAGACTTCTTCACTTCTTCGCTGAGTCGATTTTTGTCTTTGTGGGTAGTCCTGGGCGCATACATGACTCAAAAGAACTAGAACACGCTAAGAAGACTTACGACTCTGAAGCTACTCGCTGCTTCCGTTCCCTGGCAGCAAGCAGAGGAAATTGGGCAGCGCTTGTAACGCTCCTGGTAGAGCCAGCTTTGACATCGCTTGGTTTCCCAAGACCTAGATGAGGTCGTTCGCCTGTCCTGGCTCCGCGAGGTGGCCTGGGTGTGGCCTGGGTATCCACACCTAGCATGGCAGAGACCTCAATTTGCTCGTCGTCACTGAGGTTGACGACTGATGAACTCGTCTTCTTCCCATTTCTGACCTCCCAGTCAGCGTGACTTTCGTCATCGCTGCTGGAGCTAAGTTCGATGTCATTCAATTTAGAAGAAGCCTTCCTTGAAGGACGACTTGCTGTTATAGACTTTGATGGCCTTTGTCTGTGCTGCCAGTCGACATCTGCAGAATCAGATTCCTCTGTATCAGTTCTTGTTACAGAAGTTGCTCGGGAGCTGTTAGCCCTCCCAACACCTTTCTTGTTCGTCGATACTTCAGGCTTCTTAGTGACGCCATTTTGAGTCACAGGTGACTCTCTTGACGGCAAGGATGCCGACATGTGGAAGGGTGCGGGTTTTTCCTTCGTGTTATCGCGAAGTTCGCCGAGTTTTCGACGCTTTACGCTGTCTGGGGTCTTCCCTCGTGTCTCGGGGAGGATAATTTCAGCCTCGTCTTCAGTTAGATGAGGCCGCTTGCGATCAGAGCTCGGAGGATCGACTGGATCACTCTGCCAGTAAATGTCGGAGGAATGGGCTTCCTCCTCATCGGTGAAAAGACTAGGTGTCTTCGCTTGGGCAGATTTTGCAATGGGCCTTGGTTTTGGGCGTCTAGGAGGAGGAGGCGGATCCGAGGTATCAGTTTGGATATCAGTTTTCTTGCTTTTTGGTCTCTTGGATTTCGTCTTAGTTTTCCCATCCTTTGCCTTTCGAGGTTCTGACTCCGAAGGTAGATCTTCCATGTCAGCTTCTTCTGCCTCCTCCTCTTCCAATTCCTTCCTTCTCTTCTTTGCGCGGGCCATGATTATGCGATCCGCGACAGCGGTATCTCCATTGCCTCTTTTCTCCTCGTCTTCCTCTCGTTCATCAGCAGGGAACATTATAACTCCATAGCTCGAGCTCTCTCGGAGAATCTCCACAGCCTTCTGTAATCCATATTCGTTGAGCTCGAGCTTTTGGTCTTCCTGAATGAGCCGTGCTCCTGTTTCAGGGACCAGGACCTTTTGTATGAACTCGATCGGCGTGAGAGGAGCCACAGAGTTGGGGTCGATAGAGGCGATAGGGAAAAGGTCATAGAGGATCTGAGTGATGATGACGGAGCCAAGTTCACCGTAGCTATATAAATGTCAGAGTTACGTCTTCACGAGCCATGATCGGGACTTACTATCCAAGTTGGACTTTTTCGAAGCTAGCAAATTGTCCTTGAAAACCGGCGACAACTTTAGCTCCTTTGGCCTTGACCTCGGCCACGATTTCTTGCCAAAAGACGCATTTGTCCCTAGGCCTCGGTTCGTCCTCCATATCCCAATCACCTTTGACGATGGGATTATCAACAATGAGCTGAAGAACTGGCTGCATCTCCTTCACTCTTCTAGTAAGGGCATCCCAATCAATAGACTGTGGCCATCCCTTGGCTTCCGCCTCTGGTAAAAGTTCGGTTTCGAACTTGTGTCGCTGACAAACAGCAATGAAATTCGCAAACGGTGCCTTCCGGCCAAAACGATTCCACGGTCGTGGATCAGGTTTGGATTTCTTCTCTGCCGTGTCCAGAAGTCTCTGGAGAAGGTCACTGGGTACCTGAGGTAGGTATGCATCGCAGTATGGACAGAGATTCTTGTAATCTTCAGGAGACATTGTGACTGCATTGAAAAGGTCAACTGTTGAACGAAGAACGAGGGTGAGAGTAGCTGACTTGTATCTTCGTCTCCCTCCCAGGTAAGTTCGTCGGGGTCAGTGGTCATTGGCCTAAATTGTTGTGTTCGTACGCAAGGATATTGAGAGGAATGGATGGACATACAAGTCTTTATCTTCATCAGAGTCGAATATCGACATCCTCGAAGAACCCGAGGGGCTAGTGGGTCTACCGATTTCCGCAATGTATTGAGTACTCATTGGGAAAGGTTGAGCCTTCGGTTTCTTTGGCGATTTCCGTTTCGCAGGCTTTCTTTCGGTTTCCTTTTCACCTTCGTCTTCCTCCTCAGAAGAAATAATCCGTGTCTTCTTCCCTCTAGGCGGTTGGTTACGCTTTACCACCTTGGTCTGCTCCAATGCATCAGATACACGAGGCGAAACGATCTCTATTGACTGGGATTTTTCCGAGCGAGCTTTGCCCCGCTTATCCTGCGGGCGTTGAGGGGACCCGTTGATAGAAAATGGAGCAGGTCTAGGAATAGGGCGAGGAGGATTTGGCTTGTCCAAACGAGCAGTCGGGGTCGACGTATTATCAGGACTATAATTAGGCTTCTTGATCGACCTAGGTGGCCCGGTTGGGGAAGCATCTTTGTGTTTCTTCGGGCTCAACAAGATAGGAACCTCAGGTGATAGCCTCTCCTGGTTGACTGAGGGTTGTCGGGGGTTGAGAGGGCGTGGGCGTGGTTTGGGCTTCGATTTGGTTTGCACCTCATCATCCGTCAACTCCATGACCACTTTGCTATCCTGTAGGTTCTTCGACTTGCTGGGTTTTGTAGATTCCCTAGTCGAAGATGGAAGTCGATCCCGACTAGACGACCTGGAAACCTGGTTCTCCTTTTTCGAAGCCACTTTTGATTGGAAGCTCTGTGAAGATTGTGACCCTGAAACGTCCGTAACAGGCTTGGTCTTTTTAAAGGACAGTGTTTTTATTGCGACCTGGGTATGCATGCCAGGATTGAGTGGCTGCTTCTTCTCCACGGGACGAATCTTCGTCGCCTCGTCGTTTGAGTCGTGTTGTGAGCCTTGAGAGAACATATCGAGCTCGTCCCCGCTACTGTCTCTCGAGCCACCCTTTTCCCACTTGCTCTTCCCCAGAGGTTGCTTGCTCGTCGAACGGCTTTGACTCTTGCCACTTCTCCCAAACCCGGAATTGAGATCCTCAGTGGCAAGACCCATGCCTAGTGAGCGCGACCCTGATCCGTCATGGTGATTCTTGCTCGTTTGAGACCGTGACCCGGCTGTCGGCTGCGAAAAGGGACTTGGCCACGACATGCGAAGCTTCGGGTCCTTACTGGCTTTTCCTGATCTCCATTCTGTGTCCGCCGCGATGAGGTTCTCCATGAACGACGAACACAGAGGACAACGATTGCAAGCGCTCTCAGGCTTTGACACAGTAGATGTTTGAGACGCGAGGAATGAAAGGTGGCGGTGCTCAGTTGTCAGAAACCACATGATCGTCACGACCGCGTTTGTCACAATGTTCTGGGCTCTGCGACTCATGTTGGGTCTAGATGAGACTATGATATGCCCGCCTAGCTCAATCGGATAGAGCGTCAGACTCTTAAGATTAGGAGGGCATCTGAAGGCTGCGAGTTCGACCCTCGCGGTGGGCTAGTCCTTTTTACTCTGGTATAATTCAAGTCCTTCCGAGTCGAAGATACTCATAGCACGTAGAGATCTACACCTGGCCTTCCCAACCCTCCAAGGGTTTCCTGTCGGACCCTTCCACTTTCTTGAAAAATTGAGGTGGCAAGAAACCCTGCTCGTTTCCTTCCGTTAACACGACACCATTATCCGAGAGGAAGAATTTGATGCCAGCATCGAGAGCCTTCTGGACGTCAATGTAAATGAATATTTGGGATGAATTCCTCATGCCTAATATCGTAAGACGGGTCAATTCACTGAGTTCTAAGAGAGAGAACATGAGTGCCCACCGCTGATGACATTGCTGTCTCCGGGGATACCCTGAGCAATATGAATATGATTCCGCTTCATCTTTGAGAGTCCATGAGTCTCTAGATGTAGGATTTCAGTGGAGTCCTCACGGGAGCAGACAACAAACTCACTTATCGATTCCCAAGCTACCTTAGTCGTCCCATGTACAGGGGTTGCATTTGAGAGATCGGCTGCAGACAAGAGGGGTTTCAAGTCGAGCTTCACGGCCTATGATACAGGTGTGAACGGTGAGAACCCTCTTGAGTTGAGAAGACCAACCTTTATTGAATGACCCTGATTTGCTCGAATCCACCACATCCCAATGCCATCTCCAGTTTCGTCCTCACATATAAGGTCATATCTCTGCTTGCTATCGGCCTCGACGATCTTTTTCAATCCCGCAAGGTCCAACGCTTGTGACCTGACCTTAGGATTTGCCAACTGTACAGTTTGCCTTCAGTCAGAATTTATGAAGGAAAAGACGTAGAACACACCAGATCCGTGACCTTGACATAGCCATCTGCCCTCATTAACAGACCCTCTCCTTGCGCACCATGTCGCAATAGCCACGAGAGTGTCTTCGATAAACGCACTTCTGGTGAATCATTGTCTCTCCCTCTAAGTTTTCCTGGTCCTTTCTGCCCGCCACCAGAGCCTTTTTGCTGTTGCTTCTTTCCTTTAGCTGCCCTCTTTCCCCTCTTGCCCTCTCTAGTTGAGAAGTCGTCCAAAGAGTCAGCATAAGTAGCTTGTTCCGTGGCCATTGCAATGCTTGTTGTCCTGAATACACCCCGATTAGGTTTTGCACGCTTGGCGTACCCTCGTAGTAGCAGTGAAGGTAGTAGCAGTGAAGGAGGTAAAAGGAAGTGACGTGATTTAAAGATATATCGACCAGCTTGTAGTCACATTGACAGGGAAAGAGTCATGCCTCACCGCGACGAACCAAAATGGATCCGATGGTAGTCGCTGCTGTCCAAATGTTCACGGTCATGGCATGAGTCAATCACGGTGGCGGTCCGTGTTGACATCGCTTGTAATTTGTAGTTGACATTCGCAAGTGGACAAAGTACCAACTTCATCATGTTCTTTGATAGTGGAAAGGAAGTATGACAGTATAATATGGACAACGACATGGACTCAAGCTGTGACGATTCTACCGGAACGAGGTCAAAGCTTCTCTAAGAACCACTCAACGGTAGCTTTGAAAGCTCTAACCTTACCAGCCTTCTCTGCAAGTCTATCTAGGTCAGCACGAACGGCAAACCCATGCGCGCATCCCTCAAAATATTCTCGTCTATACCCTGCCCTGAAGTCCTTGAATATCTCGTCAGCCTGGTTCTGTGCCTCGATGGGAAAGACAGGATCGATTTCGCAACTGTTGATCAAGAGCGGTACATGGGAGCGGTCGACATAGGCCTAGTAACGGTTAGCTTTGGGGGAGAAGTACAAAAGGAGGGAGTTTGACGAGTTACCTGCAGGTCATCTGGACATTTCAGTAGAGAAGGATGAGAGACGGCAGCTACCTTGATGTCGTTTCTGAACGCGATGTTGAAGACATAACGACCTGCCAGTGCGACTCAAATTAGCATCGTTGTGTGTATACGAGAACATGAGCCTGCTTACCACCGAAGCAGTAGCCAGTAGCAGCAAAGTCTTGAACGCCTTGCTGTTTCAGGTACGCTATGACCTTGTATAGGGGAGGCTCCGTCACCTCGCGACCATGGCGTTGAAGCCATGCAGGAAGGTCAAAACCGCTCTATGAATGCCTAGTAACCAACCTTCTGAAAGCATGAGAGCACGGTCAAAAGGTCCTTACCGCTGGTTGGAGCGCGTTCGTAGGTACGGGGTCCTTGTTTAGATAGTCCACCAGAACTGTCTAAACATCCTGATGAGCACAGGCTTGAATGCCCGGATAAGAGGAATACATGCCTTGAGGCCGTTCTTCGCAAAGTCATCTGCTAGAAGCTGGCGGACCAAATAGATCAGTGGATATCATGATAAAAATGAGATCAAGGTAACATACTTGACTGTTCACGAAGGTGACACCGAACAGGTCAGGAAGGAACAAGATGACCTTCGTTTGGTCGTATTCTCCTGGAGGAGTAGCAACGTAGCACTCTACGCCATCGATTTCCTCGAATTTGCCTACAATTAGAAGATTGAGCAGAGTTTCCTGTCTCGAATTAAATGATGAATACCTTCAGGTTTACCTTCGTGTGTCACGCCTACAAGGAGCAGTGTCGGTTCTCCACAGCTGCGACCAACTTTTCCCACTCACCAGTGACGCAGTTTTGACACAAACTCATGCTGTAGAGAACGGCTATCCTCCAGGGTTGAACCCCGGGTTCAGACGAGAATAATGCTTTGAACGAGTCATGCGACTGCATTCGGTCCCGCCTTCGGGTGGGTCCTTAGGCCAGGAAGTCGGCCATTTCTATTGAAACGACACTGCCGGCCAGGTGATACTTAGAGTATATTTGTATGGCAAGGTCGGTGAGGGAGCAATAGGGCCTCGGCCGAGAGCCTTTCGTGGGGGCGCGCCCCGAATCTCCAGCGAAGAACTCGAGTCCATACCCTTCGAGGGAGATATCAGACCCTACCCACCTCCTGAAATCGTCCCGCCCCCACCGCAGGCAAGGCTAGTATCTGAGGCGTCGGCCTTTGGTGGGAGAAGACCCCGAATCTTGGTCCCAGTGGTTAGATGGGCGAGAAAGCAACAGACGGAATGAAAGGACTAACCCGTCATATTTCCAGATGCATTCAAGAAGAGCTGGCTCTCAAAGCGCGCTGGCTCATTCGAAAATATCGATACAATAAACTGGTGGATCCTTGTCGCAGACCTCATCTCCCGGGAACTTCCTACATTCAATATCTTGAGGGACGTCCGGTTGGGCTGCCCTCTCAGTTGCTGCTTCTTGTTTCCGTTCTTGAAGCTGATGCATGGAAGCGGAGGTTGAAAGCGAGAAACGGTCAAAGATTTAGACGCGTCCCTCCATGTCGACTCATCACGCACGTCTTTAGCCTGATAAAGCATCCTCAATTCGTCCAGAAAACGCTGCCACAACAGGGGTCTTCTGGAATACGAGGGCTCACTGTTTCTCGAGGCCCTCCTACCCGCTTTCCTTCAACCTGCCGTAAGCGCCATCCACCCCGTTGCCAGCGGCACCTAGCGTAGAACTATCTTGCTTCAGCCGCTCCCTCATCACCGAACCAGCCATACGTCGGTCAAGGCCCACTACGCCAGTCGTTGGCGTTGGCACCAGTATCTGCCCCTAGACCTTCACCGAAAACTCACCAGGACAAGAGCCATACAGAAATGAAGCTATTTTGGGCTTGAACGGAAGAGATGAAGGTGAGGTTGAAACGGTGGTGGTGGGAGCTCCTCTGAAAAGCGGCACCACCCTCTCGAAAATACACACCATCTTCGTTTCTACCTTTTCCACCCCATGGAAAGGAGGCTTCTTTCGAATGGGTACATCTCCTGCAACGATAAGCATTGCACCTATGTGAAAGGAATCGGGTGGGCATTCAAAGGTAGCAGCTAACGCTGTTATACCATGGCATCGACACGAGCCGTTCTGCTCCTCGGAGAGGGGAAGAGCCTGCCAGCCTGTGTTCGGACATCGCCTCGGGAGAGCAGCGTTTGACAGAGCCAGAAAGCCAAAGTAAGTAAATATATCTGATAGATTGGGAATGAAGTTGACCAACATTTATAGCCTTGGTGCGCGTGCCCCCTCGAAATCAAGTTCAATTTGTCGAAGCCTCCGCTTGAGGCTTCTCCCATAAACTTGTAGCAAACCCATCATCAAGCAACTCCTTCGTTTGGGTTCGGGTATGAGTATGCTCTCTCCACCCGTCCGCCTACACTCCTGCTGATGAGATGTTTGAATACAGTGAAAGGAAGACCCGTGGCTAGCTATATCTTCTCTTACTAGACCTCTCGATGGCGTCCGCTGGATGTGTCACCGCATGCCTGTGGAAGGGGGAATTACCCAAAATGTCGACCAGGTCAAGGAGGATCAATGCACTTACTTTGAACACGCTATCGGCGTCATCGCTCATATGCTTGGATTTGATACGCCTCCATGCAGGACGATGTGATCTAGCCTGTCGTTCAATGTCATTGGAGAAACTCATGCGCCTTTGTTGAGGTTCGCGACACGGCTGGAGATGTGACCCCAATGGGGAGACCATCCACCATCGCTGAAGTACGACCTGGTGGCCCGACCAACCAAGCAAAGAGGGATCGTGAGGGCTCTCAAGATAATTCAAAATGTACATAGTATTGCAACAACGGATTGGAACGTCGAGATCGTTACTGAAGAGTAACAGTATGCATATACAATAGTGGTAGAAAACGTATGGGCGGGACACAGCCATGCCACAGAGAAAGCGAACGAAAAGTGATACATCGTGTAATGATATGAAAGGTAAATTGTAAGTTGAGAGACGTGTGTTGTTGTGAGAATCAGATACCGTAATGAACGAAAGGAACCCAGCTTTGGAACCCTCTTCCTTGCTTCCGAAGCTCCGCTGTTGCAAGATGAAGACCGTACGCAGCATCCCTGACATCTGGAGGTTTCTCCTTCCCGTGTCGGAATAAATGACCATAGAACACATCGGCTACTATGGGTGCATCATAGTCGAATATAGACCTGGATTCAGGAGATGAGCGTCGATAAACCAGAATAAATGGTGAATCTACACACCACATCGTACCAACAACACTTCTGAACCCAGTGAACATCATCGTGGCGACAAGGTTGAGTGATTCATCCGGTCGGTCTTTGTCACCTTTGGCGGTCTCGCAGGCACTGAGATATGCCAAGGCGGCGGTGTTGGAGGTCTGACAGTCCCTAATCAGCCTTGACATGGTAAGTCTGCCTCCGCTGAGCAAGAGAGCGCTCTCTAGCGGATCGTCCAGGTTTTGCGTTCCATGGCATCCGAAATGAACAATTGATGATTGTTGGATATCGGAAATCACATCCTCGACCTTGTTTCGAGTATTGTTCGTCCCAACACGCGAGATAAGTTGGTTGGGATCTGGGACATATTTCTTGATGCGTAACAGTTCATCTTCGGTGGCAGGAAGGGATTCTCCACCGGGTGCTTCAGGTTCAATGATGGCTGTGATCCTGTACTCGGGAGAGATCTGCGGCATGGGATGCAGGAGATCTTGAGGGGAAGTGATGTATGACGATACTGTGTATTGGAAGAGACAGTCGACGGGCTTCTTATCGTTTGAATATAGGCCAGCGGCATGGATAGGAAGGGACGCAAAAGCACCAGATGGACACCACCAAATTCGAGTCGGTGAATCTGTCTATGGCAAAAGTTTTGAGTACCTGCAGAGAGATTCATTGTCAAAAATGTACCTTTTGTAATCCTAGTGCCAGGATGACTGGGCGAACTACCTTCTCCCACAACACCTCCGAAACAAATTGCAAGATATCCTCACACGTAACAGAATCTTGCTCCTTGTCTTTGTGGACATCGCGAAGCATAAACTCCCTGAGGTCCGTGATTATGTTGCGGGATTCAGGTTGGGAGTTCTCCATCAACTTCAACTCGCCGTTTAGAGTCTCGTGCAAGAAAACGTCAAGACCTCGTAAGTACGGCTCTTCAATGTCGGGCAGAGCGACATGCGCCACGGGGTTCGCATCCCGCATAATCAAGGCATCGCATCCGAATTGAGATACATTGAGGAAGACGATAGGGCCTCTGTGCGCCGCTAGCTGTAATGATGGAAATGAGGGCGGTAATAGAAAGTTTTCAAACCCGGGAAGCCTCCGAATTTCATCAATGACTTGACCCCGCTCACTGGCCAAGTTAGAGAGACTACTGATGCCAATTTGTCTGGTGACTTGCACATCAGATGCTGGCTCCATATTGAACCGATGTTCAGGATTATGTGATGCGTATTCTAGGGTTCTGGAGATGACCAGGTATTTCTGAGCAAGGGTTGGGTGAATGATGGCAACTTCGTCAACTGCAGTACGCAGTTGGAGGGTTTGTAACCAAAATGTAGAACGGCCGGTAGACAAAAAGACAACAGCGTTCTCGAGGTCATTCTGGCTGATGGCCCATTGTGCCGCATCGCCAATAACTCCCCGGCTGTGTTCTAGGACATCGCTTCGCTGCTTGATGGTGAGGTCAACAGAAGCCAGTAATGGAAGAAGTTCTAGAACATAAAGATATGCATTGAGGGCTGCAGATGGCCTGTGTTTACGAGCAGCGACCGCCCATTTCTTTGTCGCTGTAAGGCGGTCAAGCACGGAACCTGTCTCATATCGAGAAGCAGATTCAAGGTTATGGAAGGCTTGTTCTAGATCTGTGTTGTCATTGCTTTGAGGATAGCGCATGAGGAGTGAAGTGGCCAAGTTGCTGAGTGAAGTGGAACGATCTGGATGAGGGGGAGGTCGGAGATTCAGTGCTTCTCGGTGCAGTAGAATGCACTCCTCCAAGTCCTGGAATGCACCCCCCCGCCGAAAACGAGCAGAAAGCGAATTTGCCAGGTTGTTGAGTGATGTATCGCGAAGTGGATGAGGGGGAGGGAGGAGATCCAGTGCCTCTCGGTGCAGCAGGATGCACTCCTCCAGGTCCTGGAATGTTCCCTTCTGCTGGAAACGGGTGGAAAGTGAATTTGCCAGGTTGTTAAGTGATGTGGAACGATCTGGATGAGGGGGAGGTCGGAGATTCAGTGCTTCTCGGCGCAGTAGGAAGCACTCCTCTAGGTCCTGGAATGCTCCCTTCTGCTCGAAGCGATGTGAAAGTGCACCAGCCAGGTTGTCGAGTGATGCGGAGCGATGTGGATGAGGGGGAGGTCGGAGATCCAGTGCCTCTCGGTGCAGCAGGATGCACTCCTCCAGGTCCTGGAATGTTCCCTTCTGCTGGAAATGGGTGGAAAGTGAATTCGCCAGGTTGTTAAGTGATGTGGAACGATCTGGATGAGGGGGAGGAAGGAGATTCAGTGCTTCTCGGCGCAATAGGACGCACTCCTCTAGGTCCTGGAATGCTCCCTTCTGCTCGAAGCGATGTGAAAGTGCACCAGCCAGGTTGTCGAGTGATGCGGAGCGATGTGGATGAGGGGGAGGGAGGAGATCCAGTGCCTCTCGGTGCAGCAGGATGCACTCCTCCAGGTCCTGGAATGTTCCCTTCTGCTGGAAACGGGTGGAAAGTGAATTTGCCAGGTTGTTAAGTGATGTGGAACGATCTGGATGAGGGGGAGGTCGGAGATTCAGTGCTTCTCGGCGCAGTAGGATGCACTCCTCTAGGTCCTGGAATGCTCCCTTCTGCTCGAAGCGATGTGAAAGTGCACCAGCCAGGTTGTCGAGTGATGCGGAACGATGTGGATGAGGGGGAGGGAGGAGATCCAGTGCTTCTCGGTGCAGTAGGATGGACTCCTCCAGGTCCTGGAATGCTCCCCTCTGGCTGAAACGAGTGGAAAGTGCAGATGCCAGATTGTTAAGTGACGTATCACGAAGTGGATGAGGGGGAGGCTGGAGATCCAGTGCTTCTCGGTGCAGCAGAATGCACTCTTCCAGGTTCTGGAATGTTCCCTTCTGTTCGAAACGAGTGCAAAGTGCAGATGCCAAGTTGTTGAGTGACATAGATCGATCTGGATGAGGGGGAGGGAGGAGATTCAGTGCTTCTCGGTGCAGCAGAATACACTCTTCCAGGTCCTGGAATGTTCCCTTCTGCTTGAAGCGAGTGGAAAGTGCAGATGCCAGGTTGTTGAGTGATCCGGGGCGATATGGATGAGGGGGAGGGAGGAGATCTAGTGCTTCTCGGTGCAGTAGGATGGACTCCTCCAGGTCCTGGAATGCTCCCCTCTGGCTGAAACGAGTGGAAAGTGCAGATGCCAGATTGTTAAGTGACGTATAACAAAGTGGATGAGGGAGAGGTCGGAGACCCAGTGCTTCACGATGGAGCAGGATGCACTCCTCCAGGTCCTGGAATGTTCCCTTCTGCTCGAAACGATCGGAAAGTGAATTTGCCAGGTTGTTGAGTGACGTGGAGCGAAGTGGATGAGGGGGAGGTCGGAGATCCAGCGCTTCTCTGTGCAGCAGGATGCACTCCTCCAGGTCCTGGAATGCTCCCTTCTGCTGAAAACAACGTGAAAGTGCATTGGCGAGGTTGTTGAGTGATGTGGAGCGAAGTGGATGAGAGGGAGGTCGGAGATCCAGTGCTTCTCGGTGCAGCTGAATAGACTCCTCTAGGTCTTGGAATGCTCCCTTCTGCCCAAAACGATGTGAAAGTGCACCTGCCAGGTTGTCGAGTAATCCAGAGCGAAGTGGATGAGAGGGAGGTTGGAGATCCAGTGCTTCTCGGTACAGTAGGATACACTCCTCAAGGTCCTGGAATGCTCCCTTCTGCTGAAAACGAGTGGAAAGTGTAATGGCAAGGTTGTTGAGTGACATGGAGCGATCTGGATGAGGGGGAGGCCGGAGATCCAGTGCTTCTCGATGCAGTAGGATGCACTCCTCAAGGTCCTGGAATGCTCCCTTCTGGCCAAAACGAGCGGAATGTGAATTCCCAAGGTTGTTGAGCCACATGGAACGATCCGGATGATGACGTGACCCCAATCTCAGTCCTTCCCTGTTGAAGAAAATGCCGTCTTCCAAGTCCTTGAAATTGCCCCTCCATTGGAAACGAGTCCAGAGTGCATTGAACAATCTGTTCAAAGTTGATGGCCGTTGGGGGTGAGGATGCATCCGGCACGACAAAGAGGCTGTTAGATGATCGATTGCCTCGTCCAATTGTGGCAGCTGTGACATCTCAACCACACCTTTCACCATCTGCGTCCCAATTCTGTACAACTCAGCTCCCTTCTTGTCTATCGCCTGCGCCTTCCCCATACAGCCCGCCGCATCCATAACCCCTCTTTCATCCCCACATTCCGTAGCTCGAATCCATCCAATATGCGCCAAAGCCGCGAGCGAGATGTAGGCGAGGGGAACATTGCCACCGCAAAGATATTCTGCTTCACGAAATTTGTTGGCTGCATAGGTTAGCTCCAACTCCCCGAAGCCGTTGAGATACCGCATGATGAGAGCATTTCCTAGTCGGAAAAGAAGTTCGGCCTGTTGCAGACCTCGTTTGCCTTCCGTGTACAGTCGGATGGTCTCCTCCGCGATCCAGATTATGTCGTCAAGGGCGGCAATGTCCACGCCTTGTCGACATTCATCTATCAGCTGGATGGCACATTGTACTCCCTCAACCTGTTCGATGTCTTTGCCCGTAGTCTAGATTAAATCCGATGAGCTATTATCATTACTGCACATTCAAGTTCCCAGACTTACCCCTTTCGCGACAATGAAACGAGTCCCTTCCTCAAGAGAAAAACATTCTTCGAGGTCCTCAATACATCCAAAGAAACTGTACCGTGTGAGCAGTGCCCTCCTGAGATGATGGTGTAGTATTGAGCGCGCTCCTTTCGGATGGGTTTCATTCTCGAGTTCGCGCCGCAATAGAGACATTGCAGTCTCCAGAGGAAGAACGTTGAGGTCATCCTGGACTGTTACCACGAGTCTCTTGAGGGTATGCAAGATCTCTCTGATGGCTTCATCGTCCTCTCGCTGGATGTCTGTCCGAGATATCTGAACGATACTTGAGTAAGCTTTTGAGATAACGATGAGAGCCTGATCAACGTACATTCTTTGAAGTATGCTGTATATCTATCTCCATCGTCTCCTCGGCCGTGACGACATCGGTTGGTTGAGTCGTCAGCCGTGCTTTCTTGCTATTCGTGTCGTCTTCATAGTCATTTTTGCGCTTCCTTGAACCTCCTGGGGCCATAAGGACGAAGTCGCTGTCCAAAGTATTGACATATAACCTCTTTTCAAGGTCTTCATCGCATCCATACACCCCTTCCACGTTTTGACACCGCACTGCTCTCTCTACACCATCTTCGTCCATGCGTTCTTCATTTCCGATGGATAGGCGCTCGTCTACTTCAGCTTGCGAATGAGTAGTGTATCACAGGGGCTATGGCAAGTAGACCTATGGAGAACATGGTCATTCAGCCCGAAATCTAGAAGCTAATGCATGAGAGGTCACATCGACGCGATCCCTCAGTTTGCATGGTTTGCATTTCCAGGTAGATGCGCCCCAAGTTATACACAGCAGGATACTATGCTAATCATTAATCCAGCGTCAAGAGCAATAGCAAAAAACATGTGCGTACCTCGTGTACATAGCTGTAGCTGTGCCATAGAGTGGAGGAAACGCGTTTTCATGTAGTGGTCCGATGGTAGAAGCGCCGATTACGGACAGCCTCTCCAATTTCCCCTCCATGTGCTACCATTGCAATCACTATCCCACAGCACCTCTTCCGAATCCAGTTCATGACCGATGAGGGAAAGTCGTGAGCGAGGTATGCCGATGTGAAAGGCCAATGGTTATGGGCGCTATGTTGTTCAACTTGATCACCTCTGCTGAGCCTCGCGAATTGTGCGGCGGCCGTGTCGGGAATTACAGTTTGAATGACATCTGAGCAAAGCCCTCCAACTAAGCTCCTTCATGTCCTTTCGGCTTTGACTGTTGTTGGTCGCAGGCAGGCATTGAACAGAGCCGCTCGAGGTGTTGAGCACAAAGGAAGAGAGGTAAGCACAGCCCCAGGCTCGTGCTCCTCCCATTCTGAGTTTCGATCTTGGCTTAGATTGGCGCTCTTGACGCTGGACCACCGCCATCGATTCGGCGAAACGCTACAATTGCATATTACTGGATCTTCTGAGCAGTTAGTCCTGTGCAAGTGAATCGGTTACGTTGCAAATTCGAGTCAGTGAACGTAAGAGCATGGATGGATGACCCACCCGGTGCTCTCAGCCCATGGGATTTGCCTCCCTCACTGGTACGTATTACTCTCAGTGGAAGATTCACATTGTCATTCGGAGCCCTAGATTGAAGTGCTGCCCAGAGCCGTAGAGCGTCCTATTTACCCTCTCTGTGAGGAAAGAGTTCGTGACTGAAGGTTCGAAACTCCGAGATTTGGCCCGGGCAAGGAATCTGGAATACACGGCAATCGTGCTTCATTAGCGTGTCTGAGACAGCCAACACTAGAGCAGCAGTGGAGCTGTCGTAAGGAGATTCGAGAAGTTTGGCGAATTTCACAGGCATGGCATGCTCAAATTTAAAAGCGTCCTACTCACAATAATATGCTATTACCAAACGTCATCCACTCTTGAATAACCTACAGCGAAATGCCATAGTCCTCGTGAATGAAGTGAAGCGACTATCCTCGGGTTCCCACCACAGTCGAGGATTACTGCTGCTTCGCACAACCGTTCTCCCTCCCAACCGCTAACATCCGAGTCATCCTCCACCAAAGCTTTCTGCTTCATGGCGCTGATCCAGCGGACAGAATGTGTGCCTTTGCCGCCAATAGTCCTCAGTCCGTTAGGGTTGCACTGGCAGGAGATCGCGAGTCAGCGTCAAGTACATGCAAGGCGAGAAAACTAGATACTGACCCATTGGCCCACCAAGCCCACTCCTCTCGCTCAATATGCCATAAACAACCACAACCGCCCAGCAGCCGTAACGGCATGCAAGTTCACCGTCTCTCTTCCCTCCGCCAAACACACCAAACCGTCTACCATCCACCATCCGCCTCTCCCCCTCCACCAATGCCCTGCTCGCATTCAAAATCTCCACCTTCGCGCAAGTTTTTTCAGATCCCTTCGCCCTCTCCTCAAAATAAACAACAGCCTCCCACCTATGTTCCCCTTTTTCTGCTCTGAACCATATGGATTGGGTTGTGATAGACGCTGAACGGGGCTTGAGGCCTTGAGAGAGGTTTTGAGACTTTTTACGTATCTCTCGGCATCCCAAAGCACCCTATCTTCGGACCCCGTCATAAAAAGGAAGCTCTAGATTTGAATAAGAGACCTCTTGAAGTGAGGGACCGTCGACGTGAGGGAGATACGCTGGGATGAACGGAGCTAGGTAGTGAGGGCCTGGTGCCTGGACTCGTTCGGGGACCTTCCCTGGACTTCCTCCATCTACCAAACAGCCGACAGGTGGTGGTGCAGGTATGGGAGGAGCTGGTTTGATAGTACAGGTTTCCTAGTTATCGAAGTATTGGACGATTTCAGCAGTTGCCTGAAACCCAGGAGGACATGGTTCTGGAGCCTACCACCATTGGATGAGTGTTAGACGCCTCTTTGCATTCGGCATACCATTACCACTTCGCCTTCATTTTCGTCTGGTTTTCCGAGGAGGCGCATGTATACACCGCCGTTAGCGACAGCCCATGTAGATTTGGTATCGAAGAACATGTTCTGGTCCCGACGTGAAACCCCCGTCAGATCCGCCCAGAGCTGAAGGCAAGAAATCCAACAGTGTGGATAACGTGGCGGCGTTTTCGACCGTGTCAGCATCTAGCTCGTCATTATTATGTTGAGATCGGGTGAGGGGGAGTCGGACAGGCCACAATGGCAGGAGAAAGTGCGGTAGGTGGAAGTACGAAGGGAAGTAGGCTCAATCATGATGCGGAGGCAGAGAGGCATGGAGGGAAGGTCTGTGAACAAGGAACATGGTTGGGTTCATGAATTAGATGTAGGGGGTTAGGTTGAGAGCGACAGGGGAGCGACAAAGCCATTCCACTGGGTAGAACATTGTGGCTAGCACAGGGTGACGGGCGTCTTCAATAGTACACGTGGTACGGCCCAATGTCGACTTTGCCTTCTTCGTCCTTCCGCCAACATTCTTCTGGTCCCTTGTGAGGACCGCTGACGATGCTCCACCCTTCTCCGCCTTCCTGTAACCCAATTCTCCAACTTCAACTTCATCCAGTCCCTGCAGTCCATGCTCTTCCATCACACGTATAGTATCCCTCGTAAGACTGGAAGCGACAGTGTCATAGGACGTCGAGGTCTCCATCCTCCGCACCACCCAGAAGTAGGAGAAACGGCGGCACGAGAAGGTGTAATGCTAGGTTCTTGAGGCGGTGCTTTGAGAGTCGGGACTGCAACGGGTGAGAGTGCAGCTGGGGGACTCAAGTGGTAGAAACTGGAGCCAGAGGAGAGCTCGGAGAGCTCGAGCTCGACGAGGGGCAGGGAGCAGTTATTGGCGTGTTTTCGGGTGTGCATTGGCCACCGCTGGCTTCGTCTTGAATGACTCCTAGTCTGCGGTGTCGTCTGTCCCTCTCGAGCCTAAAACGGCATCATCTGCATAGCTTGATCCTGTAAAGCCGAACGAAGTCGCTCATGTGAAGAGTTTTCAAAGCGTCATCGTCGAAGGGAGAGAGCCGGAGCTCGAGTACAGTAGCCACTGGCAGGAAAGTGTTGACGATTGTCGTTTGATCTTGCACCGACGCTCCAGTAGGTTTTTGTAGGAAATGGGATGGTAAGTTCCTCTCCCAGTAAGAGTGGATGCACCTCCGGAGTTCAAGCGTTCGCCGAAGTGGGTGATTGCCGGGACGAAGGGCCTACATTGATATTTCAGTAGTTGTCTGCAAGGTTCAGGCGGGTACTTACATTGAAGTTATAAGTTAGATGCCCTCACGGAGCAGATATGCGCCCCTTACACTGCCAGGGGTAATCCAATGTCTGAGATTTTGTGACGTGAAAACAAACTGGCATCTCCTCGAGTAAACGAACAGGTTTCAAGGTGTCCAGACAGGACACCTCTCAAAGACGGACTTGGACTCGGAGAGCAGACGTAAACCCTGAAAGCGGGACTTGTATGGCTTTGCTTGTTTCGGAGGTTGTCGGTTATTTCCGATGGTGTTGAGTGTGGGCGGAATCATCAGATTGAATTTGAAGACGCTCTTGTCCTGAGAGATTGAACGTTCGAAAAATGCGTCCAGCTCTTTCTCTGTCCCGAGTTACGATGACGACCCCTATTCTGAGTCTGCCTTCTGGGTTTTCACCTCCAACAACATTTCAACTTGCATCGCGAACGGCAGAGGCTTCAGGTTGGCCTCTTAACTAGCATACCTTCCACTAGACGCTGCGAGTCTACCTGCCTCCTCTGGACTGGGCTTAATGTCATCCATCCCTTCTCACACCCTCGTTGTGGTTTGAACTCTACACCTCAGCTTCGACTACTCCCGATTCACCTTTCATTTGTGCAGACCTATCGTTGATACCCTTCAATTATTCCTCATCATCTGTACTCGCCCACTGGCACAATCCACAATCACACGAAATCTCCAAGCAAGCTAGTGTCCCGTCGGAACAGTTAAAGAGTGGGGCTATTCTGGGACCCGTAGCCGTTGAGGGAGACGCGAAGATGACCGTCGAAAGGAGAGCGAGGGCGGATTTGAAGAAGACGGAAGTGGTGGCGGCGGGTGGTCCCCGTTGCATAAGACCTGCTAGATTCAAGTTCTCTTTCGGGTACCACTATGCGCTGAACGTCCGTGGGAAGGCAGTTGCCTTCAAAAGGTGACTGAACGGGTCCATCTCCTGCCATGGTGAGTAGCTCACCTGCAAAGAAGGCAGACTCGACAACTGAAGGCATCTTTATAGTCTCTCACATCGTAAACATCAACAACAACCACTGCGCGCTATGAGAACGGAGAAACAAACACTCCCTTGGACATCCTCAAACAACAGCAGCCTATTGTCAGACTTGCAGAGTCTAGAGAGCCGACGGTTGATGACGCATCCAAATCCTGCTCCTCCAACCAGAAGACGACGACAAATTCTGCAGGAGTTGAGAAAGTAAGCGAAGGCTCTCGTTGTATAGGAAGCATATTTGACGACATTGTAACCTAGGCGATGCACATTGGGACATCGAGGTACAAAATTGGCGTAACTTCCGCTGGAGGCTTCTCCACTTGAGCGGATAATAAGCAAGCAGAACATCCCTTCGTTCGCTCTTTGGTACGTTGTCTTTGCCTGAGCGTTTTCTCTCTTCCTGAACTTCCGACCACAGTCAAGAGAAGAGCAGATCGCTATACCTGCTCTCTCGAAGCCCTTCTATGGGATCCACTGGATCTCTCTCAACGTCATGACACCCCAAGACGAGCATACACGTTCAACTGCCCAAACCTGTACCTTCCAAACATCCACGCAAACGTGCCCTCCATGATATACGCAGATAACCGCCTTCAATACGACAACGCATCCAAATGAAGAACCCTATGCTAGCGGCCAACCAATGCCCAGAAATCCGACAAGAAACGTGTCCATATCGTATACACATAGCTGTAACAGCACCATATGACAAGCCTCGTGTAACGCCCACAATCCACAACACCATCGAGCATACAAACACCTTTCCACACCAAGACCAGGAAATCTGATCTTAAAGCGATGAGGAAGGAGAGATTTTCGTGGGCGTTTGTGTTAATCTCATGTTGCCGATATGCCCCCGCCTTCACAGCGTTTGTTCTGAGCCTCAGGCCCCATTGGTGGCTGAGTGCTAGAATGGCGTAACCTCCGTTGGTCATGTTCACCACATTTGGTAGGAAAACGAGCCAGCAGAGATTCCTTCCTTTGGGCTTTGGTATGTTGTTTCCACTTGAGCGCTTTCGCGCCCCTGATGCTTTCGGCCCCAGTTAAGAGGAGAGTAGCTCGCTCTCTCGAAGCCTTTTAATGATATCTATGGGATCTCTCTGAACGACATAACACCCCAAGTCGAGCATCCTCGTTGAACTCCCCAACCTGTACCCCTTAACCATCCATGCAAGCGTGCCCTCTATGATATACGCAGATAATCGTCTTCACTACGACAATGCATCCACATGAACAATCCTATGCTAGCGGCCGGCCAATGCCCAGAAATTCGGTACAAAACGTGTTCATATCGTATACATGGCTGCAACAGCACCATATGACAAGCCTCGTGTAACGCCCACAAATCCCAACACCATATACAAGCGCCTTTCCACACCAAGACCGGGAAGTCTGATATTAAAGCGATGAGGAAGGAGAGATTTTCGTGGGCGTTTGCGTTCAAGTTAATCTCGTCTTGATGAAGTGCCGATATGCCCCCGCCTTCATAGCGTTTGTTCTGAGCCTCATCGATGGCTAGCAGGCTCATTTGTGGATACGGCGCTTGCAACGTGCAAGGACAGCGATCCGGTCGGCGGTTATGGGCACTGCCTTCAACTACTTCGAATACCCCTGGCCGTAATAGTCAAAGGTACACGAGCTGCACGTAATCACCCATGCACCCACAGCTGTGATAGACCTCGAGAACAGGGATGAACGTGGCGTCAGGATAGCACAAGGCTCAAAAATTGTCGCTATCCTTTATAAGCCCTCTTTCAGGGCCTCTGACTCACCAAGCTACCAAATGCCCAACCAACTCTCTCTCCACTCAATTGACCTCACCGATCTGGCCCGCGCTGGAAAACTCGACCCCATTATTGGGCGAGATGACGAGATCCGTCGAACCATTGGCATCCTCTTGCGACGTACAAAGTCAAATCCGGTCTTGATAGGTCATCCCGGAGTGGGCAAGACCGCAATCATCAATGGCATTGCAAGGCGAATTATTGCTGGAGAAGTGCCCGAGAGAATGAAGGGAAAGAAAGTCCTCAGTGTGGATTTATCCGCTGTAGTTGCTGGGACGAAATATCGCGGGGAATTCGAGGAAAAGTTCGAGGAACTTGTCAAGAACATCGAGGCTGCACAGCGAGAAGGCAATGGAGCCGTTATATTCGTCGACGAAGTCCATGTGCTGTTTGGGCTGGGTGGGTGTAGCAGAGGAGGCACGGACGCTGGGCAGATGCTCAAACCTGCCCTTGCACGGGGTCTTCAAATTGTGGGTGCAACCACGCCAGACGAGTACCGAAAGACAATCGCCAAGGATCCTGCGCTCGATCGTCGTTTTCAATCGGTGACTGTGGACGAACCTTCCGTCCAAACCACCATTTCGATCCTCCGCTGCCTTAGATCTCGCTACGAGGCTCATTACGGAGTGGAAATATCCGACAGCGCACTTGTTGCCGCCGTAGTCTACGCCAACAGATACATCCCGTCTCGATTCCTACCAGACAAGGCTATTGATCTGGTAGATGAAGCTGCGAGTAGCCTGAGATTGGCGCAGGAGAGCAGGCCTGAAGAGCTGGAGAACCTGGATAGTGACCTAACGACGCTGAACCTTGAGCTGGAGAGCTTAAAGAGAGAGGTAGACGGTCCAAGCATAGAGAAATGGGGGGAGGTTGAGAAGGAATTAGAGGAGAAAACAAAGAGGAAGGAGGATCTGGAGGGAATCTGGTTGGCAGGTAGGCGTATCCCTTCCAGTTTGATATTTCCCCTGCTAATAACGGATTAGAACGAGCCAGGCTGGAGAAGATTAAGCAAACGAAATTGGAATTCAAAGAAGTCGAATGCAAACTCATAGAAGCGCAATCGGTACTCGGAAAAGCGGAATCCACACTCGACGAAGTAAAATCGGAGTTAGAAGAAGAAGAACGCAAACTTGCAGAGCGAAAAGGCGAACATGAAAAGGCGAAACAGATACTTGAAGATGCCAAATCCCAACTCGAGAAAGCCAACTCTGCACTTGAGAAAGTCAAGCGCGAGTTACAGGCGAAATGCAACCATGACATTGATCCCAATGAAGCGGAACGCGAACTTGAAGTAGCGAAATCCACACTTGAAGAAGCAAAACACAAGGTTTCGGAAGCAGAAGGCCAACTCAAAGTCGTACAGCAAACTGACGGAGACACGCAGCCTCGTTCTTCCTCCCCTGCCTGTCCTCGCTCTGAGGCAGAGAAAGAGCAAGCAAAGGCTACAGGGAGCGACGAGAAAGAAGAACGCGGAATACACCAAGCTCGAGTCACGCCGGATGACATTGCAAGAGTGGTAGCCAAAGCGACAGGCATTCCGGTGCAGAATCTAACTGCAGAGGAGAAGGACAGACTGAAGAATGTGAGTTTTCCATCCTTTCTCCCTCCCTCTTTCGCCTTCCATCTTCTTTCTGCCCCTGTATATGCTAGTCAACTCACCCATTTCTGCGTTCATAGATGGAACAAAATCTCTCCCGCGCTATTATCAACCAATCTCGTGCCCTGGCGTCGATCACCTCTGCCATCCGCATGTCCAGGGTGGGGTTGAGTAACCCCAAAAGACCCATTGCGAGTTTCCTGTTCTTGGGACCGACAGGTGTAGGGAAGACAGAGGTGTGCAAGCAGTAAGTTCTAATTCTCCTCCACTGCAAGAGAGGATTCCGAGTCCTGACAACCCATGCAGGCTATCGTCATACCTAACAGGCTCCCCCGATCCCTCTCGTGGGTTGATCAACATCAACATGTCCGAGTACCACGACAGACACACAGTCTCCCGGCTCATTGGAGCTGCGCCAGGTTATGTCGGGTTCGAGGAGGGCGGGCAGCTTACTGAGGCGGTCAGACGAAAGCCCTACGCAGTGGTTCTACTGGATGAGATCGAGAAAGCTCACAAGGACGTTGTGATGATTCTGCTCCAGATATTGGACGAGGGGCAGATTACGGATAGCCAGGGCAGGAAAGTCGATTTCAAGGTATGTCTTTCCTGTCATTCCCTTTCCAGTATTCATCGAACTTTTCCTTCCAGAATACAATAATTTGCATAACTTCCAACCTCGGTTCTGCCGTCTTCTCTTGTCCCTCTTCGACTTCCAGCAACAGTGGCATGGTCACGCCCCAAGCAGAAGGCGAAATACTCTCTTCTGTTCGATCAATCCTTCCCCCAGAACTGCTTAACCGACTCGACGCGATGATTGTATTCAACAAGCTCCCTCAAGCAGCGATAGAGAAAATTGTGGATTTGCAGGTGGCAGAGGTACGAGAGAGGTTACGAGAGAAGAGGGTGGAATTGAGTGTGAGTGAGGACGCCAGGGAATGGCTGGCTAGAGAGGCTATGGGTTTGAATTCTCGCCCACAAGAGGCTTCTCATGAATTTGGGGTCGTCAATAAAGCATATGGGACAGGAGGCGGTGGTGGAGGCAGTGATGCGTATGGAGCAAGGGAAGTGGGAAGAATCGTACGCAGCTTCATCGTGGAGCCTCTTGCCGAATGTTTTCTCCAAGAAACCATCCGGGATGGAGAGGTCGCTAGGGTTGAAGTTGAGCAAGTGGAGGTCAGTCAACCAAAATCACCAAGGCCTAACGGTGGAACCACAGAATCTGGAGAAGCGGAAGTGGAAGCGGGGCGGGAGTGCGAAGCGGAGAAAGGTTGGATTATGGAGAGGAGAGTTGTGATTAGGAAGAACCACCCGCTTGGATCGTAAGCTTGTCGTGCATGATGGGTATATACCTCATGTCAAGCGATACTCAGAAGGATAGAATAACATCGCATGTATAGAGGAATATCATGTTCAGCATTGTACCATTGCTGTATCAGATGAGAATAGCTAAGTACGTACTACACAATATAAGTGTTCAGATTGTCGAAAAGTGACAGGATGTCAATAATGTATTTCGAGTCGTCTCTGTTCGTCACCATCTTATTCTTCGTTTTCCCGCCGGCTTCCTTCTGGATTCCTAGCTGCATATCGCTACTCTTCTTAGCACTTGAACGGCGAAAAGCTGTACTGGGCGATGCAGAGATGACGATTCGGACGAACTTGGCAAGGGCGAACTTTGTCATGAACTTTGTTTTTGCCGCCAATCGCGTAGGGAGGATCATGTGACCGAAATGTGTGAAAAATTCTCTCTCAAACGCCTCTCTGCGCCACTTCACGCTCCTCCTCCCTACCTCCATCACCCTTGCCAATGCCCTGACGTGCCTAGCACGACGGCTAGGAGCCAGTTTCTGCTGTGCCAAAAGTGAGACCCGTCTACGCCTCAATCAACCCCTTGGATGAGGGTAGAGTGGTCGTACTTTTGGCTACAGCAGAGTTTGCTCTCTCCTGCTGACCCATCGTCAGGGTGAAGTTCACCTCCCCAAGCAGCCCTCGCCCGCCTGCCCGCCTGTGAATATGCAAGTCTCCAAAAGATTGCATTGATAGAGGTACTGCTGGTTAGGTCCGTTGTCATTCAACAATAAAGATGTCCTTACCCACTGGCACCACTAATGACTGTTTCTAGTTTCATCGAACAGGTCCCTTCTGTCACGCAAATTTTATGACAGGGACACGAGAAAACGTCAGGATCTTCGATGTTCGAGCAGCGGTCATGCTATCTCCAATAACACAACTATGTCGATTAATATTCCATCGAATAAATTGCTGCGTGTTGGGGGTGGAAACTGTAGGATAACCTCAATAGGTCAGATATGGATCTTGTAGGTTCTCTGTGCTTGTGAGCTAATGGGTCTCACTGCGGTCTTGAAACTGTTTAGCGCGTCAAGTCGTGAGCCAAGCCATCTCCCCTCGACGTCGCTAGATTCTATGCAGAAGTTCTGAACCAACAGTCTTCGAAGGATCATCGATAAGTCTGTACCATGATCAGTGCCGCCTAATAGGCGTCTGGTACTTGACCGCGTCTTCTGTAGGAGACCGAACAGCGTCTGGCGCAGCCAGCCACCGCTATGCACCGCTCTTCACTCAGAGAATACTAATACCTCACGAGCCTGGTCCCATGCCCGAAGCCCTTTACTCTTCGAGAAACTCGCTCAATTCACTGATTCGGACGTTAGTAGCACTAGCGTTCCCGGAAATTGTTATCTGCATATGTTCTCTTATTGACTATTCCTGCGTTATTCATAATGATGTGTTCTTTTTTTTTTCAAGCGTAACGTACTATACATGTAGGGTACTAGGCGGTTCCAAGTGACTTCACATTGACAGGGCACTTTGTTTGCGCGTAAGCTTTTGGGTGCGTAAGAAAAGGACAGCATCGTGGAGCTACAATCCACTATCTGCGTAGTTAAGGTCAGAACTCATAGGCAGTACCAGTGCAGCGAAACACTGGTACCTTAACCAGCAACCGTGCTGTCTTGGGCTGATACTGTGCCGAAGGCGGCAGCACCTGAACCAGTTTGAGACGAGCTTGGGTAGCGCTCTGAATACCCTGGAGCAGGAAGTAGCTTTGACGGCGGTTCGATTTACAGTTTGTATGAGTACATCGCGTAGCTAGTCACAACACGTGTGGTGACGCCGAGCCTGCTCCCCCTGGATCCCAATGTTGACGTCCGTAGGCTGGGCGATATCGATGTTATCCCCAGCTCCAGCACCGCCAGTGAAGAGGCCACCAATGCGTCCTAATCCATGATAACAGCACCAGAGACTCCGAGAAAGCGCCGGATTCTCTACCAGCCACTACTTCGATGTCTGGGTGAGTAGCAGAGGACACTCGGACGAGGGACAACGGTGCGCTCAATGGTAGTCCCGGTAGTGTTGCTTTCTTGATCATGATCATGGACGGATCGCCATTGTGTCGAACGCGGTACGGTTATCCATCCTGTCTCTGGGTAGAAGATACCCTGGAGCTTTTTGAGGCGATAATAAGGGAGATTGGGGGACGTACTGCCCTCGAGTTTGGGATGCATCTCCCTCTTCAACGACTGAACTGGGAGCTTGCTACCAACAACAATCGAAGCTCCTTTAAACTTGGTGCTGTCGACCTTGTCTTTGTCGACCTCAGCGATAGCGTAGTCTTCAGCGTACAGCTCATCTGGGGTACCAGCACCAAGGAGGATGGGGGGAGAATAGACCGGTCGAGGAGGCAGTTTTCGATGGTGGTCCAGTGGGGTTTGACATATTTCAAGAAGGCGTCAAGTGCTTCCGTAGCTTTCTCTGACGTATGCATTGGCTCTGCACTCCTTCACGCTCGGCATTGCACATACACCATCATGATCCTCGGCGGCCTGGATATATCTCTTCCTACTAGTAACCCCGACCTCTGACTCGTGTTGTTGCATGTTTCCCCGTCTAGATGTAAGGAGGAAGGCATATCCGGTGTCAGTGAGGAGAGGGACGCGAGGACGAGCTTTGTTGGCCTCCTGCAGTCGAACCCATCGTTTGACACCATAGTTGGTGAAAGAACGATATCCTGAGCGGTTGCGAGAAGTAGAGGGTTAGTTTAATCCCCTAAACCCATGCAGGACCACCGGTGCCAACACTGAAAGGCGTGTCCATGGGAGTGATGCCGAGCACCAGTGCCCGAGCAAGAGGGTGACGGACTTCTGCAGCAGCTGGGTCGTAGGGGAGGGTGGGTGGGAGGATATGGGGTCCAGTCGACCGAATGATCAATGATTCTTGAACTTTCAGTATCTACGTCGATGGTACCAATGCCTTTGAGGACGTCGAGAGTGCCAAAAGCTGTGGTATTCGCGCATTCACGGCAAAGTGTCGTGGATTTGAGTCCAATCCAGGGTACGACGGTAGTAGAGAAAGTTCCGAGCACGCCAATGGAAGCAATACTGGGACATGCACTTCATCTAAGAAAGCTTGGATTTGGGGAGCAACCTGGAAACCCAGATGCTGTCGAGCTTGTAGTTGCTTGATGATGACACTGCTTCTTCTCAGGGTAAGCCTGAAAACTCTGAAGGCTCTGCTATTATGTGGAGCTGGTCTTTGCAAGCAAGCAAACGTGGGGATCAGATTGGTGTAGTAGAACGAGGCGGAATGGGGGAAGGGATGGTGCTCTGGGAGGACGAGATGTGGATGAGGTCAATGCCTGGGGCACACCGGTCAAATGTAAGGGGACAATTCCGGACTCTTGCTTCTCGTGATTAGATGGGCGAAGAGGCAACGAAGGGAATGAAAGGCCTCACTTGAACTCGTCATGATTCTCAGAGGGCTTTTGAGCGAGAACCGATTCTCGAAGCGCGCCAGTCTATTTTACCGAAAACATCGACCCAATGAACTAGTGGATTCTTGTCATAGACATCATCTCTGGGGAAGCTCCTCCGGTCGATAACTTGAGGAACGTCTGGTCAGGCTATACGAGCAGTCGCTGGTTCTTGTTTCCATTTCTTGAGGGTGATGCGGCAATAAATGCATGAATGCAGAGATCAAAAGGAAGAAATGGTCAAGGATTCAGACGCGTCTTTCCTGTCTTTCCGTCAACGCCGTCATCTATGACCATACACGTCTCTGGTTTGATAACGTTTCCTTCGTTATTACGGCCACAAAACGGGACGTTCGGATAAACAGAAGTTTGCTGCTACTCAGGATTCTCCTACCTTCCCCTAATCCATCATGATCGGCAGCAATGGTGCTGCTAGCGTATAACGCTTTCGCTCCAGCTCTCACTTCATCATCTAAGGAGTCGTGCCGTTGGTAAGAGCCTACGGCATACTCCAACAGTACTGGATTTGTTACCTACCCCTACCGAGAACATCCCAAGGAAGGACCTTGTTAACATGAAGCAAACGTGCAGCTACTCCAGGAAGCGTAGGGGTCTGTTGAGAGGAGACGAAGAATTGAAGGAGTTGGAAATGACAGTGGCAACAGTTCATCTCTGCAGAAGTGCACCAGCTGTTGAGCATACACCTCCCGAAGTCACGTCGCTTTCCACGTCTACGCCCAATCGAAAGGACTCGGAAGCTTCTCCCAAACGGGTGCATCTCCTACGGCAACAATTACTCCACCTACATGGAAACTATGGGATGGACGGTCCAAGGCAGCAGCATGAGCCGTTAGACGATGGCATCGACACTAAGCCGTTCTGTTGCTCAGCCTGGATTTGGATATCGCCTCAGGGAACAACGCATTACCAGAGTCAGAAGGGGAAAGTAAGTCAATATTTCTAATACATTGTCAATGAATTTGACTGACATTTATAGCTCAGGCGTGTGCCTCCTGTACATCAAGATGCCAAATGGGCGAGGCCCTCCGCTAGAGGCAGTTTCCATACACATGCAACAAAACTATCATTGAGCGACTTGTCCTTCTTTCGAGCATGGACATGGGTATGTTCTCATATACTCGTGCATTTACGACCCTTTCTGATGAAATGTCTGGGTACAGTGTGGGAAAGAGTTATAGCCTGCTATACTACTCTTGCAAGACCTCGACGTCGTCTGCTGGATGCCTCACCGCATGTCCTTGGAAGGTGGAATCACTGGAAGTGTCGACCAAGTCAAGGAGGATCAATATGCACCTACTTTGAACACACCCTATCGGTGTCATCACACAGGTGCTTGGATTCAGTATGACACGCCTCCATGCAGGACGTCGTGATCTAGCCTGTCATTCAAAGTATTGAAACATTGTAATATAATGACAATGACGCCAGCGAAGTAATAATAGTATACGAGAGTGCAATGCAGATACGATAGAAGCAGAAAAAGGATTGGCGTCTCGAAGAAGTACAACTGAGCTACAAGGAAAATAGCGGTAATGGTGCATGAGGTAGAAAACTTGTAAGTTTAGAAAAGTGCGCTTGGGGAATCAGATACCGTAATGAACAAAAGGAACCCAGCTTTGAAACCCTCTTCCTTGCTTTCGAAGCTCCGCCGTTGCAAGATGAAGACCATAAGCTGCATCCCTTACATCTGGAGGCTTCTCCATCCCGTGTCGGAATAAATGACCATAGAACACGTCTGCCACAATCGGGGCATCCGAGTCGAATATAGACCTGGATTCAGGAGTAAATGAGTGTCGATAAAACGGAATGAAAGGTTGATCTACTTACCACATCGTACCGACAACACTTCTGAACCCAGCGAACATCATGGGAGCGACAAGGTTGAGTGATTCATCCGGTCGGTCTTTGTCACCTTTGGCGGTGTCGCTGGCGCTCAGATACGCCAATGCCGCAGTTTTAGAGGTCTGACATTCCTTGATGATCCTTGCCATAGTAAGCCTACCTCCACTGAGAAGAAGGCAGCTGTCTAGCGGATCGGACGGTTGCTGTATTCCATGGCACCCGAAGTGAACAATTGAGGATTGTTGGATGTCAGATATCACATCGTCGATCCAATTTCGTGTTTCTGTCCCGACACGTGCTATGAGTTGGTTGGGATCCGGAACATGGGCCTTGATGCGTTGCAGTTCATCTCTCGTGGCTGGAAGGGGTGATCCACCATATGCTTCAGGTTCAATAATAGCTGTGATTTTGTAGGCAGGAGAGATCTGCGGCAGTGGATGAAGAAGATCTTGAGGGGAAGTGATGTATGATGATACTGCGTATTGGAAGAGACACTCGATTTCCTTGCCATCTGAATATATCCCAGCGGCATGAATTGGAAGAGACGCAAATGCACCAGATGGACACCACCAAATGCGCGTAGGCAGATCACTCTGGAACATAAATGTTTAGTGCCAGCAGGTTGCATCATCCAATAGAATGTACCTTCTCTAAGTTTAGTGCCGCGACCACTGGGTGCACCACTAACCCCCACAGAAGTATTAGAACAATCCGAAAGAGATCCTCACTTGCAATAGAATTACATTCCAAATCGAGGTACATACCCTGAGGCAAAAATCCCTGAAGGGCGGTGATTGCATTCCGAATCTCAGGTTGAACATTCTTCATTGATCCCAGACCCCCTGCCAGACCGTGGCGGTTAAGGAGTCTAAGAGCATCGAGGCTTGCCACAGTGGTCTTTGATAAAGTAACATGCACCACAGGATTTGTACCCCGCATGATCAAGGCATCGCATCCGTATTCAGATGCGTTTAGCAAGACAACAGGGCCGCTGCGTGCTGCCCATTGCAACGACAGAAATGAGGGTGGCAATAGAAAGTTTTCACAACCTGGCAGGAGGCGAATTTTCTCAATGGTTTGGTGCCACTCACTTGCCAAACTGGAGAGACTATTGGTGCTAGATTGTTTTGAGGGTTCTACGTTGGATGCTGGGTTCATGTTAAACCGCTGTTCTGTATTACGCGATGCTTCTTCGAGGGTTCTGGAGACATCTAGGTATCTCTGAGCAAGGATCGGGTGAATGGTGGCAACTTCATCAACCGAAGTACGTAGTTGGAGGGTTTGTGACCAAAATGTAGAACGGCCAGTTGACAAAAAAATAATGGCATTCTCGTAATGATTCTGGTTGATGGCCCATTGTGCTGCATCCCCAACAATTCCCTGGCTATGTTCGAGCACATCATTCCGCTGCTTGAGGGTGAGGTCCACAGAAGCCAGCAATGGAAGAATTTCCAGTACATAAAGATATGCATTGAGGGCCGCGGACGGTCTATATGCACGAGCGGAGGCAGCCCATTTCTTTGTGATTGTAAGGCGGTCAAGCACGGAACCTGTCTCATATCGAGAAGCAGATTCAAGGTAATGGAAAGCTTGTTCCAGATCTGTGTTGTCATTGCTTTGAGAATAGCGGCTGAGGAGTGAAATGGCCAGGTTGCTGAGTGATGCAGAACGATCTGGATGAGGGGAAGGCATAAGATCCAATGCTGCTCTTCCTAGTAGAATACATTCTTCGAGGTCTTGGGGTGACCCCTGGTGCTCAAAGTTAGTAGAAAGTGCATTGGCCAGGTTGTTGAGTGACATCCAGCGATCTGGATGAGGGGGAGGTCGGAGGTCCAGGGCCTCTCGGTGCAGTAGGATGCACTCCTCCAGGTCCTGGAACACTCCCTTCTGCTTGAAACAAGTGGAAAGTGCAACCGCCAGGTTGTTGAGTGACATCCAGCGATCTGGATGAGGGGGAGGTCGGAGATCCAGGGCCTCTCGATCCAGCAGGATGGACTCCTCCAAGTCCTGAAATGTTCCCTTCTGCTTGAAACGAGTGGAAAGTAAACATGCCAGGTTGTTGAGTGATGTGGAGCGAAGTGGATGAGGGGGAGGTTGGAGATCCAGTGCTTCTCGATCCAGCAGGATGCACTCCTCCAGGTCCTGGAATGCTCCCTTCTGCTTGAAACGAGTGCAAAGTGAATTCGCCAGGTTGTTGAGTGATCTGGAGCGATCTGGATGAGGGGGAGGTCGGAGATCCAGTGCTTCTCGGCACAGCAAAATGCACTCATCAAGGTCTTGGGGCGCTTTTCTCTGCTCAAAACGAAGTGAAAGTGCGCTCGCTAGATCGTTGAGTGATGTAGAACGAAGAGGATGTGGAGCGGGTCTCAAATCTAGGGCTTCTCTATGCGATAAAATGCACTCCCCAAGGTCTTGAACCACTCCTTTCTGCTTGTAACGAGTTAAAAGGGCATTCGCCAGGTTGCTGAGACATGTGGAGCGTAGTGGATGAAGGGGAGGGAGTGCATCCAGCGCTTCTAAGTACAGCGAAATAGATTCTTCTAGGTCTTGGAACACTCCTCTCATCTCAAAACGAATGCGAAGTGTACTCGCCATGTTGTTGAGCGAAGTGCCGCGAAGTGGATGAGGGGACGGCCTTAGATTTAGTGCTTCTCGGTGGAGCATTATGCATTCCTCGAGGTCTTGAGACATCCCCTTTTTCTGGAAACGAGTCGCAAGGGCATTTGCCAATTTGTTGACCCACAAGGCACGATCGGGGTGATGCGGAGACTTCAATCTGACCCCTTCCTGGTTGAGGAAGAAAATGCCCACTTCCAAGTCCTTGAGATCCCCTTTCCAACTGAACCGAGTCCAAAGTGCATCGAACAAATTGTTCAGAGTTGATGGCCGTTTTGGATGAGGCTGCACACGGCAAGACAAAGATGAGAAGAGATGAGTAATCGCCTCTTGCAATTGTGAAACTTCCACAGCTTCTTTTGTCATCTTTGTGCCAAGCTCGAAAAATGTGGCTCCCTTTTCATCTATTGCCTGCGCCATTCCCGTGCAGTCCTTTACATCGACCATTCCTCTGACATCTCCATATTCCGTAACCCGGATCCATCCAATATGGGCAAGTGCCATGAGCGAGATGTAAGCGAAGGGTACATTGCCGCCAGAGAGGAGTTTAGCCTCATGAAATTTGTTCTTCACATATGTCAACTCCAGCTCCCCGAAGCGATGATTGAGGCACTTGATGATGAGCGCGTGTCCTAGTATGATCAGAAGTTCGGCCCGTCGGATTCGATTGCCTTCTGTGTACAGTTGGATTGACTCTTCTGCAACGCGGATTATGCCGTCAAGGGTAGTGGTGTCGACACATTGTCGGCATTCATTGATCAGCTCGATGGCACAATGTACTTCCTCAACCTGTTCGACGTCGTGACGTGTAATCTGATGGAATCCGATCAGCTTATGGCCTCAGCCTCCACTCTTGTACTCACGCCTTCTGCGACCTTGATGTGAATTCCTTCCTCCTCCAGAGAACAACGTTCCAAGTCCTCTATACACCCGAAGAAGCTGTATCGTGTAAGGAGGGCCCTTCGGAGATGATGGTACAGTACTGAGCGCGTTTCTTTTGAATATGTTTCATTCTTGAGGGTGCATTGTAATAGGGAGATCGCAACCTCGAGAGGAAGAAGGTTGAGATTATCCCGGAATGCTGCCATAGATTCCTTGAGGGCGATCAAGGTGTTATCGATAGCTTCATCACCTTCTCGGTGCACATCCGCTCGAGATGTCTAAATGATGACATGCAGTAAGCCTCTAGAATAGAAAAGGTGTCCAAGCTTGGACAACGTACAGTCTCTGGAGCATGTTGCATATCTGCATCCATGGCTAGCACCTCCATGACAACATCTGTCGCCTGAGTGGCCAGCCTGGTTTTCTTCTTGTTGCTGTCGTCTTCGGATTCATTCTTACGTTTCAATGAACCTGTCGAGGCCATTAAGCTGAGTAGCGGTTTGGGATGCCTTGCGACCCCTCTTTAAGACGTCAACCATTGACACACCCATTGCACGTGTGTTGGCATCGCCTTGGTCTCTTCTACAGCACTGTCGTCCGTATTCAAGCGCCCATATACCGAAGTTCAGGAAAGCAGTATATCTGCTGTGGCGATACCGAGTTGACTTGTCAAAAACATAGGTGAATCAGCTAAGCATCACCAGTCTCGAGTACTGTATGTAGTATTTCCGGAGTCGAGAGTAACTTTCAGGACGTCGAAATGACCCCATCGTTTATTATGTAATTTGAGTTGTTGTGTGGTTTTCTTGTCGTTCCATTGACATTGATTGGAGGCACTCACTGGCAGGAACCTATTTCTTGTTCAAACTTCCTCCTCCATTACCTTGCACCCAGGCTCATGACTTCCAACCCCTCCGAAGATTCATTTATAACCTACTCACACAACGCGTTTAACGCGACAAATGTCACAATAAACACGACCGTGAATGCCGCGACCTCTATCGCCAACAAAAGTACCATCAGTACCTAGGTTGTACGTTGCAACGCTCACTACAGTTTCAATGGATGACAGGTGCAAAGCTCGCAGAAAAACAACAGGCCATCCAGAGGGAAACGTACGACAAGATTGCGACTGGGACTTGTCAATGGATCCTCCATGATCCTATATTTCGGGAATGGTTATCGGGGCAACGGAAGCGGTTCTGGGGCGTTGGCATGCGTATGCTATGTCTTCTGTTGCATTGACCATATTTGCTCACATCAATACTCAGCCGGTGCAGGGAAGACTTTTCTCGCGTGTGTCTCCTGTGCTTTGCTTCAAGTTCGGGCCATCTGGGCTAAGTGATCCCCTCAGGTCGTTTATCATCCGGCACTTGCAAGGCATCCAAACATCCGGAGGAGCCCTCGTGGTCTTCTTGTACTGCCGCTATGATGATAGATTTTCGCTTTCCGAGCTCCTCATGTCACTTCTGCAACAAATATCCGCACATCATGATAACCACAGGGCGGGGGATACCCTTCTAGCTCTGGCCGATATCAAGTCGTCTCTTCTTTCCGCTACAACATCTCGTTCCAAGGATGCCACATATGTGGTTATAGACGCGTTAGATGAACTTGAAGACACTGTACGAGAAGAGCTCTTAGAACTCCTACTCTCAGCAGGAGTACAGCTTTTTCTGACATCACGCGAGATCCACTTGCTGCAGATGGAAAGCTTTGACCTGCGAATTCAGGCACCAACGAGTGACTTCCGCTCATACATTTCCCAGGAGATTCGCCATCGGCCAAAGTTGAGAAGGATTTTAGACGGAAGTGAGGCAGGTGAAGATAAAATAACGGAGTTGATCGTCCAGCGATCGAGTGGAATGTGAGTCCATTAATAGGCCTGTATTCCTTCCGCTTTGATCACTCAACCTATTCAGGTTCCTTCTCTGTTCTCTCCAAGTTGCCACCCTGAAAGGGCTTGCCACTGTGAAGGCTCTTAAAAAGGCGATCGAGCAACTACCAACAACGCTTGAAGGAACTTACCAACTCACAATGAAACGGATATACGCTCAAAGCGAAGACGAACGAGCTCTCGCCCTGAAGGCCCTCCTCTGGGTTACCTATTCCACTCGATCGCTTCATATCGATGAACTTCGTACCGTATTCTCTGTTGAACCTGATACAATCAAACTTGAGCCAGATGCCATCCCCGACCCAAGAACTCTGATAGATGTTGCTTGTGGCCTTCTTTCGCTTGATAAAGAGACTGGCATTGTCCGACCGACGCGTATGCCATATCTTTGCTCCATTTACCCTGCAGAAACTAACGAACACAACAGACTATACTACATTCGGCTTTATAAAGTCTCTCACAGAGGTGCCATTCAACGATCCCCATACCTACATAGCAGCCACCGCTGCAGCATACCTTTATTTATCAATGACTGGTCAGAGCCCTATCAAAACCCACGAGGGTCTCGTGCGAGCCTCGGAAAAATTCCCTTTACTCCAATACGCATTCATGAACATTGGCCACCACACATATGAATCAAGTCTGAGACACGTGGAATCTCTTCCCGCAGATTTACACAGAAATCTCCACTCTCAGCCCTCGTTCCTGGTATTTTGGCCAGCGGATGGTGAAACAGATTGGGAGTATGTTGACGAATGCACTCTCGTCCACTTTGCGGCCTTCCATGGAATTGAGTCCTTGGTGAGGTCTGACGATCCCAACCTGGAGAAAGTTTCAAGATTTGGGGCAACACCACTCCTTTTTGCTGCCCTGAATGGCCACGAGTTGATTGTCAAGAAGTTGGTGGAGACTTGCTCATTGCTCAATACAACTGCAAGGAATACTTTTTCCCCGTTGATGCTTGCTGCCAAGAACGGGTATAGCTCTGCTGTCCGACTCTTGATAGGAGCTGGCGCCTCTGCAAGCTCCGACAACCGACTGGGCTGTACGCCTCTTCACCTGGCAACTTGGGGAGGTCATGAGGAATGCGTCAAATTACTTCTGAAGTACGGAACCAAGATCGACATTTCAGCAGTAGCAACAAACTGGAGGGGGATCCAGCCTCGAAGCAACATGGTCACCTTTCCAACGGACTCGCCCTTGAATGCCGCTGATTTAGCTGCATTAGCCGGTCATGACAAAATAGTGGCTCTTCTAAAGTCAGCAGGAGTGGAAAGTAGACTTGCCAACCACCCTGCGGCGAAGTCTTGGAAACAGCGTAAGTTGTACGAAATCAAGATTGGAGGATGGTACTAAATCAATGACTTCATGTTCGTAGCTTTTGTACTTCCTGACGGAACAAGCTTGAGTGCAGAAGACCTGCTTCCGCCATCCCCACCCACCTTTATCATGGAGGGTCTCGAAACACACTTATTAGGATATTAGAGGGTAGTAGCGGGCCAGTGAAATTGTACCGTAGCGCGCTTTACGACCAAGCGCCGTCACTATTACTTTTTTTATCCTAACGTAGATTGTCGCTTCCAGTAGATGGGAAGTAGCAAAACGACTTTGACCTTGATCAAGCACCACGATTGATTTTGGCCGAGCCTTTCGCAACCCACCAAAGTTGGCGAAAATGGGTCAAATGGTCGTAGATCTATTCTTAGTGAGACTCCTTTCGGTGGATGACAGAAAGGGATGCCCATTGAGGTCCTTTGAGTGTGCATTGACATACCGTCAGACTCGCTGTTGAGAGCAACACGGTTGCGTGGTTGTGGGCTCTCTGAACACTCTCCAGTATGAGACATCAAGAAGGGATACTGATACAATGCACATGGCTCGAGAGGGCATCTTCGACCTGATGTGTCCTCGCCATCGGCGGAATAGGTGGGCGAGAGAATCGGCCTGTACCCCCCGGTTGGCAAAGTCATATCCCGACATGCACTATTTAAGTCACTCAGGGACACTTTTCAACGTGGGCCTAGCTTTTACTTTTTACCTCTTCAGAAGGGTTTTTTTTGGCTGGCCTTCATTGTTTTTGATGCACCCGTTCCGCCGGGTGCTATTCCTGGCCACCTCTCATTTACTCGCTTTTTGAACACCATGACCCTAGTTAAAGCCTTCGCTTGCTACAGGTAAATACCAACGTGATCATGGGTATCCCGCCCCTGCAAGAAAGTCACTCTCCACTCTCAATACGTCCACTATGGGCCATCATGATCACTACTACTCTCCGAACCAGTCCTCCTCCCAACAAGGCCATTCGTGAGATCTCGACTTCTTTATCGGGCTTGGGCAAAGACACCACTGAGTTCTCAATCACAGAGGAAGAAAGGTGGTATGGCTGTGGGTGGGTTTGCAGGGGAAAACAATGGACGAACAACCAGAGTCGTCGCATCCGATACTACGCGTGTGATACCATAGGATTGTAATCGAAGATATTCAGAGTTACATTACCAATGTCAGAAATAGAGGGCTACCAGAGTGAGGGCATGCTAACTTCCAACGGAAACTGTTCCGTCCGCTCGCCGTAAAACCATTCCGAGGGTGCCTCAACAGAGTGGGAAGGAGCTTTAGGATAACATCTGCTCGTACTCTTGAGCAGGAGGTGGATACACGTAACATACGGGATATCCCCAGCTCAAGCACGATCAGCAAAGAGGCTCCCAATGCGTCCTTGACCATCGACAACTACCACACCAGAGTTGTCAACCTTCGAGAAAACACCAGATTCTCTACCGTATGGATGGATGGGCCAGTCTCTCCATGTCTGGTGAGTATTGTCAACAAATTACTCTCGGGTGAAGGACATCATGCTGCTGAAGCGGCCGATGGTTGCATCGCTAGTGCTGCCTTTCGTGATCACGATGATCTATAGATCGCTGTTTGCGTTGAGTTAGGTAGGGTTACGTATCTTGTCAAGAAGGGACCGTGGAGCTTTAAGAGGCGATCCGGAAGGAACCTGGCGCATCGGAACGCGTCTTCTCATTCAACTTTCAAAACTGGATTTTGCTACCAAGGATGATCGAGTTGCCGCCAAACTTAGTCCTGTTGGCCTTGCCATTGCCAACCTCGAAGATGGCGTAGTCTTTGGTGTTTTTTTTGTTTGGTCTGGGGCAATAAATAGACCACATGCAGTTGTAGGTGGTGGTCCGTTTCCACATCGTCGTGAAGAAAGGATTGAAGTAGCTCCATCACTTTCTCCGACACGTGTACTTGGCTTCGAGATGCTCGGCGCCCTGCATTTCTCATCGTGTCGTCCCGACCCTCAACAGCCTGGAGGCACCTCCTTCCGATGTCGGCCTCTGACCCGTGGTGTCCAGTTCTGTCCTGTACTACGGGATGTGAATAGGTTGGAATATTCATTGTCACTGAGGAGGACGTTGGTACAGGGGTAGTTGAGGTTCCTGACGTTGAACTCGTAGTATGATACCCTTCTTAGTGGGAAGACGACATGTCGAGCGTCGTTTATGAGTAATGGGTCGCTTTGGACCCTTAGACTCGTGAAAAATCACCAGTGTTAGCACTGGAAGGCGTCTCCGTGGAAGTGGTGTTGATTCCGAGTGCATGAGTGAGAGGGTGGCGGGCTTCTGCCGATGAATTGTAGGGAGGACATGTGGAAAGAACTGAGGTCCGGTCAGCTGGATGACCGAAAATTGTCGGATTTGACCCTCCACGTTGGTTCTGAATGTGAATAAATCGGAGCGTCCATCCTTCTCGGGTTCCCGCACGATACTCTGAACAACCACCCCCTCCCAACCGAGAACATCCCAGCTATCTCCACCAAGGCTTCCTTGAGTGCGACCTCTTCCTAGTGATAGTCTTCGACGAGTTTGCTATATGAGATCGCGAGTCAGCGTCGAGTCTATAAGAGAAGAAACAAGATACTGACCCATCGACTCTCCAATCTCCTTCCAATCCCTCAAAATCTCCTTCACGGTCACGAGCGCCCCGGCAGCGATCATCCCGTGCAAATCCACCCCCTCTCCCTTTGCCCCTACAAAATCCATCGATACTCTCCGCCATCCCCCTCCACCAGAGCCCAAATCCCATTCGAACACCGCCCCAACCAACTCCTGCAACACTCTCACCCTCTCCACGATCGAGACCATCACCTCACCACCTCTATTCCCCTTCCCCCTCGAGGTCACATCCGTAGCCTTGATAGAAGGTCTCGTCAATGCTTGAGGAATTCTGCACGATTTCGATCTATTGACGTGCTGTAGGTCTGACTAGCGGAGTGGTCCACGAGTATGGATCCAGTTATAGGGAAAGAAGCGCTCTGAATTGGATAGAGGCCTTTCGAGGTGGGACGAACGTTGACGTCGCGGGAGTAAGCCGGGACCCGAGAAGTGAGTGAATAAGGACCTGGTGTATAGACCCCTTCAAGCACCCCTTACCATTGTTAATTCGGTATGGTAGGTTTGGACTTCTTCCTTGAACTCCTCCATTCCCCAAAAGATCATCAAGGGAAGGTAGTGGTACGAGCACGTTCAGTAGACAAACCTGGTCTCCTGGAAGCTATTGAGGCATTATCCGACTTTCGTGAAGTTGCCTGGGACTAAGAGTGGAGGTAGTGCGGAGCCTGGCACCGTTGAGGAGGTGGTACACGCCTCTTTGCATTCTGCCCACCCATTGCACCTTCTCCACCTCCATCTTCGTCCGGCGTTCTCTGAGTAGATGAACGAGGCCAAGTGAAGTGTCTGCGTCACCTTTCACCAAAGCCGAAGTAAGTTCGGCGCCGGATTGAGCTCCCGTTTCGACAACTTGAACGTTCCGTGCTCTTGACCTGTGAGACCCTATGAGACGTAGGGGTTGGGGGCCTAGAGTGATCCACAAGCTGTGGTACAACTGCGTATCCAGTTTGTCTTTGTCCTTCTGGGATTGCACGAGGGGGCATATAGCGTCAGGAGAGTCGGTCAGGGAATGTAAGGGAGAAAGACTGGAGGCTGGTACGATGAGAGCGTAATACCACGGTTTATGGTTAAGAAGACGTCTAGGTGCGTGAGTCCGGTGTAGGAACCGGGGATGGGCTAGTCGTCATGCAGAAATGCAGAAAGGGCTGGGATCTTCAACTAGTTTACGATGGTGAATTCCCAAAGCGAATATAGTTGGATCTTGTCAACCTGGTCTTCTTCATCCTCCACCGTCCTGCTTCAATTTCTTCGCAGTACCAGCAACGGCGCTCAATCCCCCTCCCGCTGTGTATCGCCAGCTCTCCGGCATCCGCTTCGTCCGGTCCATCCAATATTGGTGGGTTTCGCCCTCTGACGAACCCGTCTGCAAGGATAAGAAGCGACGACATCTCGCAGGTCTTCACGGTCTAAATGTTTCTCCTACACCGTCACCACCTGAAGCAGAGCTAGGGTGAGACTCAGAAGGTGAAATTCCATATGCTTTGAGTGCTGTTTCTCGAGATGGAATAGCGACATTTGGTACGGCTGGTAGAGGTACAAATAGAAAACGGTTTGAGAGGAGGGTCCATGTGAGAGGAGAGTCCAAGTGAGATGAAGGGCAGGAAACGATTATTGACGTGTTTATGGGGGTGGTTGGATTACCACCAGACGCGCCTTGGTGAATTCTGAATCTCCAGTATCGTCTGTCCCCATCGAGCCAGAAATGGCTTCACCTGCGGCAGCTTGGTCTGGAAAAGTCTCGCGAAGTCGTTCAGTAGAGGAGTCGCCACGGCGTCATAGTCTCGTGGAGAGTGTAGATTTCAAAGGCACAGATCATCGGGCAGCGGAGTGTTGAAAAAGGCGGCGGATTTCTGCAATCTCCCAGAAGAACAGGATGCTAGAGCTCGGTGAGAGCGGATGTACCCCAGGGGTTGAAGTATTTGCGACCTGTTCGGTTTTGGGGTCTCAGGCGTCGGGCTTCAAGACCTCAAGCTCAAGCGCTCAAGCGCTCAAGACCTGCATTAATCTTCCAATCTTCCATTAGCTGTCTACAGGGCTCAGGCAGGAGGAAGTACGTACGCATCCACCCGACTGAACAGATATGTTTCTTGTCCGGACACGCATTTCAGTGTCTCACACCCGGTAATGACACACACCCATCTCCTCTAGCGAGAGAGCGGTCTGCAAATTTGAAGTTTGGAGGTCAGACAGGACACCTCTCAAAAAAGGCTCCGAGTCCGAGGAGTCACTGAGATGTCGATCCAAAGTGGGATTTGTATGGCTCTGCTTGGTTGAGAGGGTGTCGGTTATTTCCGGTGCCTGAACGCGCCACGGAACTCTTCGAGGATTGGAGGCGCTCTTGAACACTTTCTCAGTCTGCATATGAAGCTGCACAGACATCTTTTGAACGGACATCAGTCTCTGCACCATCACCAACAACGGCTGCACAGATATCAGATGGAAGAAGAAGCGGTGCTTCCTAACCGATCGATCTATCCTCCAACACCCTCTCATTTCCCTATGACACCAGCACGCGTCCTTGCTGGTTTAGCGCCAACGATACTCTCGACACATAATATCAACGCCCCATACTGACGCCCCTCGGCTCAATCGACCAGACATACCGTTGATCAAGGTCTCCTATACCAGTATCCCATTTCACCTTTCAACATTCGTATCGGAACTCGTCTCTTGGCACGCAGCTGCAACAATCCTCAAGATTATTCTTGAAGCGATTCAAATTGGAGATGCAATGGGAGCCATTTCCGCTGCATGAGATGTGCACCTGTTGAGAGAAAGCATAGGAGGAGGTAGTGGCGAGAACACCTTTACGCAAGGCGCTCCAATTGTCAAGCAATAGTTGCAGTAAGTGGGTCCCCTAGCTCTGTACGTCTAACGATACTGAGAAGGAACTTCCGCCAGCTGAACGATGGCTACGTCAAGTTCTTAGGATAAACAATGCCGAAACCTGAGGAAAGGCCAGGAGCAGCAGCCAACGCGGTCACACCATTAACATTCGACACGAAATCATACGTATGTTTCCAAAGTGGACGAAAATATCGTCTTTGGACGTCGCCAGACGAGAGCTACTCGCGAAGCTGGAAAGCCTGGACAGCCCGCGTTTGGCACCGCAAGTTGCGCTCACGCCTGACGGCTGAACGACGAGGACATTTGCTTCAAGAACAGGATTTCCAAAAAGTAAGCCTAGTTTCTCGATTGCTTCGAGAACGGATTTCTGACGACTTTCGTGGCACCAGCATCTATATGCGCCTCTGGGACAACAAATCACTCCGCCGTCCTTACCTCCGCTGGAGGTTTCCTCAATACATCTGGCGAATCCGTGGAACTCTTTCGTTCGTTCGGGCTTCGGTAGGTGGTTTCTATCTGTCTACTCGCAACTTTTCCTGACGTCTGTCCTGTAGTCGAAGGGAGAGTCATGGTTCGCTACACGTACACCCACGGAGCCCTCTCGATGGCATCTCCTAGTCGAATTTCGGGCCACACCACGTCTCGTCGTTCGAATGAAAGAGGAATCAGCGCTAAGGTTCACCAGGCCATAGATGCATGTAGACCTTGACTTTGACGACATCGCTGGGGTTAGGCCTCGTGTGGTTGAATTCGGATTGGCCTATCTTCCTGCAGGGTAAGGTAATTCTACTTGTCCTCCCGAACCGTCGTAGGAATTTGACCAGCCTTCCCTAGCTTTATGTCACGACTCGGGACTAGTGGCGAAAATTCCCGGACATGCTTTCGTCTAATGTTACTTCTGACGGTGAAGACAGATGGGCGAAGGTTATTCGGCATCGTTGAAATATGCGCTGGTGCCTCGACGGACCAAGTAGTGATGATCTTCGAGAGTTGGGAATTGATAAAAGGAACAGATGTAATGGGCTGTCGAAGGTACTCCTGAAGTAATGTACACCTACGATCGCAATACATGGACAATGGAAATAGGTTGATAAATCAGAGCAGGGTGCTATTGGGCATGCGCTGTGAAGACGACCGTCTCTCAAAGTCTGAACTACACCAAAGCTACGGAGGAAAACGAAGGATTACAATAGAATTCCGGAGTAATCATGAGGTATAGAATAAGTGAAAGGTATGAAAGCGCTACCGAGATTCAGATATCTCTAATGCACATATGAAACCCAGCCTTGGAATCCTCTTCTTTGCTCTCGAAGTCACCGGGTAGGGGGACATTGAAACGAGGCTGATTGGCATCCTACTCCCCGCACTGCAAGTTGAAGTTCGACACCACGTTGGTGGGGAAACGACTCGTTGAGTGGCCACGAGAAGTAGAGGTAGAGGGTTGGGGTGAGCACCCAAACCCATGAAAGAAACCACCCATGCCATTGTCAACACTGGAAGGCACGGCGACGGGTGACGTTTCTCCAGTTGGGTCGTAGAAGAGGACGGGTGGGAGGAGATGTGGTACGATCCACCGAGTGACCGACGATGCTTGAATTTTGTCCATCTACCGAGGCTTGAGTACGTTGAAGCAACTAAAGCTGCAGAATGGTCGCATTCGCTGTTGAGAATTCTGGGTTTGACTCCGTTCCAAAGTGTGATGGCAGGAAGTCCTACCATGCCAATGTGAAAGATATCAAGCTAATTCACCGGACCTGGACCTCATCTATACAGGCTTGGATCTTACGAGCAACCTAGAACCCCCAGTTGCTCTTAAGCTTGTGACCAACCCGAGTTGCTAAGGGTAACCCGCTCTGCCTTGAGGCCTCTGCCATAACACGAAGCCGTTACTTGCGAGTAAATGTGGGGAGAGGGGCAAATCGGCGTAGTAGGACGTGGCTCCATCTTGGATGGGAGGACAGGGGCGAAGATGTAGCAACTGCGGTAGAAGAAGTATGGGTAAGGCAGATGTCTGGGATGTCAATCTCTGTGGAGAGAAAATCCCAGACTCTTGCTTCTTGTAATTAGATGAGCGAGGGAGCGACGAAGGGAAGGAAAAGACTCACTTGAACTTGTCTCATTTCCGGAGGGCTTTCAAACGAAGAGCCAGATATGAAAGCGTATACTAGGCTCAATTCATCAGTGGTGTCGGCCTAATAAACTCGTGGATTTTTGTTACAGACGTCATCTCTGCAGAAGTCCTTCTAGTCAACAGTTGGACTGCACTCGCACTTGTTAGTTCATGTTTCCATTCTTGAGGCAGATGCATGAACGCGGAGGTTGAAAGCGAGAAACACTCAAGGATCCAGACGCGTCTCTCCTTTCGTGAACACCATGCATGTCTCTCAGGCTAGTTTGATAACGCATCCTCGAATTCTTCAGAGAATGTTGCCACAAAATGGCTTTTGATACTCAGAGGTTCACCGCTACTCAAAGCTCTCCTAACTGTCATTCACCCCTCAATTCGTGCATAATAGCGGATAACGCTCTTTGCTCCATGCTCCCACTTCGCCTAACAAGTCAAATCATCGGTCAAGACCTACTACGCTAGCACGACACCCTCTGTCGTCGACTTTGGCATCAGTACCTGCTCCTGGACAATTATCCGAAACATCCCAAAAAATGACCTTGTCAAAACGATCAACAATGAAACTGCTCTCAAAGGGGTCGAAAGGTGGTGTTGGCGAAAGTTTCCCTGCATGAAAAACATCAACTGCCAGCATACGCCCCATTATGCTTCCTACCTCTTCACCGAAATTCAAAGCAAGATTCTTTCGAATGGGTGCATCTACGACACATCCACCACACCTGCATGGAAAGAACGGGGTGGTCGGTGAAGGGCAGCCGGTAGAGCTGTTACGCCATGGCATTTACTCGAGTCGGTTGGTTGCTCAGAGAGGGAAAAGCCTGGCGTTCAGCTTGGACCTTGCCACCGGGAGAGCAGTGTACTGACTGAGCGGGAAAGGGAAAGTAAGCCGATGTATTCATTACATTAGAGATGTGATTGATTGACATTCGTGTCACAGGCGTGTATCTCCTGTACATCGAGATTTCAATTCGACGAAGCCTCCGCTGGCCTCTTATGTACACTTGTCGGAATCCAGTTGGAATTCCACCATTGAGCAACGTCGTCGGCTTGAATATGGGTACGTGGTCTCTGCCCGTGAACTCATGCCCCCTCTGATAACGTGTTTGTGTTCAGGGGAGGAAGCGCTATGATACTCTTGCAGGCGTCCACTGGATGACGTACCACCTATCTTTATTAGGAAACGCTGGGACGTCGCGTTTTCAATTTGTCGTTTGAAGCCTTTGGCTGCACTTGCGATTTCGCCGAAGTTCACAACCTGGCAAATGTCGTGACACCTGTAGATCTTGGAGAGACCACTTGGCATCGCCAAATTGAGGTATAACCTGGTTGAAGGACCAAGCAAACAAGGATCTTCTGAGCTCTGGAGATCATTCGGAATGTACATAGTATTGAAACAACGATATAGGATGTCGAGGTTATTGATAAAGTAGTAACATTTATACGAGATCGTCGTGTATACACGATAGTGGTAGAAAAGGTCCAGTGTTTCGAAAGAATACACCGGAGCTACAGAGAAAACGAGGGGAAACGATGACACGAGGGACAGAACTCGTAAGTATAGAAAGCGCGCGCCGAGACTCAGATACCGTAGTGAACGAAAGGAACCCAGCTCTGAAATCCCCTTCCTTGCTTTCGAAGCTCCGCTGTTGCAAGATGAAGGCTATATGCAGCATCTCTTACATCTGGAGGCTTCGCCTTCCCGTTCCTGAACAGGTGGCCATAGAACACATCGGCGACAATAGGTGCATCATAGTCGAATATAGACCTAAATTCAGGATTAGGATGAGCAACAATAGACAACGTGAAATGTCAATCGACATACCACATCGTACCGACAACACTCCTAAAGCCAGCGAACATCATCGTAGCGACAAGGTTGAGTGATTCATCCGGTCGGTCTTTGTCGCCTTTAGCAGTCTCGCAGGCACTAAGATATGCCAAGGCGGCAGTGTTGGAGGTCCGGCAGTCCTCGATCAGCTTCGACATGGTCAGCCTGCCTCCGCTGAGCAAGAGAGCACTCTCCAGCGGATCGTCCAGATTTTGCGCTCCATGGCATCCGAAATGAACAATTGATGATTGTTGGATATCGGAGATGACATCCTCGACCTTGTTTCGAGTATTCTTCGTCCCAACACGCGAGATGAGCTGGTTGGGATCTGGCACATGGGCTTTGATGCACAGCAATTCCTGTTTAGCAGCTGGAAGGGGTTCTCCGCCGGATGCTTCAGGCTCAATGATAGCTGTGATCTTGCAGTCAGGAGAGATCTGCGGCAGGGGATGCAGAAGATCCTGTGGGGAAGTGATGTACGAAGATACTGCATATTGGATGAGGCAGTCAATGGGCTTCTTATCGTCCGAATATAGGCCGGCGGCATGGATAGGAAGGGATGCAAAAGCACCAGATGGACACCACCAAATTCGAGTTGGTGAATCTGTCTATAGCGAAAGCTTTGAGCACCGGCAGCCAGATTCATTGTTGAGAACGTACCTTTTGTAATCCTAATGCCATGACCACTGGGTAAATTGCCTTCTCCCACAAAGCCTTCAAAACAAATTGTAAAATATCGTCGCATGTAATGGAATCTCCTTCCGTGTCTTTGTGGACATCTCGAAGCATAAACTCCTCGAGGTCCGTGATTACGTTGCGGGATTCAGGCTGGGAGTTCTCCATCGACATCAACTCGCCGTGTAGAGTCTTGTGCAAGAAAATGTTGAGAGCTTGTAAGTATGATTTTTCAATGTTGGGCAGAGGGACATGCTCCACGGGGTTCACATCCTGCATAATCAAGGCATCGCATCCAAACCGAGATGCACTGAGGAAGACGATAGGGCCTCTGTGCGCCGCTAGCTGTAATGATGGAAATGAGGGCGGTAATAGAAAGTTTTCAAACCCGGGAAGCCTCCGAATTTCATCAATGACTTGACCCCGCTCACTGGCCAAGTTAGAGAGACTACTGATGCCAATTTGTCTAGTGACTTGCACATCAGATGCTGGATTCATGTTATATCGCTGTTCAGGAATATATGACGCTTGCTCCAGGGCTTTAGAGATATCCCTGTATCTCTGGGCGAGATTTGGGTCAATGGCGGCAACTTCGTCAACCGCAGTGCGTAGTTGGAGGGTTTGCGACCAAAATGTAGAACGACCGGTAGACAAAACGACAACAGCGTTATCGAGGTCATTCTGGCTGATGGCCCATTGTGCTGCATCCCCAACAACTCCCTGGCTATGTTCTAGCACATCACTTCGCTGCTTGAGTGTGAGATCAATGGAAGCAAGCAGTGGAAGGAGTTCCAGCACATAGAGATATGCATTGAGGGCTGTGGACGGTCGATGTGCACGAGCAGAGACAGCCCAGTACTTTGTTATCTTGAGGCGCTCAAGCAGGGAACCTGTCTCATATCGGGAAGCAGATTCAAAGGAATAGAGAGCTTGTTCTAGATCTGTGTTATCATTGGTTTGACGATAGCGAGTGAGATGCAAAACAGCAAGATTGTTGAGTGTTTTGGAGCGATCTGGGTGAGGGGCAGGGTGGAGATCGAGTGCTTCTTGGAGTAGAAGGATAGACTGATCAAAGTTTTGAGAGGATCCCTTCTGCTCAAAACAGTGTGAAAGTGCAGCTGCCAGGTTGTTGAGTGACATGGAGCGATCTGGATGAGGGGGAGGAAGGAGATCCAGTGCTTCTCTGTGCAGTAGGATGCATTCCTCAAGGTCCTGGAATGCTCCCTTCTGGTCAAAACGGGTGGAAAGTGAAGCTGCCAGGTTGTTGAGTGATGTAGAACGATCTGGATGAGGGGGAGGTCGGAGATCCAGTGCTTCTCGGTGCAGTAGGATGCACTCCTCCAGGTCCTGGAATGCTCCCTTCTGTTCAAAGCGACGTGAAAGTGCAGCTGCCAGGTTGTTGAGTGACATGGAGTGATCTGGATGAGGGGGAGGCCGGAGGTCCAGTGCTTCTCTGTGCAGTAGGATGCATTCCTCAAGGTCCTGGAATGCTCCCTTCTGGTCAAAACGGGTGGAAAGTGAACGTGCCAGGTTGTTGAGTGATGTAGAACGATCTGGATGAGGGGAAGGGAAGAGATGGAGTGCTTCTCGGTGCAGAAAGATGGACTCCTCCAGGTCCTGTAATGCTCCCTTCTGCTCGAAGCGACGTGAAAGTGCAGCTGCCAGGTTGTTGAGTGATCCAGAGTGATGTGGATGAGGGGGAGGTTGGAGATCCAGTGCTTCTTGGTGCAGGAGGATGCACTCCTCAAGGTCCTGGAATGCTCCCTTCTGGTCAAAACGAGTGGAAAGTGCATCCGCCAGGTTGTTGAGTGACAAGGAGCGACCTGGATGAGGGGGAGGTTGGAGATCCAGTGCTTCTCGGTGCAGAAAGATGGATTCCTCCAGGTCCTGTAATGCTCCCTTCTGCTCGAAGCGACGTGAAAGTGCGGCTGCCAGGTTATTGAGTGACATGGAGCGATCTGGATGAGGGGGAGGGAGAAGATCCAGTGCTCCTCGATGCAGCAGGATGCACTCGTCAAGGTCCTGGAATGCTCCCATCTGCTGAAAACGACTGGAAAGCGAATTCGCTAGGTTGTTGAGTAATCCGGAGCGATGTGGATGACTGGGAGGGAGGAGATCCAGTGCTTCCCGGTGCAGCAGAATGGCGTCCTCTAGGTCTTTGAATCCTCCCTTCTGCTTGAAACGAGTGGAAAGTACATTGGCCAGGTTGCTGAGTGATGTATGGTGAAGTGGATGAGGGGAAGGTCTTAGACCCAGCGCTTCTTGATACAAAAGAATGCTGTCCTCCAGGTCTTGGAATGCTCCCTTCTGCTGGAAACGATAGGCAAGGGTGTTAGCTAGATCGTTGAGCCACACAGCACGATCCGGGTGATGACGTGACCCCAGTCTGAGTCCTTCCCTGTTAAAGGCAATGCTGTCTTCCAAGTCTTTGAAATCGCCCCTCCATTCAAAACGAGTCCAGAGTGCAGTGGACAACCCTTCCAAAGTTGATGATCGTAGTGGATGAGGCTGCACCCGGCACGATAAAGAAGCCATTAGATGATCGATTGCCTCGTCCAATTGTTGCAGCTGTGACATTTCGACCACACCTTCCGCCATCTTCGTGCCGATTCTGTACAACTCATATCCCTTCTTGTCTATTGCCTGCGCCTTCCCCATACAACCCACCGCATCCATTACTCCTGTCTCATCCCCGCATTCCGTAGCTCGAATCCATCCAATATGTGCCAAAGCCGCGAGCGAGATGTAGCCGAGGGCCACATTGCCACTACAAAGGTATTCTGCTTCACAAAATTTGTTGGCTGCATAAGTCAAGTCCAGCTCTCCGACACCGTTGAGGTACTTCATGATGAGTGCATTTCCTAGCAGAGTGAGAAGTTCGGCTTGTTGGAGGACTCGAATGCCTTTGGTGTACAGTCGGATAGACTCCTCCGCAATCCAGATTATGTCGTCAAAGGTGGCAATGTCGATACCCTGTCGACATTCATCTATCAACTGGATGGCACATTGTACTCCCTCAACCTGTTCAATGTCTTGACCCGTAGTCTGGATGGTATCCGATGAGCTATTATCATTCCTGTGCATTCCCCCACTTACCCCTTTCGCAACAACGAGACAAGTCCCTTCCTCATGAAAAAAGCAATTTCCCAGGTCCTGGATATGTCCAAAGAAGCTATACCGCGTGAGAAGTGCCCTTCGGAGATGATGGAGCAGTATTGAGCGCGCTTGCTCTGAATGGGTTTCATTTTCGAGTTCGCATTGTAAGAGAGAGATGGCTGTCTCGAGAGGAAGAACGTTAAGGTCATCCTGGACTGTTGCCACGAGTCTCTTGAGGGTATGCAAGATCTCTTCAATGGCTTCATCGTCCTCCCGTTGGATGTCTGCCCGGGATATCTCAACGATACTTGAGTAAGCTTTTGAGATAACGAGGAGAGCCTGATCAACGTACATTCTTTGAAGTATGCTGTATATCTATCCCCATCGCCTCCTTAGCCGTGACGACATCTGTTGATGGAGTCGTCAGCTGTGCTTTCTTGTTATCCGCGTTGTCTTGATGGTCATTTTTGCGCTTCCTTGAACCTCCCGGGGCCATAAGGACGAAGTCGCTGTTCAAAGTATCGACATATAACCTCTTTTTCAAGGTCTTCATCGCATCCATACACCTCTTCCACGTTTTGACACCGCACTACTCTTCTTCACACCATCTTCGTCCATGCGTTCTTCATTCCGATAGATAGGCGCTCATCTAATTCAGCTTGCGAATGAGTGGTGTATTGCAGGGGCTATATCGGGCAGACGCACCAGGAACATGAATGCTTGGCCCCAAATCTAGAAGTAGATGCATGAGAGGTCACATCGGCGCGGTCCCTCAGGTTGCACGGTTCGCATCCCCAGGTAGATGTGCCTCATGGTATACACAGCAGGATCCTATGCTAACCGTTAATCCAGCATCAAAAAGAATAGCAGGAAACACGTGTGTACCTCGTGTACACAGCCGTAGCTGTGCCATAGAGTTGAGGAAATGTGTTTTCGGAGAGTGACCCGATGGTAGAAGCGCCCAAGGTAGGATGAGAGCTTACGGGCAGCGCGATGGCCGTGTCGAGAATTACACTTTGTACGACCTTCTTGTCCTTCCGGCTTTGACTGCTGTTGGTCGCAGACAAGCATTTTACAGAGCCACTCAAGGTGTTGAGCGCGAAGGGAGAGAAGCAAGCACAGCCCCAGGCTTGCGCCTCTCCCATTCTGAGTTTCGATCTTGGCTTATCTTGACGCTGGACCACCGCCATCGATTCGGCATAATGCTACAATTGCATATTACTGGATCTTCTGAGCAGTGAGTCCTGTGCAAGTGAATCGGTTACGTTGCAAATTCGAGTCAGTGAACGTAAGAGCATGGATGGATGACCCACCTGGTCTTTAGCCCATGTGAATTGCCTCCCTCACTCGTATATATTACTTTCGGTGGAAGATTCACATCATTTGAAGTTCAAGATGAAAGTGCTGCCCAGAGCCGTAGAGCGTCCTATTTACCCTCTCTGTGAGGAAAAAGTGCGTGTATGAAGGTTCGAAACTCCCAAATTTGGCAAGGATTCTGGTATTTACGGCAATCGTGTACATTAGCGGGGCGCTGTCGTAGGGAGATTCGAGAAGTTTGGCAAATTTCACAGGCATGACGTGCTCAAAAGCGTCCTACTCGCATTAATATGGGAATACCAAACGTCATCCACCTCTTGAACAACCTACAGAGAAATAGTATAGTCCTCGTGAATGAATTGAAGCGACCATCCTCTCGGCTTCCCGCTACAAAGTATTCCTCCCTCTCAACCGCTAACATTCGAGCCATCCTCCAAAGCTTTCTTCACTGCGGCTTCATTCCGCTGACCCGGCGGATAGAATGTGTCCCTTTGCCACCAATGGTCCTCAATCTGTTAAGGCTGCAGGAGATCGCGAGTCAGCATCAAGCACACGTGGAAGGCGAGAAAACTAGATACTGACCCATTGGCCCACCAAGCCCACTCCCCTCGTTCAATACGCCCTCAACAATCACAACCGCCCAGTAGCCATAACACTATGCAAATCCGCCGCCTCTCTCTCCTCCGCCAAACCCACCACACCGCGTACCGTCCACTGTCCACCCCCCCTCCACCAATGCTCTGCTCGCATTCAAACTCTCCACCTTCGCGAGCTTTTCAAATACCTTTGCCCTCTCCTCAAAATGAACAACAGCCTCCCAGCTCTGATCCCCTTCTTCCGCTCTGAACCATATGGAGTGGGTTGTGATAGTTGCTGAACGAGGCTCGAGGGATTTTCAGACTCTTGTGCGTATCTCTCGGCATCCCAAAGCACCCTATCTTTGAACCCCGTTGTGGAAGAGGAAGCTCTGGATTTGAATAAGAGGCCTTTGAGGTGAGGGACCGTCGACGTCAGGCGAATACGCTGGGATGAAGGGAGCTAAGCGGTGAGGGCCTGGTGTCCGGACTCGTTTGGGGGCCATCTCTGGACTTCCTCCATCCACTAAACAGGCGACACGTGGTGTAGGTATGGGAGGAGCTGGTTTGGTAGAACGGGTTTCCTGGTTATCGAAGTATTAGACAACTTCAGCAGTTGCTTGAAACCCAGGAGGAGGGTGTTCTGAAGCCTAGCACCATCGGATGAGTGCTAAACGCCTCTTTGCATTCGCCTTCATTTTCGTCTGGCTTTCCAAGTAGCTGCGCGATGTCTGCGTCGTCTTTGATGACAGCCCAGGCAAAATCGACCTTGGATACAAGAGGGTCATGTTCTTTTTGTCAGGTCTGTCATCAAGAGCGGGAGTTGGGATATCCAAGAGTGCGAATAATTGTCGACGTATTCGACCACATCGGTGCCCAGCCCGGCGTCGTCTTGTTGGGGTTGGACGACGGAATTCGGAGAGGTAACGAGCGCTACGTAGGTGTAAAGACGAAGAGAAGGAGGATTGGTGTGGAAGGAGAGAGGGATCAGTGCAAGGGTTGTGGATAAGGAGCATAATTGGGCCTATGGGTCTGGTGTAACGGACGTGGTCGAGGTCGACCAGGGGAGCAACAAACCCGTTCCGCGAGGCAGATGATCTGACGATTGATTAGCAAACGGTGACGGACGTCTGCCACTGCAAAAGTTTTGATTTCGCCTTCTCCGTTCCTCCGCCTTCTTCCTTTTGTCTCTTGTGAGCACTGACAATGAGGCTCCATTCCTCTCCGCCTTCCTGTAACCCAATTCTCCAACTTGAACTTCCAGTCCATCCAGTCCTCGCGCGAATAGCAACCTTCATAAGGGTGGAAGCGGGTACGTCATGGGATGTCGAGAGCATCTTCTGCATCACCAGAAACGGAATCCAAGGTGGCAGCAGAAGTCAAATGCTATCTTCCTTGGGCATTTCTCTGGGAGTGGGGACAACAATGTGTGAAAGCGCAGCTAGCAGGAATCTAGGTGGGGCCTAAGTGAAGCTGGTGAAGAATTCGAGTGTGAAGAGGGGTAGGAAGCGGTACTGGAGGTCTTTATGGTCGTAGGTTGGCGACCGCTAGACTCGTCTTGGATAAACGACGTCTCCGGTACCGTCTGTCCCATTTGAATCAGAGATGGCTTGGCTTGGGGCTTCTGTCACCAGTACCATCGAATGGGGTGGAGAAAGGTCGAAGAGGAGGGCTGCTGGCAGCAAAGGCGGCCCTGTAGAGTGTTCTCATGCACGCTTCCAGTAGATCCCGTACAGTGGAATGGGATGTCAACTTCCTCTCCCGGAAAGAGTCAGTGGGTGGCTGCCAGTGGAATGCGAGGGCGAGCCTTGTTTATGGCCAAGAGTCCTACATTTATTATTCAGCGACTGTCTACGGAGCCCGTGAGGCAAGGACTTGCCTCAATGACCGAAATAATCAAGCTCTCTTAGACCTGATATGAAATTAAATGTCTTACATTCAATGGTCAATATAACGAGGTACTCACATCGATATCTTCTCCATGGCCAGATAAGTTTGAAGGCTAGGCGGATTCAGCCTATGCTCTGAGCCACCCCACAAACACGCGTATGGTCAAGCATTTAGTAACCATTGACCGTCCACTGGCCGAACGGTCATTGCCTGTACAACGCTAGAGCCTGTATTTCCACATTTTGTGAAGGAAGGGATCCAACCCTAGCTTGAGGTTACCCCAAACTAGATTTCGATTTCAACAAACAAGTGTCAATACAAAGCGAATCCCCGGGCCATTCAATTCCAATTCAATACGGTAACCTGCTCTGCCACAATCATTTGTCTGTTAAACATACATTAAAGATAACTCAATTTCCGTTCTTCATTTCCATCATCTAGTCAGAGTTTATTCAAGAACCACTCAGCAGCGGCCTTGAATGCTCCCTCTTTCCCAGCCTTAATCTCCGGCTTGCTCAAATCACCACGGACAGCGAAGCCATGAGTACAACCAGGGTAGTACTCGCGCTTATATCCGGGCTTGTAGTCCTTGAAGATTTCGTCGGCTTGAGCCTGCGCCTCTATGGGGAACTGAGTGTCGACTTCACAGCTGTTGATTAAAAGAGGGGTGGAGGATTTCTCGACGTATGTCTACGGAGGCAACATCAGTTTCGAAGTCGGAAATTCTCCTAACGAGGTGGAGGCATACCTTGAGATCTTCGGGGGACTTGAGGAGAGAAGGATGGGAGACAACGGCTACTTTGATCTCGTTCTTGAAGGCGAGATTGAAGACGTAACGGCCTGTCAGCTATAGGTTAATCCTCTATTCTCTTTCGGTTGAGATCCAAGCTTACCTCCGAAACAGTAACCAGTAGCACCGAACTCGTTGACACCCTGTTGCTTGAGGAGGTTGATAACCTTGTAGAGGGATGCCTCTGTCACATCCGCTCCATGCTTGCTAAGCCAGGCCATCAAGTCGAAGTTGCTCTAAGCCCTAGATCAAAAACCTCCTGGAAGGACGATAAGATGTTGGAAGGCTCACCCCGGGATTTAAAGCATCGGCGGGAATGGGGTCCTTGTTAAGGTAGTCGACTAAGATGGTCTGCAGATTGATTGGCTCAGTGAAGATCGCCAGCTTTAGGGATGGGTATTGCTCACCTTAAAGCCGTTTTTAGCAAAGTCGTCAGCCAGGAGCTGCAAAAATTTGGATGTATTAGTCAAAATCTGTGAATTTTGATTCAGAAAACTTGCCTGATTGTTGGGCAGAGTCACTCCGAAGACGTCAGGGAGGAACAAGAGGACCTTGCCCTGATCGTAATCGCCAGAAGGTGTTGCAACATAACATTCGACGCCGCTGAAATCCTCGAATTTGCCCTGTGGAGTACCTTCATGGGTAACACCTGGTAGATGGAAGAGTTGCGAAATGAGATAAGATCAATTCGCTGCGATTAGATGCAACTTCGTATTGAATCTAGCTTCGAGCTCACCAGAAATGCAATTCTTGCATAAACTCATTGTTTTAAAGTGTTAGAGGTCGAGATAATAAGAAGAACGCAAGAAGTGGGTTGTTTGTGTTTGCGAAGTCTCCTTAGCCAAACCTTTTATCTGAGAATCGTAGCGTCATGGGATCTATTTTGGTCCCGCCTATCATGTAAGCGCCTTTGCGTCAGTGGTGGTCAGCGCTAATGACACGGGTGAGTTTCCGGTTCTTGCAGAGACGCAACGATACTGTGAAGCCCTTGCTGATCGACTTGGTCATGCCAAGGGCTTCATTATAGATGAGATGGTTATCCTGACACGAGGGTTGTAGGACGAGGTACCAGCTCCCAATGAACGACGCGACATGTGCAAATAGTGGGTGATATTCATCTATATCCGTCGTCTCTCAGGCTGAATCGCACTCCCACCGGGTCTACATCCGTGTTATCTCGCAGCGCAAGTATTTTTCTAGCATCGCCAGCACTCGATACCGTTACAGACCGTGGCCGAACTTGAACTTGAACTTTGAATAGCCTTCGGAACCAGCAAGTTATCGGCTTTCTTCGGCGTTCATCAGAATGGTTTTGACCTTTGTTCGGACGACAGCTCGAGCATCCACCTCCTGTCGAGCAATCCAGCTGGCGCCAATGTATCACGCCCACGGTTGGGGTGAGCACAACAATCCTCGTGGATACAGAAAGCGAAAAATATCCAAGTCGAATCAAGGGAGATCCCCGAACTGTACAGAACTCCTAGGTTTTCGTTAGAGATCCGCACATATATTTATACAAGGCAATGTACCGATGCACCCCGCTCTTGAATGCAACCCGTTCGACTTGTAGTGGGGTATTTCTCTATCAGTTCGGCCTGATGAACGTTGTGAAGGCTAGAGAGGACCTGACTCTAGACGACATTTATCGCCTCAAACCCTTTGCTCCGGATATCTGGAGCAAGATATCCGATCCGTGGGAAACTTCAAAACGCAGACCGAACCGTCATCTGGACTTCTAACACAAGACCTACTTGGTCCAGTCCATCATTTACATCCTCAATGACTGTCGCATGGATCCTCATACAGCTGCCTCTCTTTCTCCGCTGTTCTCAATCAAACATATCAGACATCTCAATGAAAGCATCCACATGACAGCCAACTTCTCTGACTGAATGAAGTTGTTTGGTTCGGCACGACAGGACCGAGTGCTTTGGTCAGGGGAGGACTGCGTCTATCTTCTTCACAACAACCATGTCTGATACGGAGAACAACACGTTGGTCAAGTCGATATCGGCCATTATGGCTCTTGAATACGTTCTTGCAATGAACAATGACATGAGTTCCAACCATCAAGCTGACGGCAATTCCCAATATGTGGAGAGGAACGCGACAATGCTTGGATCCATGCTCGGGGCGGAAGAGTTGGAAGCAGAGTTTAAGCGCTTGCAGGAAACAACGCAAGAAACAACGCAAGCGCCCTCATCCCATGTAATGGTTAGCATCCTCGATAATATACTGGAATCTGAGGAAGACGTAATCAATGGCGGTCATGGTGGCCTCTTTGGGAATGGCGCCCAGAAGTATGAAGTTGGCCTCTCTCTTCTGTAAGTGACTCGAACTCTCCGTTGAAACTCCCGCTAAGAAAGCATTAGGTCTATCGCAGACTCTTATTACGCACAACGCAAGTATGCTCTTGCTGCTGGAGTCCTTTATCAGGTTTGCCGCTACCTGGTTGGACATACTTTCAAATTTCCCCATGGTGACTTCGGAGTCGCATGCCCAGGCTATAGCGGTCTAGATGAACAATGCCGTTTTGTCGCCATGGATTGCTGCCTAAGCCTGGCCGATAGCTTCCTTGCGCAAATGGCGAGCCTACCCAATGTAACGTTTCATCCTGAAGCAATCATCACCTCACGGCTCACCTATATTACCTAGTGCCTCATGTGGTTGGAGGAGATCACCGTAATCTTCAAGAACCGGAGATACGCACTTTCTGAACCATGGAGATATCCAGGTAAATATTTTGACGCTCGTTTGAAGCAACATTACTCAATTTCAATCGTAGATTGGTTTCTCTATGCAGGCGCTCTGATGCCGACACCAACAGCTCTGGCTTTCGCTGACTGCCTGCTCACTCAAGCAGAGCTGTTCTTCGAGATAGGGAATAGCTCAGCATATCAGCATAACCTCATCATGGCTCTCCGCTGCTTGTTCACAATTCACCCAGATTCAATCCAACCGGGCAGCGGAAGGAAGCAAATGCTCGAAGGTCGACTCCAGAAACACCGTGATACTGCCAACGCGCTGACCATCCGTCATCCGGATCCCAATTCAAATACTCGATACAAGATTGTGGATCCAATGCTCCAGGTTCAGGGAGCCTGGAAGAAGCTACCGCTGACGGTGGAGAAGCCTGTCGGGAAATCCACTTGTTATCCCTTTATCTGGCGAGGTAGGTCATCAGAATTTGGGGCAACGAATAATGACACTAATATACATTCACCACCAGGATACGTGTACGCCGCTCGTGGAAGGCTTGCTTCTGGGATTGACAAGCGGCCCGATCCGCATACACTTCATCGTTTGAGCCTGAGTCGGCTCGATAAATGGGAGTTTGTCACTAAATGGCCCGTTGTTCGGGGAGAAGGGATTCTCAATCGAATGTGCATCTACAACGACAAGATGTATGCGTTCTCAGGACATCCAACAATGGACGTCTTGGATCTCGTTACCAACAAGTGGAAATCCCTGAAGACAACGTATAAATCCAACACGACCGACAGAGTCGCAGGCATAGACCCCATATGGCCGTGGCCTAAGCGGTCTTGTGGAGATACGGCCCAGCATATTATCGGCGACAGACTGTTCGTGTTTGGCGGACTCAATGGACGCTGTCTGGTCGGATGCAATTTGTTGATGGAACTCAACTTGAAGACCTTAAAGTGGCGCAGACTTTCTGGCTTCCCAGTTGCGTTGGAGTTCCAAGACCCTCGCTTACCTGGTCCAAGAAGTGGTAGTGCGTCGTGGGTCAGTAAGGATCAGAAGCGTATCTACATATATTCCGGCACTTGCAATAAACAACGACCGATATGGGAGAACAAGTATGGCCCGCCTGATCGACCATGGATGTATGATGATCTATGGAGTTGGGATATTGAACATGGAGGGTGGCGTGAAGAAAAGTTGTATGGTAATCTGCCTGCCCCCAGGGCTTCTATGGGATATGTTTTCGTAAGTCCTCGAACGTTACCTAGAGAGATCTTGCTGACGGAGTCCTTCCCCCGCGTTCTAGAGTACAAAGCTGGACAAGTTGGTCATATTTGGCGGAGGAAACCAGACCTGTTTTTCCGTTCCCGGCGATGTATCAGCCCTTCGGTCTGTTTTCTATGCTGATACATTTCTGTGGAATCCACCGTTGGACACCAGCTCGGAGCATTTTGCCAAGATGGGCTATTGGCAACAGGTTCAGACTGTGGGCTTTCCCACATATCGCTCTCATACGCATCTCCTCGAGGACCCAGATACAGGCCTTATCTATCTCTATGGAGGGAATGTCCTTGGCGATACCGTCCCGTCAAAGAATCACACTGAAGCCCAACGTAGCAAGAAAGCGACTTATGAAACCCCAATGGCAAAGACATGGTCTGCCATACCGGAACTGGTTGAAGCCTTAGGATTTGGGGAGATGGCTAAGAAATCATTCACATGCGAATTCGAGGAGCTCTGGAGGCTGCATGTTGATGCACCTGGGGGTGACTTCGAATGCATCGACATGGAGGATGAAATACGGACCGCCACTCTTGGCCCATGGCAGCGATGTTTCCAATGTCGTCAAGCTGGGTTCTGGAAGAAATGTGGAGGTTCGTATCACTGTTCCCAAGATGGTTATGATTTTACTGATATTCTTTCGGCTCAACAGGCAGCTGCGATGGGAAGGCTTTCTTTTGTGGTGTGGACTGTCAGGGAAAGGGTTGGGTTGAACATAAACAGTTTCATGGGTGCAAGAAGCGGAAGACATCCAACGCGAGTGATATTCGAATTATCTCCTAGGTGTTCAGGGGCGTCTCTACCTGTCACGACTTGCTCATCGACCTATCTACTTGGATAAATTGATTCAATATTGTTTTTCAACGTCTTGGAAGACGGCTTGGCACGATATGTTTGCACGATATGTTTCGAGTCAAACTGTCGTTCTCACGAGGGATAGGGAATACGGGTTCAGTGGAAGCTCAGGATTCCAAGGGAAACGTCACGAAAGTACACAGACTGAGATAGCAATTCAATCTTGCATATGTATTTCCGAGTCTCTTTGAACTCAGCACTAGTCGCAGTGACACGATGATAGCTTGAACAGCGTGGGAATTCGCGACCATTGACAATGAGCAAGTTCAAGTTGATCAATTCATTGGTTTCCCCGCTGAAAGTTCTGTCATAGACGTCTGGTCGTTTCTGGGTGACCAGCTCAATACCCCTCAACTACGCTCAAACGAACTTCTCATAGTGGGGTCCGTAGTACACCTCTACTTTCACTCAATCACATCAGAAGAATACATCCTAGAGGTTCACATGACGGGCACTGCCTCGAAGCGAATGTATTGGCTTGCCACGACAGGCTTATATGCAGATAAGGAGGATTGTGCTAAAGCTACACTCTAAACAACGATGATTGGTGACTCGGATGCAGAGCGAATTGCACTCTTCAAATCCATTGCAGAGGCCAAGTATGCCGCAGCGGCTATGGATGTAAATCGAGCTCCTGGAGGCAAACTTCCGCAGGTATCGACGATTGGGAAAGAACAGATGCACAGTCAGATCCAGTGGGCGATAACACAACTTCAAGCAGGAGCTGGTCTAGGCGGACTTGCAAACGTACCTCCTTGTCAGAAGGAGAAAGCGGGATATGATCGATTGTGGGTAAAATGTATTCCATTTTCGCCTTGCTGGACTGACGACAATGAAGACAAACAGTGACTTCTTACTACCTACAACGCAATTTTGCGCCTGCAGCTGTGATTCTTCGACAGATTGCAGAGCAACTAGTAGGTGAAAAGCGACGTTTCCCTCAAGAGGACTTTGGACTCGCGAACGAGGGTTATAGCGATTTGGATGAAGGCTGCCGTATTCTCATGATGAGGTGCTGCCACATTCTAGCCGATGTGGTGTCCTTCCAGACAAGAGAGCTATCCGACGTGAGTATACAATGTTGTTCAGTCCAGCGTCTCGACAATCAAACTGACACCCTTTTCTCAGCGTCTTACTTGGCTTGAAGAGGTCATGGTGGTTGTCAAGAATAGGCGATACAGACTCCCACAGCCCCACCAGTATCAAGGCAAGCCCAACCTCTCTGACACCATGGATCACATTTCTGAACACTTGATACTACAGACTGGATGCAATTCGCTGGCGTGATGATGCCATTGCCCACTGCTCTGTCACTTGTCGACTGTTTGCTTCACCAAGCTGAGGTGTTCATAAAGATAGGAAATAGCTCGGCGTACCAGCATGTCATTATAATGGCTCTCCGCTGCCTCCACACGTTATTTCCCATGCAAAAGGAAGGGCCACTTTGGGAAAAGAGGATGTGGCTTGAATCCCGTATCGAGGATCAGCGCAAAACCACCAACGCTGTGACATTGCGCCATCCAGATCCCAAGTCGGATACACGATACGTGATTATGGACCCTACAATCCAGATCCAGGGGGCATGGAAGAAGCTACCGATGACTGCAGAGAAGGTTACCCACGACGGCGGCAGATCCAACTCTCGTGCCTTTATTTGGCGAGGTAGGTCACTGGGTTAACAAATGGATTACGCGTATTAATCAAATATCCAGGATACATCTACGTCGTTGATAGTCAACTCGCACGTGCATTGGGAAAGCGACCTCGACCTTCCACGATACGGCGTATCAACCTGAAGCGACTTGATAAATGGGAAGATGTAGCGAAGTATCCCGCTGTACGAGGGGAGAATATCCTCAACGACGTGTGCATCCTCGATGACAAGATGTACACCTTTGTAGGACATCCAATCATTGACGTCTTTAACCTCGTCACCCGCAAATGGACAATACTGAAGACAACGTATAAATCTACGTTAGCAGATCGACAGGCCGGGCTGGATCCCCTATGGCCATGGGCCCTACAATCATCCGTCGGCACAAATCAACATATTATCGATAATCAGTTATTTGTTTTCGGTGGCCTGGACGCAAAGTGTCTCACTGGATCCAATTTACTGATGGTACTCGACCTCAAGACTCTGAAATGGCGGAGATTAGGTGGTATCCCTCATACGACAAAAATCCACGATCCACGCTTACCTGGCCCAAGATCTGCGGGAGCATCATGGGTCAGCCAGGACAAGAAGAGGATCTTCGTATATTCCGGCGTCTGCATGCAGGAGCGACCGCTCGGGGAGAATAAAAACGGCCCACCTGGTCGTCCATGGACTTACGATGATCTATGGAGTTGGGATATCAAAGGCGAGAAATGGCGCGAAGAGAAAATATACGGCAACTTTCCCGCCCCTAGGGCTGATATGGGATATCTTTTTGTAAGTCTTATCCGCGAAAAGGCTCCCCGGAAAGATTCTGATTATATTATCCTCACATTTCAGAGTACAAAGCTGGATAGACTTGTTGTGTTCGGTGGACTCAACCAGACATGCTTTGCTGTTAACGGAGATTCAGAAGTAATCCAGTCCATATTCTATGCCGACACCTTTATGTGGAATCCACCAAAGGACGGCAGCTCTAGCACGATGTCCAAGATGGGTTACTGGCAGCAGGTTCAGACCATCGGGTTTCCCACATATCGTTGTAGCTGTCGTCTTCTTGAAGACCCCGACACCGGCAACATCTATCTCTACGGAGGGATGGTCGAGGGTGACACCATTCCCTCGAAGAATCACACTGAAAATCAACGCAGAAGGAAGGCGACGTATGAAACTCCACTTGCCGAAAGTTATTCCCAGTATTCACAAGTCCTCAAAGAAATCGGCATGGAGGATTTTGCTCGAAAGTCGTTCACCTGCGAATTCGAGGATCTCTGGAGGTTTCATGTCGATGTACCCGGTGGTAACTTCGAATGTATCAACGTGGAGGATGAAATGCGTGCAGCAACGCTTGGCCCGTGGCAACGCTGTTTCCAATGTCGCCAGGCCGGGTTCTGGAAGAAATGTGGTGGTGCGTTTCTCTCTCTTGAAATATCAGGAAGCCAGCTTATCAGTGATTGGCTCGACAGGGAGCTGTGATGGAAAGGTGTTCTTTTGCAGCTTGGACTGTCAGGCGAAGGGTTGGTCTGCGCATAAAAAATTTCATGGGTGTAAGAAACGGGATGTATCCGACGCGAGTAACAACAAGGCGAAAGGGTTGTAATTTAGCTAGTCAACTCTTGAGTGTGTCCTCGAAGCATGAACGAAAAGGATTCAAAAAGTAGATTGTCCAAGTTGTTGCATTATTGCATATTATATTTCGTTCACATATTGGCACCCTGTCGACGGGTCGCACCCGGTGAAAGCCTCACGTACGCGCTCGGGATCTTTCTCAAGGTGAAGAGCCCTGTTGAGTTTATGAGCACCTCGAATGACTGTGACTCTGAGGCTGAGGAAGAGCTCTCGGATCGCCTCCGAAGGCTCTCCGAACCCTGGGAATTTCTTGGCCATTGGCAATTTGAATGAACAGCATGACTTTGACCGTGACCATCATGACGCCCTCCACCAGTGGCCGAACGCCTGGTTATCCCTTCCTACAGGTTTCTGCTGTTGCTCACTTGTCAAATCTTTGCTGATTGCACGTCGTTCTCGGGCAAAGAAGCGTCAACTTAAAGTTCGATTCATTGACATTCAAGTTGGCACATGATGATACTTCTATTTGACCAAATAGGAATATTCCCCTGACGGCGATCAGTCTATTAAATACACGCCCTTTCTAGGATCCTTGTTCACTTGAACACCATCATGTCTACTGACTCGGACGGCCGTGCGTTGGCCAAAGCCATAGCAGTTTTTATCGCCCTTGAAAGAATTTACAAGACCGCTCAGCACCATGGCGATAGCAACGACGACTCAGGGGACCTTTCCGAGGAAGCTCTATCACAATCCCAAGTATCGTCTCTTTTCATCGACTCCTTCGCTGAAATCACCGGAATTCCCCTTGACACATTCATCCTTGGCTTGATCGCAAGCGATTCAGCAGTCGAGGTCCCTTCCAACGCTGGAGGGAGTTCTGAGGATCGAGGATCTCCCAAGAAACTCCAGAACGCCCAGGCTCTGATGTGAGTGTCAATATATCATACCACCCTCACTGTCCCTTAACTGACATACACTCCAGGCAAGTTGCTCGAGCTTACTGTCAGAATGGGGAATCTATGTTCGCCACTAAGATCTTTGGAGACATTGGGCGATACCTAGTCGGTCACGACTACCCCTTCCCCGGGGGCTACAGTATTGGAGTCGAATACGCTGCGTATCAGGCACTCCCTGATGATTACCGCCAAGCTGTTATGACTTGTTGCCGGGAATTAGCAGACTGCTGTACCTTCACAACTTCTAAGACTCAAAATTTCCCCAATGTCAGTCGCTCAAATCTGAGAATCATGAGGGTATAGCTGATATATGCGCAGGCTCTTGGATGGTTATACGAAGTGGAACTCCTTATCAAGAACCGGCGGTATGGGGGCGGATTGCTCAGTCACCTCCACGGTCAGTGATCCACCACTACACACGCAGTACCAGTATATCACTCACGCCAGATATCGCCGTGCAGACTGGTCACACTTTTTAGGGAGCACGCTACCGCCTCCTCTAGCGCTGCTGTATATAGAGACTATGATCGCCAAGGCAGAGATATTCATGCAGTTAGGGAATACCTCCGCTAACCAGCACTTTCTCACCATGGCGGATGAAATCTACCGCTCGTTACCGCCTCGGAGTGAAGACACCCGCCTACTAGTAGCGCTGGAGCTTTTGTTTCGGAGTCGACATAAGGATTTATACAGACTGAGACATCCGGACCCTCAATCTAACCAAAGGTTTTCAATCGTCGATGAGCAACTTCAAATTCGAGGAGCTTGGAAAAAGTTGAATCTCAAAGCTGATACCAGTCACTTGGCTGGGAAAACAAGCTACGAGGTTTTTATTTGGAATGGTGAGTGTTTAGATGACAGAATTTACTAGGATTAAAGTATGATAACAGGTTATCTGTACATGGTCCGAGGCTGGATCCTCAGCAATGTCCAGCATCGCATCGGACCGCATACAGTGCAGCGGCTTCACATGAAACGACTCGACAGATGGGAATTCGTCACAACATGTCCAGCCATAAGAGGAGAAAACGTTCTGAATCGTGTGTCCGTTCACAAGGACAAGATGTACTCTTTTATGGGTCATCCGATTATCGACGTTCTGGACCTGACCAACAACCGATGGTCCACTCTGAAGACAACATACAAGTCCAACGCTGCAGATCGTCGAGCTGGTATTGACCCGATGTGGCCATGGCCAAGAAAAATGTGCACCGATACGACACAGTGCATTGTGGATGGCCGCCTATTCGTATTTGGGGGTATAAACGGGAAGAACATGACCGGATCCAACCTGTTCATGGAGCTCGACTTGAGGACACTGAAGTGGCGAAGACTTAGTGGCACACCCATGGTTTCGGAATACCACGATCCTCGTATTCCTGGGCCTCGTAGCAGCGCAGGTTCATGGGTCAGCCGGGATCAGAAGAAGGTCTATATATTCTCTGGGTCATGCGGCAGAGTTCGCCCGGGATTGTGTGACAACAAATACGGTCCAGAAGAAGGGTGGATGTATGATGATTTATGGAGCTGGGATATCGACACTCGAGCTTGGCGAGAGGAGAAGTTGTGTGGCAACACTCCAGCGCCCAGGTCATCAATGGGATGCATCTACGTGAGAGGCAACATTCGTCTACTAGTACCAAAGACAGTACTGATCCAAGCTTGATAGAGCAAGAAACTCGACAAGGTCGTCGTGTTCGGAGGTTCCAACCAGAAATGCTCTGGCATCATCGGCGAATCATTCTCGGAGTCACGGTCCTATTCTATTGCCTACGGTGACACCTTTGTATGGAATCCGCCTACACCCACACAAGCCAGTGACAAGTCAACACTGCCTCCATACTTTTGGCAGCAAGTCCAGACCATTGGCTTCCCAACATATCGGTCCTCATGCCACCTTGTCGAGGATCCCGATACCGGGGACATATATCTCTATGGAGGACAGGCTCTTGGTGAAACCCTTCCTTCGAAGAATCACTCTGAGGTGGAAAGAAGCAAGAAGGCAAAACATGACGTCGTCATCTCCGAGAAGATGTCTTCATTCCCTGAATTGGCCGAAGCGCTTGACGTACAGGATATCTTCGTGAAGAGGTTCAGTCCACAGTTCACAGATATCTGGAAGCTTCATATCGACCTACATGGAGGGGATTTTGAATCCATCAATCTCGAGGATGAGTTGCGAACGGCACCTTTGGGGCCTTGGCAGCGATGCTTCGAGTGCCTTAAGACTGGTTTCTGGAAGAAATGTGGCGGTACGTGATACACTCCTCTTCTGTCCCTGGAATTCTAAACGGATCCTCTTCAGGAAGTTGTGCAGGAAGGACGTTCTTTTGTAGCTCGGAATGTCAAGCCAAGGGCTGGAAAGAGCATAAACGCATTCACGGATGCAAGAAGATTGTAGTTGCATAGATAAAAATAACCTATGTATAGTCCCTTTTTAGCACGGTTGGCTTGAGCATAAGGAATGTGAGTATGAGTCTGGGAAATATACAAGCGCCATCAACTTGAAGTTGAACTTTGAGGTCAAAGAATCCTAGCCACTGTTGGGGTTTCGAACTCCGGTGCACAGCCATCCATAGACCAACAAACATGTCGTGGACTGCCGTGACCAGCCAGCCCACGCGACCCCAAGATCCAACGTTTCAAACGTTCACTGATGACATGACCGTATCGCTTTTGGAAATGCTCAGAATCTTCCTTGTGCGCGACAAGATCCACAAAATGTAGTTCCTCGAGCTAGGCCGCATCACCAAAACACAAGGCATGCTGGTCCAAATGACCACATGATTGTAGAGCGCTTCGACGATTGGCTGATAGGAACGATTCTCTGACGGGCATCAATCTATCGAAAACCTGGCTTCCGTGGATAAGGAGTTCCTCTGATTGCAACCATGTCCGTCGATCCAGACGATCTTGCGTTGAGCGAGGCCATAGCGCTTTTCATAGAGCTTGAACGATTCTACAAGACTGGCCAACATTACCTCAATAATGATACGATGAAGCTCACAGAGGAGGAAATAGCCCGAATCGAGGCATCTTCATTATTTAACGAATCCTTCGCCGATATCACTGGAATTTCGTTGAAAACATTTATTTCCGGCTTACTCACAACCGACGCCGCAAACCAGTCAGTTGATACTCAGCCATTGGTTTCCGACAACCTTCATGAGGACACAGGGAAAGGGTCTACAAGAAAGTATCGCAACGCTCAGGCTTTGTTGTGAGTACATAGTATCTTCGCCTCAAATTTTGACTGACATGAATTCGAGGCAAGTTGCCAAAGCCTACATCGAGAAGAAAGAACCCATGTATGCAAACCGAATCTATCTCAATGTCGGGCAATATATGGTCGGCCATCGCTCTGCGTTCCCTAGCGCTGGCGACGTTGGTGTCAAGGTTCCTACGTATCAAGACCTTCGCGATGATTGTCGGCGGGTTGTGATGAGCTGCTGCCAAGGATTGTCAGATGGCGCAGTCAGAGACCTGGAGCACCTCAATTTTACAGCGGTCAGTTAAGTCCAGTTATCTAAATAATTGGCATTGATCAGTTCATTGCTAGGCACTCGGTTGGCTCTATGAGATGGAATTGGTTGTAAAGAGCCGGCGGTATGGGATCAAGTCGCTTAGCCAGTACCATGGTAAGGTAATCATTTCCAACCATAAAGACAGCTGTCTTATAGAGCTCCTCACAGACTGGGATCATTTCACCGGCGTCAGGCTACCACCTCTAATGGCATTTATGTTTATCGACGCATTCATAGCCAAGGCCGAAAAGTACCGCTCGGTGGGAAATACGGCGGCAAATCAATACTATCTCACCATAGCGGCCCAGATGCAAGCCACAATGCCCCCTCTCAGTGGTGTCGCACTTGTCTGTTCGAATGCCCTACAAACGAAACTGCAGATTCTCCACCAGGAATTGTTCAGGCTGCGCCATCCGGACCCGGAATCGAAAGACCGCTTTCTGATTGTGGATTCGCGGCTGCAACTCCGGGGTGCATGGAAGAAAGTACCTATCCAAGCTGACACTAGCCACTTGATTATGGGCAAAACGGCATACGCTGTCTTTATCTGGAATGGTGAGTGACTGATCTGGTAAATGTTCTATTGCTAATGCATCTCACAAGGGCACCTTTATATGATACGAGGCTGGAACTTCCAAAATATCAAAGATCAAAGTGGCCCACATCAAGTACACCGTCTGAACCTGAAAAGGCCTGACAAGTGGGAATTTGTGACGAAATGCCCGGCCGTGAGAGGACAGAACATTCTTGGTCGTATTTGCGTCCACAAGAACAAGATGTATTCGTTCTTGGGCCACCCGATCATTGATGTTCTGGATCTCACCAATAACAAATGGTCGACTCTGAAGACGACATTTAAATCCTCTGCCGCAGATCGCGCCGCTGGTATCGATCCTGTGTGGCCATGGCCGAGGAAGATATGCACAGAATCAGCAGTGGTTATGGTTGAAAACCGCATGCTGGTATTTGGAGGAATTAACGGCGATAACATCATAGGATGCAACCTCTTCATGGAACTCGACTTGAAAACCCTGAAGTGGCGAAGGCTCAACGGCACACCTACCATTATGGAAACGCACAATCCTGATATACCTGGCCCACGCGCGAGTGGAGGCTCGTGGGTGAGCAGCGATCAGAAAAAGATGTACATTTTCTCTGGTGTCTGTGCCAAAACACGGCCGGATCTGGGCAAATCTAATAACGGCCCCTCGAGACCTTGGACGTATAACGACCTATGGAGCTGGGATATTGAGGCGAAAGTATGGCGTGAAGAGAGGATGTGTGGTAACATCCCGGCACCTAGGTCAACAATGGGATGCGTCTACGTAAGCTTGCTTCCATCACAGTTTTCCACAGACGAAGCTAAGACTCTCACAGTGTAAGAAACTGGACAAGGTTGTTGTATTCGGTGGCGCCAACCAGACGTGCTCAGCCGTCATAGGCAAACCTTCCTCAAACTCGCAGGTCTACGCGGTCGTTTACGCCGACACCTTCATATGGAACCCACCTGGGAACCCTGACACGGGTGGAAATTCGGTGATGTGGCCACACAAGTGGCAACAAGTCCAGACTATCGGCTTTCCCACCTATCGCAACTCCTGTCATCTCGTCGAGGACCCAGATACAGGTGATGTCTATCTCTACGGAGGAGACGTTCTTGGGGATACTCTTCCATCCAAGAATCATACTGAAGTTGAGAGGAGGAAGAAGTGGAAGCATGAACCCGCCATTGCACAGGCCCTGGCTTCACATCCCGAGGCTGTTGAGGCCTTTAACACGGACGATTATCTGAGAAAGACGTATACTCACCAATTCACGGATATGTGGAAGCTCCATCTGGACATACCTGGCGGAGACTTTGAATCCGTTGACATTGAAGATGAGTTGCGAACGGCTGCTCTAGGGCCTTGGCAGCGATGCTTTGTCTGTCTCCAAACTGGCTTCTGGAAGAAATGTGGCGGTGCGTACTCCGATATTCTTTTTTCACTCTTTATACCAACAACTCTCCAGGCAGCTGCGCTGGGAAAGCATTCTTCTGCAGTTCAGAATGTCAATCAAGCGGATGGAGAGAACACAAACGTATACACGATTGCAAGAAACTTTCGTTGACATCGGCATCTTCAGACTAAATCACACGTGGCATGCGTATATGTGTACTAGTACGAATTGCGTGTGGATGTGAGCCAGGACTCCTGATACCAATATTTCTGTGGTCCTCTCATCGTGCAGATAGGGAGTTTCTAGGTTTTCCGACCAAAATGCATGATTGCAACCATTGTTGAACGTGCCAGAGGTGCAGGCACTGGGTTGCGGTCTGAGCTTTTAGTCACATTTGAAAGCATCAATGTGCCAACGGCGACTGTTGTGACTCGTAAATGTAGTAAGTTTTTTTCCAGACGCTTCTCAGCCTCGTGTTGTCCTGCGCCCTTCCTTCTCAGCAGCCACCTCGTATCCCAATCGACTAGGTAGCTTGAACACTTTTTCTTACCACTCGACGGAATTTGTTATGGATCGTGACGACCAAGGTGAAGAAAACCTGGAGAATTCGTTGAGATCCATGAGAGAGGCGACTCATAAACTGCTGGTCATTGACGGCATCTTCAGATCAAAGGGAACTTTGATCAATCTCATTGACTACCATTCTCCCTCCAAGCCTGGCTTGTTCAACATTTCTGGACTCGATGTCGGCGCTACGGGTATACCATCATACCTCGATGATGAACAGGGCCTTGACGAAGATATCAAGTTCAGTCATGAGGACCAGCTCGTGCTAGAAGCATGGGTGGAAGCAGTTCTCGCGACCTCAACAAATGGCAGATCCCAGAAGTTTGAGCTCGCTTTGAAGGCAGTGTATGTATCCGTGTTGCTTCAACCAATGCCTAGCTCATCGGATTCAATAGCGGCTTCGGTGAATGTCATGATCAGGAAAATAAAGTCTCTCTTCATATGGCTGTTACTCACTGGCAGTTTTTGCTGGGATACGACTTCCCACTCTCCGCCGCATTGAAGGGGGGCAACGTTCCTTTTGACTCGCCAGGCTATGACCGTTTGTCTGCAGACGCAGATTGTCATTATTTGCTTTTAGACTGTTGTCGATTTCTCTCCATACAATATCTGCGTCTAGCGCAGCCCAATCTGGTAGTTGTTAGTGTTTACACCTACTCACTCGTTTTGAAATTAACCCTGGCTCTGTTGGAAGTCTGCAGCCTGGATTTATGAATCAAAAGCAGCACTAGAAAGCGTTCTCTTGAGAATGCCGGACATCAGCAAAATGCATGGTATGTATATTTAACTGCTCATCGTATGCACTAGGCTTAATCATCCACCAGAGTGGCACTTCTCCTCGAGAATCAACCCGAAGTTGTCGATTCGAACAGTAGAAATGCTGCTCGCACAAGCGGAGATCTTTCATGCCCTCAGCAATTCTTCGGCGTACCAACATAGTCTGGAACTGGCATCCAGATACTTTCATTCATTGAGCTCGTTATATGAAAAGAGGGAGTTTCCGACCTTTCTGGTGGAAACCCTAATCGATGTCGACAATACCTTACAGGCACACTATCAAAATGAACAATGTTTGAGGCTTCGCCACCCCGACCCTTCACAGGATAGGAGGTTCAACATCGTGGACTCGATGCTACAAGTTCGAGGTGTTTGGGAGAAATTGGCCACGAAACCAGAAACAGCCGCTGACGTTAACATTTACAACCCAGGAGTGTTCATTTGGAATGGTGATGCTCGCATTATCAAGTCTGCTTCTTACAGGCATAGCTGACAGATGTCCGGAAATTATCTTAGGATATTTACATATCATCAAGAGGCATAAAGATGGGAAAGAACAGAGCCGTCCTGGTCCAGACGAGCTCAGACACACCAGGCTGTTTCAAACGAATCAATGGGAGACTGTCACGATCATTCCCACCCCCGCAGCACATTACACGACCATTCGGATTCACGAGGACAAGCTCTATCTGTTTTCGGGGCATCCAATCATCAAAGTTTTCGATTTGAGGAGTGGAAGGTGGAGCAATTTGAGAACAACCTACAAGAATACCCGAGCGGACAGGCAGGCGGGGCTCGACCCTATCTGGCCCTGGCCACAAAAGCTCTGTGGGCACCCTTGCGTGCAATTTGCAAGGGATCGGATGTACGTTTTTGGCGGTATGGGCGGAAAGAACTTAACAGGATCGACTCTTTTCATGGAGCTCAACCTAAAGACCCTCGTATGGCGGAGGAGGGGTGGTTTGCCGTGGCTGACTGAAACCCGCGATCCTTCTCTGCCTGGTCCTCGACATGGATCGGCTTCCTGGGCGAGCGCAGATGGGGGCAAAATATACATATATTCTGGCGTCTGTGACCAGAAGCGACCGTTCTTCGAGAATCGGCATGGCCCAGGGAATCCGTGGGCTTATGATGACCTATGGAGTTGGGATATCGAAGACGAAAAGTGGAGAAAGGAGAGTATGATAGGCAATGGCCCTAGCCCTCGAACGTCTATGGGGCAAGTCTACGTGAGTATTCGGTCTGTTCGAGCCTATTGGGTCAGAACCTTACACACGAGATAGAGTCGTAAACTCAACAGACTGATCATATTCGGAGGAATGAATCCAATGTGCATCTCCTTCCTCGGGAACTCCGACCGCAGTCTCAGAGGTACAGTGTATGCAGATACATTCATTTTCACTCCGCCTGACGTGTCCAAAAATGGCGCAACGATGTGCGATACCCAACAAGTGCTAGTGGGCCGATGGCAACAGGTGCAGACATGTGGATTTCCGACATACCGTACAGAGTGCTTTTTGGTTGAAGACCCAGACACGGGCTACATCTACCTCTATGGCGGAAAGGTTCGAGCCGATACATTGCCGTCGAAGAGGTACACAGAAGCCCAGCGTCGGGATAGCGCGAAATACGAGAATAGTCTGTCTGAAACGCTTTCTTCTTTTCCGGAGTTAGCATCTGCGTTGCAGATGGAAGACATTGCAGGCCGGTCAACTACCCAGTCACCCGGCGACCTTTGGAAGCTCCATATCGATATTCCAGGTGGCGACTTCGAAAGCGTCAACATGGAGGAAGAGCTTCGTACGGCTCCCCTAGGTCCATGGCAGCGTTGCTTCGAGTGTCGCAAAGTTGGTTTTTGGAAGAAATGCGGAGGTGAGATGATATCTTTCTATTATCGGTCAAGGCGTCTTCGTTAACAACGCAAACAGGAGTCTGCAATGGCAAGGTTTTCTTCTGCGGCGTAGACTGCCAATCCAAGGGATGGAAGGACCACAAAAATATGCATGGATGTAGGAAGGCGGGAAAACCTGGCGGCGGCGGCGCGAAATAGGGGAGAGAAGGTGACACTCTGGTATCCGTGGTTAGGCCAAGAGTAGCACGGTAGCGCCCCTCTTCACGTTTCATATTTAGTTTCTACTGTCGTTCCATATGCCTGATCATGCCTTTTCACTATATGCACAATTCGTCTGTATTGAGCCTGTATTGAGACGCTCGAGCCACATTTCATAGGAAAAATATACGTTGATGTTTATCTTGAAGAATAATTCTCCCAGTAGCCTCTGCTATAACGCACGACACAATCTTCTCTACATCTTCGACAATGAGGACAAGTTACATAGATAGCAGCTGTACGAACTCACCAAGGTAATATCGTCCGGTAAGGTCCAAACGATACAGCTTGCGAAAAGCCAAGACTGGAACTCCGTTTGGACATTGCACAGTTATTGCGACCACGGAGTCAGTCGCTTCGATGGGCTGCGCCTCCGGTCCGACACATCGGTGGACGATACATGCACCACGTTTGCCTTGTGAACCCAGTGTAAAGTGGTCGATGCGATATACATCCGGAAGAATCCCAACTTGCGCATCGTGTACGGTCTTGCATTGGAGGCATTTCAACATCTCCTTGATAGTGTATTGTTTCTGAAGGTGGACGTGTAGAGTAGGCACCGTCAGGAATGACACGTTAACTCTATATTGCATAAGCTTTGAGGTGTTTCTGTCCTCGGCGAAGCAATGAAGGCGCATATGTTTGAGAATGCTACCGTCGTCACCTAGAGTGCAGATGGGGTCGGTAACAAACAGGAATTCCTGACCCTGCCCGAGGAAGTATTCCAAACGGGTTCCGTGCAAGGTTGTACATGGTACAGTGGAACTTTCGAGGTCAAGTGGGTGGAATGCAATGGCATTGGCGCAAAGAACGATCAGGTAGGGCGACACCACCTTCACAGAGAGTATCCTACCCCACTATCGTACCAGAATGATCAGTACAATTACATGCATGAAAATATGCGTATCGGCATACCTGTTTACCATCAAACCGTCTGCTCTCAGGAATGACCATATTTCTTCGAAGACGAGCATTGGTCTGTGGTCGAGGAACCACAGTATCGCGTAGCCTGTCAGGCCAAGATGACACGACTAGGTTCTGTATCCCATCATCCCAGGTGTAGTGGCTTGTTACCATGAGCTGTAGGGTGTCGTCAATCGCCCAAATATGCTCGCAGGCCTCGGTGGAGAGATCATCCCAAGGATGACTTGAGCGGCTGGATGGCCGAGAACCAGAGGGAGAAAAAAGACTGTGGAGAGGTAGAACGAATGAGTAGATATGAGAACCAATGTGACTGTTCATTAAAGATGCCATGAGCACTGGTACCCAAGAGGAAGCGCGAATAGAAGACTTACTCAGAAGGATTGTGTGTAGCAACCAGAACAAGGCGCTGGTCCTCAAGTACGACTGACTTGCCCGCCTCCCATACGGGCCAGGTATAATCAAACGCGTCATATGTCCACTTGTAAGTCTCGACAGTATCCAATCCTGGCCCTTCGCGGGAAGGTCGCGGAGAGATGCACCATAGCTGGACGGTTCCGTTCTTGTAAGACACCATCAACCACTGTTCGAGAAAGACTTTGATCTCGATGATTTCTGAGCCTGTGGCACAGTACGGAACAAGGAGTTCATATGGGAATGGATCTCGTTGCGAATGCCAGAACGACTCTGCCCGCTCTGCAAGGACAACTTGGTCCTCCGTACTTCGCTCAGAGTCAACCAGGTGTGGAAGGTGATCTTGAGCTTGAAGAAGCTGAGCCCAAAGCGACTGGGTTCTAGTCAACTGAGCAAGTAATTTATTGGCCTACAAGTTGCGTGTAGGTGAGAAATCTGCCTCCGTGGAAGATAGGATTCCACCCACACAACGAAAGCTCAGGATATCGTCTATTTCCAGACGAAGAAAGATTGCAAGCAAAACATCCTCAGGCAATTCTGTGAAGTGCATTGAGGAGGCTGGATTGGACGACCGCGAACGGTGGTTTGACCAAGACTCACAATGTCTCATGTTCCTCGCAATCGGAATTTCTGTCTCGTAATCTCCTCCACAATACCATCTCGTATCGCTTGCCGGTCTGGTGTATGTTCGTGAACATGGGTAGATCTGGTCGTTGGTTGAAGGCAACCTCAAAGGCGTGTGAACTGACCATGATGGCAATTCTCTTTCTATCGTACCTCTCTCTAATTGACCTAGCCTCGTGTGCCATGTGAGAGTCAACCATACCTCTCGCTCTGCGTACCAGAACGAAAAGGAAAATGTTCTCGGATATGGCGCTGCCGGAGAAGCTTCTACCTTAGGCGCCGAGCCTTTGCACTGCCAGCCAATCCCTGACAACATACGAAGTTTGAAAGTCAACGCTCCACCTAGAGGCACTGTGCAGGTGCCATACTGTACATGGTGTCTCCTACTGCGAGGCGATGGTTTGCTCCGAGATACAGGAAACCTGACGCTGTTTCTTTCACTTCATCACCTAATGCACTCTCCATCGAGAACACCTTCACCTTCACTCAGCCGGTGAAGGTGGAAAACCGCTGACATCGGTAACCTCTAACCGATCGGTCAGAGATTCTAGCGTCTGGCGTATGTGGTGTCGTCTTAAGCGCCCCGGCGGCTGGCGACGTTCAAAACATGTTTATTGCTGGTTTCGGGCTCCTAAGGAGTCCAGACGACTGCAGAAATGGCGAGCAGGTTTCTCCTTCAAATCTTCATGTAGGTTTCAAATCACGGCTGCGTCTATCAACAGGTAAGTCGGATAGAATTCCCTGTGTTCTGTGATAGATCATGTTCTTGTCTGACCGAAATTTCTTAGCGAACACTTTCACACTCAGAAATGAAAATTAGTCTGTGCAAGAACCAACAGCGTTGAGGCACCGATCATTCGTCCGGGTTCTTCATGCTGCGACAATCCCGGTGCACAATGTCAAGGGTTGCACGCGTAATAAGCGTGGCCTCGTAGGCAGTGACCCCGAGGAATATGAGCGTCAACGTGAGTCGTTATAAAGCAACAACCTTGGCCTCAGCACTGCTGTGAACCAATTCACCACCACCTCCCATTCGACCTTGCTCTCACCCTTGAGCATGCTTTCTCTCTGGAGCCTGTTCTGGAAGGTAGGAGCTAGCTTCCTCCTTCTCGTTCCCACCCTCATCATCCTGAAACGTCTCCAGAGACAGTCAGAGGAAGATTTTAGCACCGTCCTGGAGGCTATCGCTGGCAATATCGAGAAACGACGAGGTGCCATCAGAAGCCTTCAGACTCGACAACAACGTTTCACGAAACTCCTTGTGCAATATGCCCTTGCTTTTTGGCTTATCTATGCGTTCCTCTGGTACTTCGGTGCTTTACCGGTTGGGTTCGACAGGCGCCTACGGGGCTTATCAAAGACCGCACAACTCATACCTCTTGCCTTCGAACCAATAGTGTGAGTAACACAATTAATTCCTCTAGCCCATCTCTAACATAGCGCTAGTTGCATATTCCTCCTTACGAGTGTTAACACCTGGTATACTCGCCAAGGCAAGGCTGAAGGTAAGAAATTGATTTCTCTCGCAAGCCCGTGTCTCTAATCTATTCTCTGCACAGAGAAAAACCTTCAACTCCTCTTCAAGAAGAGAAATGCAGCACTTGCAGAACTCAAAGCGAGGACCAAATTCGAGGCCACTAACGATATACTTAGGCGCTTTGGTGATGAGCAAGCGCCTATGCCTCTCAAGACTTCTCAGAATAGGCAGCGACCCGTTCGTCCGCCTGTGCAAAATCCAATGACGAATGGTCATGCAGCTGCAGCTGCAGCACCTCAGCAACCAGCCAGCGTGCCCGCTGGATATACAATCCCACCTGCTCAGCCTACTCAGCCATTCCGCCGTCACTGGTACGACAGGCTTGCAGACTTCATCCTTGGAGAAGAGGCCGATGCATCCGACTCGCCTTTCCATAAGTACGCACTCATCTGTATGAAATGTCATTCCCACAATGGACTCGCTAAAGAAACCGACTTCAATAATCTTGGTAAGTTTATACTCAAACTCGATATACCCATAACTTTGGCTCAATCGGGTTGATTCTAGAATTCTCGTGCCAGAAATGCAAATACCTAAACCCTTCGTACTCATCGAGGTTCGAGAAATCGCAGCTCTTTGCAAAGCATGATGCGGACAAGAAGAGCACTCAGGTCGAAACATCCAGCCCAGCGCCGATTCGTGAGGTTCAGATAGAGGCCAAGCTAGAGCAGCCTTGCTCTTGAGTCTTGTCATTGTGCTAGCAGGTCTATGCGATCTATTTATTGCGCACGACATCTCCAACCTTACAATATCCCGACATATACCCTTTTGATACCTCATGATCTCACATCCTCCACCACATACCTTGCTATACTCTGCTGTCCTACCTTTTTGAGTTTCACTACCTACTTAGTCCGAGTCCGGATGAATGCATCTATCCTTCATCACCACTACTTGCCTTCCGCTGGGTACTGGCGGGACTGAGAGCTTTTAGGGTCTATACCAAGTGCCACTTCTCTCTCGTTTCCTGCAGAATCTGTCTCTTTTCCACCGATGGACGCCCATGGACGTCCACCGCAACGTCCCGCACCAAGGCCGTGACCATTCCCAGGCCATGAAACCCACTTGAACCGGATCTTATCAGGGTTCCACGGATAGATTTGTATTCTGCCACGCACCATCTGATCACCCAGCCCAATCTTCCCATCGTCAACGATCAATCACCCTCGTTTCCTGCATATTTTGATCTAATCTTTCCCATATCTTATCAGCCCTAACCATTTTCTATTCTAAGCGGCGTCTCGCAACTCCTCTAGGCCTTGCGGTCTCAGGTTTGTTCCTTGCGATTAGATGACAACAAACACACGACCATCTGGTTTCGGCCGCTAGAACCAAGTAATCCGTCAACGTCCGTCAAGCGAGTCCTTCTTCACCAGAATCATCGTAGTTCCGGTGTAAACGACGGGCTGAAAATACCTTACATAGCTAACTCTGTACCCGCATATTACCATGTTCGTATATCTTCGCCTGGTTCTCGGGGTTTCGGTCGGGTGAATAGGTCTACGGTCTCCCCTCGTCCTAATACTGCTGAGTAAATTCTGCTTACTCCTGACTGCGAGCCTGAGAGCTTCTAGGACAGAATCTAATCAACCCCCGTTATCGGGAGATAAACACGTTCCCTTGTCATACTAAATGCCGCATTTAGCGATCTCCGGCGGCAGTAGGTGGCTGAGAACCAAGGCAAACGGAGAAAAACCTTGTTTCGTAGTTTTGGTGGCTTGACCATCTGTAGTATTTTCCCTTATTTTCTTATTGTGTAGGACCGGATTGGGTGCGCAAGCACTCAGGAGGTCGGAGAATTTGAGAGAAGGGCACCGTAATAAGGTTTCGGAAGGGCCGACAGCCACCTGTCAACATCATCAATGTATTTGCGAAATTAGTCAATGAGGCCAGGATACCAATTGTCAGGCAGACGACAGGAAACAGTCTATTACCGGATTCGCTTAGAGGCTTGTACCTCGTACACCGCTGGGGAAAAAAACCTATGCAAGCACTTGTTTCTCTCACAGGAGCCAACAATAGATTGCGGATTAGATGTGACTTCTGAGAGTAATCTCTAGCTAGGTGCGACACGAGGGAGGGCAGATAAATGAATAGATAGTGATTCCCTCTCGGCCGAATCAAAACGTCCCTTCATCTTCCCTTCATGAAAGTACTCAAGTCCATGATCCACACCTGTCCTGATCATGAGTCCATTCAATTCATTTCCGGCGGCAATCCATAGTATAGACTCATGATCCTTCCAGCCTCGCGTTCACATCCCGGAAAGTCAATTCCAACACCTCTCCCCAACTTCTTTTCATACATCCCTCAACGCGTCTCTCATCTGACTCAGAACGAGGCAAAGACGGAAAACGAGGCTCGTACACGCGTTCCTCTAAAAGCTACACGCGTCTTTCTAAGCGTAAAAGATTTTGGTCAGGGACGCACCAGATAGACCTGGAAACATCTCCGAGTCCGAGACAAGGTGTAAGAGATTTGATCAAGAGTCGCTTTGGCCATCGCCTATCTTTGTAGGTGCGCCGCCGGGTAAATCTTTTCTCACAAAGTGTACAAAGGCGAGGTAAAGAGGCCGACAGCAGGTAGATCGCTATTGAGTTCACGGTGTTCGTCGGCCTACCATCCCAGTAATACAGCTGGTGTAGTAATAGATTCAATGAGTCATAGGAGCGGCAAGGGAATGGAGGATGAAGCAAATAGTTTGTCGTGAGGCAGGAAAAATCGAATGATTTAAAACGCCACCTTGCAACTTTTGACGGATAAATAAAAACCTGGGGAAACGACAGCATGGCTCATCGGAAGCAAAAAGCAGTAAAAACAACCTCACCAGTGATGACTCCTCGATTTTCCTTTTTGGCTTGAATCGGTATTCAGCCTCAAGGCCGATACCACCCGGAGTCGTTGAGAAGAGGAATTTTTGGAGCGGTTCATGTTTGTTCTGCATGAAGAGTTCTCCGGACATCTAATCGGTTTAGATTGGGAGAGGTGAATTTGGGATAGATTGGGTAATTTCAGGATCTTCCGGCCATGTCGAAGATCTTGCCTATTTGGTTATCCGCTACGGGATGACTTCGTCCGATATCTACTCACCAGGAGGCAAGCCAGTTGCAGAGAACGCGTTGGATAAAGTCCATCAGCAGGCCACATACGGTCTTGTGAATGTCCGAATGTTGAGATGCTACTCTTCCTGTGATAATCTCACGAAAGGTTAGCGCTTAACGACAACGCGTGTCGGACGGGGATTAAATTTCAGAGTTTTACAGTTCAGAAGAATCACCGCTCCGCTGACATCTGGTTAGATCACCTAGAACATATGGCATATGCTTTATGATGATGATGATCAACCACGAGCTGTGACGTCGACTTGCGTCTGGCCATCATGAGTATAATACATCGCCAGCGAGCGTACTAGTACAGCAAATGACATATGCTTTGCCTCTTGGAAAGTGAACATATGTCATATCAGTCAGGCATAAAAGGGTGTAAAGTACACGAGGGTTGAGGAAGATGAGATCAACATTGCCTTCCGTCGGTCGGAGAGAAAGATGAAACAAGGGTAACGTCGACTTGAGGCTGATGATTAACATCCTCGCGGCTTCCAACCCCAAACACGAGGCTCCGAAGGATGGTGCACGAGTCTAATCAGGAGAAAAGTAAGAAAGACATGCTCAGATTACGCGCGTGTCGTCGGGCTGTGGGCGTAATTGAGGACACAGCTTCCGATGAGGTGGCGTACGCCGTGAGTGAGGCGGCGCTAAGTCAAGGTACCTCAAGAGCATGGGACGAGCCAACGAACGATGCTTGGAAACGCGGGACAAAGTTGAGAGATTACGGAAGCAATAAGGAAAAGAATGAGTCCGGGTCGATCCAACGGGGTGAGATGAATGCAATACTGATCGGAGCGCCCAACGGACAGCACAAATAGTCTAGATAAATGCTATCGGCCATGGAGGGTAATGAAAGATGCTGAGAAGAAGACAGAATGCCGATAACGGTCGCTGTCGAGACAAGGCCAGATACCGATGTTTGAGGCCGAGAGATGTAACGGGATCGGGGGAGACGAATTACGGGGAAAGTTGTAAGGGGAAATGGGAAAAAAAATTGTTGGTGTTGTTGTTGACGGGGACGGCCCTGATGTGGGAGAGATGAAAGTTTGAAGCGATTACAAGACCTAATCTAAGAGATAGTAGGATGAGAGAAGGCGATTTGAATGATTCTATGAGGGTTATGAGGCCAAAATGACTTCACTGGGGAATTTGGTGGGGAAGATAGAATTTTGGAATGGAATCTGCGGAAAAAACATAGATCTTGGTAGTGAGATCTAGGGGACTGATGATATGATTAGATAATTTGTTGATTCGTCGGTTATTACCGAAAGTTCGGTTATCAAATCAGGTTTGAATAGGAGTGCTGTGATTGGTTAGAGCTGACTCTGTTATCTAGTCAGGACTGCCAGCTAATAACGACCCAACCTCTTCTTCATCTGAAGCAGGCTAAGCAATCATGTCCCCCGTCGTACTAGAGTCCCCCTCGGTTCATTCTCAGCTACCTTCATCTTCTCAGGAATATACTTTCAATGCTTCTAATAATGCCTCTTCGTCGACAACACAGTCTCAGTCAGCTTCAACGGCGGCCAACTCGTCGTCACCAAGCAATAATGGTCCTATTCGTTCTCCGTGTGTAAATTGCGGTACTCTACAGACGCCGCTTTGGAGACGCGATGCTGATGGTAATCCAATCTGCAATGCTTGTGGTGAGTCTTGACAGTTTCATGTTCACTGCACGCCGCGTGTATCTCTTTCAAGTTATTGGAAACCGTATGCTGACCTCCTGTCTTACCACCAGGTCTCTATCAAAAATCAAGATCAATGCCTCGTCCCTCATCTCTTGGACGCACTCCGCCGCCTTCGACCTCAAATAACGCTGCGTCATCCGCCAACGGGTCTTCCTCAAACACTTCGCCCTCAGATTCCCAGTCATCGCCGACGATGCATCCTCGCCATTCGGCATCAAAACCGCTCACCAAAGCGCTTCTAAAACAGCAGCATCAGCACCAACAACAGCAAAACGCTGCGACCGCGCCCTCACAGTCTGCTCAGTCTCAGCCTGAGCAGTTCCCCGCGCCACACTCCGGCGGCACGTGTCCTGGCGACGGAAGGTGCGACGGTACAGGAGGCTCAGATGCCTGTGCTGGATGTCCCACCTACAACAATTCTTTGGCGATTTCAGCGCGTGCTGCTGGATCGGGAGGCAATAAAGACGCGGATGGAGATGACGTTGAGATGTCATCGTCTGCAGCTCCCTCCGAACCTCAACCTTCATCAACTGCAAACTCGGCTTCACCTGCTACAACGCAGGAAGCTATCAACCTGGCGATGTCTCAAATCTCTTCTATCGAGGCCCAGGAGTCTGCAGCTGCAGCTGCTCTAGTAGCGGCTGGTGTGTTGACAACGGCTACCGGTCCACCTTCAACAGGAGGTCCCGGTTCGCCTCAAGCACACATACAATCTGAAGGTGGGGATTCCCCCATTCCTGTATCTGCCACTGGCCCAACTACCGGTCCTTCAGGAAACATAATCCTCGGTCCAGCAGGGCTCGGGATCGGGATGTTGGGTAACCCGAATGCCGCGGCGATTATCGCCCAGCAACAGGCGCAAGCTCAGCAACTTGCGCAACAAGCTGCGAACGGCGGTGCGGGTGCACAGGGGCAAGGTCAGGCTGGGAGGAAGGTCAGAGCTGCTGTTGGAGCTCTCAGCTGTGCCAACTGTGGTACCAGCACAACACCCCTCTGGAGAAGAGACGACGTCGGCAACAACATCTGTAACGCATGTGGTACGTCTTGTTTCTTTCTAGCGCTATCTTTCTCGTGTTTTTCCTTCACCTCCTTCCTCCCTTTTGTTCTTCACAATCTTTCTCCTCATCGTCGACGCGTCAATCGCGCTTTCGGTGGTACTGTCAACATCCACAGTATCTCCGCATGACGACACGTGGTGCCTGACATCTACACGCTCATTGCTCGGCGCGCCTCTCTGTCTGCCACGTAGCACGCCTTTCGGCCAAACGTGCTAGACCGTTTTAGATCCCCTCCTTCCTTTCCCACCGTCCGCGCTGGCTTACTCTTCCCTTCGTCGTTATTCGGGACTCCCTCGGAAGTAGTCGGAGTTCTCCCACGCGAAGGCAGAAGGCCAAACAACGTGATCGCGTCGCAGGATTTTGGGGGATTATCTCTCAAGGTGTCATCCCGATTGCGATATGCGGACATGCGCGTGTTTGTCTGTAAGAAGCCGGATGGAGTGGAGGGTGGGATACTTGGGACAACTTTGGTCGTCGACCCATCTGCTTGAACCCCGAAACCTCAGGTGCGGGGGACAGGACGATGAGTAAAACTCTCACTCGGGGAATCTAATCTATCCACCCTTCCCCCCTCTTTCCTTTGCTTTCTCCCATCTCATCTTGGCTTGTCGACCATGTCGCCGTGCAATGAGCTAACAACTCTTATCTATGTAGGTCTCTACTTCAAGCTACATGGCACACATAGGCCAAATAGCATGAAAAAGTCGGTAATCAAGCGACGAAAGCGTGTTCCTGCTGCCCCTGGCGCAGGCGGCGTTACTTCCACCACCACTTCCCCTACTCATCTCTCTGCACCTCCCATCCCCCACATGGGTCATGTGCGTCAACGCTCAGAAAGAATGACGGATCAAGCTGCCGCCGAGGCACTCGTCGCCGTCGGTGCTGGTCGTCTCAACGGTCATCATGGTGGCCACGGAAGGGATAGTGAAATCGACGAGGATGAGGATATGATGGACGAGGATGGCGAAGGCGAAGAAGACGACGAGTTGGCTGAAGGCGAACCTCCTCGCAAGAAGCGCAATACCCGTCGCGGCCCCGCTGGCCCTAACGGCTTACGCAAGACCCGCAGCCAATCTGGTCTCTCTTCTGCCAACGATCGTCGCAGCTCGAGTGTCGGTGGTCGTGATATCAGAAAAAAGAGTCGAACCGCTGCTGTCGAGGGTCAGCCTGGCTGGGCCACCGATGGTGCAGAGAGCAATGCTAGTGGTCGTGCTGAGAGCCCTCAGCAGCAGATGGCTGCTATGAGGAGACATCATAGCCAACCTCACTTCGCCCATCTCCATGGCGGTTATAATCCCAATATCCATCCCGCTCTGCAAGATCCTCAAGGCAGATACGAACTCCCACCCCTCTCCAGCTTCAATGGCATGCCTCTCGTCGCTATTCCCGGATACCCTCATCAACCTTCCTCTTACATCCGCTCAGGTGCTCCTTCACGAGCTGGATCTCCTTTCCCCGGTGAGATGATGAACTATCTCATCGGTGGCGCTATTCCCTCAGTCCAAGACCTTGAACGTCACTACCTCGAGCTCGCCGAGCAGAAGAGGAAGATGGAGGAGATGGCCGACAGGACGAGCCAGATGATGGCTGGTATCAGGAAAGGAATTGAAGAGCTTCAGACGAAGCAACAGGAGATCATCAATCAGCCTCACAGGAGCCAGAGCCCTCAGCAGCAGAAGAGTTCAAGCAGTCAGAGCCCGCCTCGACCTGGTTCAAGAGGTCTACCCAACACGAGCCCCAGGATCCCCAGTCCTCTCGGTAGCCCTCGCGTTCTTAACGCCGAGCAGGAAAAGGAGAGGGAAGCTGCACATGCTCAGGAAAAGATGGCGGAGACCGTTCCTCTCAGGAGGGCTAGTGGTGCTCTGACCAGCGGAACGACGGTGTGGCCCGTCACACCTGCTGCAGAGGCAGCATGAACCTAGTTCGACACCGACACCGATTGCAAAAAAACTCGCGACATCTAGATCGACTCGACTCGATATTTATCTACCGTCTTTGGTACGGCGCCGATACCCGTATTACCCTCCATCCCCAATCGCGACTCCCTTCCTCCACTCCTCCCATTCTGTTTCCGTTTCTTGTCTTGCTTTCGTTGCTCGTTGCTTTGTCTCGTCGAACTATTTAACCCATTACCACCATCGCTGGTTGTTCTACTTCATTTTCCCTGCATCGGCGTCATACAGCCTAATGCGCAGCGGTGTACCTATATGTATCGTCATCTATTCTCCTCTCGAGTCCCAACTTTATAATTCTTCGATATGATCGTGTTGTTTTACTATATCTACACCTTACGTCGACCGTCTATGCGGTTGACGGTTTCGGGGCTTAATCATTCCTCTCTATGTATTGGACCATCCACATCTATATTTCTTGAGCTACCTCTCGATATACACTATATCTATAAAAACACCCCTGGTTGGACGCAAGGATTGATGGGTGGAAGGTGTCGTTTAGAGCCTCCTTTCATTCAGCTCTCTTCGTTCGACCAAGAGGACGCGTTCTTCGCGTTTGTGCCATCTGGTCTGCATATATATGCTTTGATATACCACCTTCTCCCTATGCCTCATATGTTATGCCCCACTCCATACGCTCGTTACTTTCACTTTCTTGTGTACATATTTTTCGACCTTCTTGACTTCCGCTTGTTTAGTTGTTTTTTCTTGACGTCCGTCGTACATATTTGCCCGAGTATCCTACCTCCTCGATGAAAGCTCGTAGTAGTTCAGCAGTTCATGCTACTTATTGTCACTAATATCCTTGCACATAAATCAAAAGCGTGAATATTGAGTTGAACAAATTCGGTGGCACCAGACATTAGACGGTGAGTGGTTGAGCTTGAAGATCCTCGAAAGGAGTTATGTCGTGTTTGGCAGGAACCTCGACCAGATACAACTCGTTCATTGAACGTGGCATCCGAGTCTGCAATTACGCCGAACGTCACTTAGCTCACCTCTTGCCACCATGTCGCACACCCACTCGCATGCTCCAGGAGAGCCATCTCACTCTCATGGCCCACCACAGACGCCTCAAAGTCCTCAAAGCCCTGGAATGCCGCCTCCAGACCCAGCGTTGCAAGCCTTGATCGAAGCTGACTTCAGGCCAGTTGCTCTGACGCTCTCGCAAGAGAGGCATACTGCCTTCTGCGAGAAACATAAATTGGACAAGTGTGACGAATGTGGGGTCGACTTTGTGAACCTCAATCGACTCGCAACGATCCTTGCGAACAATCCCAATCTTCTTTGCCCTCCACCTGGCCACATTGTTACCCAAAAGGTCACTCAGATCGTCACGGCTACCAAGGAGGAGGGAAATGTACGTGTCCACCATGTATACGCGTCTGACGGTTAGCTGATCTTTCTCTCACTAGAAATTCTTCAAGTCTGGCGTTCACGAAGCTGCCATCACACGATACACCGCAGCTGCTTCTATTGCAGCGTCAAGACCACCATGGGAGAACAATAACCTCATGCGCGAGGAACTCTCCACCGTCATCTCCAACCGCTCCGCCTCCTACTTTGAGAACGAAGACTACATCTCTGCCCTTGCTGACGCCGAGCTTGTGATTTCAATACGGCGACCATGGAGTAAAGGTCATTTCAGGAAGGCCAAGGCACTCCTTGGATTAGACCGACTTAGCGAAGCTGCCGAAGCTGTCCGTCTTGGACTCTCTTTCGAGCCGGGTAACGCTGTAAGTCCCCTATCTTAATGCTGAAGTTATTGTTACTCATATACGTCTTTTCCAGGAGCTGAGTGCTTTCCTGGCTGAGATCGAGCGAGTGGATAAAAAGCGGCAAGAGACTAAACTCGAGGCCAGATCAAAAGAGTAGACCATATACCTCTGTACTCTGCCATTCTTGAGAATACCACTTCCTCGTGCCTCTTCCTCCGGCACGTTCTCCTCCCTTGAAATTGGAATTGCATGATTGCATGTCTGATTGGTCTGTTCCTGGTTCCATATACAAAGCCTTCACCTCTGCTCTAATAGGCATCTTTCGGTGCAAGGATGCCATCTCATCAGAGCCTTCTTCTGACCGTATGTTCCGGCAAGTGACAAATACGGATGCATGAGAGTGGCCGATTCATATCGCGCTCGTCACCAACTCCACGATATATTGTCCTGGCAATGCCACCCATACTACATATGGTGTATACGGTAAACCTATGTAAGAGCACTTTCTGTCACAATATTCCTCAACTGCTGAGCAATAGGATGTACTTCTTTCTCCTCAAGTTTGAGCCCTCGAACAATCCCAATTCTTGTTGAAAGATGCCTTTGCTTTGCGTCATGGACAACTTTGGTAACCTTAGCAGTAAGAGACGGGATCAAAGACCGAATCTTATCCTCCTTTTGGGTAATGATGTCAGATAGGGCAAATAACCATTTTGGTTGGGTTTGTTGCCCAGCAACATCCGGATTGCTCTTGAAAACAGCAACAGTAAGGACCATGATTACTGCAATAGATAAAGCTCAGGTAATCATTCAGTGAAGCAGGATGCTTACTACCAACAAAAGACAGAGCTTGAACAGCAGCCGAAGACTGGAAGCAGGAGGCTATTAGAAAAGTAGCAACAATCTGAATTTAGAAGATGATGTTACCTTGTTACTGGCCTGAAAAATTGTCTCTAGCTGGGGTAACAGAAGCTGGAGCTGAAGGTTAGTTGCACTGTTACCAGTGCTTATCTTGAAAGTTGAAAGAGAGTACATAATTGTGCCCATGTCATTGAATTAGAAACACTTACAGTCTTGAGGCAGAGTTAACCAACAAGTACTAGTAGATTCAAACATTGAGTTCCACAAAGCTCACCTGTCAAACAATAGCCAGGCAATGCTCAGGGAACATTGGTTGACAGAGAGCCAGTCACTCACCTGCTAAAAAAATAAAGGCACCAGTTGAGGCCAAAGAAATGCATGTAATTGACACCACTAGACAAACTCACTACCTAGAGAGTATGAACAGGTTAGGTTAGGATATAAATGACACTTGAAAACACCAGACAGACTCACTTCCTAGGGAGCAGGAGCAGTCAAGGTCAGGAGATGCATGTAACTTGAGGACACCAGACAGACTCACTGCCTAGAAAGCAGGAACAAGCCAGGTCAGAACATAAAAGCCACTTGAGAACACCAGACAGACTCACCAACTATAAAGCAGAAACAGGCCAGGTCAGGAGATGCATGTTACTTGGGAACATCAGACAGACTCACTTTCTAGAAAGCAGGAACAGGCCAGGTCAGGAGATGCATGTCACTTGGGAATGCCAGACAGACTCACTTCCTAGAAAGCAGAAACAGGCCAGGTCAGAGCATAAAAGCCACTTGAGAACACCAGACAGGCTCACAAACTATAAAGCAGAGACAGGCCAGGTCAGGGGATGCATGTCACTTGGGAACATCAGACAGACTCACTTTCTAGAAAGCAGGAACAGGTCAGGTCAGGAGATGCATATCACTTGGGAACACCAGACAGACTCACTTTCTAGAAAGCAGGAACAGGCCAGGTCAGGAGATGCATGTCACTTGAGAACACCAGACAGACTCACTGTCTAGAAAGCAGGAACAGGCCAGGTTAGGAGATGCATATCACTTGAGAACATCAGACAGACTCACTCTCTAGAAAGCAGGAACAGGCCAGGTCAGGAGATGCATGCCACATGGGAATACCAGAAAGACTTACCCACTAGAAAGCAGGAACAGACCAGGTCAGAAAATGCATGTCACTTGAGGACACCAGAAAGACTCACTTCCTAGAAAGCAAGAACAGGCCAGGTCAGGAGATGCATATCACTTGAGAACACCAGGCAGACTCACTTCCTGGAAAGCAGAAACAAGCCAGGTCAGGAGGTGCATGTCACTTGGGAACACCAGACAGACTCACTTTCTAGAAAGCATAAACAGGCCAGGTCAGGAGATGCATGTCACTTGGGAACACCAGATAGACTCACTATCTAAAAAGCAGGAACAGGCCAGGTCAGGGGATGCATGTCGCTTGAGGACACCAGAAAGACTCACTTTCTAGAAAGCAGAAACAAGCCAGGTCAGGAGATGCATGTCACTTGGGAATGCCAGACAGACTCACAAACTAGAAGCAGAAACAGGCCAGGTCAGGAGGTGCATATCACTGGAGAACACCAGACAGACTCACAAACTAGAAAGCAGGCATAAGCCGGGTCAGAGCATAAAAGCCACTTGAGAACACCAGACAGGCTCACAAACTATAAAGCAGAGACAGGCCAGGTCAGGAGATGCATGTCACTTGGGAACACCAGACACACTCACTTGCTAGAAAGCAGAAACAAGCCAGGTCAGGAGATGCATGTCACTTGGGAACACCAGATAGACTCACTATCTAAAAAGCAGGAACAGGCCAGGTCAGGGGATGCATGTCACTTGAGGACACTGGAAAGACTCACTGCCTAGAAAGCAGGACTATGCTCAGGGCAGGAGCTGCATGCCGCTTGAGACATGATACACTTACCATCTATCAAGCACAAAGAGACCAGCTCAGGTCAAGAGATGCATGCTACCTGACAACACTAGACAGACTCACAAGCTAGAGAGCAGGAGTAATTCAACTAGAATGAGGATGTTTCTAGGGACTGATAGACTGGGTATGTACCTCTGTTGACTGGAGTACCAAAAATATATCACCCAAGTTTATCTCCCTGTGAGCAACTGCATTTTTTGTTCCATTATTACACATACCGTCTGTTCAGAAGTCCAATTATTAGTTGTATTTTTGGTCAAAATACTTTCTCTTACTATATGTGCTGCAACAAAGTCCAACAACCATTTCGCAGTTGTTGGTCCCCAATTCTGATTATCTGACATAACTTGAACTGTGCCACACCTAAGCTGAGCAACATGTATATGGTCAAAATTTTTGCCATTGGCTCCCTACCATTGAGTAGCAGACTATGTTTCCTGTCAACAAGCAGTTATTCTCCATTAGACAAAAGCTGGTCACCTCCGGAACACCCAGAGTGTAATCTTCTCTATGTTGTTCCCCCATGCTGAACACAGAGAGGATTGAAGGGTTGGTCCTGTGAGTGCCTGCTCTGTTGCTTCAATGAGATTGTGGCATGCAAGAGTTGATGATTCTGTGATATCCCCCATGTCTTAAAATGTCAGTCCTGCAGTGAGACTAATGATAATTGTCAACACACTACTAGTGGTTAGAAACGCGAGAGTCTTGTCTTTCGAGTCACCTCGAGACCCCAAACCTCGTAATTCTTCCTCACGTTGACTTGTATACTTCTCAACATCACCCTCTGCTCGATGTCGAGCTTCCCTTCGGAATGCCCGATTAGCGGCGCCATCTGGCGCGTCAGCGATTATCTGTTTCGTGAACTTGGTTACCGCTCCGTCACATTTGGTGAATATGACAACAAGTGGGACTATGTCAGAGTTTGTTAGAGTGCTAGCAGATTAATGATTAGATCACTGAACTGCGTCCCCGTTTCCAGCCAAATACATCTTTCTCGCTATTGAACAGGTCCCGAGCTTCATCGAGAGGGAGGCACATCCTGTTGGAGTGCCAGTAATCAGAGACTGAGAACAAACACACCAGAAGCACATCGGGAGAACGGTACCATATAGCATGCAACTGCTTCCGGATATCCGATACGCTGGCCGATGCTTCTACAAATTGTCGGACCTCTTCGAGCTCGACCTCCGAGCCAGCTTCAAACCCTCGGGTGTCGTGAAAGATAAAGCCGGGACGAGTAGGAAAACGGATTTCATCTTTGATGTTATGAAGACCGCGCTAGGAACAGCCGTTCTATTAGCGATCGCGCGTACGAAGAAACTCTATGAGCCACGCACATCTGCTTGTCCTTTGACCCCCTATCAATTGTACGGAAGTTAGCCAGTTGAAATCTTAGAGTTTACGAAACCACATTCGGCTGACCTGATCAGCCAATCGTTTGCCATCCCGGAAAATCCATGCCTCGGCCTCGGAACTTCCTGTAATCCGCTCGAGAATCGTAGTCTTTCCAGCATTGGCACGTCCCAGAATAAGAACGCGAAAAGGTATTGGCAGTAAGATCTCGTCCTTGGACCAAATCTGTGACTCCGCAAAGAAGTCGTCGACACCAGTGCTGTCTACATCAGTAATGTCTGCTTGAGTGCTGCCTGTCGGAGTGGATTGCACGTCGGGAGGCTCGGTTTGTTCACGTTTCTTGCGCTTCAAGAAAGCGAAAGGCGACATTATGGACGGAAGCAAGAAGATTGTAATCACATCGGGGAAGGGCGGAGAATCTGATATACCTAGATATTGATGACAATTGATGGACAGTCTGATGTCGCTAGCTCAATCTATCTCAGAGTAGCTCAAGCTTGGTACTCCACCATCCGAATACGATCCTAGTGCCATTGCTTGCTCATTTTGAGTCTTCTATGTTATGCTGACATAGTATAGATCTTTTAGCTCGGACGCCAATCCTATTTCAACTTGCCCGTTATCGAGCAGGATGATGATAATTGTACGACGCATCAATGTAGGATGAATGTACTTGTGTGATCTGGGAAGTTCACTCTCTCTCTCTGTGAAGATACCTGCTGAGTATTGACCGTTAATACCAGGCCCAACATTATGACTGAAGTTGATGGGATATGCCCCTTTATTGGCACAAAGACGAAGATGGAAGAATTCGGCTGGGTGATCAATCCGTTGTTCCTTGGTGCTACCTTTCAGCCATTGAAAAACCATTCTCTACATTGCACTTGATTGATCCTCTGTAGTAGTATCGCCTTCAAGTTTGGGTGGCCGGTACTAGAATCTCTGTGAAAACGACGCCATTTGCCCTTTCGTATCTAACCTGGCATCCTCGATGGTATCAACTTCACCCTCTGAGCCAGGTCTCTTAATTAGTGAGAATGTAGATTATAATGCCATAAGAGGTCTAGTGCTGCTGGTGAACTCTGTCTAGTAGCTTGTGTTATCGTCTTCGCAGGAGTCCGCATCCGATTCTACGTCATACTCCCTCTGCAGTCCGCCCTCCGAGCCTTCAGTGGAATCACCGTCGTTGACTTCCAGTCCCTCTCCCTCACTCCCAGCATCGAGATCTTCGTCTTCTTTCTCCTCAAAGTCACCTTCTAGTTCATCTTCCCTGTCCGAGGCGCGACTAGAGCAGGGAGATTGTGACCTCGAATGTGGTATATCCACAGCCGGCTCCGAGTCTGGTGCATTTTGGTCAGGATCTTCCTCAACCTCGGGGGTGCTATTATCAGCGGCGAGACTTGATTGGTGGCCGTCCTTTGGATGAGAATAGAGATGGCCAACGGCCATTCCCCAATGATACCTCATAAGTAAGTCTCGGTCGGAGAATCTGCAAGAGGGGTGTATCAGTACCAGAATCAACCAAATGTAAAGATTAGATAAAATATACAACGTACCTTCCGACGTAGTAAGCCACCCAATCCTCGTTGCTGCCTGCCAGTTCGGAGTGGAGAGGTTGCACGCCCCAATCCACAGATTTCCCTTGGGAGAAAGCGGGAATGATATGGCAGGCTTGGAGGACGAGCTGTGGGTCTAAGAAACCAAAGGCTTCTTCTGTGTCGAGGGGTGGAAACTTCACGGTATCCATCCGCAACGGCGTGAGCGGCTGGTGGTGTTCAAACCACCGAACCCACAGGAAATGGATAGGGTCTATTCGATGGGTGGGTGGTTCGTCAGGATGCATGACAACACTGATGAGGTTGACATGGAAGATGCCAAGGACCTGGCAATATAGATATGGATGGGTACTGTCATCCCCCGCCGCAAGCGTCATAACATTTCGCTGCGATTTGGATGGATTGATGACATCCTGTGCCCTGCGGATGTCATAGGTTGTGTAGTTGAAGCGAATTGTACGGTGTCGATACATAGAATCGCGTTGAAAGAGCAGCGTAAGGCGTGATTGGGCTTCCTCCTCCGACAACCCGACCAACTTGCAAGCTTGAGGTAATAGATGCTTCTTTAATTTTGACATGAATCCCTGCATATGTATTTGAGGCCAGCTCGCCCATTATGCAACAACGTAAACGTACCTCTACTGCAGGATCACCTCGGTGGTCGCGCATGAATCCAGGCAGATTGATGGGTTCATTTTGGCCCCGGCCAACTACGTACTGGGCTTCAACAGATCGGAGTTGAGAGTCGGAAGCACCAGTAGTAGCCGCCTTGTTCGACACCACCGACCTTGAAGCTGTTAGCTTATCCCTGATACGGCGGACTCGCGCCTGGCGACGTTCGATCTGTGATAGCTGACGGATAAAATCCTTTTTGCTTGTGCGAGCATATTGGCTTTTTGGCTTTCGGTGTTCTAACTCGCCCTAGAAGAATATTTGGTGAGCTTAGTATCACAATACGAGGGAGTGTGATGCACCACCATACTCACCAACTCTGTTGAGTATGAATCAGTCGTACCAAACTGCCGGATACTCTCGACATAATCACCTAAGGCGTGAAATTTATATGTTTCCAAGTTGAGCAATTTCCGCCGCGGGCTCGTGCTTGCAGTGAAACCTCGTGGAGCTGTGTCGTCACCACCAGCATTTGATGTATCAGTGTCGGTGGTCTTGTGTGTTTTGTGAGTATCATGCGTACTGGGGTCAGATCAAACTCACCTTGTTTGTTGTCTTCTTGGCAGCACTTGCCTGTTTACGGCGGAGACGGGCTGCTTGCTCTTTCTTCAACTCTCTTGTGTCGTACATAGCAGATGTTTTATCCCTGAATTTGCGCATTTGAGCACCGAGAGCTTGTGTTGTGGTGTCAAGCAGCTCGAGAGTGTGGTCGGTATGTAATCGCAGTTTAGCCAGCCCATGCCAATGTCCGTACAAGAACAAAAGGTCAAGGAGCAAAGTGTTCCCTGTTCCTGAGAGTAGACCATCGAAAACAGGTATAGCACACTATGTTGAACCAAGATATGAATTGGGTTGGGGAGCAGCAGAGGGTGACGAGAATACCTGTAGCATGTCCTCCCAGTCCCTGGCCGCCAGGTTTCTCATCTCCGAGCAATTTCGGCGGAACTTCCGAATGGTATCACCTCCGAAGGTAGGAGTCTCTCGGTACCTAAAGCGCTATTGAGAAGAAGGTAGAAAATGTTGCAGCTATTCCGACGAACCTTCGATCCATTTCGTGAACAAGTCTGTCATCTACTGATGTGAGGATTCGTAGGATGTGAATAAAGACAGATCTCCAATTGCCGGATTCGACTTCGTGCATCAAATCGACCACCATGGCCGAAAAGGCGTTGAAACCATATTTGGACAATTTTGAAGAGAATGCAGTCTGATACTAAATGGTTATGTACTGAACAGGGCATGCAAGGTTTGGTTGCTTACCTGAGTTGGTGCCAGCGACATCTCTTTGAGAGTGTCCTTTACATCAGGATTATTCACTGCTCGATTCTGTTTGTAGATAATGGCCCTCGCCGTATTGATCTTGCTCCTGTATACGACATCATCCACGCGGGCTCGGCTCTGACGAAACCTTCGATCTTGCTTCATGCCCATACGGTGCACCTGTGATAGAGGAATCAGACATCGAGGGCAAGGAAACTTACCAAGGTTCGGAATCCCAGTAAGCATAACTCTGTCTATCGAGTTAGTGAGTGTAGCACGGCAAGGGGAGAGTGCAGTACTTCTCTTTGTAGTCCGCAGAGTGGGTGAAGACGCGAAGGTAAAATCGACGGGCAATACTATCGAAGCAAGTGATAACAACTCCATGAGCGACGGCGTGGAGAAACTCTTCATCAAAAAGTAGTTCGAGTTGGGCGTGGAGTAGCTCTCGCTGACAATGAGCGATCAACGCAGCGGTTGGAAGACGTCCTCCAGAGGAATCACAGACGAAGTCCTTGAAAGTATCCGGGAGCTGTTACCAGACATCGTTACATGAAACGTTCAAGAAAGCCAGCAAAGACGGGACTCACTTTGATAAAATAAGCTAGGTGGTTACAGAGGTTGAGACTGCTCTTGCTTCGACGATCCTTTGAATCATTACCAAAGAACATGTACAGCGGCCAGAGCTTGGTATCACCGAATTGTGTTAGATGTGTCTCATCGGATGAGAGCATCAGCGCTACAACAACTCGTTGCAAGGTACAACCTGGTTCCGGAGGAGAAGCTTGTAACTTGCGATGTGCCTCCAGGAATGCTGGAGAGTTGTATAATTCACCGTGAACTCGGCACTCTTCAGATGCGGGACTCGGTTTCCAGTATAATTCGTAGGGCTCGAAATGGAAATGTCGAGCCTCGGTAGAGCACAGTCGCTCCTTCAACACAGAGACAACACTTCGACGAAGAAATTGACCGGCTTCATAAACTTTTGGTCCCGGTGGGTTCATGTGACTGTGGAAAGGCACGGATATCTGAACCGTTTCACGGATCCAGCCAGCATCCTCGAATTCTTCCATCCATTCCGCACCGGTGGAGTCACCCAGAATGTTGTCCACCCTGTCCCAAGACGTCCTCCGAACATCATCGGCTTCGAAAGCTGGATTGGTTATGATATCAAGAAGCCGGCGAAATTCAGCCTGGGATTTCGTGTTGTTTCCATTCCACATCCATTCTCCTAACAAGAACGAACTTTCGTTGGGATACGGCCAGTACCGGCCATGTTTGGAAGCTGTTGCAGGCTCCGGGTCGGCCACTACATCGTGTTGTTGAATATCGGAGAGGTCGACCAGAGTCAACTCCCCGTTTGGAGAGTGGGAAGTATCCGGCATGTGGTCATACTGGCAAAGGAGTCCAAATTGGTTTGTCGTGGTGCGAAAGGGTACGTTTTTGCTGGCTGTAGCATTGGTAGATTCATTTGAGGAAGTAGCAGATGGGCCAGAGGTGGGTTCGAGGTTTTGCGATTCGCCCGATGTCTTTGAACCTCGCTTTGGAGGTACCGGGACTGAACGTGGCTTGGGATCTGGGAATCGAGCTGGTCGGACGATGAGGCGTCCGTATCTGGTTCTGATGCCTGCTGGTGTGTTCTCTGCATTATGGGTCTGAGCAGTTGGCTCCATGAGGGTGCTTGATGTCTCGACTACCTTGAACGATGCTTTTGTAAGAAATCTCAATTTCTCCGAACGAATCTACTCACTGTAGCCGTAGATGTCAGTGGTTCAAGGGAAGCACCGTGAGATCCAACATCGGGAACGTTCTTGGTGTTTCCCGTGTGGCAGTCGGATTCAGAGTCCCGGGCCAGTGTCGCCAGGAGCTCTGTTGGTGGGTCGTTTGACCTTGCGCGCTTTGAGGTGGATGGAGCAGAAAGTCGGGCTTCGGCAAAGGTGCGTTTTCTGCCTCTCCAGGCCACCTGGGCCTTCTGCAGCAGTGTCGAAGCTTGGGCATGATAAACGGCGCAGACTCTGCGATGATTTGACAGTGCGTTTTCTTGGCCAAAAGTTTTTCCGCAAGCACACGACGGGTCTGTCAGATTCATGACCCTGTTCTACTAATACCGAGGTCAGATTAGGAAGAGGCATAGAATTGGATTTATACATACCAGGTCTTGTTCTTCCTCCAGCAACCCGAAGTGGTCTTCAACTTGGTCTATCGTGGTCACCCAAGCCCGTATGGGCTACGTCACGTGAACAAGCAACATTGACCGTGACTGTGATCGAGCGACGGCTTGAAATCATGGTATTCAATCATATTGCCCAGCAAAAAGCCACCGAAAACAACATGGACAGTGTTGAAGGAATTACCAACAGCAGAGCCTTGTTTACAGAAACCTCTGAAGGCTCAGTCTATGAGCCTTCATCGTCGATCCAAGCAGTCCTGTTCTGTCTTGGTCCTGTTGACGGCTTTTGTGTGGGCGTTTGTAGGTCCACAACGAGCGTGACGCATCAAAGAAACGCAGATCAGTTTTTAGAGGTTCTTGGTGTTTTCATTTCGTTCATATGCTTATCTTCTCTACTTCTTGATAATTCCATCCCTCAGCGTTACGCACCTGGCCACGGTTACCGAGTCTTACTAGCCAAAACCTGGACAAGCTTTGGTCCTGGGAGAGCAATTTCTGAAATTTATTCTCTTCAAAAAAGCACTGGTCTCTAGTTTTATTCCATAAGCTTCTGTCAAGTTCAAGGTCTCAGAACTCCCCGGCAGGTCAAGCAAGCACGAGGTTTTTGAATGAAATTAAACTCCGAAATCGGAACGTACATCGAGGCGTACATGAGGCTAGCTCGCCTTATCCAGAACCATCAGTGACCGCCAGTGCTTCTCAAACCATCGTCTACTTTCTCCTGTCACCCGAAGCAGCTCCCAGCCCCATGAACCCCACATCTCTTGAGGATGATCTGGATTTTCATCAGGCTAGCGGGTCAGAACTTGAGGTGGCTATGTCGACAACTCAGAATACCGAAGTCAACCCGGAATACCTGAGTGGCCATGATCCAACACAAGCATCGGTGGACTTCATCGCTTCAACAAACCGGCATCTTATTGTTAATGTTTGCCATCAAACAAAGCTAGCGCCTTCCGCTGAGAGGCGGAAAGGAGAACGGAACATCCGCTATGTCACTATGAGTGCACCGCCAAGTAGTGGTGAAGACTCTGGCAGCAGACGTGTACAGACCGATTCAAGCGGCCTTGTTGTAAATCGTCACCGCCCCCAGAAGAAGGCCACAGGACGTGCACGTCGGCGTAACAAGGCGTTCGATGACACCAATGAACAGGACCATCCCCATCCAGGTCGCAGCAGCCGTCACAGCGCTAGTGGGCCATACCCACCTAGTCCTGTTGTCCTTTCCCGAAGCGTGAGCCTAGGTACCCCAGATGTAGCTATGACTAGGTAAGAGTATCAAGCATTCTATGCAGTCCTGTCGTCTCTAATAAGACCCTTGCTGCAGTGTATTGGAGCCTGCTGTCTCGCTGCACGCCCAAAGTGACATCGAACCTTATACTTCTCGTACCAGCGCTAGCTTAGCTAGGGATGAATACGAGGTTAGTTACACATTCCCGATACTATGTTATCTGTCTGATGTTGTCCTAGCGAGATTGGCACAGCAGCAGCGAACTGCCCGCTGGCTACTCTACCAACCGGTCCTCCTTCCAGCCCTCGTTGGAGGGACATGCCGATCAGGTAGACCCAAGAAATTGGGCAGAGCCAAATAGCACAAACGGTCCGACTACTGCAGACCCTGGTACCGTTGCTAGCACCGCCTATGCTTCAAGACTAGATTCTTTGCGACTTCCCTCGCGACTACCAAATACTGAAGCTTATGCACATGGAGGCTCCATTGGTCAGGTTAACATCACACTACAAGACACATGGCCAGACCCGTCCCTGGTGTCGATGGGCAAATATCAGATGGGCGAGGTCCAGTCTGACTCCTACGCTTCTCATTCTCATTCCACCACGCCCGCAACCGTGCAGCCTCCTATCATTGACTCTAACTACGGTGAAAACCATAGCGAGAGATATAATTTTGGTGGAAATGATGTCGAAGAATCTCAGGCTTCTCAATACGGGAGTGGCTATACTAGCACGGGCTCCACCATGGAAATACCTGTAACTGAGCCAGGACTTTCCAACGACCAGATGTACATGGACAACCACAACCAGCCAAGCATCCATCAAGACCATTCTGTGGATTTCCTCCCCAGTTTTTTCACCCACCAGAGCCGATCCGACATGGTGCTTTCTGAGAAGAGAATGGATGACTCGGCTAGTGATGCTTTCGAGAACAATGTTGACAATGCAAGTCAAAGTACGTGTAACATAAAGCTAAACATTGGTCTTCAGATTGCTAATGTTGGTACAACCTTCTACCAAGTAGGAGCTGGGTACGCTACAGCCATGGAGCCTTCCATTGGGTTTACGCAAGAACAGATGCTTGACTTGGGTCTCAGTCGGTTCGAGTTAGATGGCGTTGCTGGCCATGAAGATCCTGGTAAGCAATATAATCTGCGTTTTGAAGCTTATAATAACCTCACGCTTGTCCAGCGATCCAAGTCACTGACAACCAGGACAGTTACCTTAATATGAACGAGTATCCTCCTGACTTGGGACGAGGCATCGGCAGCTTCAAGGACTCGGATGCGAATACTGTCCCCAATGATCAATGTATGGTTTCCGTCACGACTCACAACCCGCCTCGATAAGAACTAACTGGAGCGTTTCAGACCAAGGATCGGTTTACACCACCCAACCACAGCCGCACGTAGCACCGTACGCTACGGTGAATACCCTTTCCACCGACTCATTCAGTCAGTCATCCGCTGGCTCCACGCCATATGTATCAGGCTCTACACCTGGTACCATGCCAGTGGTCTATCCGGATTTCAACTCAGATGATTATGCCAGTGCCCATCGTCAACACGGTCAGATGTCCATTCAAGACGCTAGCATTACACTAGTTGTCCCAAATGCTCAGCAACATCACCGTGACGGTAATCAGTATATCTCGAGCACATTTACCGAGGTTAACACGGCCCATCGTGACGAAAATCCCTTACCCAACCTCACTTCAAATACGGCATCAGTCATTGAAGACCCACCGTTGGCACAGACTCGGACCAAGCTTGAAGATCCTCTTCCCGCAGTCAACAAGGTTGACGTGGCCCAACTTGAAGCATCCAGCTCAACCCAGCTCAACACCGTTACTAGCACCTGTCCATCTCCCACTGCAAGTAGCTACGAACACTACCGCGCCGCAATCCAAGAGACTATCAAAGCGTTTCGTACCCCAGCCAGGTTTCCCCGAGCGCCATTCTCCGAAGCAGCTGCTGAGATTGTTGATGACGATCAGGCTCTGGCAGCATTCTGGTCTGCTATGTCAACAACATTTCGGCGCTCGCCACAGCTTCAGGATCAGTACACTAAACTCCTGGGAGAAGGCTTGGCCAAGGGACAGCCTCTATTTGGGACCAAGTCTGGGATGACTTATCCAAGCAGCCTCAAGCACTCCACGTTACCACCGGAGTGGTACGATTCTACGTCTGAAGTAAGGACATACATCTATCTATGGCATGGCTTCTAACATAATGTTGAATCAGGCTGCTCGCGAGTTAGCACGATTTCTGGATCAATCGGCCTTCAAACGTCTTTCAAGCAAAAAATATTATCCTTCAATGGCATTAGCTCTCGAGTCCCAAGATTCCTCGGCAACGCTCAAGGCTGCTATTGACCTGTTCCGTAACGACGCTCACAGCTATGCTCTTTCAAATGCCAATGGAGAGTTGGACCAACAGCTCAAGTCTGTAATTCCTAAGGATGTATGGGCCATGTTCGAAGATGTCAACTCTTCTCAAGCCATCGATAACGGCAGCCGATTGCAGGTTCAATTTTCCACGTCAATGCACTCCGATGCCGCCTTTGAGCCAGCCACTCGTTACAACGGTCCACTGGACCAGGTCACGCTAGACAAGCTACAGCTGCACAGGAGCCGGATTGCACACGGTTCTGACGGAAACGTAGAGTTTGCTCTTCAAATCCTGAAGCTGATGCTAGGTTCAAAAGAGACGTTGGATAAGCTCACAAGGGAAGGTTTGATGGCGACAACTACCCATATACTGGCCCTGGCATCCTCTGCGGTATGTCTCCTTTTTGTGCGAGTTGATCAATGTTCTGATGGAAATACGTTAGACTACGGTAGCACTTCTCAACATAATATCAAATGCTGGCGTAATCTACGATGAAGAGGACAAATTCGAAGACGCTGAGAGCGACACTGGAAGGACATTCTACGGTCGAACCCGGCGCATGCATGCCATCTATCTCGGGAAGTGTGGACTCCTTCAGCGATCTGCAACCACCACAGAGCATATCTTGACTTACCCAGCCCTCTTGAGAAGCACAGAAAGGGCGATCTTCAAGGACTATGTCGAGGTCGAGACGTAAGTAGACACCTGCAACGGATGTCCGTAACTGCCCTGACGAACTACGTTCTAGCATTTCCAAAGCACCCGCCGAGAATCGTGATTCCTCCTGGAGGGTTCAGCTTACCAACTAGTAATACAAAAGTGGACACTGGCTTGCTGAGACCTACATTGCATCTGAGACCCATCGGGATACATACTATCGACTTCTACCTTGTCACAAAATTGTTGAAAACAACTAGCACGCTGTATTAACATATACCTTTCATACTTTTCGTTGTCCCAAGTATGGTAAATGAACAAAGACGTGCTTCATTGCCTGTCAACCCGTCAAACTACCAATTTATGCACTCAAAAGGCGTGGTTTTAATTATAGGGATAGCCATTAAGATATATGGAAAGAGCAGATAAGCACCTAAAGCCAAGAGACGTTTGGAGTAGCGAAGTGAAAATAGCGGTTGATAGTAAAGTACGCTCCAAGGCACAAGTTATTTAATTCCTGAAACCGTAAGACAACGTAGATATGTAGGGGTGGAGGGAGGACGTGAACAAATCAGAACAATTAAAGGAAGGGCTGGTGGTTGATAGGATAAACGTAGGAGATAGTAATTTGTCGAAATCCAAAGAGGTAAGGGGTGTCATAGGCGCGCTTGGCTGTATGACCCCTTGTAAGAGCAGCCGTCCATAAATCAAGCATCCAATGTCGAGAGGTCAGGATGGCGGTGAAGGTCGCTCATGGAGCTGAAAGTGCTGCTCGTAGTCACGCCGGTGCTTGATGTAGAAGTGGAATCGCTGAGGCTATCGTTTGTGTTGTCAACGCTGGAAGCGGAGGCAGTAGAGGTGGCAGATTGAATGCCCTGACCGAAGCCTTGGTAGTGGGTCTGCCAGTAGTTCTCCAGCCGGACCCATGCCTCGGAAGGATCGTCAAGGGTATTGGCTTCTGAACCCTGTAAGCCGTTGCTTTACCATCACACTTCAGCTCTTTATTCCTCTGCAGGTCATGATCATGGCTTACCTATTATTATCGATGTCATTTTGGCATTCATCAGAGTGAATTGGTTGGGCTGGACGACTGTCCAGCTTTGTGGGATGCCTGGTTGAGCCTGCGGTGGGCCAGGTCAGTCGACCCAATTTTAGGGGTAAAAATGTTGTTCCTAGTGCTCACCAGTTCTAGAAACAAGGAACATATGCCTCTGCCGCTTTTGAGCTATGTCATGAGAAAAGGTTTGTTCTATAAGAGATACGAGCGTGGGTTAGCAGTTGCCTGCATTCTCAGGCTATTTTAGGACGAAAAGGTACTTGCCAAGCCCCGGAATAGGTTCCCAAGGTTCTAAGCCAAGATGGTAGCGAAAGACGGGAAAAAAAAACATGCTGAAAATTGGCATTGCTACCTCGAAAGTGGTGGTCCGAAGTCAACTTGGGCTGTTGGGAAACCACATGATGCGTTGGTCAGTCTTGGTTGATGGTGCTGTCAAAGAGTGGTCTAGGGTCTCTGAATCGCGGTAATTAGGAAAGCTTGACCAGATAGTAGAAAGTGATGTTTTAGATCGACAAGTGCCTCATTCTTGGAGGTAATAGTCCTTTTGAACCATTGTTGCTGTCTGACAAGGCGTAGGCAAACTTGATTCAGAATGTGCGGCGTCTCATCGTGCCCTGTCTGAGGTGGTATAGATGTTCTAATTTGTATATACAAGCTAAGGGCCCGGGGTTCTGTGCTATGCTGCCGTACTGTACTGAGTGCAACTACCCTCCATCACAGGCAGTGAAAATACCCTCTCCCTAGCTCGTTTTGGCAACTAAAGCGAAGTTACTGTGACACATCTCAAGCGGCAGCCAGGGGCCCAGAAGATGATCAAGAAGGACGTTCCTTGGGGCTGGATTGGGTGTTGAAGCGGCATGTGGATAGGGTGGGGGTTGTAGAGTTAGGGAGTGTGAATTGCCAGTGATGTTCCAGGGCTTCCGAGTCCGTGGTTATGATCCATGAGCGTAGCGAAAGGGCTGCTGACGAATGCAAAAGCACCTGCTTCACGAATTCTTGTAAACCCACAGTAGCAAGCAGCCATGGTACTCACTGTTAGAAAGAATTTCTTTTTGCAGACGATATATCTTCGGCAAAGCCGACCTCCAAAAGTTCGCATCTGCAGAACAGTGTTAAGGGTCTAGGTTTCCCTCCCCCTCAATCGTTCGTTGCGCTTCTGAAGTTTGGTCGAGTTCGGGCGGTAAGGTGGATGGAAGATTTGCATAGGTAGCCAAGTCTAAGCATTTTGGTCAGTCATCGTCCAGGGTATGCTCAAAAAATGTGGTTGCGAGAAGAATAGCTCCGAATAAGGTCAGAGAGAAGCTCCAGGATAGCCAGGTTGAACAACAGTGCCAAGGTCGGCTCCAGAAGTCTCGCGAGCCAAGCCTCAGCGCCCTCATTTTCCATTAATGGGATAGGTTTGTTTGCGTACGAAAGGGAAAAAAGAGAGCACGAGCGCATTTGGAACTTTGACCTCACCTTTCTCAACAACGCAGTATCTGAAACAAGATGTGACCTTTTTTGACGTGTTTGGCATGGCTGATGGTGTCTTTCAGCCCCGTACAGTGCGATCGTCTGACCCCTGACGAAGTTTCAATAGGGCGAAGTCAGATAATCTTGCTTGGTCCACTCACTCTGTCAACGTTGAATGAGCGGTTATACACGCTCTGAAAGCACGGTGCATCGCGGCTTTGGTTGAAACATCCTCAGGGTGACGAGACGAGCGAAGCTGATGGTTGAGGTTGAACGTGGAGGTATGAGGCGCCCGCCCACAAGACCTTGTTGATTTGTTTCTGCCAACGGTTTGGCCGTGTGGCTGTGACGTGCCTTGGCGCTGCTCCGTCTGGTTTGCAGAACCGCAGCGGGAGTTTTGCAAAGAGTTCTTTCGCCCATGAGAAGTCAAAGTGTCTGCATAAAATTCGACTCCGAGCAGGAGTTTATAACGGTCCAAGCTCGTTGAACACCGGTTCACAGGTGTTGAATACGTCTGAGGGAGCCTTGAACCGGATGACGGGTTAAGCTTAGACCGGTGCACAGCCACACATCTGAGTCGAGCCTTGCGATTTACTCACTCGTTGAAAATGGTCACGTCTGGCTCACGGCATGGAATTTCAGCCTTGGAAAAATAGACAGCGCGATGGAAGTACTTCTCTGCCATCTCTCACCCAAATTACTTAGTTTGCGAACTACATCTACGTACTAACCAGCCTGTTTGAAGGAGGGGTCCTTTATTTTGATCCCTTACGGTGTGGCTGTGTAGACGACCAAGTACAGATCGTTCAAACTTCAAACCATTCAACCTCCTGCCTTGAATCTTTCCAAGAACATACTTGAGTATGGCCGGTACTGCAATTTTCATTGCCTATCATCCTATTGCTGCTTCGGATTCAACTTGAAAGGCCTTCAAAGGCCGTGTTGGGCCCTATCACACTGGCAGTCAGTTTTTCGCCTCGGATCTGGCAGCCTGTACTTCAGGTCTCTTCCGGCGGGGTCGTGGGTCTTCTTACCAACTAGTGATTTCTTAATTCGGATTGGTACGTGTCTTCTCATACATAAACGCAGAAGCACCCAGATTTCTGAAGACTACGCCTAGTCCAACTTGGGATGCTTCCGTTTTTCCCTTTTTTGTCTTTTACCCCGATTGTCGTTGTTGATGGGAAAGACATAGGGTTGCTTCTGTCCCTCATCTCGTTTTCAAGTCATTGAAATACGACACAATGGTTTTGTCCCTCTACCCTCTGAACCCATTTCCTCAGGTTTAACTGACCATCGCTTGGGACTTTACATGGAGCATCCTGGTGACGGTGACGAAAGCAAACTGGGCGGTGCCAACAATGTAAGGCCAACTTTTTGGCTCGAAAGCTAGTTACTAAACATCGTGTACAGGTCTGCGACGCCGACGCTGATCCTCCTCCTTTGGATGAACTTAACGAACGAGTTTCCGACCTCGAGGATTTAATTGCAGAGCTCACTTTGAGGTCTCATTCTGCAGTGAAGCCAGTCAATCCCAACCCCGGAACCGATTCGGAGAGCTCTTCTTCGGACAATGCGCAAGCCGTAGCGACTGCGAGAACCAGCGATAGCAAGGTTGAGAATGGGAAAAAGGTCAAGGTGGGTACGCGATTTTTTTGATACTGCTTTATCATAACCTTCTCAAACAGATTGGGGAAACGGTATCTTCCTCGCTCTCGACTGCGCAGCTGTACAAACGTGTTGTAGCCCTTGAGGTTCTTACAACCAATATCATGGCCGCCGATCCGGCCTTGCAACGACTCTCAGCCAATCGGGACACGTCTGTCTCGACCACCCACCTGCCGCCCGACATTCTCCCATCTGCTTCTATGAAAGTTCCAGCATCATTGGGGAGAAGTCTGCGCACCACAAGGTCAAGAGGTCTACCTCCTTCTACAGTCAATCAAGGCCGGCTTCGCTTTGATCTATCGTGGACAACACCTACATCAAACGAGGGGAAATCAACCGCCAAGCTTCACCATAGCTCGACTTCAAAGGATCTTGTCAGCACGGTGAGTGGCCTCTCTAACCTGTTACCACCCGTATTCACTCTTCGAAGGACATACTCAGGCAATTTCTACAGGGCCTGGGAGTTATGGTTCGTATGAAAGACGGTGGCCCTGTTGACGGCATCTTGCCTGAGACTGTTCCGAAGGAGGAACTCGACCGTTTTTTGAGGTTGGAACCCAACTCTGACCCTGATGCAACTTCACCGGTCTATAACTGGCCTGACAGCCTTTCAACCTGTCTCTGGAATGCGCGTCTCACAGAAATGCTCGCTCAGAAATTTCTGGACGACATTTCTTCTGGTCGTATCACGTTTGGGGGGCAACCTGTCACTATTGACCCCAAGGTTCACACCGTTGATGCGCTCCGCAAGACCATTACTGAACGTCTCCGGAACACGCGAAAGCTTTGGAGGAAGGCGAATGAATGAGAGGTTGTAGCGGACAATTATGTCATCGAGAGGGTATCAATATTTCGTGTTTTGATCTAGGCAATCGTTCGTGTTTACCTTGTTATATTGTTCATGCTGTAATGCCTGTTTTCGCTGCTAATATTGACTCTGCGTCCTATACCAAAATCGATGATTAGTTTCATGTTAAAGCTACATGTGCGCTCGGGGCCGACCCAAGGGTGTGAGGGCGTGGGAACGAGTTGATCGGGGTTGGTTGTGAGGATGCTTTCGAGCTCTCATCTGTACCACTCTCACTCTCGCAACTTCTTGACATATACAATGGCTCCCTCAGTCCACTCTGAGAAAACCGCATCTCCCCCTCGCTCACGGAAGAACTCCATCTCTGGTTCGCCACAAATGGTTCGCATGATCCTTCGCAAGCGCAGGCTTAACCGACTCAAGGTTACGGACTCACGCGCGAGGAGCTGCATAGAGAATGGGTGGTTTAGGTATGAGATTCGCCTACTGTGTGATATATTGCTCATTGACTGGCATCAGGGTCATGGCGCATCGTCAACCGAAATGTGAATGGACAATCCAGTTAGAGGAACTGCCAATCGACACATACGAGAGCACTCTTACTCAACTTCCTCTATACAAACACATAAGGGAAGGGGGATCTGTACACACGCTGGAAATTGTGGTACCATGTCTGGTAAGTACTGTAATCATTTTCCGAAGCAACGAAGAAACCTATTGTGGATCAGAAAGACATCGTCCTTGATTCTAAGGACCACGTTGAGCGACAATACACCGATCTCCTCGACCTCTACGATAAGCTCTGGGTGGAGCTAAGATTCGTTCACTGGGCTAACGGGCCCGATCCTTCGCACGAATTACCTCTTTACAACGGTATATGTCAAGTTATGAGGAGGATAACTGCTTGCATACGCCACATCGAGAGAAGCCCGGAAATCTATGAATATAATATAGATTTCAGGGAGCTACAAGACAAACGAGTATCCAGGTATTCACCGAATCACCCCCTTCGAGCGATCCGCCAGTACCTGCGACCTGCACCTGATTTTTCCCCGGTGTTGGGAGATGCAGATCCTTTCAGTGATGACGATACGTAGGGGTTGATTGATCTTACATAGGTACGTATCGCCTCCTTTCCTGGCAGCAACTACTTACCACCACCTGAACAGGTCCATCTCCCATATGATTGTTAAGTTATTGTCATCGTAAACCACCACCAAGCTGTATTTGAAGTATTAAATTGGATTTATTGTATTACATCGCAATGTATGAATGTATTGATAAAGGTATCAAGAAGAAAGTCAATCCACTGTGTACGTATATTAAATGAGCTACTTTATGAAGAAAATATGGGGCGGGACAGATATCTAAAGGCGACGGCGATTGCGAGCTGCCCTTCTCAGAGCACGGACCTTCTCGGCGTCCTTGGAATGGTGATGATGGAATGCCGCGTTGCGAGTCACGTACTTCTTGCAGGCAGTGCATCGAACGAAGAAATGTTGGAACTCCTCCGCATTCAATCCACATCCCTCTGTGTTGTTGAATCGATCGCTCCATTTCGCCAGCCCCGCCAAATCAACCTCGCCCATTCAGGTTTTGTGGATCTTTCCCTCGGGGCACTTGTGGCGAGTCTTTGACTCCTGACTCATGTAGTGTCGACATCTGACGCATTGACAGCAGAGCTGGGCTAGTTGAGCCTTCGAGACGCCGTTGTCGTTCATCCAACCATCGGCCAGAAGCCATAACTTCAACCAATTTGCCTCGTGCTCGGGGTGGAAAACAGGGATGAAAAGGTCTGCAGGGATCGACGTGAACATTAAGTTGAACCTGGATAATTGTCTAAGACTGACCTTCACCCGGAAAGATCTGAACGAAGTGTCGAGATCCGTTCTCAACAGTCTCCATGCGCTTCTCAACTGGATATCCAACCTTAATACGGCCTTGTGAGAAGAGCAACATGCATAACGTACCAAACCAGCGCCTCATTGCTCTATCCTCGGGCTCGGTCGCCCGTTCCAGTCTTGAGATGACCTGTTCATTGTTGATAACTGCCACGATATACACCGGCCTCCTCTCCTCCCACAGATAAGCCTCATAGTCTACGGCTTGAGAGGGATCAAAGGTGGGATCTTTCGGCGTAGTAAAACAACGATACTCACCATCACGCTCAGGCTGGCCCTTCAAGCGTAAGAGCTGCCTTGCCGCTAACTCAGACGCGGGAGCCCTAGTAGCCTGCGCTTTGGCCGCCGAGGACACACTCCTTGGCGTGCCAACGAGGAGGTAACTGCTGACTTCGGAGTCTGACACGCCGGAATCTGCAATTGAGAGATTTGATTAGTCTCTACCAGTGCGTTGTAGTGTCGAGTTTACCTTCGCTCTGAGATTCTTCGGAGCTCTCAGAAAGAGAGTTGTAATCCAGGAAGCCGAGGACTGTGGTAATATCGTGGTCAGTCAAACATTTGCCGACGACAATGGAGACAACTCACCCCTTGGAGAGCTAGAATGCGATCGAGATCTGGAGCTGGCGTCCGACTTGCTACTGATTGAAATAGCGTTTTCGAATCTTCGCTGCGTGGAACCTTCGCTGTGGTCGGAACTAGGCGAGGATGAATGAAGCCGCTTCAGAGCCTCCAGCTTGAGTGGCACAAAGCCAGCCTTGAGCGTCGAAGAAGCAAAGAATTCCTTAGCGGCGACAAGTCGAGCGCTCAAGGTGGAGGAGGGAGACCTGTACGGTGTTGGGCTTGAGAGACGAGGGCTGGACGAGAAGCGGGCATAGCGAGATGGGCTCATGATACTCAAGAGACTCAATGGCGAGTTGATGACCTTGTTGGTAAACTTGGCTGTCCTTTTATAGCCTGGACTAGCTAACCTAACTCCACTTTAGCTATGTAGGTCAACCTTGAAGACCCTTTCCTCACGGCTCACTCTCATAGTAAGGGTCGCAATCACTCTGAGATTTTTTTGAAAGCTGCCGCCGACATCGTCTTGACGCGAGTATCATTCAAGTTTGGCAATCAGAAATCATCCCAACTTATCCGTACGACTCGAAGATAAATTGGTGTTCAACCATTTATTTGTATCATCGCCCTCCGAACCTTTGAGAACAGGCTCCAGCAGAACACTTTCCTCCTTTCCAAAATCCTCGAAGCGCCTGTTACATGCGTCAATAAGAGGTCAAATGGGTTTATTGACCGATATGGGAACCACTGGACATCTTTGTTGCCGATATTCATGCGACAAACTGAGTTCGCCGTCGCCTAAACAGCTCGCAAGTGCCCAACAAGCGAGCGACAGACGTCATTGCATTGTGTGTGGAATTTCCTTAAACGTTCGTATCCCCGCCATTGAGGATCAGCGCGGGGGACTGCTCGACAACTGTTGAATCTGCGGTCCCTGGCAGTGACGATTCTGTCGACGCCTATACTGAGAAGTGAAACCAAGGTTAGGGGGTGTTTTCTGGCACATCATACTCGAACAACGCTGATATCTCGTCTTAGTGGTAGCCCAAGCTGTAGCCTTCGGAATCGGGCTAAACTTGGATGATTGCTAGAACTCGGAACTCAAATCTCGATACGCAACCAAGTGTACTATGTGTTATCCGGGGATGTATCCATTATAGGTAATAACTAGCTCCCACAACTTCACAAGACGTCCATATATTGATCCCAGGTGGGGACTCGGACTTCGTCGAATTTTATTTCCCCTCTTGACTCCCCTCTACTCGTCGTCCAATAGCAGCACCCTACTCTCGAACTCACATAGTATGCCACGGGTAGACAGCGACGAGGAAAACCAGCCTCCTCAATCAGTACGTTCGCTGAAGCCCTACGCTCTAGACCTTTCTACAAGAAAAAAATTGTGAGTTCCTCCTTCTCTGTGTCTTTCCTCTGTAATAATGTATGGAGACCGTCGCTCACAGGTTTCTGAACTAGGTCGAGAACCGATCCTCTTATTCACTATGGGCGACACTACGGGCGAACGGTTCAGATCTTTTGCAATATGCACGTACTCCTAACCAATGGTATCTTGAGGACAACCGACCCAGATTATGACATGAACGATGACACCCTTCCGCTTGAGTAAAGATTCATCTATGCTTGGGCGGGCAATTATTCATACAACTTGTACATACAGGGAAAGAAGAGAAAACAGACTCTTCGAGATCTTACTCAAGACAATCCCGGGAGTTGAAGATCGGATAGCCCAAGGTTGTTCTGCTGACGATCTAAGACAGATCGCAGATCTCGTAAGTACGGTTCTATCGCCCATTGATCCATCTTCTTGCGCTCATTTATACCAAGTTACAGAAGGGTTGCAATGGCGCGCGGGCGGATGACACAAAGACGATGAAGGGTGCTGTGCTTGACTGGATAACACCGAGAGGAGTACCACTAAACCCTCCACTCACCCGCCACATGAAAGCCGATAGGGGATTTCAACACGACACAACAGGCCGCTTGCTATGTCCAGCAAATCTCAACTGGGATGATCCTGAGTACGTTGCCTTTCATTAGTCGCGAATTAATTTGACGCTGTTATTATAGGGTGCGGGCAAAACTTCGAGACGGTGACTACGTCATTGATGGTGACGAGTGGCCTGTTTTTCTCTATGAGAACTATCAATACGACCCGGAAGACCCGTGGAAGGGTCTTTTCAGAAGCAAAATATTGCTGATGGTGCGTCACACTGACCACTCTCACTGTAGAGCCCGATTTACTTACGCTAAACCTAGGCTTTCCGCCACGTATTTACCTGCCCCAGCTCAGCCGTCAACCCAGGGAATACCTCTCGTGGCGGTAATGCACGAGTACATGGTATGACCAAAGTCAGTATCCCTGCTATTGCGTATGCTGCAACGCAGGTAAGTGCTTCCGTGCAGTCATCCGAAACAGTCCCATATTCACGCCACGCCAAGCTTCGCTTCGCCCTGTCTTCCTGTCAAATGTTTTCGCGAACGGACAAGACCACCGATTCACAGAAGTTCTACAGCAGCATTATCGAGTGGCTCGAAGAACCGGAAGAAATCCAAGAAGTCACGGAGCTACTCAGTTTCTGGAATAGGTGTGTCCGCCTGTGCTGCAACCGTTCCTTCCCTTCATCTCTGACTGAGGTTTTCAGAGAAATATTTCCCCAGTTCATGGTCAACAGACGGACATTAGCGAAGGACAGTGTTCTCGCAAAATTGAGGGCGAAGAGGGCAGCATTGAGGGAGAGAACTGCGGCTGAGGCCCTCATGGCAGTTCGACAAATCCGCTAAATACCCTACCTTTTATTCTAATCACGTAGTATCGGTATAATGCGTAATCTACTGTAGTGATGACTGGCTACCTAGCGACAAATAAAGAAAGCGGTTCATTCTATCTCCACAACGATCATTTCTGGCTGCCCGATCATGGCGAAAGAGCTTCTGAACATGACAATAACCGTCAAGCTGACGCCGATGGCATAGTCCCGCAGAACAAGCATCTAGTGCTACATGCTACACTTCCTCTGAAACGGCAACTATAGTCTAAAGGCGGAAGATCACGGCGTCAACTACAGGATAAGATATCAAATAGTCTGATAGCTAATCCAATGGCGAAGGATGCAACAGTGTATCAGCTTTATCCAACTGACATACCGGTGACAATTCGGGTGGCAGTCTGGAGATCAGCTAGACGGGCTGCTGAGGACTTGTTTCGCGATCCTGTCACCGTCCTCTCCATTGCTCAGATGAAGGAGCTGCCCAACAGCGCCATCCCTACAAATATGGTGTATTCTTCCAGAATAGTCTATCTGACGCTATTTAAAAGGAATGGATACCTTCGAACTGTAGCACAAACGGCGAAGTTGATCGGCTCGCGAATGTCGGTTTGAAAGTTTCAGAATGGCAGTGATGGCAACTCGCGTAGCATGATCAAGTTCAGCATCATCACCATCGATCATCTAGGTAGAGCTACTGGCCGCTAGTTGCCCATTGTCAGGAAGCTAGCAAAGGATGACAGCATTGAGCAGTCTTGTCATTTGGGGCGTCAAGCACCTTTGCGGAAAGATGAGCATCGTGTATGAATTGCCACGGTTGCTCCTCCTCATCAGCTAGTAGATGCAGCCTATTATTGGCACCTGTGCCGTCGTTTCTCTAGCTTGCTCCCAAATCCGTCCCTTTATCAAGTAGCCAATGATGGCGAAGTCGGGCATCTCTCTCTCTTGGCCAGTGGTGGCGGTTCTGGCCTACGAGGGAAAGCTGATGACGTTGGCCACTTCTCCCAGGGCAATAGAATAGATTTCATTTCATCAACCATGGAAGGTTGACATCAGTGGCGGAGTACTCAATTGCCATCCTCCTTGTTCTACCATGGACGAGGCTTCTCACAAACTAGGCGTTAGACACCAGATGCGTCTGCTGATCAAGCTTTCTCTATATTGACAAGTTATGGGCTATTTTTCCTAGTTTTCGTGATGCAAGCGCCGAATCAACTCAACCGAATCAACTCAACGGTGTCAATGTAAGTGGCGTGCGCGTGCATACCTCCTTCGTTCAGTCACCTGTCACCGATTCGGCGTCAAGATAATAGAAAGCAAGGCCATGCGTTCACTCCTCTCATGAACTCTGCTCACGATGGATGCGAATGCTGAGCTTGTACCCGAAACGTCGCGTCAAGAATACCCTCCGTAAGTCTTGGTTTTCCTACCAAGCTGCAGCACGGATTCCTAACCAGCAGTCCCAGACTTCGCGTGCTTGTCATTGGAAAGGTGATTCATCCAGTTTGCCGCCAAGGACTTTCACCGACCCTCTTCTAAGTCAGGAGTTGGAAAGTCAGCCCTCATCAATGCAGTCTTTGGTGTGGACGCGACGGTAGGTGTCTGGTGTTGTTGCGCGTGTGACTAACCTCTCATCGCTGTTCAAGGACGTCTCACATCACGGCTCTGGAGTTCACGATATCAACAAACCGCTCACCTATCCATCAAATGACCGCATTATTATCCACGACTCTCAAGGGTTTGAAGCGGGAGAGAGGGACAATTTGAAGAAAGTTAAGGATTTTATCGAGAAAAGAAGCAATGCTCCGTCCCTTGCGGAAAGGCTGCACGCGATTTGGTTGGTCAACATTCAATGGGATACGGTGGGGTTTATGCTAAGAATTTGCAGGGTTTGCGCCGAGATACCAATTTCTGGCGCTCGCTTGTTCGAGACTGGCGTGGAGCGCATCTTGAAGGGATATCACAACATCGGTCAGCCTCGGACTTAGTATCCTCATGCATCGGTGCTAATGGCTCCTCTCCAGTTCCTATCACCATTGTGTTCACCAAAATTGACCTTCTCTATTTGCACATCGAGGGCGAAGTCGATAAGGAATTTGGCGATGATTTGGACGATACCGAATTGGACGAAAAAGTTGAGGTCCTTGTAAAGGCTGCAATACAGAAACGCTGTGTCCAACCTCTTCGTGCGCTGTCCTCACCAGATGGCCCACAGTTTACTTGGGTGGTAACTTCAAGTAAGTACCCACGCCGTCTGAGCACCTTACCTACTAAGGAGGCCTTTAGCCAGCAAAGAGCCAAAATACAAGGAGACCGTCCGGAATCTTGTCGATCAAGCTTTGACCACCATAGGTTCCGAAGATATTCAGATCGGGTTGTCTATTGCTCAGCGAGTCAATGCCCAAGTAAGCATCGCAGCATCCATCAAGTGAGTGTCGTCCCTTCCACTACGACCATCCCAGATATTCTGACCCCTCTGCCATAGGATTGGCCGCAAACGTAGGAGCAGTTGGAACCTATTTTGCAAAGACAACCTCTAACTCGGACAAAGGATACTGGCGTGGACTATTCGCGGATATCCTCTTCGGCTATAGCATGAGGAGACTGATAAACGTTCTACATCGAGATATAATCAACGTCTGGAATATGGAGGATCGTACAGGGGTATGTGCCCTCTGCTATATACCAGTACGCAATTGCTCACAGATCTCAGTATCTCTTGAAACCGGATTTCCTTGCTCTGATGTCTGTCTTGGTGGAGGATTTGTGGGACGAAAAAACGTACGATCACGCGCCACCATATGCTAGTGAACATTCATTGGATTTCACTCTTTTCACAGCATTGGTCCAGACTATCGTTGGACGGAAAAGGCGTTAGAAGGCGCACTCCAGAACCCTTCATCACTCATAATCGCAGGTCCCACAACGGTCATCATCTTGTTCGCAGAATGGGTCTACAACGCATACAGGCAAACGTACGCCATTTGCGCTTTGTTTTGGGAGGACCGAATGCTTACCGCTTGTTGTTCCACAGGAAGAGCTCACTTCGCTGCATGATAGCATATATCATTGATCTCACTCTAACCATGGATACACTCTTCCATCTTCACCTCTCTCAGAAACACAAACAACCTGGTCAAGTGCCAATGTCGATCAAGCTCATCAACGAAGCGCTTGTAATGTACAACGCGAGGAAGGCTCCAGTTCATGCAAGTATTCGAGCATGGGTCAACCGTTGGGGATCGTTCAGCCATCTGAATGTGGATGAGATGATCAACATGATTCACGATATCATACACGACCACTGCGTCAATCCAGAGACTTGGTCTACGAATGCGGCCGAGAAGGATGAGACCTGGATTTCGGCGGACAAGTTGAGGGGTGTCTAGGCGGTGGTGCTATGGTTTTGTTCAGTTTTCTACTATGCTTTCGGTGGCCGCTATCGTTAAATTGTACATTATGCATCTATGCAATATGGTATTTAGCTCTCAATGATTACCATTCTTACGACATACCGAGCTACATTTGCCTTTGTAAAGCGAGGCAACGGGCCCACATTATGACCTTCACGTACTAGTTAGTACAATCTCGAGCTGACCACAGTCGTCATGACACTCTTTTCCATTGGATTCATAGTTCTCTGGAGAACGAGGGAAGTCAACCTAATTGTTCCTAAAGTTCACATTCCCTTTTCAGACGAAACCCGATGTGCTGAATCCCTAATCTTCATTGGTCCCTTCGAATACAAATTCGTCGTCTCAAACATAGTCATACCCTTCTAATTCCACACCTCCAACCCCCCGTCACGACCCAGAATCTACATGTTCCTGAAGAACCTCGAGAACCTCCTCTTTTGCTGACCAGAACGCTTGATAGCTGTATTATCCGCCTCAGTACTGCTGCCAGCGCTGGCGGTCGCACTACCCGTTGCGAGGGGTTCGCCCTGCCATTATTTATCAATACAAGTTGAGCAACTCGATGAAAAGGACTTGCAGGTAATGAAAAAGTAGCTGTTACTGCAGCCGACACTGTGGTCGCAGCACCAGTGTTATCCGCGCCAGTAGCTGGAGCAGTACTGTTGGTGCCATTGTTGGCGTTCCCGTTGGCGTTGCCATTAGCATTCCCGTCTGCTTTTTTGTGTCCTTTGCCTTTCTTGTGGCCCTTCTTGTGACCGTTGCCTGTGTCTGTTGAGGTGCCGTTGGTAGCGGCGGTAGCGGTGCTGGCAGCAGCAGTCTGAAAGAGCGTTAGGCCGACGTCAATGTGTTTAGAGAGCATGGGACGCACGACGGTGACAGTGGTGGGAGGTGCACAAGCAGTACCTGCTCCAGTGTCGGTAGAAGTACCATTGGTGTTGGAACCAGCTCCGGTAGGGTCAGTGACCGTGCCGTTACCAGCAGTTCCTGTAGGGTCAATGTCGGTTCCATTCCCAGCAGCGCCGGTCTATCGATACACCTGGTCAGAATAAGAGCCAGGAGAGGTACAACGGTACGTACCACGTCGGTAGCAGTGGGAACGATGGCAGAGGAAACACCAGTTGCAGAAGAAAACTAATGAGGACGACGTTGAGCATAAAAGGACGCATTTACAGAAGCGGGTAGACTTACGGCGCCTTTACTGGCAACACCAGTATTATCACCACTTGCTCCTTTGGCGCGGACCTGTAGAGGATAAAAATGGTGAGTTAATAATACAAGTATAAAGAGGTCGAGAGTGCACGTACATCGAAACCGTGAGGTGCAGCTAGCGCGACATTAGCAAGTAGCGCAGCTACGATCGGGGCCAGGGCAATGTTCTTAAACAACATGATATAAGAGAGTCCAAAGTTTCAACTCTGTGTGGGCCAAGAAAAGAGACGAAGTGAAAGAAGAAGAGGAAGGATGTAAAGACGACGAAGTTGAATGAAAGAAACAGTCGATCGCTCGCGAACGACAAAGACCAGCCTCGAATCAAGAGGACTTGAAAAGAAAAGAAGATGGGAATGAAGAGTAGGAAACTGAAGATTCATAGCTCTCCTCGTCTCCTCTATATAGGCCAAGGATAGCCAAGCCTCAATGAGCTATGTGGAGTTCGTTGGCTTGCAACGGTGGATATCACGAACGTGTATTCAATGGAAGGTCAAGACTTTTCCAAATATACAGATATACAAGAAGAATCACGTTAAGATGGTTGCAGAGGAGATTGTTCGTCGGTCTGAGGGGCCAGGGCAACCAAAAACAATGAACCCTCGAATTATTCTTGAGTCGCCCGCAAATCGTGGTGAAAGCGCCAATGAGATCATTGCGTTGCTTGAGAGACTCCAAGGGTTACACTTCGTAGAGAATTTAGTTCCCTTCAACGCCAGTGGTTGCGAGGTAGAAAATGAACGAAGTTTATTGGGTGCTGCGAGCCTGATTCTTGTCGGTTCTGCCTTCAAGAGTTGAAGTCTTTCGTCCGCTCTTGACCGATTTTGACAACGATAGCTGAGCATCTGGTCGCATCAGATGATTCCCTCATAAGGTCTTCAGTAGGCTTCGATGTTTCAAGGCCAAGGAATATTTTGGTTGGATAGTAGTCGAGATGAAGAGCTATGATAAACGCAAACTTGAAGTCGGTAATAGAGCAGGGTTGCCTGACGACTCCATCATCAAATGGCGTCAGAATGGGAAGAAAGAGCGCTTTGCAGGCTATCTATGCAACCTTGGTCTGTGATTGAAGATATGATTTCGCTAGAAATCGACGAGCGGTTGAGCGTTCTGGAGTACATTGATAATTGAGTTTGCAAGTGCCAGTGAGGCGTGCGACTTTGATCTTCGTGCCATCCTCCGAATATGACCGAAACGTCCTTCCTCCCATATTACCACTTTACACGTCCACAACCAATACCGACTACAACAAGTCCACCAAATATGTATAAGGAATCGTTTCCTCTTGCGCAGGTTTCCAGGGAAGCAGAAACAAGGGAGAATCGCCTTTTGGTAAAAGAGAAGAGTACGCCAATTAGCATTTATGATGGCTGCTAAACGAGCATGAGAGGCTTGAAATCCGAAATACTCGGGTACAAGGTCTGTCTTCCAAAGTTCTCTTTGAAAGAGAGCAAGAGAATTTATTCTTCTTCCCCGGTTGCAGGTCTATTAATTCGAAGGTTGCATGTGGCTCCTTTGGCCAGTGCATTTTGAGCCTCTGCATCTGCTCAGGATCCTTTGGCATACATTCTGCTTCGACTCGACTTCTGAGATCAAGATGCCTGCCAGTTGACGGGGGCGTCTGAGACTGACGTCGCTATCAGCCATTTCCATGAAGATCATCAGCCTGCACTCTGGACCATTCCACAAGTACCCGTGTCCCGAACCCTTTACGTTGAAGCTGTCGCGGGATGCTTCGCATGGGACAACAAGCAGGACATCTGCTCAGTCCTCCGGGAAGCTTCAACCCGGAGCTTCATTGGTGCCCTGTTGCGCCGTGCCATCAACGCCATTATCGCATCGTCTTCCCCCCTTTCACGCGTCCACACCCCACCAAGCAAATTTTCCAGCGTCTCTTCAGCTCTTGTTTCCCAGACCCGTGCCTAGACATGCACCACCACCATCTCCATCCTGGGAGATCCTTGTCATTAAAAATAAGCGCGTACCGTTCATGCTTCGCTTGATCGCATCACGCCATTTCTCAAGTCGATGATTCCATCGAGGGAGTTCACACTGCCAACTTAGTTGAACTAACTCCATATCGCGGTGTTGTCGGCTGTTATGGGGCAGTTTCGGGAAGTTTTTGGTTTAAATGCCTTGAATGGCGCGTGGTTCCAGGTTGCTTTCTCGCCCCCGAGCGCCTTTTCCCTGACACTATGTCCTCTCACGAGAACGAAAAGCACGATAGTGTCGACGAGAAGCATCAGGAGGTTGGAGTTGATGAGATCCATGCTCATACGGATGGTGTCTTCTCCGATAGTGCACTCGACCCGGTCTATCAAGCAAAGGCTCGAATCCTGAACGATGCTATTCAAGAAATCGGGATGGGCAAATACCAATGGTGGGTTCTAACCTTCTCATCCTCAACGCAGAAGTTGATTCCCATCCGCTTGTAGGTGGCTTTTCTGCGTAACAGGTTTCGGTTGGCTCGCGTGAGTACATGTTTCTTATCAAAGTACACGAACCTCAGCTGAGATGTGTTGAACAGAGATAACGTCTGGCCGGTACGTCGAGTTGGGAGCATTGTAACTAATACGGAAACTCATGACGTCTTGGTTTTCCACAGGTTGTCACTGGTTTGATCTTGTCTCCAGTCGTGAATGAATTTAATTTCCAAGGCCCTTTCTTGAAGTTGGGTCAAAACATCGGATTACTTATCGGTGCTGCGTTCTGGGGTATTGGCTCTGATGTCTGGGGACGAAGGTTATTTAGATCTTCCCTCCTTGACTTAACTAGATGACGCTAACTTCCTCTTGATTTCAGGCCTTCATTCAATATTACATTGCTTATCAATGCCGTTTTTGGTATTGCAGCTGGTGGATCTCAAAATTATATCACCCTTACCGCACTGGCGACTGTTTGGTCTATTGGTGTTGGAGGAAACCTTCCTGTTGACTCTGCCATCTTCTTGGGTACGTCCTACCCAATATCCAATGAGGAGATAACAACGAGGCTCACCGGAATTCAGAGTTCTGTCCTGCTACACACCAGTACCTTCTCACTGTATTGTCCATCTGGTGGGCATTCGGTCAACTTTTCGCCTCTCTAGTAAGCCCACTCAATTCCAGGTCGCTCTTTCCCGAGCTAACCATCCTCACCCAAAGATCGCCTGGCCACTCATCGCAAACTACTCCTGTCCCATCAACGCACCCTGCCCACGTTCATCCAACCAAGGATGGAGATACTTCCTCTACACCATGGGTGGTCTCATGTTCGTCCTCTGGGCTATCCGATTCTTCATCTTCAAACTCTACGAATCACCAAAATATCTCATGGGGCGAGGACAAGATGAAAAAGCGGTTGAGATCGTTCATAAGATTGCAGAGTATAATGGGACGACTAGTACACTTTCGGTGGAACATCTGAAAGCCGTTGAGACGGGTGAGAAGGGAGAGAAGAAGCATATGGAGACGGATGCGAAGGCTGCTATTAGGAGGAGGTTGAGTGGGTTTAGTGGGGATCATGTTAAGAGTTTGTTTGCTACTAGGAAGTTGGCTTGGTCGACTTCGTTGTTGATTACTTTATGGGGTGAGTGTGTAGTGTCTTTGACGAATATTTCGCCAATGCTGATATATTTCAACTGCAGCTTTGATCGGTCTTGCCTTCCCGTTGTACAATGCTTTCGTCACTTACTAGTACGTCTTGCGAACTTTTCCACCTCGCTGCATGTATCTGACTGGTTTGTTTATAGCTTGGCAACGAGAGGAGCAGACTTTGGTGATGGGTCGGTTTATATTACTTACCGCAACGTAAGTCGCTTCTTTGCAACTGGAGGTGACTACGTACTGAGCTCCTTTTTAGCAAGTTATCCTCAGTGTAATCGGTGTTCCCGGAGCTCTACTTGCAGGATGGATGGTAGAAATTCCAATTCTAGGTCGTCGTGGGACTTTAGCCATCTCAACAGGTACGTCTCCTTCCTCCTCTCCAATTTCGTCCATTACCGTTCCTGATTCACTTTCCTCTCCAGTCCTCACAGGTGTATTCATCCTCGTCTCCGTAACAGCCCGTACCTCCGACGCGCTTCTTGGCTGGAACTGTGCATACAGCTTCACGAGTAACGTCATGTATGGTGTCCTATACGCTGTTACGCCGGAGTTGTTCCCTACGAAAGATCGTGGAACCGGAAACGCTATCTGTGCTAGTGCTAACCGTGTCTTCGGTATCATGGTAAGCAGAATTTACGACTGAAATTTGAGAACGCATTGCTCACCGTACTTTCCCAATACCTTCCAGTCCCCGATCATTGCACTTTACGCTGACCTCACGTCGTCCGTGCCTATCTTCATTGCTGGCGCTATTTTCGTCGCAGCTGGGTTCATTGCTTTACTTCTGCCATTCGAATCCCGTGGCCGCGCTTCTCTGTAATTTATCTGACCTGTATTTCACGAATAAAATATACGATTTTCTGGTTACGATCTTCCCCCGTCCACCTCTTGAGACTTTAAGAGCCATATTTGTTCTTTTTCCTCTGTTGATATGCCCGCCTAGCTCAATCGGATAGAGCGTCAGACTCTTAAGATTAGGAGGGCATCTGAAGGCTGCGAGTTCGACCCTCGCGGTGGGCTAGTTCTTTTTGCCAATTACGTCCTTGAAACATGCTTCGCCCCAACTCTTGACTTGTAATGCCAACCTTTTTGGCATCCGGGATCCGAGGTGCTGGTGTCTCTCGGGTATCTCAAGAATTTAATTGCTCATTGTTGTAGGTGATAGTAAACAGTTGGCCCACAGTCACGATGTTGACGATCGACCAAGTAATTTACATGCTATAGAAAGTCGTCGATTAAGGGTATCAAGTTACAACTAGCTCCGATATTCATGAAGGCTTATCTTGACTGCTCTGCAAAATGTCAATCTGTGGAGGGAGAAGGGAGAATTCAGTACTGCTCGCGTAGCAGATAGACTACACCTACATTGGGTTGAATATCGCTGATGAGGTTCGCGATAGTATACCACACTGCCCATATGAAAGGCATCTGACCAGGTCCCTCGAAACGTCCGAACATCCATGGTATCAGACGTGTCCACGACTTCGGATATCTAGCCTTCTTGGCGTAAACCATAGCATTTGCGTATTCGAACCAGTCGGGGTATATTCCAGCTATTCCCCAGTCAATCACCCACAGTTGACCATCTGTGCCTAGAATGAGATTATGCATGTGTAAATCCTGGTGTACTACTGCCAAGGGCCTTGTATCGTCGAATGGGTGGATGGAATCCAGGTTGGGTGGTATCGGCAGTGTCTGCCCCACTGGGGTATGTTGTATGAGTTGCAACCACTTTAGTCTTCGGGCATACCATGCTGAGAGGTCTGCGTACGAACTCAAGTCCTCTATACCATCCTTGGTGAAGAGATGGCCTTGGCAGGTCTCTTTGTCTGCTCCGATGAGCCCGGGTCTGGTGAACTTGTTTAGAAAGGCCAACCTCCGTAGCTGTAGGACATAATAGCGGAGAGTAGCACAGATCCGAAGTCTCATCCACCAGGTTAACTTGTCCCATACGTCCGCCAGAAGCTCTCCTTCGATGTACTGCATAGTTATTGTAGCCTTTTGTAAGCCTTTTAAGGGAAAATATTGGCCATGTAAAGGAACAGGTATATTCGTTTCCTGACGAACCAGTTCGGCGATAGTGAATTCAGCAGGGCCCTCACAGATCTTGTATATTGAATCGTGGCAGAGTTTCACGACTGTACCGCCGAGGTGTCTCTCGTGACCAAGCCAAGGTTGTGTTCTAACCAGTTGCTGTAACTCGGTAGAAGTAATTTTTGAAGTTGAGAGTGGTGCGGGCTGGGGACACATGTCGTCAGACACTGGAAGGTATCAAAGACCACAGCAACTTACTGAATGGTTACCTCTCTTGCACAGTGTGAAGGGGTATAACAGGAGCATTTCGAGAGCTTGCAGTATCTCTGCCATTACCTTGACGTCTCTTCTCGTGGTCGCAACTTTCAGACCAGCATCTAGTCCACGTGACTATGAGTGGGATTTCGAGTTGAAGGAATGCGCCACTGCACCGGCTGACAATCCCCAAACATCGACCAAGCCCGTTAGGAAATAGATCAATGAATTGGACTTGACTGTTATGCTGAGAAGGTAGTCTGACGAAGAGGGAATGAACTCGAAACTATCTCTAAGTAGCTCCTTCCTCTCGATGTTGGGTCGTGGTTCTCAGGCTAACAACTGCTGTAGTCGCCGTTAGTGCATCAAAACTATCTAGAAAATGATGGAATGGGAGTTTTGCCTTCCGAGGATACAATTGCGGAATGGGAGCGTCACGCACATGAGAAGTTTGAAGAGGAATTTCCCGTTCCCCGTCTGCATAAATCCGAGTCCGACCCATAGACAAGCAACACGCTGTTTAGGCATCGTCAAATGTTGAGAATTAATCAAATTACTGTCTAAACAAGGATACTCTAAGTAAATGTGCCATAAAAGAAAGAGATGCATAAACGACGGAATGAGATGATTAACGAAAGATATGAGCTACCTAAACGATCCCAGTAAATACTATCCATAACCGCCTTGATCACTTCTACCTTCAGCCGTAATTCCTCCTCTCCCCTTCGTATTACCCACCCCAACACTTCCTACATTCCCAGCATTCCCACTCACGACACCCTTCTCAGGTCCCTCCTCATACCCCTTCGCACCATCCCAGTCATCCTCCGCATCCACATCATCCTTCTTCTCAACCGCCTTCACAGCATTCTTCCCACTAGCAGCAGCAGCAGCTCTCTCCCTAGCTCTCCTCCGTCTCTTCAATATCTTCTTCCGATTCTTCACAGCCTTTCTATAGCTCCCTCCAGACTCCTTCGAGCCTCCATAGAATAATGCATATTCGCAATACGCACAGATCCATTCATCAGTTGGATTGGTCAACGTTGGTCCACCGTCTGTAGTTCCCGTAGACCCAGTATCGCCGTTATTGGAATTGTTGGATCCTTTCTTCTTCGGTGGGATTTCGGCGCTCAAGAACCTCAACGCCAATGGCCACCCCGTTGGATCTCCTCCACCAGTGGCACCTCCAGTTCCACCAGATGAGGTAGGCAGTCGAGAAGGAACATAGTTCCTCAAATGATGAGGGTTCGAAGCATTAGCCATCGCACTCCTCTTCTTCTTTTTCTTGGAACTCGAAGACGAGGAAGACGTCGTTGGTACTGGACTCTGTTTTCCTCCAGTCGCAGCAGTCGTGGAAGGTGGTGCAGGTTGTCCTGAATTCTGTTGGTTCACCGTTGCAGGTGCGCCAGCGTTAGCTGTTCCTTGAGCTTGGCTCTGGCGAGGAGGAAGTGGAGCAGTAGGCGGTACCACAGACCCAGGCAACGCAGGTGGAGGCAAAATCCCTGGCATCCTATTCGTCGTCTCTCCACTTATCGGATCCAAAAACTTGGCTTCTTCCCCTGGTCCAACACCAACACCTCCATTGACGTTCCTCGCGCTATTCGCTGCAGCTCTTTGTGCTTTCTTGGATTTGGGTCCTTTTCGTGGTGAAGATCCTTTGGTCGATGAGGTACTGTTGGATGCGTGGTGGGTCTTGGAGGCAGAAGAGGAGGAGAGGTTGTTCCGTGCCGTGGCAGCTTTGTTAGCTTGACGAGCTAATTCCTGTTCGAACCGGTTCCGCCAGAAGATGATTTCTTCTTGAGTTGCAGCGGAACGCTCTCCAGCTAATAACCAAGCAACAAGGAATGAGCAAATGTTGGCACAAGCGAGATAGCAAGAGCAATTGTGCAGAGAAACGACAACCCACCTCCACTCTCACATCTAAACCCAAAACTCTTCAAAACCGGGAACGGCCTCTGATCAGGATGTCTCGGTACCCTCCTCTTAACCCTCGCGATCCTAACGTGTTCCCTCTTCGACAACCTCATCTTTTCTCCCTTCTCATTATATATCATCTCTACACGTTTCCTCGCAATACCTGTCAACATCATCAGCGTTAGTGGTCGATCCTATAGCGTTCGGAATTGAGAATAAGTCTTACCTTGAGTTTGGCCTTGGGCAGGTTGCGTAGGAAGGTTGGAAGAGGAAGCCGTAGAGCGATGAGTAGAAGAAGTCGTAGTCGCAGTGGAGGAAGGAAGCAGAGCAGAATTAATCAAAGGCCTCAAACAAGCCGTCAACAGAGCCTGTTCAATCGCAAGGATCGAATCCGCTTTCGTTGTCGAGGGTCTATGTTCGTCTTCCTTCCTTTCTCCCTTTACCATTCCCATTCCTGCTCCCATTGGCTTGTTCTCCTTATTCTCCTTCTCCCTCTGTTCTCGCACCTCCCTTTCCTTCTCGCCCTTCCCCACTTCCCTCTCCGCCATCTCTTGTATCTCTCTCATCTCCCTCTCCCTCTCCTCATACGCTTTCATAGTCTTCGCCCTCGCTTCAGCAAGATACTGAAGCGTAGTCGGATTAGGAGCACGAAGTGGTGGGGGAGAAGGTAATCTAGGAAGCATAAGCGAAGGCCAACGTTCCTTCTTTTCTTTCTTCTTTTTCTTTTCTTTCTCTTTTTTCTTCCCCTCTGCTTTCGCTTCTTCACCTTCTCCTTCACCTCCTTCCTTGCCTTCCTTGCCTTCTGGTCCTTCTTGTCTCGCTGCCCCTTCGTTATCACTCCCCTCATCACTTCCCGAATCACTATCATCAAACGCCCCAGGCGGCGGCCCCCTCGTCTCAACAACAACCCTATCCCCCTCCCTCCTATACCTATTATATACAAGCGGCACTCTCACCATCTCCGCCCCAGACCCAGGTCCGAAAAGAGGTTTGACTTTCGGGAGAGATGGGAGGGTTATAGGACCGGAACCTGGACGACGGATAGAGTCGAATCTTCCTGCTCCTCCTGGTGTAGGGTGGGACGGTGTGGGTGTGTGATGGGACGGCGTAGCTCTAGGTGTAGATGGAATCGCAGTAAGTGAAGGAGAAGGAGGGGAAGGCAGATCTGCTGTTGTGGCTGTTGGTGTTGTTGGATCTGCCATATCCGACGGATTCGTATGAGCCGCTGAAGGAGCCGCTGAAGGAGTTGCAGAAGGAATCATAGGCTGTACCGAAGGCATAGGAGGCATCCCAGGCATAGGCGGCACCAAAGGCACCCCACCCATCATCGAGGGGTACTCAGGTAACCAATACCCCTTATCGTCCTTCTTCGAGTAACCTATCGGTACTCCTGCTGCTGCTCCTGCTGCTGCTCCTCCTCCATACCTCATCGGCATTCCCATCCCACCCACTGGCATCCCTCCTCCATACCCCATCTCAGGCATCCCCATCCCCATCCCCCCAGGCATAGGAAACCTCCAATCAACCCCGCCTGCACTTGCACTCGCGCTACCCCCTCCCATCGCACTAACCCTCTCCAACTCCCCAAGCACACCCCCCAACTCCCTCCTCCTCCCTTTCACCCTCTCCTTCCTCAACACACCCGCCACAGTAACAGCTGAAAGTTTAGATTTCTTTTTCTTCTTTGAGAGGAGGTGGAGGATTCGGGATTCTCTGCTTTGGGTGTTTTGGATTTTAGCTTCTGATCCTTGCGAGGCGGATGAGAGTTGGATATGGGGAGGGAGTTGGGAGGGGAGGTAGGGTTGAGATGGATGAGAGGGGGAAGAGAACGCAGAAGGTGGAAGGTGATGTTGGACAGGAGCGTACGGGTCGTCATCCACACTTCCATACCCTCCGCCGTACCCTCCACCATATCCCCCGTATCCATATCCATATCCATACCCTCCTCCTCCATACCCTCCTAGATATCCCCCATACGCGGCATAAGCCCCAGGATACCTCTCATACCCATATCCATAGGAGCCTCCATAAGGTCGAGTAGACCCTCCATACGGTCCATTTATCGCCCTCCTCTGTTCTCCTTCAGCTTCGCCTTCTCTACCTTCCTCTCGATCGTCGTCGTCATCTCCATCCTCCTCAGCACGTCTCCTCACCGTCAGTCCTCCTCCAGGTGCATTTACACCTCCCATCGAGGGAGGCATCCCGGAATACGAACCAGGTAGGCCTCCAGGAGGCAAATAACCACCCGGAACCCCTCCCCCTCCACCACCACCAATGAGACCTAACATCCCAGCCGCGAGTTCGTCTATCTCTTCCTCCAGCCCTCCCATCTCTCCCCCCATTCCCCCCATACCTCCCCCCATTCTCTCCGTTCCACCCATTCTCTCGTCTCCCATCACACTTCCCCCTCCTCCTCCTGAGGAGGTACCCGAAGAAGAGATAGGCGAGGTAGAAGTGGTAAACTCCAAATCCAACAACTCCCCCTCCCCAACCCCCCTCCCACCAAGTAACCTCGAACTAACATTATTCGGTACTTTTCTCTTCTTGTTGTTTCCTGGTCCTGTTCGTGTTATCGTATATCCCACTTCTCTCTCCGTAGTCATCGCCTCTGTCGTCGTCACTCCTCTCTCTCCTGTCGTTCCCGTTCCTCCTTGAGGTTGAGGTTGACCTTGACCTTGAGCCCTCGCACTCGTTGCCTGACCTTGCGCCTGAGCCTGAGTAGCCCTCGGTTGAGCACTCGGTTGACTAGGAGGTCCAGTGACTCGAGGCGGCGCCCCCCTCCTCAACCCCTCCCTCTCCCTCTCCCTCTCCCTAAACCCCACATTAACATCAGCCACCACCCTCGGATCCTCACTATTCAGGTACTCCCTCGTAGTGTGCCTCCCTATATCGGTGTTCGTTATCCATGAGCGGAATTCTTGGTCTAGTTGGGCTGGGGTTGGGTAAGGTGGTTGTGGTCTTCCTTGAGTCACCGCTTGTCCTTGCGCTTGTGGTTGAGCGGACTGAGGTTGAGTTGGCGCTTGTCCTTGCGCTTGAGAACCCTGAGCACTCCCTTGCCCCTGACCTTGCGACTGAGCTTGACTCGCAGCTTGTATCTTCGCCCTCGCCTCCCTCAACACCCTCTCCTTAAACTCCGGATCTACCTCTCCCCTCCCTTTTCCTTGAGAGGGTTGAGTAGCAAACCGGAGAGCGGTTGCGTACATTTGTTGGGCTTGGGCTGGGGTTAGTTGGGAAGGTCGGTCACCTGGAGCAGAGGTAGGGCTGGAGACGGCTGGTTGGGATTGAGGTTGTGAAGACGGCTGGGAGGATAAATGGACGGGAGGTTGCGGAAGGGGTTGGACGGAGGGATGAACTTGAGCCTGCGTAGCGAACCGCATAGCAGTCTCGTACATCTGCTGTATCCTCTCCGGTGTCATCTGGGAAGGTCGTTCACCTCGTTCACCAGAGGCTACCGCTCCTTGTCCTTGAGATGACCCTTGGCCCTGTAGTTGTGGTTGTGGTTGGGATGGAGGTTGAGACTGGGTAGCGAACCTCATAGCGGTAGCGTACATTTCTTGGAGTTTGGCTGGTGTTAGCTGTGGACGTGTGGGAGGTTGAGGCGGCGGAGCATTAGTGGAAGAAAGAGGAGGACCGCTGGAGGGAGGTAAAGGTGCTTGTTCGCCTTCGGAAGAAACTGCAGTTTCAGTCGCAGGGGGAGATGCATTCACGGGAGGTGTAGCCGAAGCAACAGGTACAGGCGGAGGCGGCCCCATCGGCGGTGGCCCCAGTCCTTGCGCACCAGCGCTAGCACTAGCACTCCTCACCTGCGTTTGCGTTGGACCCATCATATACCCTCCTCTTCCTACTCCTCCTTGCCCACCCACCACTCCTCCCCCTCCTTGCACCTGTCCCGGCCCACCCGCACCCACCGCACCAATCCCACCCGCACCCAGCTGCCCCAAATACCACTCCTGCATCCTCCTACTCCACCCCTCTGCATGTCTTACCATCTCCTCCGTGCTCATCCCGTGTTGGGGAAGTTGGAGGCCTTCGAGGGATGCGAGGAAGTTGGTGGTGGTGAGGCGGAGGTTGGTGGGGTCTTGGAATTGCTGTGGTTGTGTGGAAGGTTGAGACGATGATGTGGGTGGTAGAGCTTGGGAGGAATTCGATGGAGGAGGGTTGGGACCAGTCGCAGTAGGAGGAGGACCTGCTGGCAGAGGTGGTGGTGGACCATAATACATCGAAGGGGAAGGTATAATATATCGGTCATGTACTGGTATCCCACCACCCACACCAGTACCACCACCACCTTGTGCACCCGTAATACCACCCTCAACGAGACCTTCAGCCTGCCTCCGCCTCTTAACTCTCCCAGGTAACGGTTTCACCCTTCTATACCCCGGAAACTGATCTATGGGATGTTCGAATGGTGTAGAGAGTGCTGAGAGGGGTGGGGAGTGTGGGAGGGGAGGTTGCATAGGCATAGTAGACGAAGAAGGTTGCATGGGAGACGGATAAGAAGGATTGCCGGAAAGTTGAGAGGGAGGTAGAGGATGAGAAGAACGAGTACTATTGGGAGGCCCAGGACCTGGACCTTGTGGTGGAGGTTGATAGATTGGATACGGGAGTGTAGTTGGAGAAGTCATTGGGGTTGGGTAGCGGTAGAGTGTCTCGTATCAGTGTCGGTCTCGAGTCGTGTTGAGTTGAGTCGTGGAGTAGAGCGAAGGAAGTAACGTGGTGTAGAGTGGCCACACTCAATACTCGAGTCGTCAAGAGAGTAACACAGTGCTGTATCCAAGAAAGAAAAGAGTCCCTAAACAAGACAAAGAGAGAAGAAGAGGAAGTATAAGTCCAGATTCGTCGATGTCACTGATAACAGACAACAAAGGAGGAGGAGAAAGAAGAAGACGGCCGGGGGAAACTCTTTCTCTCTCTTCTCTTCTATCTCTTCAAACTATTCAAACTCTCTTCCCCTCGATCGATCCAACCCCAACCAATCCCATCTCAAATGAAATGAAAGGGTAGGTCCAGTCCACGTCACAGTGGATATATGCCCCAACGAAACGAAATTGAATAGAATTGAATGAAAGCCACGCACCGTTTCACAGAACGATCAACGTTCCGTTTCTCTCCTAATCCTCAAATCCAAGAAGAAAAGAGTTTCTCTAGCAATCGGGATAGTCTGTTCCTCTTCGTAGGCTGAAAGCGTAGTGTGTGGTTTATAGTCTGTATCCGTATCAGAGCAAGCGACGTAGAATCCCCTTGGGATAAGTAGTCGCCGTAGTCAAAAGTGTCACGGTAGTAAGAGTCTTGTCCAGGGTCGATTATCCATCCGTCGTCCGATGATCCTCGTGTTCTTTCTTCCCTCACCCTCACTCTTCCGCCGCCAATGGCCATCTTTTACCCGGATTGCCCGTCTCCTACGCTCACGCTCACGTCAACACAAACCTTGCAATTGCTTGATTCGATTGAAATTGCTAGTATCTTGGCCTGGCATGTTCGCCCAACTTGAAGGTCGCACCAAGCCCGATAAAATTATGATTATCCCTATTCTACCCATGCTCAGCGAAACTTGAATACAGTCCTAGTAGACATCCAATCCCCCCTTCCAAGGCCTTCGAATTCTTGGATCCTAATATGCTCTATCTTTCTGTTGGACCAAATCTGAAAAGCTTAAGTTTTTCCTCTCCACAAGGAACAGCGGCCACAAATCGGCCAATTTGATTCTGCGATAATAAAGATACGTTCGATGCCATCGTATGGATCTCCAACTCTACCCTTCACCTTCAAGCTTCAAGACCTATCACCGGCACGCTTCAACTTCCAGCAGTACCTCTTCGCACAAAGGATCCATCCCTTCAAAAAGGATGTGGACCGAAATACAAGTCCAAGGAAGCGCAAAGAGCTCGGGCTGCGGCGGATAGTACGAGCCTCGAGGAATGCTCCTGGAGTCGTCGTTAGTGTCCGACCTGGACCTGGAGAAGAACCTCAATTCTTGGATCTGATACTAGTAAGTGTGGAAACGACGGATAGCTTGAAGTTGCCAGGGAGGTTTACCTCCACCACCTTCTGCGATGCCTGGGTCTGTGGTATCGCCTACCACTCTACCTCCTCCTCGTGGATCAGCTGGTGCCCCATCCCATACTGCCGCGACAACGACAAACTAGCAGAAATCAGAACAGCCTGTCAATGTACAACCTTCGACGACCACTAGCTGTGAGACTGGAGGAAAACAGTGTCTGGTATCGACGACCTCCCCATCCTCTTCGAGTTCGAAGAAAAAGAAGAGCATTTCGGTACTTCATCTCGCGTTTTCCGACAACCATTTCATGCCTTCGTTTACGCATTCGTTTCTTTCATATAACGCTCATGCTCACTAGAAATCCCCATGTCCAGTAGTAATCCGACGAATGATCAATGATTACTTCCTACCTAACACAACCAGCCTTTCACTCGTCCGAGTCTACGCTTTTCAAAACTCCTCACATATCCGAAGCTTCGGAAACCTCTCTCCCAGCCTCCCATGCCCATTCCACTCCCATTCCTTAACCTCCTCCCAAGCTTCAAGAGGTAAATACTCTCACTCGACCATTTTTTTTCCGATCACAGCGATACACCACTGGCAATGTCGACATCCCGTTCCTTCAGCAGTGAACCTACCACCTCTCTTCGACCGTAACCCCAACTCGGACCCAAACGAGCAAGAAGAAGGCTTCTTACTGACAAATATCCATCCATCTTCTCCTCATCCAAAATCTTCTCGACCGACTTCTCCCAAATAAACTCCCTCTTTGGCTTCTTCACAAACTCCACCGACTCGAACGTTCGGGGGTTGTCCGAAGCTTGTGGAGTGGCGCATCCACTGATCATGATAACTCCTCCAGAATCGTTTACTTCAACCTTTCACTGGAATGGAAGTACCTGGAGTTGGGTCAAAGCAGAGGACACGTTTCTTGGCCATACATCCTCAGTGCACGTCTTCGGACCATCGACGTTGAGGCGTCCAAACTTTATTGAGTTTGACCCAGCAACTTGAACGGTCATGGTGAACTATAAGCGATCTCAGAAGTTAGGCGTAATATCATAGAATTGCCATCTATCTAGCCCTTCGCAGAAACAGAGATATTGCGAATCAGAAACAGTCAAGTAAAAGGAGTCATCGTCAAAGAAGAAAAGGAGGCGACCATAGTGTAACACAGAGTCAGAGAAAACTATCGAGAATAATAGTGAAGGGTTGTTGAAGAAAGAACTAAAAGTAAACATGTCTCGTATCGTACAACAAATCCATGTCCAAGCGCACAAAAAAAAAGTAACAAGTAAAACTCTAGAGTAAGTAATAAAACTCGTAATCATGTCATCAGTCCTTTGTTACTGTAATAGAGGAGGGGTATGCAATACATCGAATGTAGGGTATCAATTGAATGAGACGAAAAACGATGCAGTGCAAGATATGTGATGTGTCAACAAAATAAGAACTGAACATGACCGTTGAACTCTAGAATTCTTCTATAATGTAATGTAGAAAAGAAAAAAGAAGCGAAGAAGCGCTCTCTGCGCGACCAACCCATGCATGAATGATAACTGATGATGATGATAGTGATACAAAAAATCTGTGATGCGTCTTCTATGTCTTGTCTTGATGAATGGATGATGATAAAGGGGTGGTGGATCGACCGTTCCCGCGTCTAGATGTTGGTATAATTGCAATGAAGAAAGAACCGGTACTTGATGCGAGAGGTCGAAAGCGATGTCGATACCGATGTCGAAAATACAAAGAAATAAAAGACGCATAGAGTCATTGTGTTCGGATTAAACGCCCTCCAGCGTATGCGGAAATTATTGTTATTACTCGTCCTCGCGAGGTCTTGAATTATGATATTTTTGTTGTTGTCGTTGGATATGTTGTAACGGAACGAGTGGAATAACAATGCAGTTGGAGGCCGTTTCTATAATGGTTGGGATCTTCATGAATGGTTGGCGAGCAGCGTGAGCGAGGCGAGATGATAGCACGAGACGAGACAAGAGGGTAGCACAATGTCGAGAGAGTCGAGGCAAAACGGGGAGAAAAGGTGAGGCGAGGGACAATTTTTTTGAGGATTTTATCGGATAGGTGAGGATCTGTTTCTTCGCGAAGGGGCAAAATGGCAAAAATAGCTGGATAGATGGTTGTGATTTACCACCAGCTATTCGGTCCACCTCCACTTCCACCACCATATCCGCCTCCATAACCTCCTCCTCCTCCGTATCCACCACCAGGTGCTCCTCCTCCATATCTGCCTCCTCCGCCACCAGAGGAATATCCACCTCCGCCGCCGCCGCCTCCACCGCCAGACCTATAATCCCTGTTCATCCCCCTTCCGCCACCTCTTCCACCTCTACCTCCACGTCCACGATAGCCTCCTCCACCGCTACCGAACGACACCTCATGCGCAATCGTCTCCAGCCACTCGGGGATCTCTTGGTTGGCCTCCCTCAACAACTCGATCATCTCCCTAACGATATTCTTGTTTCCCCTATTGAAGAAACTCGTCGCCACACCAGTGTTTCCAGCACGTCCAGTTCTTCCAATACGATGAACGTAATCATCAATATCAGATGGGAGGTCGTAGTTGATAACGTGGGTGACGTTGGGGATATCCAATCCACGAGCTGCAACGGCAGTAGCGACCAAGATGGGGGTGCGGCCACTTCGGAAAGTTTGAAGAGCAAACTCTCGCTCCCTTTGAGTACGATCTCCATGGATGGAAGTGGCAGGAAGTCGATTCGCCATCAAGAAATCGCTCAACATATCAGCCATCCTCTTCGTCTCGACGAAGATCAACGTCAAGCCCAAATCATCCTTGCCCTGGCTAGCCAAGATATCCAACAAGACACTCCTCTTATCAGGATCCTCGACGAATTCGACCTTCTGAGTGATGTTCTCGCTGGTGCTTCCAACACGGCCAACGCTCAAGAAGATGTAATCCTTCAAGAAGTCCTTGGCTAGCATCTGGATATCACGAGGGAAGGTAGCACTGAACATCAAAGTCTGACGTTCGTGGGTGGAGGGCATGTCTTCTCCCTGAACGATCCGCCTGATCTGAGGTTCGAAACCCATATCAAGCATACGATCAGCTTCGTCAAGAACGAGGTACTTGATATTTGCCAAGCTGACTCGTCCACGCTCGATAAGGTCAACGAGACGGCCAGGAGTGGCAGTGAGCAAATCGCAGCCACGTTCGATCTGGCGCAGCTGTTGGTTGATGTCGGCGCCACCGTAGACAACGGCAGGGCGGACCCAGGAGCGGTATGCGAATTTACGAGCCTCGTCATGGATCTGAGACGCGAGCTCACGAGTGGGAGCGAGGATGAGGGCAGTGGGGTAGGCCTTGCGATTGCGATAGTATCCGCCAGCGGGGGCAGCGGTGTCGGTAGGGGGAGCACGGGGACCTTCAGAGAAGGAGGCAGAGAGGATCGGGAAGAGGAAGCCACCGGTCTTTCCAGAACCAGTCTAAATGAAGTATATGAGCGTCATAATATCGATGAAACCGAGTAATAATATACGTACTTGAGCGCAAGCCATCAAATCTCTCCCGTTAGCCACGATAGGTATAGAGTACTTCTGGACAGGGGTGGGAGTGGTATACATGGCATAGCCAATGTTTTCCAACAAGACGGGATCCAAAGGAGGGTTCGTAAAAGAAAGGACGGGGTCTGGCACACCAGCACCAGTAGCCTCAACAGGGATATCTTCATACTTGTCGAAATTGATACCGGTATGCTGTTTGGTTGGGTCGTTGGCATCGCCAAAGAGCTCCTTCTCCATACGCATGTTACGGCCACCGACAAGGTGTTTGCCGTCCCTCCAAGCACCGTATCCGAAAGTTTCGCGGGGTCCACTATCCCGAGGAGCGGAGTCACGAGGAGTAGCGTGACCACCCTGGGACCCACCAAAGGCAGGATTGGAAGAAGGGGCAGACCAGCCGTTGCTGCCATTGTTACGAGGAGCACCAGCAGAGAAACCACCTCGGTTGCTGCGGTCGTAGCCGCCGAAGCCACCACGAGAAGCAGCAGGAGGGGTACTGGAACGTTCAGACCAGCCGTTTCTACTTTGTCAATATTAGTCACCACGTTTTTTCGGTTACCCAGAGGTGTGCTGTCAGACTTACCCGTTCACAGAAGGAGGATTAGAAGCAGCCCGCTGCGCATTCCTCATATGAGGAGGAACATAAGTGGTTTGTTTGAGACCAAGAGAAGCTAAAAAGTTGTCGTCGATAAGTCTAAAATTTTCTGGTTGCCTAGCACAATACGAGAGACTCACCAAATTGGCTCTCGATTCCCGTAGAGCCGTTTATAGGACCATTTGTCATATTAAAGCAGAAAGTCGTAAAATGCAAAGGTTTTTTGCTTTTTTTACAGTAAGAGTTTTGTATGGGATGGTAGTGGTTGGTGATCAAGAGACCTTTGAGCGACTGACAAGAAAAAATCTTTCGCTATTGCTGGAACGTGAGATGACTAAGCAGCCCGCTCCCTCGACCCGACATCCGCGCAATCAGTTGCCGACCTTCATGGCATCTTGGATGACAGATGGGCACTGCAATTGCTCCAAAATATCACCACGAGCCAAGCAGCGAGGCCTGCAAAAGCTCAAAGTGGAATTCATAGCGCCGCCTCCTGTTCAGGGAACCGTAGCTCAATGATTCCGTATGAGATCATGCCGAGTCGTCCCGACTCTTGAAACAGCCTGCGAAACTTGGACCAAGAGCCACCTCCCAAGGCTCCGTCACACTTGGTGGAGCTGCCGAGACGGATGCGCTCTTTGGACATGACTCTGGACAGGGTGGTTCGACTCGGACACCTTATTCTTAGATCGGAAAGCTTACCTCTCGTTTAACCTCGTTTTGATATGAGGTGACCTCAAGGACACTCGACCCTTTGCCATGTCCTGCGATGAAGGCTTGCGGAATCCTAGGACAGTCCCAGGTAGCCTCACGTCGTCAATGATCTACATTGCATTGCTGTCAGTCGCCTACCCAAGCGATCGTCCATGATGAACGGCAGAGGTCACGTTGGTCTACCTGGGAATCCAACCTTCCATGAAGGACAGCAGACCCTTGTCCTCCTTCACCTCGTCGACACTCCTGCGGAAAATCAATCGAGGAACGGGGTGGGTTCACCGTCCCGAGCAGGACCCTGTGGTACTTGACAACTTTATCCTCATGAAGACCTCACACCTTTCTGTTCCCTAAGGATATTGCAGCCATCGATCTACTGTAGTTGCCACGCGTACCCAAGCGATCGCCTATGCTGTCAATGAACGATAATGGTCGCGTTGCTCTACCCGGAAGATAGATGCTTTTGGGCTCACGAAGGACAGCATGCCCTTTCTGTTCATCACACACGAACACCTGCGGACGATCAAACGACATGTACAGCGAACAGGGTCCAGCGTCTTAGACAGCTTCGACCCAAGGCCCTGTGGTACACGTCGGATTAATTTTCATTGCGTAAGTGCGTCGCAGCTGTCCTTTCGTCAAACAGAGTGGACCTTTCTTTTCCCGCTCTCACGAGAGAGTACTCCGAGCCTGGTGTCCTCGCTACTTGTTTAGCTATCCTCGGCCAGATAGAACGAAACCTTTCCTCAGATAAATTCCGCCGAACTGTTTGTTTTTTAAGTGTTCAAAGAGGTAGAACGGTACAACGTCCTTGCCATGAAGCCTCCGGAATTCTATCAAGCGATCCACATCCTACTAACTAGACCAACACGGCGCTCCTCCTTCAGCCAGACAAAGGAATAAGTTTCCGTGAACGCTATTAGGCATTGGTGGCCCCTCAAGTTAAATAATCCCCCAGAAACTGCTGGACGAGACCTAAGTCGTATATGACTGAGCTTTCTCGGATGTCCTCAAGATTTGTAATCCACTTGAAGCCTCCAGGCTACATCGTCGAACTTTCATGGATCTTCGACGGGTCCATGGGATCGTCGGTTCTACATTTCATTTGGACCAGAGCCCGTCAGTTTCTCACAAAAAAATTGCCAGTGATTCCCACCAAGCCTGGGGTTTTCTCAAAGGATCCTCCTCTGTACCTCGGCGGCTGTCCACGAAAATCCCTCATCTGAATAGCAAGCTAAAATAGCGCTCTTGCAACGGTCTTTCCTTGCTACTTGAATTGTACTGCTCCAACGCTATGAATTTGTTGCTTCACGACGGCTGGCAGTCCGTGGTCAAGTAGTAATCACAGGACGGTCGCTGAATGAATCTCTGGGAAAACTCAGGTCATGGTACCTCAGGAACTATGTTTTTCTCATGTTCTGGCAGTTCTGCTTCGGGGAACTCGATAATCTATCGTGTTCGTAATCTGGGAGGTCTAGGCCCTTGCGGTCATACAACCAGCAGTTGGAAAACTTGCAATATTATCGGCGAGATGGGACTGCTGTGGCGCAATAACGATTCTTTCCTCACATTAACAAGTTAATCAAACATCGATAGCCCACAAATAGCTCGGAGGAAATCTGTGGAACGTATTAATAAAAGATCACGGTCACAGCCGGCCGAACATACACATCCTCATTGTGGGGGTGAGCAATGACCGGGTAGCGTGACTCACGGAACCCGTCACGTGTGACACGCGACGCCCCGCTAAAGACCCCTTCGCGAGTGGTACAGTGGCATAGATTCGGAAACTCCCTATAAACTTACAAGATGAAGCTTCGAATATTGTATTTATGATGCTACTAGATAGATAGATAGGTCAGACTGTATTACTTAGTATTATAAATACCAAAACTCGAAAATCCCCCGCCAAAATCCTGCAATTTGAGCCATCAATCTTGAACTGAATAGAACTTTTGACAGAGTCATCGTATCACAAAGTTGTTGCGGACGATCTGTAACGAAATTCATTGCTCTACAAGCCTATCAGAACGAAATCAATGATTACACGCTTTAAGATGTGCATATGAGCGTATTTTTGTCAAATTCTGAGCGTTTTCATATGTTAGACATAGTCTGCAAGTAGTTGAGACTGATACGATTGTAGTTAGTAGTATTTTGTTTGCCTCGCTCAGCGAAACCTTAGCTCTAGGATCAGCCGTTCAGAAGTTCTATTCGATTTATGTCTGCGCGATGGAATTTGGGCTGATCGGACGTAACACAGCCACATGTTTGAAGTTCAAACCACGCCGTCCTCGTGGTGTACACATTTTCTAAAGCATATTTCCACTTCTTTCTGTCTCTCGTACCTTTCTTACTCTTTATATTACCGTCAAGACATTTTTCTATATTTTTCCGCACTCCATACAACCCAGTTCGTGCCATATACCTTCGAAATGCCGAAAAAGGCAACTGATGATGACATAAGCGTCGCGACTCGATGCCACCCAAGGCAGGCAAGGCTGAAAAGGCCGCGCAGCTTGCTGCAGCTCGGGAGAAGCGTGCTGAAAAGCTGGAAACAGAGAGATTGATTGCAGAGGTTGCTTCTCTGACCTTGGAGCTGTCTGAAACACTGGAGAAAGCGGCTGAACTTGAGGAGGAACTTGCTGAAGAAAAGGCTCAACATTGTTTGGCGCATGAAAGGATCAAGAAACTGCTAGAAGATCTCAGTAAAGAAAGGGCTCGGGCTGAGAAATGGTACACTGAGCTTAGAAATGAGCGACGTGTGCGTAAACGGGCACAACACCAGCGCACTTTACTCGAGGAACAAATTGCATTTCTACGGCAAATTGGAGCAGGGCAGCAAGCCGCTGCCAAGGAGGCTGAAAATGCTCTATCAAAGGATGTCAAAGCTGCTCTACAGTCTCTTCTGCGGGTTGAAAAGGAAAATGACTCTCTGCGTAGCAAACTGTCAGTCTCTCTTGAACGCGCTAAACAGGAGATGAAAGACACAAATTTTGCGATGCAGAATTTGAGTAAAGATCTTCAGAATGCTCGGAAAACTATACGCAGACTGGAGAAGAAAGCAGAAACCACAGCATCCCTTCACCAACGCCGCATTTTGGAGCAATACGCTACAACGATACAGAAGAAGTCACGTTTTCATCTCAAAAAATCCAACCGCTATACTGAGGAGACTCGCAATCTCGTGCGCGTTTTGGTAGAGGCTGGCTGCTCTCAGGCGTATATTGGGAAAGTGATACATGCTGTTCTCAAGAGTGCAGGTATTACCGCAGTTGGAGGACTTGATCGCCGAACTGTTTCCCGCATCATTATGGAGGGATATGTTGCTACATGTGTACAGCTTGGTTATGAGGCAAAGGAGGCACAAGGTATGTGTTTATGACCTGCTTTTAGACCCCTTGGCTGACATAGGCTTTAGCTGTTACCTTCAGCGCAGATGGAACAAGTCATCGCAATATAGCATACAATTCTCGACATATGAATCTTGATGTTCGAGATTATGGATCAGCAGATCCAAATGCCAAAAAGAAAGTAACACGTTTTCTTGGCATTCTTCCAGCATTGGATGGCACAAGCGAGCAGTCTGTCAAAGACTGGGATACTACTCTCCAGGGACTCACAGATACATTCAACCGCTCTCCTCTTGGTCAGCGCTATGGCTCTCTGCTCCGAACAGTTGACATCTTTGCAAAACTAACTGGCATGATGACTGATCATTGTGCTAAGGAGAAAAAGGATGTTGCTGCTCTAGAGCGCAGGAAGCTAGAGGCAATGTACCAAAAGCTCGCTGAAGAGAAGATGCTTGATGACGATGAACAATCTATTGTGCCACGGTATCTTGATCACTTTGATTATGCCGTCCGTGCTGCTGGAGGAAAACGGAAATGGGCAAAGTTGACGGTAGAACAGCAGCAAGAACATCTTGCCCGGGCAGGAGAGAAGCTCGTGATTGAGCTTGGTGAGGTTGTCTATAACAGCATGGACGAGCCTCAAAAGCGACTGTTGCGGCTGTTTATATGGGCGGGCTGTGGATGTCATAAGAAGCTCAACACTGTGCGTGCAGGCTATGCTGCAATGAGCACATTCTATGGCGATAACAACATTGAAGGTCCTGTTCTACTTGCAAATCGTGATAATGCGGCTGTTCTAAAGGATCTCAACACTCAAGGCGATGAGATCACTCCTGCTCAGGAGCGGGCTTTTGAGAATACCGCTCGTGGTGCTATCAAAGCTGCTTCAATAGCTGGCGCCATCTTTAATCACAAGGACGACAAGAAGGGATACCATGATACCTTTCGCGCCTGGTGGCTCGCTAACGTCAATATTGTCTTCACATTTCCCGACACCTCGAACACCCGCTTCCAGTCATACTGTGAAGCAGCAGGCTATTTGATTCTCTATCGAGAACATTTTATCCGATTTCTCGAATTTATTCGAGATCGCAAGAACCAAGTTCGCTTCAGTCATATGGAAGAGAATCTCTACAATGCTCTAAAATGCCCCTATACATTATCAGAGCTAGCAGTGCTTGCACTCTATGCTCAATCTGTCACACACCCCTATATGCGCACTATCCGGGCACCCCAGAAAGCCCTGAACATGCTTGATCTTGGTCCTTTCCATACCGAGGTCAAGAAACATGTTCAAGCTATTATTGCTGATCCAGATCTGTTGATTGGCAATGATGCAACATATGAGACAGGAGCTCTTGACAAGGCAGAATGGCACTCATCTGACATTGTTAATGCAATTCAGAAAGAGAAGGAATCTTATCCACATTTTCGGGAACTGCTTGTGCGGTTTTTTGAAGGTGCTGCTGATGGCTGGGAGCGATTCACTTCTGAATTTGCTCCAGGGGGGTTGATTGATGAGGCAACTGAGGAGGAGAAGGATCTAGCATGGCTTCCCACCACAAACGATGTCAACGAAGGTGCTTTAGGCTCATTCCGAGTGCTAATGCGGCGTCAACCACAACTTCAGCCAACACAATATAACGCGCGCGCAATGTTCAAGCACAACAACACCAAAGCGTTTATGGCAGAAATGTTCCAGGAGGATGACTACCAGTTTATCCGGGCTGAGGCGCGCAAGATGTCTGGTCGAGATCTCAAGCGTCGCCTTGAGATTACACACCACCAAGAGCAACGAGTTGCAGCAAAGCAACAACGGTCGAAAGTACGAAAGGAGCGAGCAGCACAGCGCGCTGCGGATATCGAGGCTACACCCATTGAGCTTAATCCTGACAAGATTGCTGCAACTCGTGGACAAGCTCTGAAGCTCCAGCTTCAAGTATATCGAATTGCAGGAGCTCCCAACCTCGGATCAATCAAATCAAACACTAAGGTTGCTGAGATCCAGGCTGCTTTGAAGGAAGCAGCCCTCCTCAACCAATGCCCTGACACACGCTGGGTCTTTGAGGAGCTACTAGAAGATGATGAATATGATGATATGGGACTGGAGGAAGACTGGGAGGAATTTGATGATGATTAACCTGTCTTATGTCTGATCTATGGAACTTTTACATGATATTATGCATTATTTAAGGTGTATGATACATTCCGGACACTTTCTATACTATTCTCGATACATTATTTACATAATATGTGTAGTTTTAGACCATCAGAACATCCCAAATGAGCAGGAGGAGGCCAAAAATGTTGACTGTACCGCGTTTTGTGACGTGACGCCGCGTGTGACATGCTAAGCGAGGCATCGTCACACAACCGGCAGTGCCCATCCCCACTCATTGTCAAGCCAGCTTTGACTCTCACGTCCTGAGTTTTCTCACCCACATTCCTGATCTCAACATTTCGACAGGGCATTCATAGACACATACAATCTCTCTGGGCGCCATCGGCGTCTATTGATTTCCTGAACGTGCGCAACATTCCACTGATATTGTTCCGTACCTCAGTTTTGACAGATAGCATTTTGCAGCCCATATGGCCCCCCTCAAAGACAAGACCTGAAACAGTTCTCCGCCCGAATATCCTGGCAGCGCTCTGCGCAGCAGGTTAATCTTGAGCTTCTTTACTTCGTATAGATAATATTCAGGGTAACGTGTACGAGAAAGACGACAAAAATATGAGAGTTTATGATTGTTACTCGGATCGGGGTTGATCGGCCCGTTAGTAATAAGGGGATATCAAGGCTTGGGAAGGGCATGTGTCCATTCTCCTTGTTGGACGCTGCTCTTTCCTGGACGATGCTATTCAACCTGCCGCTTTTTGGCCACGACTACATCTAGCACGAGCTATCCTACATTTGGAACCCTCAATAGAGTCTGTCTTATAGAACTGTTCAAGGTTTGACTGCTAGACGAGCCTTAATTGGCGTCTGGGGTCGCAAGTTGGGTCGCTAAAACGTGTGCGACCGTTTATAGGTTTTATTACCTATCATATCTTTATTGGGCTTTCTTTGGCATGATCTTATTGCTTTTGCATTGAAACCATCTCCAGGTGAGTCAATCAATTGAAACTTTGGCCTGTGGCGGCCGAAATGTAACCAAACCTGACCCCTTTGTGTCCCCAGAAAAAATGGCGTCAGACAAGCCAACCTACATTTCACCGGAAGGTCGATACATTTATCAACATCCTGGACCTCCACCCCCTGGTGGTTCCACCATGAATCCTTCGTACGACTATAATACGTTTCCACCACCACCCGTCAACGCGAGTCACCATCACCAGATTCAGCAAAACCAATACGAAAGCTCACAAATCTCATCGCGTCAACCGCGCTCATCAACTGGGAGCGTTCCACCTGTCAGCGGTGGTGCTCAATCCCCTCATACACCGTACAGTTCTTCAGGGCATGGATTCGGGCATCCACCACCACCACCTCACCCTAGTGCACATTCACAACATACGCACTATCCTCCACCGCCACCACCTCAAGCATATTCGACTAGTGGTCACTTGTCACATCCGCCACCTCCTCACCACCAGCCACCACCGCCCTGGGCTGCCGCACCTTCGGGACATGGGCATGGGCATCCACCGCCTGGGCCACCTCCGCCTTCGCAAGATGGTTGGGGCTCGGCACCTCAGCATCAACCACAACCACAACCACAACCGCACCAGTCACACTACGCTCCGTCATCTTATCCGCAGCCACCGGGTTCGTCTCATGGGGCGCCTACGCCGACGGGACCACCACCAGCGCCATTACCACCCCCTGGCCCTTCACCGCACCATCCCCATCACCCGGAATACATTCAGCAAGGACCTGCGAGCCATTCTCATTCCCATCATTCGCAACATCACACAAGCCAGCAGCAGCAGCATCAACCACCACCACCTCCCTCTCCTTATTCCTCCACAGAAACACACACGCAAGCCCGTTATCCGCCCGTTCCAAACCCAGGTCCTGCACCTCCTCCTCCTCCTGCTTCCTCAACTTCCTCGGTGACGAGCATTGCACCCTCTGCCACTCTCAACACTCCCTTATCTACAACCCATCCATATGGTGGTCCAAGAGGTCCACATGGGATCGTAGGCCCGGGAGTTCCGGGAATTATGACTGGTCCTGGTGTGGCTGGGAGCAGTCACGCGTATAACGGAAATGCAACAGGAGGGCCTTCAAACATGAGTATAAGTCTTAATCCAGGTGGGAGAAGGGCAAGAGGAAGTACACCCGTTTCGCCTGTGTCCCCTGTGCATCCCACACATCCACCACATTCATCCCATGGGATCCCAAACGGACAAGCAAATGGGACTGCACCAAGTCAAGGGCCTCCGTTTGACTTCCTAGGGGTACGTGTTTTCTTTCTCACAACTTGATACTATTGAACCTGATGTTTTGTAGTTGATTCAATCTTATCGAATGGTGATTGACGACGCTCGAGATTTTAACTGTGGGCTATCCAGCCTCCAACCTTCCTCTTCCCCTTCCGGCCCTGGCAATTCTTCAGCACAATCCTCTTCCCAAAACTCACCCCAACAACAACCTCTGGTCTTACCTCAAAACATGCTCCAAATGCTCGACAGGATGCTACACAACGCTACAGAAGGAACCCAAGCCCTTCAAGGTCTTAAAGCAAAGGTCGTGACTTTAGCGCCCACACAGGTCAATCATACAAATCAACCTAATCAGCAAACACAAACTCAAGCTGGAAATGGGATGAATCAGCAAAACCAACAGTACTCACAGCAGACGTCCCCGGTGCAAGGTGGCGTCCCGTTTGGCGTTACGCTACAGAATCCTGCTGCACCCACGGATATGAGCCCAAAGCATGAGCCTATGGATACGGGGCCCATTGAGAGTAAAGCTCAGGTATGTCTCTTCTTTTCGATCTTTCCTGACTCTCTTTGTTGGACATCTTTACTGACACAGTCACTCAACAGGCTGAAGCGAACATCCTCTCTCAAATGGCACAAGTCGGTCATGGACAACACCCACCGCTAGTCGCTCCCACCACCACTACAACAGGTCCAGGTGGGGAAGTTCAACGTTGTCTAGGGTGTAAAGCTACCAGTACGCCGGAATGGAGAAGAGGACCATTGGGGCCGAGGACGTTGTGTAATGCTTGTGGACTGGTTTACGCGAAGATTATCAAAAGGAGGGTGAAGGATCAGGCTGGGGCAAATGGTGCTGCGAACAATAGCAGCGGAGGGAATGGAAGCGCCGTTGGGAGTGGAGGAAGTGGGAAGACGAACGGAACAGGTGGAAAATCTGGAGCGGGAAATGGAGGACCAACAGGGACTAACCCCAACAACTCACCCATTTCTTCGACAACCACAACGACCCATACAGGAAACCAATATCCACCTTCTCGACCTTCATTGGCATCGCAACATTCTTCGGCTTCTCTTGGACATCCTAGTATGAGCAGTGGACCAGGACGACATTCGCATCATCCATCTGCTGCAAGAGGAAGAGATGACAGCGATTCGGATGGGGATATCGAGATGGAGAGGGATGAACTAGATGAGTATGAGGTTGACTCCCATACTCACTCGAACCATATGCAGGCGAGGAGAGGTCCGTTAGGAATTAGCGTGGATGGGCGATGAAGAGTTGATCAAGAATGGAAGGCTTTCCTCCTTTCCAGCATCCCTATAACCGGACTTGGGCGCCTGGAAGCGCAGCTTGTGGTCTCGCCTTTATTCGTTTCGCCTGGGTTCTGCCTCGTGGTCCTGATATCGACCATCGATCGTGTTCGCGTGGTACTCTGTACTCCAACATAAATTCTTCTTGGCTGGGCTTCGTTTGCCTCCTGTCTTAAATTTATCAACCACCATCTTTCTCAGATTTATCTTCTTGTACGGACTATGCTCTCCTTAATACTGTGTTTCTCTATTCTCGTGTGCTTTTCCTGTTGTATGTATACTCACGTCTGACGTACTATAATCTCTTTCCTGTCTTTGGTCTTTTTTCTTGGATCTCCAAGTCCTAGTTACTCACATTCGTTGTTCTAGCTAGCTATGTTTTCTTGTTGTTTGCTCCCCATTATGTCGCCTCCAATGGTCCCACCAGGTTCACATAATTACAACATACATTCGGTCATCTTGTGCCTTCTCCATTTCATTCTCTGAATCAGTTGATTAGAGTGCAGGTGCCTCGTCGATCTCACGTTCTGCTCGGCTTGGGTAGTGCCGGGATGCATATGCTGATGTGGCCCTTGACGGAGGGAGAACCCTCTCCTGGCACGGTCAAACTGTTGGTATGTTTTCATGGAATATCATCACGTCGCACGAGGCGCCAAGCCATGGGCCATGACTAGGCCATGGTGTGGTGAAACCTGTAGGCTGTAGCAAGCTGAGGATACTCGCCTTGGCAGGCCAATTGGGGCCCTGAAGTGAGGTTCCTCAGGCCTCAGGGGGTGGTCTGTCAAGCGAACTTCAGACTACTGTATGGGTTGAAAACTCTCAACTGATATCGCTCGATGAGGATTCAGACACACCTTCCACGCTTACTACCGACCTCTTTGTGTTCAAGTTAAACACCACCCCGCTAGTCGCCTTCTACTTGATTTTTCTTCTCACCGAACCCTTCATGCATTCCACATAACGTAACGCTAAGGAGGGCAGACGCTGGCATGAGCAAAGCGTCGGGAGTCTTATGAACGCCGAAAGTCTTTGCTCACGGTATCTCCATCTTATCGACGATCCAATCCCTCTCCTAAATTCAATTATTTTACCTCGTTGAGCCCTTCCGTTCCCGAGCGTTCCTTGCAGCGTGCTGCATACGAAGGAAATTCTAAATTCAGCCCTGGACTGACCCGTCCCTGAGCTTGAGACCAGAAAATCGAGATAAATTCGGCTTTTGCGCCCATTTCAGTTAGCGCTCCTCATCCCTGGGATTTGCGTCATTCCTATCGCCAGATTCTCTATGAATTCACCCTGAGGCCTGAGCGTTTCAAATATGGTGTCCTGACAGCAAACTAGCCATCTTGAGGAAGATGAAGGTCAATCTCACGGATTTCGTAAATCCATAGAAACACTTCTCCCACTGCACATTCCTTCATTAGTCTGTGATTTGCTGTGGCGTATGTCTGCATTCATTCTCTGTAGAGTTTTCCACGAAGCGTCGCAAGGTGCATCGTTCTTTCACCTTTCATCGTCCACCCTGAATTTAGTGCTTGCGCCACACCGTATGAGGTTCAGCCATTTCCAAACTATTCCTCTTGCTATTCCTTTCGGTCGGTGGCACAGTGCTCGTAGACAGGAGCACGTCTGCCGAAGGGTCTCGGAGGTTGTATGGAGCCTTTATTTCACAATCAAAGATATATTCTCATCCCCTCGGAGGGTTGCCACGGCTTTCTCGTCGCTCGCTTTGAGGCAGCAAACTGCGGAGGACCGCAAAGGTCCCCGAAAAGTGGGTCACAGTGGGTAAATATGGTGCTCTGGATCTCCTTAGGCCATAGGAGTTGTCGCATTCTCAGCAGCATCCAGCTACAGCAGTGAGGGCCGCAATCACATCCCCTGGATATGTGATGAAATGCAACTCCTATTCGTACCTCAGCCTCGTCTTCCGAATGGTGATTCGTCACTGAGCTATTGCTTTCCCCCTTGAGTATTCCGTACCACATGATGAACATTTATCCTCCCGCGAACCTCATTTTCGCGATACGGATCCTCGGACCGCAACGGATTTTCTTTCTCATTGCCCGCCAAACTATACAGTTACTGGATCGAGATGCGAAGATAATCCCAATCGTAATAGGTGATGAAGACAACTGTAATTGAGTCCGTTTTCCGGTTGGCCCGTCTTCCCGATATCGATGAATCAACATCAGGTACTACTCCCGCGGCACTAGGTGGGACTGGGAACCTCTGAGAATATACTGCTCATGGGGGATAACATCCTTGACTAGTCCCGATATTGATACCAGCGCGGGATTGAATGGACGGGATAGACATGCCCCGGTCTGGATATATCCAAATCTTTATGTCCGAATCGTGGATAAGGACGAATAGAGTATTCAGGGATAGACTTCCATACAAGACGGATTGTGAGCTTGAGGAGTTTGCGTCAAGGTGACAGGTAATGGAGAAATTCCACTATCTACCTGGATTCTGCCATTCTCCAGATAACAGAGCCCGAAACTATACGGTGCCGAAAGGTAATCTTCTAGCTGGGTAATCCGACATTATAACTTGTTACACAAATAAGTAGGAATCCACACGAGCGGAACGACGATAATAATACAAATCCACATGGGCTGATCATAACAGAGAAGACGAAAGAGAGAACCGGGCAGAAAAGAACGAGTCCGAACATCTAATCATCTTCCCTGATTTGGCACCTTGCCAGTCATATTCGCCTGTGGCATCCCAGCCACACCAGCACCTGGTACACCCTGCTGTTGTGGCTGCTGCTGCATCCCAGGTATGGGCGTGCCCCGCGTCTGATTCTGGGCTTGATTTTGCGCCTGTTGCCAGAACCGATGAGCCGCATTATACTGTTGCTGATATTGCTGCGACATTGCTAGATTTTGTGCGGTATTGCCACTTCCGCCCTGCTGTTGCTGTTGCTGTTGCTGTTGCTGCTGATGTTGTTGCATGTATCCGTACAGCATCTGTTGGCTGTATAGGGCCTGTAATGCCATCTGCTGCTGTTGCTGCTGCTGTGCTTGGGTCTGAGGAGTCTGCTGCTGTTGGTGGCCTGCATCCCCGCCATTGTTCGCCTGTTGCTGGCTAGCAAGAGCAGCACTCGCAGCTTGTTGCGCCTGCTGCGCCTGCTGCTGAGCTTGTTGTCCTGCAGCGACGATGTTCGCTAGTTGAGGGGGTAAGGTACCGGGTACGACAGATTGTAAGAGAGCTGGGTTATAGGGGAACGGGATTCGTCCTGCAGCCATATTACCTGCTTGTTGAGGTTGCTGACCGTGCTGAATATGCTGTCCTGGTTGACTTCCTTGCTGAGGAGGATGTTGGTGGCCTGGAAGTTGGTTATTTGCAGGCATAGGCGACCGTGCAGCGACAGTCTGATTGGTGACCATCGGGCTTGCTCTTGATACAACGGGTGAGACCTGAGGGGCCGCACCACCTGCACCACCCGTGATACTGTTCTGCGCCGTGACACCAACCATAGCCTTGACGGCATTAAGCTGAGCTTGCTGTTGAGGAGTCGCTCTTCCTGTAGTAGCCGCGGCGGCGGCAGCAGCAGCCTTCTGTTGCATCGATTGCGCGTAAAGGCGTTGCTGGTGCTGTTGCTGCAACATCATGAACTGATGTTGTTGTTGAGGGTTAGCAGCTGGATTTTGCGTGCCCTGATTCATGAGAATCTGTTGACTGGGTTGACCAGGTTGACCTTGCTGAGGAGTATTGCCCTGCGTGGATGGTGCAGCGGAAATAGGCTGAGGTTGCTTCGCGGTCGGATTCTGGGCTCCTCTTGCAGCCATAGTAGCCAGATATTGGTTATTGATTGCTTGTTGTATGGTGGTGTTCGATATAGGTTGTGGTTGAGGAGTTGGCTGAGGTACCGGAACGGCAGTTGGGGGCCGAGATGGTACATACGCAGGGCGTTGCGCTGGAGTGGACGCTCGCTTGTTAGCTTCCGTCGCGGCCTGGACGCTTGGATAGGTTACTGGCTGCATGGGAACATGCGTAGCGGGTGGTGGAGCAGGAGACGAAACATTTCGAGCATGCGGATGTGCGTTGATAAACTGATGAGTGGGGGCAGGCGTGGGGGCAGGCGTCTGTGAGCTGGTCCTCTGGATGAAGCTAGGAGCAGCGTATGGCATTTGTGGAGTGGGCACAGTTTTCTTCTTGTCATCGACTTCAATAGGAGAGTTCGCATGAGACGGAGCAACAACAGAAGGAGTTGGTGGCTTCTGAGGTGAGGCACTCGTCCGAAGTGTAGTTGTAACTGGATTGGTCATGTAGGGGTTTGCTGCAGGTGTCGGTTGAGGTTGCGGAGGCAAATTTGCATTGGCGGCTTGCTTCGCTCTATAGTTCTGCATAAAGTCCAAAATACGGTAACTGGAAGGTTGTGTCAGATATGTCATGTCTGCAGAGACACAAAGAACTAACGTGGGCGTAACAACCCCTCGAGTCTGCTTGGGGTTGAGAAATGACATGATCTTGGCTCTCCTGGCCTTCTCTGATTCCTCCTCTCCCGCATCCATAGCAGATGCTTTACGCTTCAATGATACTGGAACAGTTGGAGTAGAGACCCTAAGGATATGGTTCGCAACTCTTGCCAGATGAGGGTCAGGGTCCAGGCATAAAGGCGGCGTTGTCGCAAGCTGGAGAAGCGATGAGAAAGTCATCTGCAGTAACTTGCAAGTCACATACAAGAATCTTGGCTTCCACTTCTATTGCATCCATGTCCGTCCATGTCAACCCTTCTTTCTTGTTCAATGCACATATATCCGCCCACAACGTCTCCCCGTTTGGATGCAGTACAACTCGAGTTCGGTCCGGCTTTTCTGGATTTGGTTGATTTGTCCGTTGTGGTCGATAGTCCAGAAGTTCCACGACCATACATCCTGTGATCTTGTCAGTTGTGGTTCAGAATGCATGTTCAGATGCTATACCATCATAGAAAGGTACATTAGCCGCTTCGAATAAATCCAGAAAGTCGACAGGGATTCGGTGGGCTCGGACATCATCTAGTAGAGACTACAGTGCGTAAGCCTCAGGATTTCGACTGAATGGTAGTCATTGGATCCAAACTTACGGCAATCTGGTTATTGTACAAGAACTTTGACCCATTATTCAAAGTCCAGTATTCCATGTGCAAATGCACGGTAAATGAGGGTGGTTTGGCTTCCGTCCGTTCCAAGAGGTCTTCTACATATCTAGTCCTGTTATAGCTCGCCATTGTAGGTCGAGCTCCTCGTCCACGAGGTCGTCGTCGTCGTCGCCAGCGTCTAAGGTAGTGGACACCAATTTAGACGCGGGTAAAGATGTTCGCTGACGTAACACGCGCCGAAACCAAGCCTCGCTCAGAAAGGTCACGTGGAAATATTTCTGAAATTCACGATTAATGGAGGCCCAGCTAATCGAGGTCAGTATCGTGCTCGTCGTCGTCTTTGGTAGTGATGAAGGCTTATCCGACGACAGCTAATAGGATTTCTTAAAGACAGAAACCCTCAAGTCAGGCAGATCGCCCTCGAGAACTTAATTTCTCAAACACCACAAGGCGCACCACACCGAAATATTTTCTTCACTGGCCTGACAGGAGGTGGCCTACAGTCCAAGCAAAACGAACCAGAGGTCATCAAGACGCTTAAACTGCTATGCAGGGACACTCTGGTGAGCACGATCTATTGAGTATGTCCATCTGCAGACCTCATATTTGTGGCAGAGCATCGCCCATGACGCTTTCAGAGCTCTCGTGAATCTCTCGGATTCACCCTTACTTCAAGCCTCTCTATCTGAGCCGGACTTCCTGAGATTTATTATTGCGTACACATTGGTGCGTTCACAACTCCCAAATGGTGTCCATTGTGACCTATATTACCCAGAATCCGCAATCAATCCTCGCAGATCTTGCTTCCATGCTCCTATCAAATCTCACTTCATCTGCATTAGCATGCTCCGCTATCCTTTCTGCCAAAGTTCTCGTCATACCCACCCCTGACTCAACTAGCCCATTTTATGCGACACAGGCCCGCTGTGCCACCAGCCCTCCTCCAGATCCGTATCCCACGGGAGAATCAAAGGAGGTGCTAGCTCTGCCGCTACTTGTGGATGCTTTCTCCCAGGGAGTTCTAGTCGACGATCCGGTGGATCTATCCAAAAGAAGGCGAAAGGCCGATCTGCATTTCCTGGCAAGTGTCTTCGCGAACATCAGTTCGGTGAGCCAGGTGAAAGCTCAATCTCCACTGTCATTGATCACGATGTACAGGCGCCAGTTGGCAGAAACTTCTTCTTGACACCCTATCCAGCCGATTTTATGAAACCGGAGGAAAACCTAGAATTTCCATTAGCGAAGATCGTGGCTTTTACCGAACATAAGGATACGATTAGAAGAGGGGGTGTTGCGTCGACGATCAAGTATGGTTGATTCTCTCAAAGTGCGCAAACTGTGTTTGATAGATTAACGCCCAGGAACTGCGCATTCTATGCTGCTGGACACAAGGCAATGTTGTTGCCGGAGACCGAGAACATCACCGTCCCGACGTCGACCCATGCGGCCCCAGGAATTAATGCTCTGCCGTACATCCTGCTTCCGCTCGCAGGGCCGGAGGAATTCGAGCTAGAAGTTGGTCACATTCCCCAGATCTTTCTTCTGCGTTTGATTCTGATGAGTTGCGATTTTTAGGACCAAGAGAAGCTACCCGATGCTCTCCAGTTTCTGCCACCCACGAAGAAACGAGAAATCGACACTAACCTCCGCCTAACTCACATTGAGACACTGCTCCTTCTGTGTCACACTAAGTGGGGGAGGGAATTTCTCCGGAATAACGGTGTGTACGAGATAGTGCGAGCCGCACACTTGGACGAGAAGGTCGACAAGGTCCGTGCCAAGCCCCTCAATCATATTTCCTCACGAGTTGTTGTTTCTCACTGTTGGCTTATTGCCTCCATCTAGGTATCTGAGCACATAGAGCGACTAGTCACGCTTCTCAAGGGAGAAGAACCGTCAGACTCAAACCAACTTGAAGAGAACGACGTGATAGAACCCGATCCCCATGCAGAGCTGACAGACCTTAATCTTGCTCCCACCGGGGCAGCGCCGAAAGCCATCGAAGCACCTGCCCCAGAGTCTGATGACGAGGATAGCAGGATAGAAGAAATCTAGACAGGTTCTTGTATTTCTGTTCATCACAATTAATGCCCCGTTCAGAGATGACACAATTCATTTCCTTCCGTTCCTGACTCCTGAGCCGTTACGGCCCCTTGAGTGAGCGTTCTAGATGTGTTATGTCTTTGATGCGAAGCCGTCCTCGTGTAGTGATGTTTTCTCAGTCCCTCAACACCGCAAGTCACTTGAATTGATCGTATGTTCTTGATTAAAGGTCCTCGTGGAGCAAATGTCTAAAGGAATCTTCGCATTATCACCTCTCAACACCGTACAGGTCTCGCAGGGTTGAATCACGGATCTGTCTGGACAGCCTGACATAGGCCTGTAAACTTCCCCACACGCTGTCTCGGCGGAAAAGCTTAGCCAGCCACGACGGCGGGCATGATGGCCTTGTCCTGCGCATCTCTCCGTTTACCTCGATGTCGACCATTACAGACAGCTGTCGGCAGTAGTGAGAGAAAACGCAAGGCGAAGGTAAATCGGTGCCGTGTCCTCGATCTGCATCAACTTACTTGGGCCAAGCGTCGATAACGCAAGTGACCGATGAAAGTCCTTGCGAAATGACACAGGCTCGGAGATGCCTGCCAGTGTGCGGCAGTCTGTGAGGTGTTCGCCTTCTGCAGGACCAGGCGAGACAGATACCATATGGGTGCCTCTTAGGCACTATTCTGAGGGTATCTTAACTGTGGGTGCATACAAGACTTCTCAAGCTTCATTGAGGACATCCCGATCCGGAAGAACGTCAGTTCAGTAAGCTAGTAGAAGGACCAGAAGCCTGAGACACTTTATTCTGCATTTCGTTCACACCATCATTGTAGTACATTTATATCACATGCCCATATAATTCATGTTATCTTCAGGCAGCCAATTCATAAGCGAATGCGACCGCAATCTTGGTGTACTCGTAGGTGTGGGACCAGGAGAAGCCGCTGACGTTGATGGTGTCAGAAGAAGTATGGATCTGTGGGTCGTCATCTCCGAACTTGGCTTCAAAAGGGAGACATGTCGAGTAACCCTGGTTGTACCAACTAGCATGGTCGGAGCAAGCGTATCCACACTACGAATAACAGGTGTATCAGATATACGGATGCTTCTTGGAGGAAACTGCGACACATACCTTTGGAGAAATCGCCCAGTCCAGGGTAGAATAAGTATCAATGATGGACTCAAGGAAGGTATTCAACCCGGAGTCAATGTAATCCTGAAGACAGGATTAGTATAGACCTAAAACGACAAATCAGGCGCTAATCATACATACCGGCATAATGCCAATGACCTCCTTGGTACCGGGTCTAACACTGACAATATTTAGTGACCGGACCACGAGAAAGGGATCGATGCAATGCTCACTAGCCAGTCATGTCGAGTTGCATCATTGCCTTGACCGCAGTACCAGCCGACTTGTAGCTCTTAGCAATGGCTTGGGAGCCCAGAAGACCGGCCTCTTCCCCAGAGTACCTGATATGGAGCTGTGATTAGCACTATCAGCAATCTTCCCATGGATTAACACACCAATGGAATTCGACGGGAGTCTTCGGCTTGAAACCGGCAGCCAGAAGAGTTCTGAAAGCCTCCAGAAGGTTGACAGAACCAGTTCCATCGTCGTCCGCACCGGGAGCACGACCACTTGTGGGACTATTGAGATTGATGGAGTCCATATGAGCACCAAGAATTGTCACCGGGCCGGTGGTCGTTCCGGGAATATGAACAATAATCGAGCTCTGGATCCACGAGTGAGCGAAGGCCTTGACGGTCGCACCACTAGCCGGATAAGTAGAAGCAATCTGAATAGACACATGAATAAGCTAACAATTGTAAGATAGGTCTTCTTACGTTCGATGCGGTTGAGACGATCCAATTGGTTGCGTCTACTCCAGTTTGGGATTTATAGTATCGGTTGTTGAAAGCGGTCAGGCTGCTAAGGTAGGATTGCATGTTGGAGAGCGAAACATTGCTCAAGATCGGGTTAATTTGAGATTGGTGGGAAGGCGCAGGGACTGTTTACGGAGGATCAGTATTGACAGGATAATGCGACAAAACACGGGACCTACATGTAGCGGCGGGGGCCAGATTTACTCTGCTGAGGGGTTCATTGGGCTCATAGACCTCGGTGACATCAAACTAGAAAGTTAGGAGTCAGTACCCAGTAAACTAACGAGATAAACATGAGACTCACGAATCGGACATGCTTTCTCATGAGGTCGAGTTTCTCTTCTTCGGTTTTCCATACAGGGTCTACGCCTTCCTGAATGCTGAGAAGGCGAAGTCCTTTGGCGGTATTTTCCTTGAGTTCGGTGTCGTGAATAGCTGCTTGTGCAACCAGACACGTGAAGATGAGTCCAACAAAGGCGGAAGTGAGCATTGCGATTTGCAGTGAATTGTGGAATACAGGTCATTGTTCGTGGCATTAAATACTCCGCATGCATCGAAACGATTTGTCACTCAAACACTCTTCCCTCAAACCGGATGGCACCTGTCTTCTATCAGCGGGGATGTATGAGCGCTTTGGAGACAAGATCCGTCGAGAGATAACAGACGAGAGGACAGTACGACCACAAGGTCAAAACATTAGGAAGACCTCGCTCGACGTGGTCTGTTTCACTTTTCAGGAATTCTTGATTCCGTTATGCAGTGCGAGCCTTTCAAATAGCACCGATTTCGCCGTTAGAATCAGTTACCACACGTGGAGCATTCTTATGATGTGGCTACCTTGATGAAGGGTTCTAGTGCGAGTGAGGAGCTCAACTAGAAATTTTCGGCCTCCAACGACAGAAGAAATTCTTTGTTAAAAGACAGGATTTGAAGAAAGCAGAACAACTGCTAGGCAGCCCATATTAGAGACTCGTAAGAACGTCTTGCGCAGGAGCACCATCCATATTCTGGCGAGAATGATTACGGTTGAGGAGAGCAACCACACGCGTTGGTGCCGTGGTCATGCTGGTCTTATCTTGTCTTGGCCATACTTGGCATCACCATCGAAGCCAAAAGTCATTCTATAGCGCATGAGCAACAGCAGTCGAACCCAATTGAAAGCTCCCGACCTTACTCAGAAAATATAGCAAACCTCCTGAGGGTAACAGACACTGGCAAGCTGGCAAAGAACAAGTGATGGTCTGATCAAAAAGCGATTAGCCCACCGCGAGGGTCGAACTCGCAGCCTTCAGATACCCGCTTAGTAAGAGTCTGACGCTCTATCCGATTGAGCTAGGCGGGCACAGTGACATCACCTACACATGACTGTATATTCTCTCTCAACCAAATGAGGAAAATCGCGGCATTACCCAGAACTCTCCGATCCTCTGTCCTCCCTTCTTCAGGGTCGATGGTCGCCACTGTCATGGTGTCATAAGGAGGCCAGGGTCCGCTGAGCAGTGATCGACCGCGATGTTCATTAAATGTAAGGCAAGTAATCAAGTTACCGAGCTTTGCACTAAGTTGAAAGACCGTAAGGTAAGGGAAGGAACGAGGGTCTTGTTGAAGGCAGGGTGGCCGTGATAAACAGCCCAGGCATGATTGTATTTGCCATTTCATGACTGCGGTTCTCATTGACGGGAATCCAGAACTTTGAGCCTTGCGAGGGATGTATTGGGTCCTGACCGTATTTGAATTGCCAATCCTATTACTAGTACGCCGTACCTCGTTTAAAAGTTTTTCTTCGTATACATAACAGCCGTTTCTGCCACTTTGAGGGGAAAATCAGTGGTGAATGGGCTCAACTTCACCCACCGGTCCGACACACGAAGTAGGCAGAGTATTCCCAAGGACAAAAATGTCCGTTTGGCGTGGGCGCCTTCTCCACACTCTCACGGCAGGGACGTAGTATGTATTTTGGGTTGCCAACGCCACGCCGATGCCTCGTTGAACTGGAACTGACTGCCTGGGATAAGCAGAGCGACAAAACCGGCTAAGATCATGATCGTACATTTATATGTTCGAGGGACATAGACTAATTCTGACATGAACGTGCATAATGGGGTGGTGAAGATTGAATGGCCGGGGAGAACGGGAAGCCTTTGTTGGGCGTCCCAAGGACCCAAGGGTGTTTCATGCGTGGGGATTACGCATGTGTACTGATTTGAATGGCTTGAGATATCGTTTTAGAGGATCTATGGGTGATCCATCTTGCGCAATGGGCATGGGCGGACGCTGAACCGTACCGGCTTTCGGTACAATGGATGTTGAAATCGATACATGTGTTGAACAATCGTTGTGGATTCAGATGCCCTGTGAATTCGACTGCGAGCAAGGACTTCTCATCTTACTAGGTGGATTCTGAGCGGTTGGCACTGACGTACAAATTGTTGATTTCTTCGTCATGAAGCCTTCCTAGAGCCTAACTACCTTATATCCGAGTCTCCGTTCGCATACATCCGGAGTGAGGAATACTTGCCAGAGTAAGTAAAACTTGTTCACACACGGTATCAGGAGATATCAGCAGAGCGCTGCAAGAGCTCAATCACCGCCTGGCTGCCCAGCTATTGTACAGGTCCGACCTCCGAGCTTCCTTGACTGGCGTGGGATCGACCGAGCGAGATGATTGTCTCACAGTGGCAGAGGACCTGCAAACGCTCAGACAAGGATAGGCAAGAAGCCAAGGGACGAACAGCAGCTCGCCCACGCGGACATCGCGCTGGCAGTACGTGAGCATGGTATGAGCCTGTCCACAAAAATCACAGGTCGCATAGAGAATCCCATGATCAATTGTTAAAGAAGTCCGCTCGATGGCAAGAGGAACACTTCCCGGTCCTCCGAGAGAAAACATCAGTGATTGTGGTTGATGGGGAAGAGCATGCATCAAAGTCGTATAACATGGCTGCTAGATCTCGAACTTGTGTCATTCCTATGTCATTCTTCTTCCCCGGACTTAATGATTCGGAAGATTTCGATCGGTTCATCAGTCTTCTATGTGATGCCTCGACTGCCTAATACGCATTTGTACACCTGTCGAATACGGACAAACTGCGGGCCATCGTCGCGGGACCAGCGACGGGTTTGTCTGTGGGAGTAGAGAATCTCAGTACTGAGCGTTCCGTTTACGGGGACTTTCGCCTACTCGTCTTCAGGATCGTCCTCGGAGGGTGTACAGAGTCGAGAGAAGGCACCAGATCGTGCGCAGCGTATCAGCTCGTTATAGCCCTCAGAGTTCTAGATGTCCAACAGATAACGAAAGTACAAGGTTCAATTCATCGAGGGGCGATGTGACCAAGTTAGCTGTCATCAGATTCACGAAGGTGTGCCGTCGCACGGCCGAGCTGTCATTCAGGCTCAGATGTCAGGATGGGCACAGCTTGGCAAGCGTAGGGAAGGGAAAGGGCAGGAAGGAGAAAAAATAGAAACGAAGAAGTTCACCGCGAGTATAGGCGATTGCGTGCCGACATCCGCAGCGCTACCAAGTTGAATCAGTGGATACATATGTGTCCAACCTTCGACACGGGAAGCACTTGAAAGCGTGTGAGAGTTAGTCGACTGAGCTGAACAGCTGATTGAGAAGAATCTATGGTCAGAAAACGAGCCCAGGTGCATGGCGTCGTGTCTGCAGTTCGCCTCAATCCATCCTATAAGAACACTGCATAAACATCCAGCCCGTGTGGATATTATTGAATGACAAGCCCTAGGCCCGGCCTGTCGCAACGAAAGTGTCGTGTCGTTCCTCCCCTTCTTTCACGTAAAAAGGGATCCAAAACATGACCAATAAATTGAAGAGAAAGGGTGCATACGTACAACAGGCAACGAGCTTAACACGCGTGTTTCCTCTTCTTGTCCGCCTTAGGCGTTATGAAGGAGACGACTCGGATACTGTGGGTGATGCCGGTGAGGTTCATGAGAAAATTCCCATCGTTTGACTAATTATGGTCAGTCCAAATCTCACGCCAGGAATCGTTGTTGCCTGCCTAATCAGTTGTAAATTCAAGCGCCGCCGTCACTCAAGCTGATTTTTCTCTAAGGAAACCACACCGAAGTCAGGAAACGAAGAAGAGAAGGACTGGCTGGTTATGGTTGAGACGTGCACCGGTCTGTTGTCCTTAGTGCTAAAAGACGAGTAAATTACTTGGTGGCGCCGTATGGTGCACTCTTCAGGTCTGATGGGTGGGATCAACGATGAAAGGGCTTTCGTGTGGCTTCAATTCAATCGCAAATTGGTCAGAAGCAATGTGATTCGGAAGGCATCTTCATTATTCCAGCCAGTGGATGAGAAGTACAGTATAAGCGATATCGATAATGGTAAGTTAAGGTAAATCCCTAAAACGAATTACTCGGATTCGTGTACTAGTAATGTAAGGTACTAATGTGGCAAACTAGGTAGATAAAGTAAGGTAGGCCAAATCGTTGGCTTGCAATAATGCGATATGTACAAATGCAGTTTTGGATGAGGAACGGTGGTGTTACAAGTTTTGGTGTGCGTGAAATGCGATGATGATGTGTGATGAGAAAATGTCCGTGCAAGGCCGTTGTGTCAATATGAGGTAAAAGGATGAAACGGTCGTGGCGGCATGGGAAGACACTCGCGAGAATAACCACCCCGACTAGCGGGAGTGGCTCAAGCCAGAGTGTGGGGTAGACGGCGTACCGACTCCTCTTCCTCGGTTCATGGCTCAAAGGCGTACTCCACTGCAACGCAGCATGCTTCGTTTGCATCAGAGGCAAGTCCATGTTGTCGTAGACCTTCAATGGTTGCGAATGACGCATCGCATGCTGGACACGGGTGAGCGTCGACAACCATAGCCCCTTCTGCATCGATCAACGATGGTGGTGGTAGAGAACGTGAACGTTTGGATGTGTGCGACATCTGATAATGGTTGTGGGTCAGAACAATGGTTTGAATCCGCGTGCGAAATGTGGACTCACAGAATCATCGCTATCATCCTCATCCGAGACTGATTTCCTCTTGCGGGATGCTAATACATCGGAAGTTTCTGTGGGAAGCAGGGTTGAGTTATTGTGGCTTGCAGGCAACTCGAAGCTTGAGCTTACCGAAGGATGTCGAGCTAACGTCACAGGAAAAGTTCTCCCTCCAAGCGAGGATGCGTTGAATGGTAGAATACATTTCGGTGGGTAGTTTCGAATCGTCGGAATCCGATACGGAGATGTCGTCGGTTGATGACTCTGGGTCCTCTGGTGAGAGATCATCAGAGGAGCAGTACGACGAACAAGCTTCCTCTTCTTCTTCCTCCGAGGAAGTGCATGATGAAGTGCACTCTGATGAATAATATGACGAGGAATAGTGTGATGATATTTTTCGAGGAGTTGGTGGTGGACATTCGTCGAGCTGGATGATCTGGATGGTATTGGGCTCACGATAGAAAAGTTGATTGGAGGGATATTTGTCGTCGACAGTACTGAGGGCATCGTCTGATGCTGAGCAGCTGGCGACGAGCAGCATCCTTTCAGCGGCGAGCATGATTATGGGGAGCGGGAGAGCAAAGGATTGGCGGGACTAAAGGGTGGCTATATAGGCAAACTGAGGGACTCAGCCACGCGAATGACATGAAGATGGACGGGACAGCATAAAGAGCTGTATCGATCAATTGGGATCTCAGATCGAGATTTTTCGATTCCGATTCGAGATCTCATTTCCCATGCCTTTTTGGGATATAATGCACGTGATGTAAAGTTCCGGCTTATCGGATGCCTCTCGGCGTTTACTGTTCTCAGGAGCAGCTCTCGTTCCCATCGATTTCTCATGGACCCTTCTCCATATGCCCAAACGATTGCCGCTGTTAAATTCAACTAATCATCTGTCGAGTACCATAACCCATGATCATCCGTGAACTAATATCACAACCTGACATCCAGCATGGATCCCGACAGAACAATCAAAACAGTGCGGCAAGCTCGACGACTACAGCGATAGTAGTTCAAACTTCAAACAACCCCATGGTCCTCTTGAATTGCTGACTGGGAACGACCATCGTAATGTAAATGTGTGTGGGTGTGATCAAGGTCGCATCGGCGCGAGCCAGACTTGAGCGGCATCGAATTGATTCATCAACTCTCGCAACACGGCTCCTTCTGAATGCAGCTTTTTCATGGCAGTGTACGCCTACAAATGGGTCATGTTTTCTTCAGCCACCATTGCCTAGAACATAGGAGGAAATTTTAGACTCACCACGTCCCAGAATCTGAAACCCCGCTCGACTTCCAATTTAGGATTTTTGACTCCAGGGAACGTTTCCTCGCAAATCTCCAGTGCCATCTCCTTGGCCTCCTTGACACCCTCAGCATTCGGGTCGGTGACGCGAGTACGCCCATTGATGTGGGTGAGGGCGTCAAGGTATACCTTTGCTAGGACACCGAATCCCGTGTTCACCTCAGTCTGGAAAGGCAACGAAAGCGTTATGTCCAAATAGTCGTCCCGTGAGCGGCGGGCGTCAGCTCGGAGTAACATATTGAGCGAAGTGACCTCCAAGAGTGTCCGAAGGGCTCGTGTGAGCGATCGCACGAAAGAGTTGAACACTAGCAGCTCTCTTGACAGTGGAGCTGACCATGGCTGGCTCTGGATTTCAAAAAATGTCAGCAAATCAATCAATGGATAAACCCAATCCCAGTGTCATGCGTGTCGCCCACAAAGGGAATAGCGAAACCGAACATGCCTTAAAATTCAGTGGAACGATGCTCAGGACACGCATCACCAAGAGCATGCAGGATTTCTCATCATCTAGTGGCGCCCTGATTTAGTAAACTGAAAATTAACTTTCGTGAGAAGGCCCTGATCCTCACCAGTACCAAAGCTAGGCCCACCGCTGAAGGCTTGACCTGACCACAGGTGGCCGTGCATCACACCTGCCCTGACCAGTTCCAGGAATAGGTAAAGTGGATCTTGAAACTTGTCGTTCAGTCGTGACTCCTTGATCGCGGCGTACATGGCTCGAGCGAGAGATGAATGCATATGCGAGTTCAGAAGGAATCTATAGAAGCATATAATGAATTAGTGCGCCGCACTATTGATGGGGCGACCCTGCTCACCCTCGAAGCTCCAGGAATCGCCAGATGACGTTCGCGACGACTTCATCTTTCTTGTCAAGTGATAACCCGCTTGGTTTATTCTTGGTGCGCAGCGCTTGCTTTTCCGACCCGGTCGCACCCAGACATAGGGTGAAGTCGATGGTGGAAGACTATTGCGAAAAGGGTCAGTACCAGAAGAAAAAGAATTGCTATAAAAGGCGAGATTTACGCCCGAGGCCAGGAGAAAGGTCTTACATTTTGCCTTCTTAATTCCTCTTCAATGATTGAATAGGGCACGTTCCATCCAGCGACCCTTTCGGCTAGCTGGGCAGTCTGAGAAGAGTTGTGCTGGATAGCTTTTTGTCCGTGTGGGGACGGTTGCTCGAACCAGAAGTAGCCGTGTACTTTCCTGTTTGCCCAGAAACTGTGCAATGCGCTACTAATCAACGCAAGCGAAGTGGCACGAGGCCCAGTTTGTCCATCCGTGATCACTTCTTTGACGAAGCGCTTGTACTCGGTTGTTTCACCATTATCAAGCGGAGGATTCTCGATGATTTGTCCACTCGTCAGCCAGACAAGCGCTTGAGGACCAAGGAGGCCGCGGGAAAGATAGAAGTAAATTTCATCCGGGAGTCGGTTGGTGAATATTTCATGGAGATCTTGGGGAATGTCGGAGGGGGCGAGTTGATGCGGGTGGTGACTGGGCCCGTGTGAGTTAGGAGGGTTTACGGCGAGGGGGAGAGGCACAACTGTGCCTTCAGAGGACACGATCAACGAGTACTTGATCATGGATCGCGTGCGTGCGTAATGATCAGAGTAATGCATTGTTTTCACGATCGGATGCTCAGAGAACGCTGATACAGCAGCATGGCCCGACTTGTAATACCGAACCATGTCGACGGTGGCCTTGAGAGCTTGTTCATGAACGGTGGGTGGGAATGGGTTCGAGTGATCAAACCCGACGAGGATTCCGATGTCAAGGAATTGATCTTCAGTGACACTGAGTTCTTGTAGGAAAGTACGCTTAGACGTGAATGTGAACGTCGGGCTGGCTGCCGTCAGGTCCAATGAGGTGATGAGCTTGTCAACACCAGGGTAAAGCAGGGTATCCGTAGGGCCATAGATAGCGTGAATATACGCCTTGCTGTGGCGCTGAAGGTAAATCAACTGGGGAAATTGCTCAGTACGAGAACGTGGAGAAGTCGCGTGCATAACGTACTTGAGCCCATGCCACATACGGAGCAATAATGAATTCTACGTTCCGATGCCTGAAAATTCTCAAAATCATCCTCCACAGATCCCATTGCGCGAAGCAACTTCGCCCTTCAAAAAGTTTAGTCGCGGCTTCTTCCTGACCAGACTCATACTTCGACCAAGCTTGTGCGCGGTCTCTGCAGGCTTCATTATGTTCAAGGTGGGTATTGGGTTTCCAACGTCTGTAAGGAATAAGGCCGGGGAAAACGAACACTGGCTTGATATGCAATTTCTCGAGCACTCGTAAATCGGATTCAATCCGCTGGGTAAGCGCCAACGGCAGGCCTCCAGTGGCTGCTAGCAAAGGCTCCCTCGACGGTGCGTTGTCCGTCAACTGGGTCAAATAGTACGAGGCATCAATTCCAAGACGCGAATCGGAAAGTACGGATAGCGGTAGAGTTTGCAGATGTTTTCGTTCTTGCAGGTAATCTGAAGCACAAATTCGTCAATAACTAAGCCTAATGCCAGGGTAGAACCTAGTAAAGTCAATTCGTACTGACTTTCAAGGTGCTTGATCGGCATTGTAACTCAGGTCGTCGCAGGACTAGCCGTTGAGCTCGATGTATGAGGATGTCGTTGCCAACGCCTCGCTCGACAACAAGAACAGGTGTTGCTTATGTAAGCACATGCATGGTCTGCCTTTGATTTCATCTTGGTGAACTCTTTCGTCGTGGTCCCGTATTGAGAGATTATTCCTATCGTTCCCAAAAGCCGCAAAATATTCAAGAAACTGTATTTGACCATACTCCGGCATGCGACGGGAGATTTATCGACGGAGATCACGTCGAATGACCCTTTCGGTGGCTGAGCAGAGGCGACAAGGTTTTGAATTCCCGTGTCCTAGGTTTGGGTTTGACTAGGTTTCCACTCCCCTGGTATACAAAAACCGTTTTCGCTTAACTATGATGGAACCTGCTGTGAGGGAGAATGCACTGCTAGGCGACGGAGGCCCACGAGGTTGTGTCTTATGCTGACGGTCGCTCAGTCTCATGACGGTTGACCCACATTCTGATGCAGCTACGAACAGCCAGATCTAATACGCCTCAAATGTATTTCTGACCGGGACATAAACCGAAATCTCCCTCGTATCTCAAAGGAGCATTTTGGAGACACACTAACGCGCCCGTCTGCGACGATCTCAACAGCCAGACGAGATGCAGACACCCATCAACGTCAAGCAACGCCACTCTCCTATTTTCATCCAATGCCTTGTCTTTCGGTACGAAAAACCTCCCACTCATACACATATCAGAAATCACCTGCTCGTGGATCCAACCACTGCCACAGGTTTTCCTCACTGCAGATGACCCCATGACTTGACAGATGAAAATTCGATATCTCCTCCTTTGGTAAGTACAACTGTCAACAGCTCCGATTGTGTTGCTCTCCTGACAGAAAATCTAAGGGCGATATCGGATGTAACCAGAAATAACCCCTTTCAATGCTGCTTCGTCGCCGGAACTCATGAAGAGGTTCCTCGAGTCTCCTATTTGGGAACACGTCCTTTCGGGTTTGACTGTCGCTTAAGACAAATCGTTAGGTACCTCACATCTTTTCTGCATTGTCCACCTGTTCGTGGAACCATCGTTGAACGTCGTGGCCTTCATACCGGCATATCTCCGAGAACATGATGCATTTACGTTCAGACAACCTATTCAGAGACTAGTACTGGCGAGCAACACGGAGTTTCCCAAAGAATTTCTGTGGCCGTCTCTTAGTTTTTTGCTTGGCTGTACCTCTGTCAACGGTCCTTATGTTGCACTTAATGAAGGCTACTATAGTTCGGCTACGAGCAGCTTGAGAAACGTCGGTTAGGCAGGAGATTCAGTATCAGTGGGGTACGGCTCCGAGCTTCCCGCGATCCTTGGCTGTCCCATCGATATTCCTCCACGAATTCACGATAATCGTTCCTATCATCACTAGCATTGACGATTACTCACGCCTCTGTAGGTCGACTTGATATTCATATAATACGTTTGCGCCCAATGTGACCTCAAAAACTCTGCCAATGAGACCATAAAGTCCACATGATTCCATCTCGATGCCGCTGATTGGCAAGCCATGCCTGAGAAAACACCGGATCTCAGGAGCGTGATCCTTTGAAGCACGCATCGTCTGCATGGTCATTGTTGTGGGCTTCAACGGTTGAATGCATCAGTTACGAATGCATGCTAGAGCGGAGAATGCCAAAAACACTATTTGACAGATCCAGCAGGGGAAGATGCCCACATCTACATGCATTGAAAGGCACTGTACCTTGTCAATTCATTCAATTCTATGTGACCACATTGGCAGAACCTACCCCCACGTTCAAACCACTTTCGGGCCTCTACCCCAGCCGCTGACAGATGCGTCTCTAGTCATCTGTCGATAGATCATCTGACCGCGCACTGCTGCGATTCGGATGTTCAAACTTTCGTTCAACTCATTCAACAAAGCCCGATCACGCTGGAAACACTAAAGGTTATATATTTCCTCCCATGACATACCTGTAAGCCTACCTAACTCCAGATCTCTACTCAGAACGAAGTAGCACGGGATAATCCGTATTGCTCGGAGTCGTAGGGGGAGGTCGGAGCGAACATTGATTGACCCGTGCTTTTATCGATATCTCGATGTACTGATGAAGACCGTGAAGATATGTGGTCAAGGGGAGAGATTGTGGCTCTCGACAGTCATTGATGCTGCCTGATGTCACCACAGTGGATCTCCATTTGGCTGGACTTTCATCAACATTTTTGCACGGTGAGGAGCCAGGTGCGATTCTCGGATGCGTCAGTGAACTTGACTGCGTAGCCATGAGAGAGCAGAGGCAAGGATAACTTGGCGTGAACAGGAATTCTCAGGTCTGAACCACGAGGCAAGCTGAGAAAACTGCATCAGAGATTTCTAGAAATCGTAGGGAAGCCTTATTAGCTCGGCTAGGTAGAAATAGATTAACAGGATAGTCAAGACGCCCGTCAAGAGTGTCGAAACAAGCTTTTTGGGGTGATCGCTGGGGAATGTGGGGTTGGTGTGGGTATTGAATTGGCAGCAAATTGAGTTCAGGAGCATCCGTCGTAATCCTGTTCCATCGTGTTAATATCACAGGGCGCTCAGAGCTGACAGCGCTCTTTGCACGTCATGTATCGAGCGGACCAGTGTGAATTGCCTACGATAAACGGACCCTGCGACATCAGGTATGAAAGGAGCCTTCAACGCAGTCAGACGTGGGACTGGGATTCGCATTTCTGGTAGTTCGACGATGATTAGAATCTTTTGATCACCAAATATGTAGTATTCGGAATTGGCCACATTCAGTCGTAAGGGACAAGAGCACAGATTTTCTGGAGAGGGACGATGCCGGTGTATATCTAACAGCCGTTAACCAAGAAAGATCAGCGTGAGGAGCTCGTCGTTGCAGACCATTACGAGATTGTCTATTTGAGTTGCACCTCTTGAGCCTGAGCTTGAAAGATGGGGAATTGAATGGCTCATGTGATCAGGATCTCAATTCAGTCGTTCTGGCTACCCTGCAAAGAAGTGACGTTTACATCGCCAAAGGGTTGGTGCTCGCATGCTTAAAAATGATTTGAGTTACTATATTCATCTTTCGAGGAGTTCAAGGCGGCAAGGGTCCCTTTTCGTCAAGTGATGTCGAAATGTGTTGAAAAAGGATCTTCTCCATCACTTGCGCCACCTAGCAAATGATAGAAAGTAGGCAATCCTGTACATGCAATCCTGTGGAACAGTTCTTCTATGTGGTACGTGGGATTTGTGCGAGACGACGAGAAAGTGGCGAGAAAGCGGGATACTTTGTGGGCAAAATCAAGCCATAGAGCCTCCATAAAGGCCAGCATTCAAAGAGCATTACGGCCCGCCTAGCTCAATCGGATAGAGCGTCAGACTCTTAGATAAGGCGGGAATCTGAAGGCTGCGAGTTCGACCCTCGCGGTGGGCTAGAGACACAATTTTTTGTGATGTCCGCCTGAACTTTGCATCTTCGGATCTATTCGCATATACACTTTCCCCTTCTATTGCAGTTACATCATGCATGTGGGGCCTGTCTACGTTGAAACCAACGTTAAAGGCTCTCGCGATCGCGGGTCTCGAGAGGCGGCCGAGCCTGGTAGAGAAATGAATAGAGGTATTCGGTGGCCCAAGCATCATATCGAGACTCACACCAAGTAGTCACGATCAAAGAGGCGATCTCACACTACTCTATATCACGATCATGGAGTCTGCCAACATCCCGAAAGTCGAAGACCCTGCATCGCATTGCACATGTACACCGTAATCACTTTCGTGCCAACACTGAATCACACTAACAGACTGATGAATATGCAACACATCTCTTACTTATCCTCTAATATATTAGCGAACTCGACGTTCGCCTCGCCTTTACGGAAGCAACAGCGGCCGAGCGTCATAGAAACACTTTTGGAGGTTCCACCGATGATATCACTGGTGAGGGAACCGGAGATATGGTAGCATTAGCGAGTGGAACTGAGAACTCGAGTAATTCGAATAAAACATGATTATGATCGTGGCCGTGAAGCGAGGTTATCACTCTCTGACTATCTAAACGCCAGCTTCAAGTCCGAGATCAGAAGGATCATTCTTAAGCATTTGTTACTTCAAGATCGCTAGGAAGCGCTAGAAAGCCACTGGGAATCGTTTGAGTTTTACTGGAAGGAATGGAGATTTGGTGGGAGAATACGGGGAGCAGAGTAGGTGTGCGCATGTATGCACAGTTTGGAAGAGCGTTTGATTTTGCCACTGTTCGCGAACCATTCGGGAGTTGGGCATTCCCTCCCGAGTCTCAATGCATCGTGGTGGACATTTTCCGACCATCGTGGAAAGAATCGTACCGGTGCTGGAAGATCCAAGGCCAACCCCTCCAAATCTTGATGATGAGGAATGAAGAAAACTTTGCAGTGTGTTGCGGGCGCCTATATGCCTTTGATGGACTTTCCTTTGTGGAGTTGGGACCGCCTTTGTTGGATGTGAGCCGAATCGGAGAATTTGTAAGGTTCCGTTCCATCGTAGGCTATTGGACCTACATGCATATTTTTCGAAGTTCAAGTAGGCACTGCCTTTGTCTTTCAATGGCCAACGAGTCGGTAACTAAGATCAGACCACGTTTATGCCACAAGTGGCTAAAAGGGTCTATCGACCTCTGCCGGAGTAAAGAAAATGTCGTCTTGTATATCCAACAAAAAAAGGATAAACAACTTAGGAGGGATGGAGAAATTGTTCTGTGCAGAAAATTCACAATCTATGGTCAGCAGAGGATAAGATAACGGAACTATGGGCTTGGCATAGTTCTGTCAAATGTCATGAAATTGATAACAAAGAGCTTCTCCTTGATCATAATATTAGTTACATGCGCCATCGAAGTCGAGATAGCTGAGTAACCCTCCATGAAGCCTGGGAACGATACAAGAAGATCAGGCGGTCACGATAGCTGCTAGACAGCTATGCGGCATATTGTGGCGAGGAAGTATGATGTGCGCCGCTGGCCATAAGACTCAACTGTATACATACGACGGCACGGGTTCGAGGGAGTTGCCTTTCGCTAGTATCGGGCTTCATTCCCCACCGAAGTATACAGCTCTCGCCACAGCACATGTTGAAAGTGCAAGTGTCGATAGCGTAAAAAGCTATCATGTGTAAGGAGGAAGACATATCGTCCAATCATAAGAAAGGGGCTGCCGGGTCTATACTCATAACGATGTCAAGTCAACAAGAGACAGTTCGACTTAACGAGAATATCTTGACGATACTGGCTCACGCCGGCCGTCAAGCCGGTGTTGGGCGTGAGAGCACAGGCAAAGATGAGAAGAATAGCTGTGCGTTCCAGAAGTGTGTTAACAGCACTTATAGGCTCTCACTGGCCGTGAAACTGAGCCAGCGATCGCCTGTATGACTGTATCAACGACGTCGATAACGTGAACCGAGGAAGGAATTTCGGCAAATTACTGCCAGGTATATTTTTAGATCCGCCGAGAGATTGCGGAGGTGGGGACGAGGAAGCTTCTAAACGCAGCATGGGGTGGCGAATCGCCCGCGAAGAAAGTCAACTGATTGCAGTCATGCTCGAAGAACCCCTAGAAGGTGGCTTGAGTGGGAATGGGCTATGCATAGTCAACAGCACTGGACCATTTAGAGAACTTTCCAGTAACGGCAAGGCCGCCGTAATGGACCGGTGTGTATCCCACAAGTGCAATAGGTTTTCCCTTGTTCCCCCACGGATCCTACCGCACAAGCTGATTGCGGGGACGACACGAGCCAATTGTGGTAGTTCCCTGACCCCAGGCTGGAAAATGAGGGCAGGGCATGTTCGCTAGGATCGCAATGACTTGGATCATCATGTGAACTTTGGGGAAGCAGGGGGACACTTTTTAAATGAAATCAGATCGTGGTTCCACGGATGTAGCGGGTCTTTTGCTACAGCTCTTCGGCCGGCGGTTGGCGCTCATATGTTGAGAGATAATGACATTCCAAATATTTGGATATTTGACAAGAAAACCGAACTGGGTTCCAGAATGTAATCGATGGATTTTATCAAACTTCAAGTGTCTCGTGGCGTTTTCTTGTATCAAGGAGAGAAAGTTCCTGCCAGTTGGCATGAGGTCAACCTTGATTTCATTCATTGCCGACGGAGACTCTGGTTTGGTCGCCAATTGGTTGCGGTGCGTTTCGGCGCCGTTTCATCGCCATTTCCAGCTTACAAAATGGCCGATTAAAATTTGGCCAACACGTGATTCGATATCTACCCCGCTGGAACCAGAGAAAAAGCTGCCAAAAGCTTATTATAATCGAATAAAAATACCTTGGGAAAGCTGAAGACAGCGTGTTGAACGAAAAAACAATGAGAAAAAGGCAGAATTTCATTTGAGTCGCCAGTCATTTTTGTGAGGCAATTTCGGCGAAATAAAGGAGAAGAAGGAGGCGGAGCGCCGGAACGGAATGTATCGGATCGGTCGGCCACAATGTGCTGGTTTCCCTATTACTGGACAGCCAATGCCATTGCTACCCCTTGTTTACCATTCCACCACTCCCACATCGTTCTAGACGTTCTGCTAGCCACGTCGCGCAATGAGCAGACACGGATCTGCAAGCCCAACTCACGGGCACTGTGACTTCTTGCGGTGTATGAGACCATGCTTGAAGTCGCCACTACCCAGTCCTGGTTTTGGAACTCCTCAACTCAGAAAGAACGTATCTTTCAATGACTCGCTCGTCGAGGATGTTCATATAGCCGACGAATGGGACCGTACGCCCTCGGAGCCCGTTCGCAAACTGTCCTATCAGTGAGTGTCGTCGTTTACCACAGTCCTATCGGACACCGGCTGCTCAGTCTCGCCGGAGTTATGGCTCGTGTGACTGACACTTGGAATTGCGTAGGGACATCCTTGAACTCAAGGAAATTCAACGCACTTTACCTCGAGCGAACCAGCTAGATGATCCTTGCACAGGCAAGCGAGCTCCACATTATTTGAGCTCAGTGCCCGTGGGCCTGTTGCCACTGCTGCCAGAGAGCCCTAAAACGCCTGACTCCTCCACCTATGATTCCCCTGCCAAGCCATTAACTCCAGCCTCACCCCAGCCTAAGGCTAAACTCAACTGGATGCCTCTTGCACCCCCTCCTGCTCCCTCAATACCTACCACGCAGCGGGCATGGCACCCGCCGGACTTATCGCATCTTACCCCAGCGAAACCGCCACCTCCCCGTGTAAGGCCAAGTTTTGCCTTCCTGCCCCTTCTAGACACTACACCCCCTGTCGAGACGGACATACCGTCAGATTCAGAGGCCTCGACCGATCCCCCTACGCCATCCCTTACCAACGCTTCCCTCGATAGCAGCCCTCGCTCCCACGTTTCCTCATCATTGGAATCGTCTCCAGAATTTACATCTGTATCTCTCCCTCCCTCGAGGTTTGAAAGGCACAGAGACTTCGGTGCGCCTTATTTGCATGGTGACGACTGCGATTCGTCATCCTTCGATGAAGGCGAGTCCACCCTATTCTGCCCGCCATCGGATCGCCTAGGACACGGAGGCGCTTGGGGAGCTTTCCCTACAAACAAGAAGCGCTCGCCCTCGATATCTCCAGAACGACCTGCAGCCAAACCAGCCGTTGCGCCCGCTCCCGCAAAGAAGCGGAACATCATGGTACTCAACGGAATCGAGATTGATCTAGATGAACTCGAGGACGCTGTCTCCACACCCAGGACTACCTCCCCTCGTTTTGGTGTTCTGACTACGCCTACACCTACACCCGTGGAGTCTAACACGCCCTCTGTCTCGCCACATTCATCGCCAGAGCCGAAGCAGATTGACTTACCACCAATAACGAAAGCCCCGAATTCTCCGACCAAACCACCATTATCTCCCATATTGTCGACTTCTCCTACAAAGAGATGCGGAAGCCCTCTTTGCTCTCCCCTTTTGTTTCACGCTGACACCCGCACTCGCTCTGCTGCTACATGAGCGCGGTGAAACGGTGGAAGTCTAACTTTTATACCCATCTGGTCGTTGCATATGCATCATCTTCATAAACTTTCTCGGGGTCCAGGCTTTAAGGCATTTACCTTTTGACTCAGGGAGATGAAGGAGGTGGGATGAGCAAGACGGGAGGGCAGACTCAAGCATGGTGTACGCTAATTATGGACTTGTGTTATCTCGATGCCTACCCTTTACATTGCGGCTTTCGCATGCCTTGAGAGGTGGCTTATCGATGACAGTCATTTCTGTAATAGCGCCCATTTCCCGACTGTATTCCTATCTCGTTCTCACCCATTCGCGGCTCTTTTATTTCACTTCCTCCGTCACAAGGTCTCTCAGATCTATTTTCGTCGTCGCTGCTACAGTCGCACGCATATCGCTATCCATGAACGTTCTCACCTTGTACCAAACCTCTCATATATCCCGTCTCTTTTCTTCTCCCACCACACACGCATAAACCTCCATCAAGCATTCTCAGTCACGTTCATGTTCCTACGATCAAAACGAATATTCTCCCTTTTAGACCTGGCTGTTTATACGGAGTTTCTCATTCTCGTTCATGCTTGCTTCACGACTGTGCTATTATTTCTACCTACATTTTCTTGGTTGCCCCTTTCATCATATCGCTATCCTGTTGGATTTGCTCTCTCTCGCACCTTCCTTCCAAATTACGCTCTGACCTCATATTTTCACTGGTGGCCGCATTGTTGTCGCTCTTTCTACGCATTATTGTACATATCACTATCTAATTATTTATTATAATATTCCCTTGACTCTCTTTATCATCCTTTTTACGACAGCACATACACTCTCGTTCCCACTGATACGTATAGAAGTTCGTAGCTCAGCTGTAGATACCTTCCTCTTCCAATGATTGATTTGCATACGCATTTTCTGATTCGTCCATAGTCGGAAGCTTCTCTGCCGGAGGAGCAGAATGGATAGAAACCGATTCCACGGTGATGCAGCCTGGTGACGCTACATGGTGGCTACATTTCTGTGATCTTGACAGTGGCACAGTGCTTCTTCCTATTAGCCTCCCAGAACATGCCTTGATGAGGTTTATCTGACATGGGAACGGTTAAATGGAGCATGACGCCCAATGATCTGTCCTCGACCGGATACCAAATTACCGGCTATCTTTGGTCCACTTATTCGTCTGCGAGTAGTGGTTGTATTTTTGTTCGAATTTGCTCATCGGTCGAATGCGCTTCTAGGTTTACTGGGGTAAATTAACCCCCGCAAGGTAATAAATCGAATCTTCTTTCGCGAGCGACCGCAAGGTATTTTAGACGGCTGCGGGTAACCTTCTGTTCAAACTTATTCTCAAGGAGATGTCATTCTGGCGTTGAGTTCAGGAGAGGTGGCACCCTGTGGGATATTCGATTGGACATGTGAGCTCTGGATGACAGATCCAAATAGTGAGTCTACCATGTTTTCTCAGAATGATGGCTGATCACGACAATCGAATGTAAGTTTGACATCCTCCATTGAATTGGACGAAGACTCGTGATTGTACTTGAATGCAGATGCAGAAGAACCATTTGATACGGATGCCGGATCGACTATTTGTTTTTCCAGTTAAACACGAGGGTCACACCACATTCCCCAGGGAATGCTTTGAAATGCAAGAAGGCTTGGATATCTAGATTATCGTTTCATGGTCCGGGGTCCGAGATGCGAACGAATACTGGGAGAGTTTGCCTCGATGGGACCAACAGAACGCGAAGAGGAGCCTGAAGGAGTTTCCGATCGAACGCGAGTTTCCAACACGCAGATGGACAGCATGGCCGGGAATTGTCAGAGTATGAGATACATTGAAGGAGTGGTATCTGCTAGGAATACAGGGTGGTAGTAAAACGTCGTAAATGAGCGTGTAATGGCGTCATTGGCAAGCCAAGAATGATATGCTGATATATGTTCCAAAGGTATCGCAACTAGTCAAGAAGGAAGAAATTAATAGTATGGGAGGGGTGGCTCGTCTCCAGCGCTAGCAAGCGTGATTACATCCTCGTCCCAGTTGTTTGCGTCCGTATGTCGAGGGGTCATAGGTCTACGGATTGAAGGTGGGCGTACATGTCCACTCTCGGGTCGCTGTCGAGAATGCCATCGGTCAACTTGTTTATGTATCATAGCCTTCTCTTCCTCCACAGAAAGTGGTCGGTCATCGCCTGCCGGAGGAGTATCAGGAGGAGTAGGCAACGGTCTGCGGGAGGGAGATTGGGTGACGGGGGAATATGTCGATTTTTCTGCTACCATCGGGCTAGGGAGAGCGCGAAGTGTAGCTCGGTAGATGGAGCTCCCGTCAGAGACGAAAGTGGCGAGAGTGGCTAAGCTGGCTCGCGTGTCACGTTTGGTCTGTGGCAGAGGTCGTGATCCCTCTGCGTGTGGAGTATAGACAACAGATTGACGAGTTGAATATCGCGCGGGATCCTCGTGAAGAAATTCGTAGTTGGGTGTAGGCGGTAGTGGGATAGGGACTGTGACGAGGGATTTTTTCGCGACCTGCAGGGGACTTGGTGGAAGAGGTTTAACGCGGTGGTGCAGGGTCGTCGCTCGCTGAGGAACCGCTACAGGAGATGTGAGAGGAATGGTCGATGGGCCGCTGAAAGAAGCTGGGCGTGCGTCTTCTTCACCCCGTGGCAAAGGAGCAATCGAGCTGACGAATTGCTGCCTCCTGGATTCTAGAATAACCTTCTCTGCTTCAATGTTGCGACGGTGTGGTGAAGCAGAAGGCTCCCCATGGCCAGAATCTGACGAGCTGTACCTCTTCGAAGAGGTGGGGCGCTTTTGAGAATGTCAGCAAGGGTTTATGGGCTTTTCATATGTACTTACCATCGTTTCCTGGTGAGGAGTGGTCAAGTCTTCCGCGCTCTTGGATTCTGGAATGGTCAAGCGTATCTTGGGCGTAGCTGGCTTCTCAACAACACTCTCTGCAATGGCGCCAAGTACTTGGCTGCGACCAGTATTCGGAGACCTCGTAACGTTGGGGGAGGCTGCGCTGATTTGGCTTTCACGTCGAGAGGAATCATCATCGATGGGAGTCACAAGAACGAGTCGCGATCCGCGACGTGTTCTTCGGCTCGAACGGCTGTGTACACTGTTGATGGAGGCGGTTCTTCCAGGAGGGCTACCCAGCGCGCTACTGGCCAATGATACCCTACGAGGACCAACGACAGTTTGCTTGCTGCTCCTGATACTGCTGCTCCGGGTGGTTACGTTTCCTTCTTGACTGGAGTGAGGCCCATGAGACGACAAGCTGCTGGTGTGTTGGCTGGGGGTGTCGTCGGACTCAATGATGGTAAACATGCTATCGTGGCTGGTGCCATGGGCAAGGCTCTTCTGCCTGATTGGGGCAAGATCGCTGTTGGAGGTGACAGACTGTCGAGATGCCAGCACTGCGTCCTTGTCCAGAGACAAGCTTGGAACAAGTCCAATCCGTTTTGTTGCTCGTGCGGACAGGTGCCTGGGACGCAGAGCATTGAACATCAGTTTTCGTCGATAGAGGGTGCCAATAAACATACCTTGGCCAATTGGTCACCACGACGGGCAGGCTGATGATAATAGGTGGCAAGTCTTCCAAGATAGCCTTGACGGTAATTGTATGCTCAACCTGGATATGACGACTCCATAGAGAGACGGTGACACGATCTGAGGGGATGAAGCATGCAAGCTCGACCTTTTGAGGAGCATTCGACTTCACAGCTCGATTAATCTGCAATTTTCCTCGACAGACTGTCTCTGACTTCATCTGCGGAGGCGATAAAACTCCTGACCGGAACTCCGCAGACTCGTCAAGAGAGAGTTCGAATCCACGGAGTAAGACACCACGTTCCTCCAGTTCGTCGATAGAGAATGTTGCACCCACACATACACGGTCTCCTGGCCCATAGCAACTGCGATTAGATGTGGCGACGAGTGTACAACCGAGGTCGGTGGCGCTTCGGACTCGGTACTTGGAGTAGATGGGCCACGTTGAATGCATCTCGTGTTTGTCGATAATGATAGGCTCCTCGGCTCTGTAGATTCGGCTTGTGGATTGACCAGAGAATCGTTTCCTATCGGAAATGGGAGTTGAGCAGAATCACGAACGAGGGGTTGATGATATCTTACCCTCTGGTTTTGGTGAACAGCTTGGCGCATAGCTTGTATCTGATACCGGCCTCTGCAGGTGATGTCAATCGTGAGATGTTGAAGGGGAACAGTGCCCGCACCCTGATTACTGAGGACGACGCTGGGAGGTATTGCCTCTGGAATCCGAAGTGAAAATGTGAAAACTGATACGTTCAACGGAACAGTTCAGAGTAGTGCACTTCGCGATCAGGTGGGGCAACTTACCTCTTGCAGCCGTTTAGACCGTTTGCCGGACTCCCACAGGATAATCGGACCTGGGACTACCGCTTCGTAGAAGTTGTCGATACCATTTCCCTTTGGCACCATCTCCACTTGAACCAACCCGACCCGCAGGTACTTTCCCCTAATGCCTCTCTGATTCACTTTGACAACGACTTCCTGTAGAGGCCGTTTATATGGGCGAATAGGCGAATTGCTACGAGTATAGCTTACCCCATCTATGGTAGCGAGTGATTTTGGGCCGGACGGTGGAATACCTGGATAACCTAGTAAAGAACTCAGGAATTGCTTCTCTTCAATATACGCGAAGGAAGGCATACCTTGGATAAACCTGCTCTCAGCGAGCGGGCGGATTTTTCTAGATCAAGCGATGTCGGTTTGCATTATCACTGAAAGAATGAGAGGACTTACAGCTCGACCGGAGCAGCAGACATCATGCTTCGAGAAAGAAGAGGGTGTCAAAGTCCGGCATTCAGTATGCGAAGATATCTTATAGCCTCGCCCTCGTGCTTTTGATGCTCTTCCGCCATTTGATACTCAGTTACCACCTCAACTCGGGGCTCAGCTTGTATTCAGAGAAGAGAAGGTACTTGCGAGATCCTATTGATCCTGTGATGATGCTGGTTGATCTGCGCAGTTGTTGACATGTTGGGGTGGGATCAGTATCGTCTGATTGTTTCTCGAGCCCATGAAAACGGGGACATGGCCATAATGAATGACGGCTGCAAGAAAATCGAAGGCGCTTAGGTGGTGTTTCAAAGAGAGGGGACCTCAAGTCCGAGACGACAAATCATCTCAAAAGGCGAAGCAATCAGATGAACATTGCAAAGTGTTCTCTTCCAGTGCAGTTTGAACACAGCCGTGGTCGGCTTCATCATGAGCTCGGCGACTTCGTCAAGAACGAATCGCGAGAACGCCTATGACAGGGTATGACAGTTTCGAAACACGGAAAGTCTTGAGACCCAGAATAAAGAGCACGAGTGCTGCAGCTTTACTGCCACTCGCTAAGCAAGATAAGTGTTCTTCAATAGAGTTTGTTATCTGGCTTCTGAGTGATGATGGTTGTGGACGACAAGGCGCTGCATGTGCATGAAGGCTTGTGTGGCCGGCCCGATCAAATGTTTGCATCAAGTTTCCTCGAGGGGCAACCACCATGTTCATCACCTCAGTGTTGGCCCTCTTGCTCTCCCTCGTCACTGCAGCGCTTTACTGGCCAGCAGAATCAAAGAATGCATCATTGATATTGTCACAGACGGTTTCTCAGTTTGAGGCCGGTTCTAATGTCCTTGTTGTCACTGCGCACCCAGATGACGAGTGCATGTTCTTTGCGCCCACAATCCAAACACTGCAATCGCTGACACCGAAGGTATTCGGTCTGATACATCATTGGAATATTCATATCTAAGAATATTTGGTTCTCAAGGTCCAAATACATTCAGCTTGCTTGTCGGTTGGAGATGCAGATGGTCTTGGAGCGACTCGCAGAGCAGAGCTGCACAACAGTTTGGACGTCCTGGGCATCGACAGAAAGCATAGACTGGTCGTTGACCATGAGTACGTTATCTCTTTCCAAAGTATTTTGTATTCGCTAATTGCATTAACGCGTATAGCCAGTTGCAAGACAATTTTACTGCGAAGTGGAGCCCTGAGCTCATTGCCGAGGAATTGGAATCCTACATTACAACAAGAGATATAGCGACTGTGCGTACACCCGGAATATAACAACCAGTTGTTAGCTTTAATATGATTATCAGATCCTAACTTTCGATGACCTTGGAGTTTCGGGTCATCCCAACCACAAGTCGCTCCCCGAGGGAGTGAAACATCTCCTAACTCGACCCAAGCACTCATGGCTCAACAAGCCCAAACTCTTCACCCTAATAACGCGACCAGTTCTTCCCAAGTATTCGGGTGTTTTGGGCCCGATCTTCTCGAAATTGCACATCATTTTCGAGGCTTCAGCCTTCCCTCTACTCAAATACGCGCCTTCCCTTGGACTCCATGTTCACCACATGAACCCTCATATCACTATCGTCTCCGGAATTCAGGGCTACGTTGTGGCTTTGAAGGCCATGCAAAAACACTGGAGTCAACTTGTCTGGTTCCGGTGGCTGTATGTCTCCTTTTCGCGATATATGTGGGTGAATGAATGGATTGAGGTCGTATTATGAGTGAGGGGATCGGCGTTGCTTGACGTCCACATGCACGCTTATTAGCAAGGTATTCTATTCCTTCTATTTCCGCCTAGTCAATTTCTGATCTCCACCGATCGTGATAATAGTATATTTGCGGGAAAATTGCGCAGCATCGCGCTTCCGAGGAGCTAGAAGACGGTGATACCACCTGGACGCGGCGAGTTATCAGTTCAAGCAGCCAGGCAAACCTACGGAAAAACCCACCGTCTACGACAATATCCGCACCATTGATGTACTTTCCTGCATTACTACACAATAATACAACCGATCCGACTAATTCGTCAGGCTGCCCCATTCTTCCCATTGGATTCCTTTCTGCCCACAGAGCCCTTGCTCTATCTAGCCCAGCACCCTCGTTCAAGATCGTATCCATGTATCCAGGACTAATGCTGTTCACGCGGATTCCGTATCTAGCCCACTCCGCAGCCAGGGAACTCTTCAGCTGAAGCAAGGCGCCTTTGGAGACGTTATACGCGACCTGAGGCTGTGGAAAGTTGACTCGATGGGCGGAGATGGAGGCTGTAAAAACTATGGAGCCTCCTCGCCCTTGCTCGATCATTCTCCTGTGCCAGGTGTTGTTAGCAACATTGCCCAATCTTTTGCAACCAGCAGCCAACTCACTTTCCGACTGCCTGTGCACAGAACCAACTTCCCGTCGTATTGATATCCAAAACGCGCCGCCATTCCTTCGCGCTCATTGCTTCAGCTGCCACACATCCAACCACTCCCGCAAAGCACAGCAGAATGTCGATCCCACCTAGTGCGTTGGCTGCTGCTTCGACCGCTTTCTCCACACTATCCTCATCAGTCACGTTGACATCATGGGTAATGATCTTGGAAATGGGGAATTCCTTGACCAATTTCTGGATTTTGGATTTGGAGGGTTCAGACTCGAGGGTTGACAGAAGGTCGAAGATGCAAACCCCTTGGAGGCCGTGTTCAAGCAGACCTTGGACTGCTGTTAGCCCAAGGACTCCTGCTCCTCCAGTCACTTCGGTTCCCGACCTCAGCGCTCATTTCACTCAGACGAGCTGCGGTACCTCTCACCAATAGCATTGCCAGTAATCGCAAATCGCTGCGCTGCGCGTGCCTGGGGTGTCAATCCAGGGATCTGAACGACTGGACTCGTCAATGGGTTAGATGCATTCGACATCACCATTTCGGGAAGGATGCGGCTCGTAAGTGCATCACGAGAGCTATCAGGCATGGTCTTGCAAAAGGCTTCGGGGTTGAAGTTAGGGAGGACAATACTGGGAGAAGTACTCAGAGGAATCGTGCCTTTTAATCCATAGGCCTAGTTACCTCAGGACGTCATGTGAGGGTAATCGATAGATGATAACGCGACACCAAGTTCCGTTGACATCCTCGCGGTTCGTGGCGCTGACTCGAGCAGAGGTGAATAATGAATTTTCCATTGATGTGCGGTTTTATGAGCTGCTCGGAAGCGTATATAATAGGTCACAATTCACTCTTTGTTGAGCCCGCCTAGCTCAATCGGCTAGAGCGTCAGACTTTTAAGGCAATCCGTTGCTTGTGATCTGAAGGCTGCGAGTTCGACCCTCGCGGTGGGCTATTCGTTTTGCTCCCACGCCCATAGGTCAAAGTTCGCCTACCTTTGCCCACACATGGTTGCTGGTCACCAGGCTACCTGTAACCTCCGTACGATGATTGATCTTCGTGTGTAGTCTGGCAAATTGGCGTTTTGCTGCTCCGGCTGTATGGCAGCGAAGGACATGGCGACGTACACATTCGTCAATAGCACTCTACAATGATATCTGTTTGCTATCTAAAGGTTGTGTGATGATCTGAAGTTCTTCCAGAGTCTGCGCTGCAGAGTATGCACCGAGAATACTGAGATTCTGTATTACAGTCATCACATCAGTCTCGCTACTTTCTGTCTCCATGATAGACTTTCGCATCTTGACGATAAGTTTATGAATAAGGTTGCGGTAGTGTAATAGATCGGCTCTCTTCTTTTTGAGGTGGTCGAAAATATGTGGGTCAATCTTCGCAGTGCGTTTCAGAACCCGAAGACACGTCAGGTCTTTGTCGTACTTCGTGATAACCGCTGGATCGTAGTCGACAGTATTCTGAGTTAGGGTATTCTCCATCTTTTGAGTGATCTCCATTAACCTGATATAGCATCGCCAGAGCTGGATGATATCCTCCACCAAGATATCCAATGCTCTGCTGTCCACTTTTGTAATCCCAACGTATTCTTTCTTGAAACCGTAAGGAGCTTCATCGACATCGAGAATGCCCCACATTGCTTCACAGACCATGGCATCGTATCTTTCTTCGTCATACAGTCTCCACTTGTCAGGGTTGAGGAGCTCTACGGGAGATAAGGCTTTGTTCCGTCTTATCCAGCCTGTATTCTCGCTGCTGTCCAGAGTGAACAATCCTATAGGGCCCCAGCAGAGTTCCAATGTGGCCCAAGACATGGCAACTAATAGCAGCAATCATCACAATAAGGCCTCTGTTAAGGTAGGAGTAACGTTACGAACATTTGACATGGTTCGCTCCAATCATCGCTGGGCCATCGTTCAGGGTATAATAGGAATGCCTCGTGTAATTTGGGCGAATGCCCGAGGTCCTTGCACCGCGAAGCATATGACCAATCATTCGCAGTCGCGGAAAGACTATCTGGAAGACCCTCCAAGCTTGCATGGTGCCAGGGTATGTCGCTGGAACGGAATGTTGGGTATCGAAGTGGCCAAGCAAGGTCGCTCCATCATGATGAGTCCTTAAGTCGTCGACAGCTCTCCAGGCATGATGCTGATGGTCATGGAGAACAGCGCCTGCAGGTCCTGGGCGACGCGTTCAAGCGGCCATCACACAGCTTTCGCTCATCGGACCGCCCAGCAGTCATATTGAGATCGACGGGGTAGATCATCCTAGATTACCGTTGGCACACACACAGGTGACCTTCTTCTTGAAACTGACAAGAACAGGAAAGCTGCTGAAAAGGGGTAGATTGTGAACGTTCCGCGTCATCCACAACTAATTTAGATATTACACGAGTCTGCGATATGTCCGTAAGCGTTACTCAATGTAGGTATAACTTAATTCTTTCAATCTCCTTTTCTGTTCCGAATGAGCGTGGTCCAAGGATCTTCGACGGCTGGCGATGATGTAGTCGAGGAAGGGGACGGAAGTTTTGAAGAGGGTGTTGTATGCTTGGAGCAGCGTGGTCCACTTGTCTACCGATTTCTCGTTCGGAAGGATGTGACTCTCACACTCCTCTTTCCAGATGGCGAGAGTCTTGTGGAAGCGTTCGATGCAGACCTCATGGGCTTGATGCATCTGTAGTAGCAATTTGTTGAACTGGTCGGGGTCACACCCCAAAGCCCGGATGTCCAGGTCCTTCAGATTCTGCAACATCGCCAAATTATCACGAACCGGAGGGTAGTAAGTACCCTTAATTGACGCGCTATCCGAACGGGCACGGGGTTCACGTAGATCATTATCTGGTATTGGAAAGATAATTTGCTCCATGAACTGCTTGATATGATTGTCCATGAGGATAATTTCGTTAATAAGGGTGTCAGTCGGTTTTGCAGCATCCATATTTTCGACGGCCGCAATGATAGGTCGATTAAGGTCTATCTGTATAGCAGCTTCAAAGCGGGTATGAACCTTGTTGGCGATCTCAAAATACCACCATTTCTCGGGTTCAAGAAGCTCGACCTGAGAGAGTAGCTGTCGTTTGGGTTTGCGATTCGTCGTATAGTCCAAACGAAGCGTTTCCCCAATTAGGCACCAGACAAGAGCTTGGGCAGCTAGGTTGACTAGGAGAACAACGTATACAAAAGGTGTGCTGAGTTAAGAGACAATTCGACGAGACTGGCCGACTTACCTCGCTGAAAGGGGTCCGTTTTTCCATGTTCGTCCCGTTTGAAGTCATAGAACGAAAATCGTGGGCGCACAAAGAGTGGTTGTGCTCCGGGCTGCACTCCGAATTGCTGCACTTTGCCGCGAACCATGGTGTTCAGCAATCTAAGCCTAGAGTACCAATATTGGATGGTTCGGAACGATTGCATCGGTAGTCCAGTGGCGTAGGGCGGAGAGCAGACGAAGAATTGGCACTATGGTAGAGGAGAATGGCGATCCTTTCTGCAAACCTCTACTCTTATGTTTTTGGCCAGAGGACGCGTTGACCCTCCGGCCATCAAGCATGGACCCACAAAGGAAAGCCTCATTGCGTTCCAAGAAGGTCAAAGCGGGTTCAGGCATATTCAGACAGATTGAGATCGCGTGGGCTAGCCGTTCTCAGCGTCGAAAACGGGATAAATGACGCCCTTCCGATACCAGGCACGTTCAAAAGTCCACCATAGGTGCCATTGCATCACTCGTTAGCAGGGTGCAGTCGTTCATGGACTTCAAGAAGGAAAGCGCAATTTGCTGACTAATCCGGCAATGGGCTCAAGTGCTGCCAGTGCCATTCGAAGCAAAGGGCACTCTCCTTGGTCTCTGCGGCGAGCTCGTCGCTGCGCACAGTACAGAAGATCTTCTGGATGGACCTACTTGAGCTTTGAGGCTGTTACATGCGGCACTGTCCGAATTGGTAAATCACTTTGACAACTCTGGTTACCACGCTGGACGATCTGAGGGAACGTCATTTGGTCGACGCCCTTTATTCCCCGAGCTCCTCCTCGCCTTGGTCAGCGTCTTTGGCTTCGGCCACCATGTCTTCTCGTGAGTGCAAGGTATTCTGCGGAGTCGCATTTGCTGATCCTGACGATTGTGTAGCTCGACCAATCATGCATGCGTCCACCTCCTCCGTGGCCTTTCCAGGCTCACCAGATCGCAATAGTTTCATCCCAATTCCAGGCAGTTCACCTCTTACAAAGCCACCGCACCTCCCTTTCCGACGCATGTCCTCCCCCTCGGCACCATCTCTCATTCATCGACCACAATCCATCGTCAGTGTTGCATCCTTCGATTCCTTGCCTGAGGAAGGGGATGATATCAGTCCTCGAACCGGAAGCCCTCGCGAAGGGAGCTCGTTTGCCGCTGCTATGCAACAACATGCTCAGAGGAGCTCTCATGGACCTTTGAGGGTCAGGGTACAATCCCGACCTTCATCACACCTAAGCACTTCTATTAGTGCATTGCCGCCTACACCTGATTCTCCAAGACGGAGGCGCAGGCAATCTCGTCAGAGTGACTCTCTGAGACCTGTACTACCTTCTCCTGTTGCCGAGGCACACAGAGAAAAGAGGCGGAAAATTGTTGACGAATTTTACGAATCTGAACGTGTGTATGTTGAAGGCCTTGAGCTCATCTATTCGGTCAGTGACCTATTTGAATTGAGCAAATTCAGCTATATTAACGTGTAAATTCAGCATTTCCTTTCGCCCATTATATCCTCGTTAGAAACATCAACACCTCTTCTTGACAGAGCCCAACTCCTTTCTGTATTCTCCAATTTCATCGACATCTGGAATTTTCACCGGGAGTTCTTTGCCACTTTATCGGCTCATCTCTCCAAAGGATCCATCTCGTTGGCTCCTCCCGCTGAGCCCCCACCCACCGCGGCCCCTCTATCCCCAGTTCTCTCATCTCACTTCCCTTACCTTTCTCTGTACACTCCTTTCGTCACATCATTCCCAAATATTGTGTCCTCCCTGACATCACTCACGACGCCCCCGACATCCGCCAAGCCTAATACGGACTATAATCCCGCATTCGCGAGCTTTATTGCAATGCAGGAAGCCGATCCTAAATGCGGAAGGCTGAGGCTGAATGCCTGGCTATTGACAATTGTTCAGAGATGTCCGCGATATCTCCTCTTATTGAAGGACCTCATCAAGAATACGGATCCTCATGACCTGGAATACGAACAACTCACAAAAGTGGAAGCCCTTGTCTCGAAAAGTAGGTTGCGCTGCTCTCACAAATTTGATCGGGTTGCTTACTTCCTTTTGACCTCTAGTTACCTCCTCACTCAACACCTCCCTAGCTACACATGCTCAAACTTTGGCCTTACTCTCCTTGCAACGGTCCACCTCCGGGCTTCCTGCGGGTTTCAACATGATATCCCCGGGTCGACTTCTCATCAAGAGGGGCCCTCTCCTGCAACTCGACGTGCAACAAAGCCAGACGCCAAAAGACAGAGAATTCATCCTCTTCTCTGACTGTCTAATGTGGCTTGCAAACGAAGAATCAGAACGGGCATGGGACTGGGGAATTTTTGGGGGCTCAGGCAGCACTTCTGCAACGACATCAGCAGAGCCAACACCGCCGATTCCTATCCAATCTCCTCCGCCTCTCAGCTCACCGCCTCCTTCGAGCTCCTCAAGACCACAGATGACCAGGAGTCGGAGTAAGAGCGAAGCAGAGCTCGGTGCTATCTTGAACAAGGATAGAATGCAGCAGAGGAAGCTGGCATATCAACAGGCTCAGAAAAATGTGGACGTGCCAGTGGAAAATAGTGATCCCATCCCACCATCACCCTCCTTGCCCAATTCGCCCCATAGGAGAACGAGGTTGTATTCGAATAATGCACGGCGGTCGTACCATCCACCAAGTAATGTCAGGCGGAATCCGAGCACTGGAGAGGAGAAATGGGTGTTTAAAGGAAGAGTGGAATTGGTTGATCTAGAGGTGGTTGTACCTGCGAAGATCGGAGTAGAAGAGGAGGATATGGAGGAGAATGTGAGGAAGCTTGAGGTGCTGAGTCCCCTCGGGAGCTTTGTCATATATACAGGTTGGTGTTGCTAGCATTTTCCTGATAAGTCAATGACTGATTGACGTTTTCTAGCGGACGAGCAGGAGCGGGATGAATGGGTGTCAGCAATCAGACAAGCAAAGGCACAACTACTAGTTTCCCTGAATATGACCAATCCCAACTCGACGCTCACTTCTTCGTCATCGACTCAGCATCTTCGGAAGACTCTGCAGGCCCTGCCTTATCAACCGGGTGATGAGAGATTGGCTACCATCCGCGAACCATCCTCATCAGGCCGGGACACTGGGACGAAAGGCGGTTCGACCATTTCTACTCATCGTGAGGACAACAAAAAGGGCAAATCCGGGAAAGCTGCACAATTAGATGAGAGGCGTCGAAAGGTGGAAAATTGGGTCCCGGCAATCTGGATACCCGACGAAAAGACCAATGAATGTATGCGATGTGGGCGACCATTCAGTTGGAGAAGGAGGAGACACCATTGCAGACTTTGTGGTCGATGTGTCTGTGCCTCGTGTTCTGGGAAGACGTTCTTCATTGCGGATTCATCGGGCAAGGATGGCAAGCCTCCAGAAAATAAACCTGCCAGGGCTTGTGAAGCTTGCTACGAAAGTGTGTTCCCAGTCATACAGCCACCTTCTGAGATCCCAGCGATGGATCAACCTGAGGAGTCACCAAGGGTCGATGCAGAGACGATACGCCAACTGCCATCGTGGTTATCGGCTTCCTCGTTGGCCACTCCATCCCAGCCTATTCCAGCACCAAAAGCACTCATGTCCATGTCCCCCGTGATAGAACGTCAAATTTCCCGTTCAGCTTCGCACGCAGACGATATTGAGGAAGCTATGATGGAGGGAGATGGCTCACTACCTCGGGAAAGGGTGGTTAAAGTCAAACCAATACCTACTGGTCAACGAAGCAGTTACCACCAGCTCTTCGACGAGCAGGATATACCAAGTACAGGAACGTCACCCTCAAAGAGCTGGAAGAACACTGAACACATGTCGCCGAGATCCAACATCCTCAGTCTTTCCGAAGAGGACGAAAGCAACGAGTATATCGCAGGGTCTGGAAATGCTCCGAGCAAATCCAGTACAAGTGTCACGTTTGCCGACAGTGTTACTCAACTCCCTTCCTCATCCCAGAAGATGGAATCGACTGTCAGGAAAAGCAAACGGTTCTCGCTTCCTGCTGTTGCCTTACAGACCCTCAGCGTCACGGCACGCACGAGCTCATCCACTTCAGATGTGTACGCGGGTAATGGTTCCAAGGTGTCAAAGCGCCCCGAAGGAGATTCTGCATCCGGAAAGCGCTTTTCTCTGGTCCTCTCCAAGAACAAGGGGAACATAAAGGAGGAAGAGCGAGAAGGGGATCAAGAAGCATCCAAGAAGAAAGAGCTGAGCAAGGGAGTTGCCGCTAGGAGGTTAAGCGACCTACTTCGGAGGAGGAAAACTTGATTAATCGTAACATTTCAACCGATGGTCCCCGCACTATGACACAGATACCAGTGTAAAACACTTATTGTATGCATCACTCATGTATAGACAGGCTCGAAGCGCGCCGCAAAACACGATACGATGAGAATTATTCCAGGAATGGGGATGGGGATATTGGTTTCACAGTGGCCACTCTACAGCTAAGTTATGAATAAATAAAAATACAGCGAGGAGGGTATCGATACATGTGTGGTCTCCCAGGTCATAAAATCATTACACAGCGTTCAGTCATCGGTAATATAGCGAATCACGAGTTGGTGTGCTGACACCACGAGCGGCCACGATTCCGAGTCCCTGAACAAGATGTGAGTATGAATGGCAACAAGGGTAACGCAAAATACATACGTGGTATTCACACCCTTCTCAGCCCTCTTCAGGACAAAGCTATGCATCATATAGAAAGGCACACCATCGGCCTGAGGTGACTCGGATCCGTCCGGGGCCTCCTGACTTGTCCTAGGAGAGAACAGGCTCGCAGAAAAAGGCCGAATTGTATTACACGACGCAGTGAGTAGAATACCGCCTCCAACAGATTCATGCAAGACAACCATGTCGTACTTGACTGATTGAGAAAGGGTATAAGGACCCAACCTACTCAATAGCTCTGTGACGAAGAGAGGGTGTGATGCCGTCTGCGAGAGGGAGTAGTCACGGATGTAGAAGGTCCCAAGGTCAGCTCTATGGGGAAGCGCCAAAGGTGATGGAAATACTCGACATGATAGGACTGCGTCGGACGAGTAAGCATGGATGAGGGAGGGTCGGTCTGCAATGAAGGCGGACATGAACCTGAGTGAAATAGGATCAGCACAGTGCAGCAAGAACGAGAGGAAAAACTAACTTCGAGAGGAAATCCTTAGCCAGTTCCTCATCCTCCCACCCATTGGAACTACTTGTGCTGATAGAAGGCGTAGAAAGCTCCGAAACCATAGCTGTTGCAGCGACGGGCTGCGAGCCTGCAGGTAGTTTGCTGGATATCCTCGACCGCTTTGGCAGACTCGGTTTGACTACCTCCGTAGAAGTTGAAAGGGAGTCAGTCGGTCGTCCCTCCTTCGGACTACTGCTCTTAGGCTGACTTCGGTTCCTCGATGCAGGTATCGTAATCGTCAATAGAGGCGACTGCTCAAGCAAGGTCCTTGAAGGTAGTGGTTTTTGTTCACTTGACCAGGGTTCAGGGGCTATATATTGACTTCGTGGGGGCGTCGATGGCCTCTGCAACTCGGAGGGGCGAGAGGGAAGTGACGAGTCGTCGGAGCTCAGGATTGCACGACGTGACTTCAAGAGTCGTTTGCGCTGGGGTAAGGGCGGACCCATTGATCTATACAACGATGAGCTCACTGGTATGTTTGGAGAGTCACGGCTGCTAGGGAGCATCGTCAGGGGTGATGACGAGAAGAGGGCTGTGGCCATAGCTTCAGAACGAGGGAAGGTAGTTTGAGAAGGGGTAGAAGTAATCGGTGGTGGGACTTTATGGATGGAAGAGACGAAAATGGGTTGAGGCTTTTTAATCGATGGGGCATTACCAGATGCACGCGGGGTGGCTGGGGTTGGCGCTTGAGCTAATGTGAAAGGCGCTTGCTGAGGCTCATGTGAGGGTCGTGAAACAAGCGTGGAAGGGGCATGCGCAAAATGCGATGTTTCGTGACTTTGCATACTGGCTTCTCGAGATACCGTGGGTTGTGCAACGCGAGATGGCCCCACAGAGCTTGGTCTGCCACTAATAGGCTGGGTCCGCGTCGCAAGTCCATCGGAGACAGGCTCTACATCCGCAGAGAGGTTCGACAGGAGTCCTCGTCCGAGACTTGGAACATACTGCTGGAGGAGACTGACGAGATCGCCAGAGGGAGGTGATTGCACAGAAGAAGATTCTGCGTTCACATTTGACAGGGGTACGTTGCTAGCTGCAGGCACGGGCGTCAACGATGGTGCAGATACCAATGTTGATTCAGGCACCGGTATATTGGGTAGTTTGGGAGGAGATTCCACAAATCGAGAAGATAACCTCGGTTGCACATGCTGTGACTCACTGGCGGGAGGCACAGAGGTGACGGATGCGCTAGCTGATTCTGTGGAAGGTGCAACCACGCTCGAAACCTTAGACGGGGGAGGCGTCAACATTGAGGGTTTTTCAGCTAAAGGTAGAGCCTCAATGTTGGTTGATCTATCTGATGATTTCAAGTCGAGGTTTCCTCTAGGAGTCGAGCTGGGAATGGAATCCTTAAGAACGGATGGATGTGGAGCTCCAGGGCGTGATACGGACGCGACGCGGCCCACTGATGTAGGAGTTGGGGGCAATTCCTTGAGGGGTACCTGCACCATATTCAATGGCATTCCGGGCTTTTCGACTATGATAACGTCATCATCTGAATCTTCACCATCTCGAAGGTGCCTGTTCCGCGATGACAGAGCAGCCGTGGAATGTGACATCGATGTTCTAGATGGTACTGGCTTGCGAATATCATCTGAAGCCGGGTTTGTTTTCGGCGAAGCTTTCGCTGGAGGTCCGTCAAGAATGAGGATGTCATCGTCAACGTCTATAGAAATGACCTCGGGAATCTTCTTCTCCGGGAGGAGTGTATCCGACCAGACGGGGACTTTACTGGTCCATTCGATCACCATCCCATCATCTCTACAGATTGCGGATATCAGTTCTGAATAGATAGGTGCATATACCAAACCCACCTGAAGAATAGCTTGACTATATTGAAGCCAAGTTTCTTCAACGCATGAAGTTCCTTCTTGCAGAGGTTTTGTCGGTTATCGATATGGCGAGGATGCGATTTACTGCAATCTGGCGGCAGCTTATACATGCTACAGAATTCTGTGACGAGACGCCTGTTGGGGGCGATATCTATGGCGGACATTGATGGACTTCTGGGTTCAGCCTTGACAGAATGAATGACAACAGGTGTGGAAGGTCCTGCAGAGGATTGAGGTGCTTCCTCGCCATCGGGTATTGTCTCATCCTTTGGAATTGTTTTTGAAGCTAGTTCCTGAACCAGTTCTAGCTTGCGCTTTTTGGACGGAACGGTAGGTTTTGCCGGAGATGGGTTTGGACGCTTGCGGCTTACGTCCTTGAGAATAGGAGCACCAGAAGCGTCGTGGTGAGCGTGTATCCCGTCCGCAACGTTGAGACGCTTAGGGAGAGATGATACACCAGTACTTGCTGAAGCAACACTTGCAGGGGCAACATTGTTTGGGCTCCTATGTTGGGATCTAGGGCGCGATGAAGCCTCAGCTACATGCAACTGGTGGCTAGGCTTTTGGATCTCTTGTGGGGTTGACCGCGAGGGCTTGGGTAGGGGATTTATGGAATCTGGAGGGCTGAGGCTTGAAGGAGTCAGTGTAGGCGACGGCAAGAGAGCTGTTGTTGATAGGCTCGGGGCTGTTGTGGGTGTTAGGAAGCTTGTCACCGAAGTTTGGCCTATATAGGGAGTCCCGATGGCTGAAGTAGGTTGGGAACTAGGTAGGATGGATAAAGAAAGGGCGAGAGGACTGAGCTGTTCTTCGGCCTCCTGAAGACTTATTGTAGTCCTTGGTGGTTGGAAGTTCAACGGCCTTGGAGCACTTGCCCGATTAAATTCCATTGGCCGGGATGGAAGAGGATGTCGCAGAGAGGTCGGTGGAGGTCGTATTCTAGGATATGGATTTGTGGAGGACCCTTGTTGACGCCACGAGGAATGTTGACTGCCTCCATCGAATCCGGTACCGTGATCGCTTACACGTCTTTTGCCACGATGATGTGGTTTGCCTCCTCGTTTGACCTCCTGCTCCTCAGCGTTTGAGAGATTAGCGCCGCCTCGCTCGCTACCTCCGGATAATCGGCCTCTGCGGTTGTTCCAAGACCTTGAATGTGGAGTAGAGATAGAGGGAGCGGTTGCAGACACCATTGGAACGGCGTGGTCCCGTTTGTTGACGACCTCATTGGGCTGTTCGTCTTCCCTATGATTGTAGTTGAACGCCGTATGACCTCTACCACGGCGCGAACCGCCGTGGCCACGATGCAGGCCTCGCATTCTGGAAGCCTGGAAATAGGCGCCAACGGCGTTCAACCAATGGATCCTCGGCCGAACGGAGTCAACGAAGAATGTAGAACGTGTTTCTGGTCTGTTCGAGTCACTGTAGGACGGGTTTCAGAAAGAATTTATCTCATTGATATTTGCGCTTCAATTGCGCGCCTATATGCGTAGTCGTCGGCGATGACGATGAGGCCAAGGACTGTGATGAGCAAAGACCAGATCAGTCAGGTAAACCAACGATGACTCTCTGCCAAATTTAGAAATTGATGCCGCATGTTCAATATTCCCACGCTTGCAACACCTCGCAAGCACATCGTCCTCCAATCTCGCCCAACCGTCACCAACACTAAAATCCTCAAGATCACGGCGAAATGGTGAGTCTTTGTTACTGGGAACGCTAGTCAGATGTGCTTGTATGCCGTGAATGCGATCTAAGAAGAGAAAGAGGGTGATTTGAAGATGGATGGATCGTTGGACGGTTGGATGAGGTTGGGTTGATGGGCTGCGTGCGATTCGTAGACTGGGCACAGGCCATCCTTTGTCAAGCTCAACAACTAGAAATGCTCAACTGACTTCAATTGCTTCTTAGACAAAGGGTACTTCGTCCTTCGGGTGCGTCCACCAATTAAATCCGTGTCGAGCCGACGTTGACAGTTTTCTTATAGTAAGAGGCACACCAAGTCGCACACCCTGTGCAGGCGATGCGGAAATCGTGCTTTCCACCGACAACACAAAAGTATGCACATTCCGTGATTGTGATGAAAAGCTTATCGATGGTTTGTCCTAGCTTGCGCCTCGTGTGGCTATCCTTCGGCAAAGGTTAGGTCTTACGAATGGGGGCAGAAGGCTAAGCGCAGAAAGACTACCGGTTCTGGAAGGATGCGCTACTTGAAGGATGTGTCTAGGAGATTCAAGAATGGGTTCAGGTGAGATATTTCAATTCCTGACGTCGTACGCGCATGTACTGACTTCACTTATCAGGGAGAACACATCAGCCGTAAAGAAGGCTAAGAAGACAACGTCGGAAGCTTAAGCGTCCTTCCATATTCTCCTCGTTGACTTCGATTCATACTGGCCATACCTATTGCAATTCAACTACATGCCAGATGTATGCTATGCAGAGCACAATGACACATGCATCCTGTCCCACGGCCTGCCGTCAAGTACCCAGGTGAAATGGACGTGAGTATCTGTTCCAAGGCTAGGTTAAATGCGAGACTCGCCGAGCATCCTGTCCAGTCTAGCCCCAACGCTACCCAATCGCTATGGACCTTCATTCAGTCATCCGAACATTATCCATTCAACGACCCTGCTTGCGTTGACTGCAAAGCCTAGCCATTCTCACGTCCTTCAGACGTCCTTGATAAATAAGCCTTGATTTTGCTTTATGCGGGTACAATGTTCAGGGTTTATCTGACTTCAGGGTGTGGGAGGCCGAGTAAGTCTGTCCGGCCTTTCACAGAGCCTGTATTCAAACGTGGGGGCGCCGGTGTCCCTGAGGATCAGACTGGTTATATCAGGTCCTGTTCCAGACGTGAGGACCAGATATTATTTTCCCTCTCTTGTCATCGGTTTTGAGTAATTGTGGCGAGATGGCCGTGCAAGAGGATGCCTTTTCCACCCAGAACATTAGTTATCAAGTATGGTGGGGTGCGTAAACTTCTTCTCAGCTACCAAACGGACGTTGAAACTACTCCATAGGTATAACTACACCCCTTGGATGTGTAGCGATATTTTTAACTGCCTTTCGCTTGTTGCATCGATTCAGGATGCGGAAGCTTTGGTGGGAGGATCTCTTTGCACTTGTCTCCATGCTTTGCGCGATCGCGCTGTTCAGTACTTCTTTCCTCCGAAAACCATCTCCTTTGCGTAGGTCGAGACCGTCATGGCGCCGAATTTTAGCCTGCTATCCGGATGTGCGACTGACGACTTGACAGCTCTGTCGGCTACTCAACTACGGAGGCAGATAATATTCTTCTGGCTTTCACAGACGTTTTTCCCTTTCGTTGTATGGTAAGCTCCTTCGATGATCGCGCACGTATCAAGTCTTCTTCTGACCATATACCAGGACCGCTCGAGTGAGTATCGGGCTATCAATTGCAAGATTAGTGGCACCCAGATCTCGCATGCGCTACTTTCTCTACGGCATGAATGCCTGCTTTGGTATCTTCCTGTTTGCCTTTCTATTTCACCGAGTGTACATTTGCACCGGAAGTGTTACTTGGCATCGGACCCCAATGGTCTTTTGCACTCTTGGAAACGTCGTTGGCTATGCGAGCATCATAAGTGGGTGGGGATTTCCGTCCATGGGGTACCAAAGACTCTGCTGACCGAGTATTTGCAGCCGATGTGATCACAGATACCTTCCTGGTCGTCATCCCTGTGCACCTTCTTTTTAGGATGAAACTCTCAAAAAATCGGCGAAGAATGTTTCTCAGCATCTTCGCCTCGAGCTCTCTGAGCACTCTAACTGGCATTGCCTACTCTGCGTTCGTTTTCCAAGCGGGGAAACATAGATTGACATGGGGGCTTGCTATACAATGCATGGCCGATATCAAAGTAAGCATACATAAACCCTAGATCTGCAGTCCGTGCCATTTTTATGGCCTCGTTTACCTCTTACGTATTTTTAGGCCGCGGTGACCCTGATGGTGTGTAACCTTCTCGTCGTGGTCACCTATTTTTATCGGCGATTTCGAGATGAAAACCACGATGAGGACGAATCGACAGTAACCCACAATGAAGAGGAGATAAAACCAGGGAGAACGACGCTTCCTTCAGCAGCGCCTTTATCTATGCCCGAAACCAACATGTTAACGACTCTGGGAACGACAGACATAGTCGGGACTGACATAACGTCTTCTCGAACATTAACTGGCATCAATCATGAACCCACCCTTGTCTATCTCGAGAGATGATACTTACGCTACCTTAATTATAACGGCATCTGATAACGGCATCTGATAGAAATCAAGTATGTTATTGGTAAACTTTGTTTGGAAGGGTGATGGGCGAAAATGTGGAATTGCCTCAAACTGAGGCCATATCGATCGATGGCGGCCAACATGGTGTACCTCAATATCGAGGATACGGTCTCGCGACGCCAAGCGTGGAGCAAGGAACAATTCAAAGGCAGGCATGATCGAGAATCGGCAAGAATAAAATGGCAGTTGCAATGCTCACGATAAATGAGAGGCAGCGATACAACACCCGAGAAAGCATATCGCAACGCGACAAGAGTGGTTTTGAACCAGGGACTACTGTAGGAAAAACGAGGGCCCCTCTTCGGCTGTTCCTGCTGGTTGGGTTCGATTTTGTGCGTGGAATCACAGCCTCTCGGAAATGTGGGTTTTTAGCCTATGTTTAGCCTAAGTGTCGGCTCGTTGAGGCACTTTAGTGCCCTAAGAGAGTCATGACTACAAGAGTAATCGACAACAGCAGACTGAGGTATCACCAAGCAAAGGGTACAGTTCATCCACCCTGTTATCCTCAGTTGAACAGTGGCTGAAACTCCTTCCCAAGATACCGAGGCTAGAGATGAAATCAAGAAAGCTTGATACGAAATAAGCGAGAGCTTCTACGAGACTAGCGGGGGAGTGACTTGGGTAACCCTGATCACGACATCGACATCATGCACCGCGACAATCCCTGAAAATCTCCCAATATCGACATAAGTACCTTGAACGCTAGTGAGGCTAGCAGACTTGATATTCAGATGTTACCAGTGGCTCAAGGCTCGAGATGCCCTGTTTCTTTTGAAGAAGGTCCATGCTCGCTAGTCAGACGAGCAGTAGAGCCTGAGGCTCCTCGAAAGAGTTCAGATCCGGGTTATCCAGTGCTCGACGACGGATGTCGCTGTCAAGGCCACCGAATATCTCTGCGTAATAGAGACATTTCTACCCAACTGATGTTCGGCAACTCCTTGTAGATATAATGACCTTCATGCCGGTGGGCACCCCTCGAACACAGAGAGTCCCGCGAAAGGATTTCAGGGAGCTCGACCCTAGTGATAGATAACAGTAATAAGGTTGGCGACAACATGGTGCATGTTGAATCTTTACGTGCCATGCTTTGCCCGGGCCCTGGTACCGTAAGGCGATGCCTTTCAGCAAGAAGGATATGCCATGACGTCTCGAAGATCACGGTTGATTCGGACCTGATAAATTCTGACCGTACTGTTCTGAATTGATAGTATGGATTGCACGAAGACTCACTTTGCCCCGTATCGTACAGTTAGGCCCTTAGGCCCTTAATTCAGACCATTGCATACAACCTTGCATCCCCACGTATGAGTGTCAATGGACCAAGGAAGTTGCGGAGCCAACTCCTGATCCTCGTCTTTGGCGGTTTCCCACACGTTTTCTCGTGTGGTCGGCTCCAAATCGAATTAAGTTGACTCTGACTATACAGCACAATTCAATTACACAAGCGCTGGCATAGGAGCGCGCTGTCCGTGTTTTGAGGAGATCCACAACACACTAGGACGAACCCGCCGACGCCGTCTGTCCTTGAGGTGGTTCAAAACTTGCCAAATGCGAAATTGCCTCCGTTTGTTGCGCGTAACAACACGACTTTCACTCCATTCGGCGCCTCATTTTCTACCGTTTCTACCTTTTCTGTCATGTCTGTTCCTGGATTGCCAATTTTACCCAAAGTGGAACCCAAGTTAGGGAATTCAAGCATCCGGTTCTTCAGGTTCGACCGAACATGCGTGCCACGGTGCCTTTCGTTTTCACACAAGGCGACTTACCGTGGCAGGAAGCTCCCTTGCAACCTGCTGTTTACTACGAGTCCATGCTCTCCGCATCGCACCCCGGCGCTGTCATGAGTTTCCCCCGGATGTGTTCATCAGTTTTAGGCTGACTTCCAACTTCCTTTAAAACGTGATATCGATGGAACAGCCAATTTTCTTCTCGAACGCTTTTTCGCCCACGCGGGTTGCTGTCTATCTACCGTTCTGCTGCAGCCCGGCTCTCATGTTTGGGAACTGCCAGTAGCTGCGGGCCACTCTCTTTGTCAATGTACGGGCACCGTGATGGTCCACTGTTCACTCAGAAGTTAAGCCTCAAGACTTGGTGGGGTGAGTCTTCCAATAGGTCCTTATAGAGAAGCCTAGCGTTTCTCTGATACTCTTCCTGCAGGAGTTGTAACGCCGCTCAATGTCATTGCAATCTCCCTGACAATCTTCCGACTCTATCAACGATCCTCGAAGCGTCAGTTATGGTGGGACGATTGCATGGCTCTCATCTCACTCCTTTGTGGAATCGTGTATATGTCAACACCCTATTTTCGGAGAGATGGTGAGGAAGATATGCACTTGAAGGCAACCTTCAAGAGACTGATGTCAAATATTTCTAGATATCCTCCCTCCCCCGCTGACAGCCAACCAGTTACACCGACGCATAGTGGTCTGGTGGCTTTCCACGGTTTTCTTTCCCCTCGTCGTCTGGTTAGTGTCTTTGTCTTTCAGGCGCGATTGTCCACGTACCTTCCGATTTTACGGACCGTAATGACCGACTTGCCTTCCAGGACCGCACGGATAAGCATAGGGCTGTCCATCGTCCGCCTTGTGCCGTTGAGGTCGCGTTGCCGCTACTTCCTTTGGGGTTTGAATGCGGCCTTTCTAGGGACAATGCTAGCGCTTGTCCTTTACCGTGTTGGTAAATGTGCCCCAACGACCTGGTGGCATCACGGTAGAATTGTCCACTGTTACGGAGGCTATCAATACTCGTTTGTAATGCTCGCTGGTAAGTACAGTCTGACGACTCATGCTGTGCTGGCAGAAATGTTGACCCAACATCCTTTTGTTCACAGCTGATCTCACGAGTGACAGCTGCCTTGTGCTGGCTCCTTTCTTTATGCTTCGTAGGAGCGGCCTGTCTAAAGCGCATCGACGCTTGATCAGAGCTATCTTTGCGTCGAGTTTACTGAGCTCGATAGCGGGGATAGTTTCGGCGATGTTCATGTTCAAAGTTCGCCGTCAGCAATTTACATGGGGATGGGTGATACAGTTCACCTCTAATATTAAGGTCGGCGTTGATTGACATACCGTCGACGTCTAGATTAAGCTAATCATTTGTGGTTTAGGCCGCAGTGACCTTGTCAGTGTGCAACTTTTTGGTTGTGGTGACCTTCATCTATCGAAAGCTTCGCTCACACGATGACGAAGAAGCTGCCAGTGTATCAGTGGCGTCGGAAATCGAAAGGAGCAAAATTGAAACCAGGGAACAGCCTAGGGCGTCACATCTACCGTCATCTTGGAATGGCACAGACTATGATCGAACAACCTCTTTCCAGACCGACTCTTTCCAAAACATGAGCACGATATTTGAAACGCGACCACCAAGGAACGCAAATGAGGACCAAAACCCACCTGAATCACATTCACCTGACCCACGGACAATCTAGCTTTACGACACTGAAGATGACCCAATTTACTCATACCCCGACCATACCGCTTGTTGTATCGTAGTGTAAACTAACCTTGTAACCATAATTAGACTTCAACCGCGAATTATCTCATGATGGGCTGTTCAACAGAAATGGAGCTGTCTGTGAATGTTGAGGAATGTTGGGGAGGTGGTGGGCGCATGGACGTATTGGCGACCGGCGATCGGTGGACCATTGGTATCACCTGTTAAAACATCTTTCGACAGTAGTTCCTCGCTGCGGTGCTCTGCTGAGCTCGGTTGTATGTTCGCCAGCGTCTCAAGGACGCAATATCTCCTAAAGTCTGGCACACAGCTGGATCGACCCCAACCAGGCAGTTCTTGTGCATGTGGCGCACAATTCAAGGAGAGGGCTACTCAAGACATCAGTCCCAAAATTATGCACCCAACTTTTTTTTTAAAGAATGCTAGCCACTGATGCCCACGCTAACGCTTGTAGGCGAGAGGTGTAGAGTGACGGGATCTGACACCTGTTTCTTCTAGCCAGATACAGACCTGAAAAATGCAAAAAACAAATTCGATGTTCCTCAGAATCAAAGAACGGGCCAAGTCAAGCCTGGGAGTTACGTGTGACCGCACGTGGCGCAACAAAGTGTCACGCGACTTGATGTCACCATTACCTCACTGGTCTATCGCGGGTCCGACGTCAAGCACATTGCCTCAAGGCAAACTTCCAACTTTCACCAGCATCCCCGCTGTAGCAAGCACCTCCTAACGACATCTGTCACGAACATAACGACTACAACGACCGGCATCGAATATGGCGGCACCTGGTGTTGACCTGGTCATCGCGTTTAGAGCTACCAGCCAAAGCCACTTATCAAAGCAGCAGATTCGTGCCGCAACGACGAAGGCAGAGGAGCAGTATACAAACCTTATTGAAACATTAAGGAGCAATGGGCTGAGAGCAGCTGGGAGAAGGGGGGAAGCGTTGGGTCATCTGCTAGTTTTCGTGTCAAGCCCTGATTCTTTGGTGCAGAGCTTGGTGAAACGAGAAAGGTAGGGCAACCTCTGTTTATGAGCTCGATTTATCTCTCACTCACTCACAATGTACAGGCTATCTGATTTCCTTCATGGACTTCCTGTGATGCCCATGGGCCCAGATGCAGAGACCAAGGACCTCTCTGAGGCAGATCGGTTGCGCCTGGTGCACGCCTATGTCACTTGCACCACTGATGACGGAGGTCTTGGAATTGTCCCTGGTTCCGAGAAATGGGATTTGGTAGAATCTGTCCTGATTCTGCATGACAAGGAGTGGAACGATACATGGGTCCATCATTGGACACCTCGTGAAATAGCTTCTGTACAGCTGGATGGTATCCGACAGCGGGTAAGCACTTGAAAATCCTTTATATCTGGCATGATTCACATGATTGGCTATAGTTTGGAGACGCTGTTGCACTCTATTTTGCCTTTTTGTCATCTTATACGAAGGCACTGGCATTCCCTGCCGGTATAGGCGCCTTGTTTTACTTCTACGGAACGCCATACTCCCCGACATACTCTTTCCTAGTTGCTCTCTGGTCAATCGTATTCGTCGAATGGTGGAGAGTTCAGGAACAACTCATCTCCCTCCGCTTTGGGACCAGAGGGTCTTTCAAGGTCGAAAAGCGGCGGGCAGACTATAAAACCAACTTCTCCTGGTGGCAGAGAGAGCTCAGGATGCTTGCCAGCATTCCCGCGCTCCTTGCTTTTGCCGGTGTGTTGGCTGCATTATTGACTGGCATCTTCGTCTTTGAAGCTTTCGTGACCCACCTATACACTGGACCTGGCGCCAAGTATCTGGTAAGTCATACCGCACATTCCCCACGTTTTCACGTTGACTTTGTATTGTAGGGTTTCAGCCCTACTATCCTCTTTGTCGGGATAATACCTCGAGTAGTTGCCCTATGGTCCAACGTTGCCACCAAGCTCACTAAATGGGAGAACCACGCTCACCACTCTTCCTACGCCGCCTCGCTTACCCTCAAGACCTTCGCTCTGAGCGCTATTGTTGCCTACCTGGGACTTGGTCTTAGCGCCTTCGTCTATGTTCCCTTCGGCGAGGCTCTTATGCAGATCATCCAGACGCAGCTGTTCCATACCACACTGAACGGTCCTGCTGAGTCTTTCAAAGGCCCCAACAGTACCATGACGGATGGTGTCAAAGCGGAAAAGGTTGTTGGTCCCAGCCAGGGCTTCTGGGATATGGATAAATCCCATGCCAGGACCAAGCTGAATCCTGGGCGTCTGAAGGATCAGATGTTCGCATATACCGTGACGAACCAGATTGTCAACACCTTCACTGAAGTTGGTCTGCCTTTCATCATGCGTGGAGGGATGAAGCTTTTCAAGAAGGGTGGAAATGGTAACGGAGAGAATAATGGGTCGAAGAAGAAGGTTGTGTTTGAGGATGAGAAGGAGAAGGGAGGTGTTGAGGAGAAGGAGTTCTTGGAGAATGTTAGAGCTGAGGCTGCGTTGCCTGAGTTTGACCTGTTCCAGGAGTATAGCGAGATGGTGACACAATTTGGGTACGTTGCGTTGTGGTCGACGATTTGGCCTTTGGCTCCTGGTATGTGACATCTCAACCTGCATCGGCTCTCTCTCAATGCAACATTTTTCAGTTATGGCCATGTTCAACAACTTCCTGGAACTGAGGTCAGATGCGTTCAAGATGACTGTTCACCACCGCCGCCCCATACCTGTTCGCACGGATACGATTGGTCCCTGGCTCAACGCCCTAACATTCCTTTCCTGGCTTGCAGCCCTCACCAATTCCGCTCTCGTCTACCTCTTCTGCCCTCGCAGCCACGTCCAATGCCCTGGTACCTCAGCCACCAACGCCAAATTCCTCACCAAGGTCCATGAGCATCTCGCTTCAGCTTCAGGGGCTCAGACACCTGATAGTGGTTCGGATGCTCCAAAAGGTGCTACCACCCAATTGCTCATGATGAGTCTACTCATCGCACTTGCCGCGAGTCATGGGTACATCATCTTGAGGGTGATCGTCAGGCATGTTATTGTCAGGGTGTTCTGGAAAGGCAGCAAGGAGGTTGCGGAGCTGGAAGACCAGGAGAGGGAGATTAAGACGACTTTCATCAACACGACCTTGGCTGCTCAGGGAGTGGAGAATCCTGGGAAGGCTATCAAGCAAGTTCGGGATGTGGTTGCTGGTGCAGTTACTGAGAAGGAGAGAGATAGTGCAGCAGCGACGAGCTTCTGGGATAACGATGAAGGCCTGGAAGAGATTACCAGGATCTCGAAGGAGGCGTAATGATGCAGGTTTACTTGATAGGTGGACTCTTGTTACATGGACTATTCATTCTTCGCTTTGAGCTCTCGTTATCGTACTAATTTTGTCTGTAAAGATTATGTTCTTCTCTAATATGTCTTTCGTTGACCTGTTTCTTTTCATGGTGGTTAGATTCCAAAGTAGCACTTCTGTGGCACTATACTCGGAAGTGACCAGAAAAAATAGATGATGGCTGATGATGGCTGTCATGCTCGGCACACACGGCGCTCTCTCGCTGGCTCAAATACAAGTTGGGTACTCATTGCTTCAAGATTTGCAGGCTTCTTGGTGAAATCCTTCATGGATTTCCTACTAGACACGTTCGCTATGGCGCCGTGACAGCATTCTGGCAAGAGTCGAGTGGGCGATCGGCGAAGCATTGATCCGAGCTTTCCTATTCCGACGCTCTGCTCCCCGAGGCCGACTTGCTCTTTATGGTGAACCATCTCTATTGAACGTCGCCGATTTGCATGAGACGCCTTCGCTCGGCCACCGACTTCGGGAACGAAACTCTGAGAGGTGTTCAGCTCTCTGTAAACTGTCCGGCATGTCACTGTATGACCCACCTCTGGCAACACGCCATCGTTGGCTATGGCATACCTCTGGAAATTTGCAGGCATCGGCCGTGCACAGGCCAGTACTGCAACATACTGCAGTCGAACCTTGGGCAAGCATCCAGGTAGGGCTAAAAAAAGACTCTGTCCGACATCGTATGTCTCTTCGACTTCAGAATGTCAGTATTTCTACGTTGTTCTTCGTTCGTTCGGCTGAGCTGAGTTAAGGATTGTAGATGATCTTGCCAGTACCCAGCGGGATCCTTGAAGCCAAGAAAAGTACCATCTAATTGGCACTTCTTTCCTTGGCTGAAAGTAAATGTCACGTATGAAGATCGCACATCACCATTCATTATGGGGTGCATCATAACCCCCGCACAGCTGCCACTGGCCTAGCTATGGGACCTGAGTCTCTTTCAGAGGTCCTTACCGTGGTCACCGGTAGTTTCATCTGACAAGAGACAACGCTATCCTCGATTCGGCTAATTAGTTAGCTGTCAACTACGCCGGGGCAATAACTCAACATCGAGACGTCGATGTTATTCGATCGAGGAATTGCGCAAACTCTAATGTCTCTGGTCATTGGTCGCTTGGTGCAGCTGTAATGCAGCAGCTCCTACCCTTCTTGCTGCAAAAATCTAACCAGAAACAGCCATTTTCCCCGGTGCAGCGCGGGTCATATACGAACGGATTAAAGGCTTCAGGAGATTAGCCTTTACGTCCCACCCTTCCCTCGTGGTGTAGACTTTGCCTTGGCAGCAATAATTTTAGATTTCCACTTACGGACCAAGGGTACTGTCCCTCTTGTCATCACATACGCATTGACAGGTCGAGTTTGACTCGCCAGAGTCTGTCAGTACGTACGCCGCCCATCATCGGATAATCTCCTCTTATGGTTCTTTGCAGCATACGATGCCTACTCATCCGCTCATTGCTCTGACTTCCAGGCAATTTACGTCCACCTCCATTTCCGACTGTCATTCCGCTCACCGTCGTACAAGGCGCAACACCTTCGTATAAAAGGTCTTCACCCAATGCCCTAGATCTCCATCATCCAGTTCCCACTTCTCTACTAGATTCTCTTCTTCACTTCTATTTATCTACCTAGAGACTTAGACACAATGCAGCTTAGAGCATTGCTTGCTTTGGTTCCTTCTTACCTCCTCTGGTCTTCCCTGATCCAGACGGCTTTCGCTGCTCCCACTTTTGGCACGGACGACAAGAGCCAGTATACCATCCTCGATCAGGAGACCGACGACTTCGTCAACAAGGTTCTCTCCGACTGGAAGTCCCCTGGTGGTGTCGGCATCGCTTTTGTGCGAAGGGATGAAACCGGGAAGTGGGTCGACATCGAGACCAAGGGATATGGTACTCAATCTGCTGATGGGACGAAGATGACTGATCAGTCTACCTTCAACATCGGTTCTAACTCCAAGGTAGGTTGCCTACTCTCAAACCTGCCCTCCTCTCCCCAACTAATCACTCTTACACAGTTGTTCAACATCGTCGCTAATGGTATCCTTATCCACAACGAGACTTTGACTCCTCAAATCGACTGGAGCACCAAGATCAAGGATATCATCCCTCAGTTCAACTTGACTGACGCTGTTGCGACTTCTGAATCCAACATTCTCGATCTGGCCACTCACCGCACTGGATATCCTCTCCATGACTTCAGCTACAGGTACTCCGATACCGTTGAGGAAGTTGTAAGTCAACCGTCATCGTTTCTCATTTTCATATCTGATCCCTTTGTAGATTCACAAGATCCAGTACCTCCGCCAGTCTGCTGAGTTCCGTGACCTCTGGCAATACAACAACAACATGTACACCACACTCTCGTACATCATCCCCCATCTCACTGGTGTCCCCTTCGCTCGCTATGTCAAGGAGAACATCTTTGACAAGCTCAACATGACACACTCGACCTACTCCTACCAGCTCGCTAACTCGCATGGTCAGCGATGTGATGGTATGGTTAGGGAGGGCATCGATGCCTACTCTACCGATGTCTTTGCTGGAAAGCCGAGGGCTGCACAATACTGGACTGCCACCACTGGTGGAGAGGACGGTAGTGGTAAGTCCTAACGTGTTGGGAAATGGCCATTTTCTGACGATATTTTGCAGTCCTTTCTGGTGCTGGAGGTGTCATCACCAGCGCTGTGGATATGGCCCAGTGGCTCCGAACCCTCCTCAACGATGGAAGGCACCCGGATACCAACGAAACTGTTATCCCTGAAGGTGTTCTCAGCAAGATCGTCACAGCCATCTCTGTCCAGGAGGGCAACCCGTAAGTGCCCTTCCTCATCCTAGCCTATGACATCACTTACTTATTTGGACAGTGAATGGCCCGAGTACTCTTCCATCATATACGGTGCTGCTCAGCTTCAAATCACCTACCGTGGTCACCTCATCATCGAGCACGGAGGCTTCATCCGTGGCTTCAACACTCAAATCTCTCGTCTCCCCAACGATAACTTCGGTGTTTCTGTCCTGACTAACGATGGTGAATTCGGCAAGACTATCGGTGAAATCATCAAGAACCACGTCATCGACAAGGTCCTCGACCTCGACCCCATCGACTGGAACACCCGCTGGCTCGAGAAGCGCTCCGTCCCTCCCCCACGCGCTACTCCCCGCCCCGAAAATGCGACACTCCCCAGTGCCGACTTCACTGACTTCGCCGGTGTCTGGAACAACGATGGCTACTACCCATTGAAATTGTGCCTTGTTCAACCTGTCAACCCCAACCCCAGCCAATACTGCAAGGATCTCCAAGCTAACTTGACCACCATCCTCCCCGGTGGTATCCGCCCCGACATTCCTACTCTCTACGGTGCCATCGACTCTGCATGGTTCTCCCACATCCGTGTTGAGCACTTCAACGCCGACCTCTGGAACGTCTCTCTTCTCATCTCCACTGTAAGTCATACACCTCCGGTCAATCGAACAGGTACTGACCAACTTTCGTGACAGCCCACTAACGACCCCTCTGAGCCATTCTGGACGTACAACGACAAGTCCAAGAGCGATAATCTTATGACTGCTGAGACTGAAGTCGTCGATGGCAAGTTCGGTATGGGCATGGCTGGATTCTGGGCCGGTCTCTGGGATGGTGCATCCGCTGGTGTTCCCAAGCCCGTCGGTGACACTGTCCACGAGCGCGCTGAGGTCTACTGGGACAAAATCTCTAACGGAAGCGACGATACCCCTGCATCTAACACGACCTCTGCCGTCGTCGTTTCTGCCTCTGCCTCCGCTTCTGCCTCCGCTTCCGACGCTGCCTCTACCGACACCAGCGACGACAACAATTAGGTGATCTCCTAACAAGGGTTGAATGGCGAGCAATGATTAGAGTAGACTTTCTTTCACACAACAAAATAGTAGACGATTTCTTGCTGTAGAATGTATTGAACTGGTGCAATTATAATATTTATTTATCTCCACATGCCCTCCTGCTGGAAAAGCCATCCGACATTGAAGTAATCTGAACTCAATTGACGGAAACTGCAGCGACCATGACATCTAGCGCAGCCATTTGTCCCCATGCAGTAAAGCCTTGAGCTGGCCCATTCCAGCTTGGAGAGTAGTCGTTTCCAGTTGCAGCTAGGTCAAGCAGTGCATTATACTATATGTGGAAAGCATGGTCAGGTCAAAGACGTAGTGCAGGGGCCAGAGGGTAGCTTACTTGAACGTCGATGTAGCTCTGGATGAGAGTGCGGAAGGCGGTTCTCGACGGATTGGGCTTATAGGCCTCAAGGAGTCCGCGTATCAATACGGCTGCAGGAGCGAGGCGTGAGTGCTGCCGTTCATACGAAAGAAATTCAAGCCTACATTTGAACCCAACACCATCGTTATCGCTATTTAAGCTAGAGCCCTCAGTAATGATACCATTAGCATTTTGCCAGGGAGGGTTATTCTTCATGGCGTAGGCACCCGTTGTAACCATCCTGGCGAAATTTTTCAGTATTCTGCCCCTGATCATGATAACTCCCAAGGTTGGAAGAACTCACAGGGTGTTCCACTGGGTATCACCAGTGACGTCGCTCAGGACACTCAGGGCTTCGATGAATTTTCCGGTGTTGTAAGTGAAGACCCATCCCGCGGGAGAACGAGAACAATCGTGACCGTTGACAGTATCGAGGACCCGGTTGTTGGCATTGATGTTCAGATTCTTAATCCAGTTGACGCTAGCAATAGCAGCATTGGTATACTTGGCGTCCTGTGTAGCAGTAGCGAGGAAAGCCGAGAGCGCCGCATAGAGCCTGTAAAGGGAGGTCAGTCTCGGAAGCCAGCAACCAATCGAATGCGTACCCAGTAGTGATAGAGTTAACCGCCTGATTATCAGCTGCAGGACGCTGGAGGGTGATCATTCAGTTATCGACATCACGGTCTGGACAGGTGCAACGCACCCAGAAAACACCACCGGCCATGGTTGTGCCATTGCATGTACCAGATAGAGTGAAGGATTTGACTGAGGTTGAGCCCGAGCTTGCCTCGGCGTCGGTGATCACGCTGAAAGAATCCGACTCAGTAGCTGGAAACTGGGCTCAGATAACACGCACTATTTGGAAACATGGTTCCAAGTTGCTTCAGCATTAGATAAGAGGGTTGCGTCACCATATGCTCGATAGGCATAATACGCCGCTGTCGCCCACCACCTAGTCAACGATTAAAATTATCGTACTATGTAAGAATCGCAGTGAAAGACATACATAGCGTCATCGTTATACTTTGTAATGGGGGGCATCAAAGGTCTGACTCAGGCCTAACACGGAAAAAGACTCACGCTGGGCGAAGATGCTTCAGGTTAGTATTAGAAAGGGGTTCAAGAGCGAGAGCAACTGACCCAAATTTATCGTAGTTGGCATGTAGGTTGAAGACTTTCTTCAGATTGTTCACCACTTGAGTCTTGTAGGTCGTCGTCCCCGCAGAGTGATCATGATTTGCCATGGCTGACCATACATTTCCTGATTGCCAGTACCCAATGCCTGCGCGAGTCGGAGGTCAGGTCGCGTCCAATAACTTAGCATAAAACGGGCAATTGTATGCTGAAATTACCTATAAACTCTCCGTTGGTCGTGTTCAACTTGGGAGTAAGCTGGTTTATGGCATCCTGGGAGAGCGTAACTCTCTCATTCAGTTCCCTGGTGTTGTTGGGTTTCTAAGGTTCGATGTCAGCCTTCCAAACCTGGCCATAAAAAATAGGCTTGCTCACTCTCCATCCAGTAGGTACACCAAGATTCTGGCCGTGCACAAGATATACTACTGTCGAGAACAGTACTAGACGTAGCAAGGAAAACATGTTGCGGGTCAAGGTCGAGTGAACGGATGCAGAAGTCGATTTTTCCTGCGGTTTTTGGGGATTTAGTATCGTCGCGTCTCCTCACAATCATTGATCTGAGGCCACATAGGATCATAGATCCACGGTCACCACATGGTATGATTAACCGCTTGCCCGTCGTCTCATCAACATCTGTTCAAGGGAAGTGTGGGCGTCTTTGCACTCCAAATTTAGAACGCAAGTTGATGTCGTCGAGTCTGCTAGGTCAAGTTCTCTGTAGGATAGCCCTTGGTATCGAATTCGTGTATTGCATGGAGAAGCTTATTCCATAGCGTTCTTGAAGTATCCCAACAGCTAGCAATGAAATGGCGGACGCTTGGGATTGACTATGATCATGGTCAGGAAGAAAGAAAAGCTGTGGCTGTACAGTGTTTTTGGTCAGCTCACCCACTTGATTAGCCCATAATCTTTGTCAAGCTGTCACCTTCAATGCTCGCTCGGTCCTTGGCTGGAAGTTCTGCCCCTTTTCTTCGTTTACCGTACGAAATCGCCTTGGAAAAGTCAAGCCGATACAATTGAGCACAGGAAGATACACTAATGTGTCTACAGCAGCAAAATCATCGGATCGACTAAGGGCACTAGCTACGAAGGTCGAAGGTAAGATAAGATGTGGGCCAAAACTGGCTCCAAAAGATAAATAAGTGGGTAATAAGTTATTGCAACGGAACCCAGTGGTGAAAAATGTGTGCCTCTCGGCAATGAACGAAAATGTGAAGGCAATAAATTATTGCGTCAAGAAGATCTCCAGAATGAACCGGCAGCACCTTCGAGCGAAGGCAACTGCAAACGAATGAACGAATGGTATAAGATGAATGATGTTTTTTTCTGTGGATTGGGTCAGACGCTATTGAGCCAAAGAGAAGTATAGAAACTCACTTAATATTGCTGTTTGTCAGTTGAGACGGGAAAGTGCCATTTAGGCGACAACACAGTAGGTGCCGTTGTTTCCACCACTTCCGTCCTCCTCGTTGACGGGAACTTGGACATCCTCGGAGTGAGAGTTGATGTATTGGATGATGATCTCGGTGAAGGAGTCCATTGGTGTTTAGAGAGGAGTGTTTAGGTTGTCAAGATGCGAAGGAAGACAAGATCCTGAAGAACAAGAGGTGCTAGACGGCCCTATATATACACTCCACCTCTCCGCCCTCTATTGTTCCTCTGAAAAGCTGGGAGAAAACATTTTCACAGGTGAAATGTACCCTAACTTTGAATTAGGGGTCCCACGAGCACCGAGAGCCGGCAAGGTACGAGATTCAGGAGCAGAAAACAGGTATGAACAAAAAGCTAGACGCTGACAGAAGCTATCAGGATCGACGAGATTGGTTGTAGATCTGCGTCGAGGCAGGACCCCTGTGACGCCGTTGTTGGGGGGATGACCTCAAAACAATAAGATTATTTTGATGGCCTACGGGCATGTTGATAGCCGACTCCCACGACTCTGGGCTCTATTATCTCGTTTTGAGCACCTTTTTTCGAGAAATATGGTGACTGTACAGAGACAATAAGAAATAAGGAGACATCATGAATGCGGTCAACCAAGTCAGACGGTACGCAACGTGGCGCAAAACCCAGTTACGCTATCTCCGGTCTGGAGCGCAGCCGTTGATGGCAAATTCAAGCTTGCTTTGTGGGCCATCTGGCCCGCAAATGAAATTAATGAAACTTGGGATGATCGCTATCAGCAGCGAAAGCTCTGCTAGCCTCTCTGAGCGAGCTGGAGATTAGAGTATCCATTCCGTACGCCACGCCACGCTTCCATTCGAGATCATGGAGCTACTAATTCATTCAGAGATCTATTTTTGTGAGGGGACGGGCAGGAAAGTGCAATCGGTGCAGGGTCTTAGCACCTGCGGCCGACATGCTCATCCCTTTATTGTCACTTACCATATGCGAACTGAGTGAACTCCTCTCGGTACCTGGGCGTGTCGGCGGCCTTCACTCACGAGCACCGGTCGCGTTCATATCCGACAGAGCTGGCCCTTGCTCCTACTCATTCCACTGCAGGTAATAGTCCAGATTGACACGATAGAAGAGAGGGTAGGTTGGTAGAAACGTGTAGATTTGAAAACCACTGAGGAACAGGGAATTGTAAGTACCAGAGAACCTAGACTCAATTTGCAACGATAGCGGCCACCATGACATCAAGAGCCGCCAACTGACCCCACGAGGTGAAACCCTGAGGAGGTCCAGGCCAGCTAGAAGAATAATCATTCCCACTGGCTGCGAGTTCCAGAAGTGCATTGTACTAAACAGGTCGTCAGCTGCAATTTTTCGAACAATAGCAAGGGGAGGTGCACCTGAACGTCAACATAGCTATGAATAAGGATGCGGAAGTCATTGTTGCTTGCGTTCCTAACGTATGCTTCGAGTAAACCCCGGATGAAGACAGCTTAAGACGGAAATATAGTCAGCAAGAGTTGGACTAAGACTAATGGAATGGGTGCAGTGTACCTTTGAAGCCCACACCATCGTTGTTACTATCTGGACTAGCGCCTTCGGTGATCACACCATTTGAACCCTGCCAAGGAGGACTCTTCATAGCGACAGCGGCGATGTTAACCATCCTGAAACCCTCTCATCAGAAATCACACCTTCTACTGTAGCTTGAGTATCATTTGGACTCACAAGGTACGCCACTGAGAGTCTCCAGTAACATCAGCCAGAATGCTCAGGCCTTCGACATACTTTCCAGTATTGTAGGTGAAGATCCAAGAATCGGGCGAACGAGAACAATCGTGAGCGTTGACAGTGTCAAGGACGAGATCGTTGGAGTTTATGTTGAGGGATTTGATCCAGTTGGCACTTGCGATAGCAGCGTTTGTATACTTGGAGTCCTTGGTCGCGTCGGCGAGGAAGGCAGAAAGAGTAACGTAGAGGCTAAAAGTAATGGATCATGAGTATGAGACGAGGGTACGACAATGTAGAAACGTACCCTGTGGTGATTGAGTTGACTCCTTGGTCATCAGTGGTAGGGCGCTGGAGCACGACGTGAATCGGGAGGCGAATGCTCGTCATAGGCACAGAGACCTACCCAAAAGACACCACCAGCCATGGATTGGCCGTCACATGTGCCCGAAAGAGTGAACGACTTGACAGAAGTCTGACCTGCGCTAGCTTGGGAGGGCGTGATCACACTGAGGGCGAAAGTGAAAAGCATGTTAGTTCCGCTGTATACCGGGTGATCGAGAAGGCTTACTAGTTCGTGACGTGATTCCAGGTGGCAACTGCATTTGCGAGGAGCGTTGTATCACCGTATGCACGATAAGCGTAGTACGCTGCGGTAGCCCACCACCTGAGAGGAGGATTAATAAGGATCAAGACCGTGACTTTGACAACATCGACTTACATTGCATCGTCATTGTACTGTTAGAATACGGCAGTCAACACTTTCGTCATGCAACGACCGTCACGGTAGAAAGGGACTTACTCTACATGAACCATCATTGAGTAAGATGGGAACGACGAAACGGTGAAATCACAGACCCATATTGATCATAATTTGCGCGGAGGTTGAAGACATTCTTCAAGTTGCTGACCACTTGACTCTGGTATGTGGTCGTACCCGCAAAATGGTCATGATTGGCCATCGCAGACCAGACATTTCCAGACTGCCAGTACCCAATACCTGATGATGTTTCGCGTTGGTGAGCCCTCTGGTAAGCTTGTTACTAGGAGATGTACTCACCGTCAAACTCGCCAGTACCTGAATTCAGCTGGGGAAGTAGTTCGTTGATAGCATTTTGAGAGATGGTGACGCGCTCATCAAGCGGCCTAGAGTTGCTGAACTCCTACAACGACATCGATAAACGTCAATTCTAGAGTAAGGATTGGGTGAAGCCTGCTCACCCTCCAACTGAGAGGCACTCCAAGATCTTGTGCTGCCACAAAACCGACGGAAGCGAGAAGTGGAACAAAGATGGACGGAAGCATCGTGAGGTCTTAACGTCCGGATGGAAAGCATGTCGACATCTTCTTGCGGTATTTATCAGTTTCGCTACCAGCACGGCTACCCTCTCGCTTTTCAGCGACTGTTGACAATGCTTCACGTTGCGTTGGAGTAACAGAAATAAAAATATGATCGAGTGACCATGTCAATCATATGGTAACGAGCTTCGGCACCGTGTATGTGCACCGCATATCCCTCGAATCCTAGCGCGAGTGGTCGGAACGTCATTCGGTCAGATGAGAGGGCAGGACTGGAATAGATCCTAGCATGTGGCAAGACTAGCCAGTTTGGCTTGATGAGGACCTACTCGATGCGTTGATGATGCCAGTGGAAGATGGCCAAGCTCTGAAATGATAATGATGATGATGTCAGCAAGTTCTTGTCCACGCCAACGTCTCTACAAATCTGGACTCGGATGATCGTTGAGAAATTGTTAACGCTTGGAACGGACATCTTATAGATCATCGTGTAGAACTGACTATCAATCGAGGTGTGGTCGCACTGTACGAGGGTGTAAGACTTGCTGGTCAAAGTGGTCAATAAATACCCTCAGGCTGTCTGCGTGAAATAAATCGAGATATAGCTAGAAATAGTGTATAATTTCTCTCGTACGATCACAACATACCAAACCCCACAGGAATTGCAGATGTGCTCTCGGCCCCTCTATGTCTCACGTCGCCGCTTGGCGCTTCGTCAAGAGCAATAAAAGAGTGTCCTCTAAAGAGTTTCAATTAGAGCTTGATAACTCAAAGCGATAGAACGGTCTTACGCTCTCTTTGGGACCTCAGGCTTGCCTGAAGCATGATGGTAGCGACAAGGAGGCCGAGGCTGTGAAGATATGATCGATATAGAGGTCTGTTCGTGTACTAGTACGGTGCCCAATGCTTACACAACTGGCTCTGCAAGCAGCAGAATTCCTGTCTTGAGGCTCATACTGGACGACAGTATGTAAGCCAGGAGTACTCCACTTGCGTGTATCGGCCACACGCAGTGTATGATCCAGTTCTTGAGAAGTTTCACCCAAGCATGTTGAGTGTTTACGATTTTCTGGATGGTATTCCACTGTGCTTTGATCTGGGAGTTGATGTCACCTGCAAGTGAAGAAGTGAGTTCGGCGCTGTTGCTTTTGAATAGTAGACGGGGCGTATGAGAAACTACATGCGCTCCAAAAGTTCCTCCTGACCAGGGTTTGCTCACCATTTTCAAGTTGCAATCGTATATCGTTCATAGTCGGCCGTTTTTCTGGCTGCGAGCTCCAACATTGTCGGAGTAATTTCCACATGTCATCGTTCAAACGAGCCAATCTCCACTCATTTGTTGGTTCAGATCGGGTAGTGGGCAAAATATTCTTGAACTTCACTGTATACACACTGTAGATTGTGGCGATATCGGAATAAGGTATTTCCCCAGTGAATATCTTCTCAGGTCAGCACTGTGTTGGTAAAAACAAGCGAATGCAATTGGACCCACCTCGTAGCAAGTACAGGCCCAAGAATATATGTCACTGGATTTTGTGTTGGTCGCCGTTTCTTCCAGTACCTCTGGGGCTTGCCAGCGAACTGTTCCGCCCCGCGAAGCTGCTGCCGACTGAGAGGTCCAATGTGGGATAGAAGGATCGTAGATAGACGAGAGTCCGAAGTCTCCAAGGCAAGCACGTCCTTCTGAGTTCACGAGAACATTGGTCTGTAGCCTGGCGAATGAATATTTGTTGAAATGAACATCGTCGAAACACTCACCCCTTTGATGTCGCCGTGAACGATCTCCTGACCATGCAAATACTCCAACCCGTATGTCATATCACGCACCTGACATTCACTGAGCTACATCAGAATGAGAGGCAAGATAGCCACTCACCAGAGCCATTCTATCAGCCCCAGGATGGTTCTTCAAATACTGATCAACGGTATCATTCGCGGCCCAAGAAGAGATCAAACATGGTCGAAAATCAAGTGTACATATGCCATGGAATGGCAGCACATTTTCATGTGTCAGTTGTCCCCAGACAATGACCTCGCGTGCATAGACCTAGGCTGTCATCAGCACTGATTTTCGTTAGGACCCATGAACTCTACCTTCATAATCTCGTCGTACTCCCTCTGGTTTATGCGAAGCATTTTGATACAAACCAGAGCGCCATTATATTCACCCTGAAATACATCTCCAAAACGCCCGTTTGCTATCGCTCCATCGCTACGCTTCTGGATGCCTTCTAGAATGTACGATGACGGAAAACATCCTTTTTTTTTACAAAGGCGTTTCAAGGCGACAGCGATGTTCTTCCGGAGATCTGGTTCAACACGATGGTAGTCGAGAATCTATGGTCAAGAGGATTCTTGTCCTTCAATCGTCGGTCTCCATAAAGTTGCTACGCACTGTCTGTAGAACATCAACCATCTCTTGCGCCTCACGAGCCGGGAGGTTCAACATTCTCCTATAATCTTCCTTCTTCTCGAGAGCCCGAGCAATGTTGTCTATCACGGCTCTGAGGAGGCCAGCGCGCTTTTGAGTGACGAAGAGTTTTGCTGGAATAGGTAAATTCTCACTGGTTTACGCTAGCGGATGATGTGTGCCTTCGTCGGAGAGGCTTGAGTTCAGTGCAAACTTGGTCCTGGGCAGAGAGGCTAGCCATTTCCTTGGGTATCCAATAGACACGAAAACCTGGTGTTCAATGACTCTAAAGAGGTTCAAGGCCAGCATGCCTCCTCGTGTAATGCGTCTGCGAATTCTAGGCATCAATGCTTTCATGCCGAGGTCGGCCTCCGTGTGATGAAGTGCGCATGGGGGTCAGAATGTTGGACTAGATGCAAACGGCAAGGATGTTCAATTCAAAGTCAATTGAGCACGATGAATGCTCCAAAGAAACTGGCATTGGCCACTGGCGATGTAGTGATGATGGCGGACCCCGAAACGTGGGAAGGTTTTCCTCAAACAGGTCCGGGACTTGCGCCAGTCTATCGTCCCGCTGCCTTCCTCCAGGCTTCATCTATATTCGCCTTGATAATGCTATGCGGTGACAGACAGAAAGTGAATTTGGGTGCCAGGATCTCGCAGCGCTTCAAATGCTCTATCAGCCTGGCCCATCTTCCCTGGTGGTCTCCAGGTATAGTGAATACCGCCGGATTCTTTTCTCGAGACATGTGGTCTCCTTGATGAAAAAGACTGCAGCTGGAAGCTATTGACCCTTTCTGCCTTGGAAGACAAGAGGCGCTCAACCACGAGTAGCTACTAGTAGGTGGCCTACACGAGGCCGACCACACTGGATCATTGCGAAATGAAATGATGCACAGACTCTCTTCGGGTTGCACACCTTTCCTCGTAGTCGACTCACCAGCACCCCACCACTCTGCACTAATTCTCTCAACATGGCCTCTCCTGCCCCTCCGGTGCGAGACGATGAAAGTGATTCTATTCATGATCACAGGGCTCTACGGCGACGAAACTGGAAAGGACAGTGTTCCCTTGTCGAACAGTGAGTTTGTTCTGCTTCTGATACGAATACGGCGCTTAAACGTACAAACATCTTTTTAGAACTGCTACCAGCGATATCCCAGCGATCTTAAAAAAGAAAGAGGATTATCGAACATTACTGAGATATCGAGGCGCTCAAGCACAAGAGACCCTGGATTTACTTCAATCGGTGAAGAATTTCTCGTATGTATTGCGGCTGAGGCTTGGAACTGATCGATATCCTTAGATACTTGACACTACTACCTCTGACACCGTGTGGAGGCATGTAAATGTCGCATTACAACGGCTAGCATGGCGAGCTGGTCTCTTTCCGAATCTGTATGCTCTCCGGGGCGTCAAGAAGCGAAACCAGGAAGCTTTCGCGAGTGGAAGTTTTGGCGAAGTATATCGTGGAGAATATGAGGGGAGCGAAGTGTGCATAAAGATGCTTCGGATCACTCAGAAAGACCGTTTGAAGGTGATGAAGGTACGAGAGCCTGAACTTTGTTTCGGTAAAATCGACTTATATTGGGGCATGAAGTTTTACGCCCGTGAGGCCATTCTGTGGGGCCAATTGTTACATCCGAACATCCTTCCTTTCTGTGGTATATGCACCATCGAATCTCGGCCATGTATGGTCTCCCCTTGGGCGGAGAACGGGAATGTGGTCGAGTATCTTGTGCAGTATCCCAATGCCAATCGATTAGTTTTGGTACGTCCTGGGGTCTCCTTGAGGTCGCACTTTACTCACAAAAATCTTAGAATAAAGGTGTGATTGACGGACTTGCATACCTTCACGGTCTAGACATTGTACACGGCGATCTCAAAGGGGTGAGCATTACTCCCACTTTTCAATTGGGGTTTATACCTATTCAACCATTAGTCAAATGTTCTCGTCGATCCTCAAGGGTACGCTCGTCTTGCTGACTTTGGGTTATCCTCAGTCTACGATCGCAAGGTGTTAGACTGGACTTCGCAGTCGGCAGCGGCGTCTTTAGGAGGAACGCCTCGTTGGCAGGCCCCTGAGCTACTCCAGGACGATGCCCAGAACACGAAATCAAGCGACATCTATGCTTTGGCGTGTACATTATACGAGGTAGGTAATCACCTGCCGTTTACAGACATGTTAATTAACGTCAATTCTAGATTTTTACGGGGGAGATACCCTATCCTGACATTAAGCCATCGTGCAAGTTTCAAGTCATCGCGCAGAAACAGCAGGGCGTATTGCCTTCCCAATCTTCCCGAAGAATATCTGCATGGGCGGAAGCTGGCTTGGACGACGACGCATGGGCTATGTTGGTTGAATGCTGGTATATCACACCAGAGGAACGCCCCAACGTAGGGACCATACAGGCCCGGACGGGGGATTGGTCTTCTCATAGGACAGGATCTTTATATATGGATCGGATATCGGCACGAAGCCGAGCACGTGGACTTCCTTTTTTTTTTTAGTCCACGGGGTTAGTTTTGGTCACATCACACACCTCTGGCAGGGACCGATATGGGAGCATCGCGCACATTAATTATGTACCAGCGTACGGGCACTCCTCATGGACAATTACATCGTCAAATTATGGGCTTCGCACATACGTTTCGTTGGCATAGCAACATGGGTATGTGAAGCCAACATAATCCGGTAATGTTATTGTCGACGTGAAGGCCTCGTAAGCGAACCCATAGTCAGAGTATGTGGTCGTCGCATTTGAGGCCCTGCCCGAGGTGACATCCGGGACGGTGTCTGAAATGGACCGTCTCTGATTGGTTACTGGCCTCCAATTAATTTATTTTTCTTCCTCTACGAGCCGCACACCTAGATTGCCCCATAACCGATCAGCGTGCAGAAGTGGCAAGAGACGATCTACATTTCCAATGGCAGTGCGTGCCCAAGATTCGACCCATCCGAACAGCACCGCGGCCATAACCGCCTTCTATAAAGCTCCAGTTTTCGTAGGTTTACCTACTAATTGTGTTCCATATTTCGTTGAATGTGGCATGTTATCGCGTACTCAAATACTCTGCAACTCGCCAGTTCATCCACCGTCAGGCCAAGCTATATTCCTCGCGCAAAATCAAGCAGCAACAGGGCTCGTACAGAACAGTTGAGAGCCACGCCATTTCACTCATCCATCACCCAGAGTTCAAATATCCGACTTGAATATAGGCTCTATTCTGTTCTATGAAAGATGCTCGACTACGTCGTTACCCTGGAATAGGGCCATATCTCTCATAAAGGATGAAATGTACATTGACTCAAGCATTGATTTTATTCATCTATTTGGCGTTTTGTGGAATCTGGATCCCAGAATATACTCGTTGAATATGTTAACGCCTCTCCTCCTGCCCATGAGGGCATCCGTCCCCTCACACTAGCCTCTCGACGCGAGCTGCCCTCACAAAAACGCTGGCACCCTTCCCCCACCATTCAACCTAACCGTCTCCCCATTCACATACCCACACTCCACCGCCCACCTCACCGTCTTCGCAAACTCATATCCTTCACCAAATCTCCTCGGATAAAGCAGTCCCCGCCTCTTGATTGCCTTCATCACCGGCTCAGTCATTTGATCCGTCATAGGGGTAGTAAATGGTCCGGGAGCAATTGAGACGACCCGGATATTGTGCCGCGAGAGATCGCGTGCCATGGGGAGGGTTAGGGAGTGGATTGCACCTTTTGAGGCGGCGTAGGCTGACTGGGAGGGTTGGCCATCGAACTAGAGGAGAGTGACGTTAGTAGGCTGCCAGTGGAAGGATACGAGCAGAATGGTCGAAAAGGACGAAGGGGTCCAATAATCTGAACCTGACCCAAGAAAGGGAGGACAGGGACAAAGGAGGCTTGACTTACAGCTGCTTCACTCGCGACCATAATGATAACTCCCCTCTCTTTATCCTTCGTCTCCTCAGGCTCGGTTTTGGCTAGCCGTTCAGCTACAAAGCACGATAGGTGAAAGGTCCCTGCTGTGTTGATCTTGAGGATTTTCTCGAATACCTCGACGGAGTGGCGGATGCCTTTTGGTGAGATGAACTGCATGCAATGATGTCGGTCAGTCATCAGGTTGGGTTCTTTCGATAGAACCCATGGGAATAAGGGCGGTGAAGGATGGGGATGGGTACTCACAAATTCGTGTCCGATAGCTATTCCAGCACAATTAACCAGGCCGCCTAGTCTAGCACCAGTTTCTTTCGTCCATGCCACTGTCTCGTTCACAGCGTTCTCGATTTGCTGAATAGATGTCACGTCCGTCTTGATGAACTTAACGCGTTTTCCGAGCTCCAGTTCCAGCCGGGCTTCAGGTGCGGGTGGTGAGAGGTCCAGGAGGGCAACATGGGCTTTACATGACAGTAGTTCTTGGACGGTTGCAAGTCCCAGGCCAGACCGACTGTCGAAAAGCGAATCAGCAACACAAGACAAGACAAGGCAGAGGACACAGCGTACCCTCCAGAAACGATAAATGTCCTATTTTCAATCTTCATCTTAGCTTGCCTTGAAGGGTTCCAGTCAAGTGCTCTCTGACGACGTCAGCCGGCCTGTGAGTTGGCTTCTCTCGCATGGGACACCGTCCTTTGGCGCGGCCGGCTTACCTCAGCGTGTCCCTGGGGCATGGTGGCGGTGCTCGGCACGGTCGACCAAACAAACCGCTTTGGGCCACCTCCCTCTCGATCCTCGTCCCTCCCTTCCCTTCCTCATTTCTCGGTCAGCAAGGCGTGCCGCTCGGCGTGGGTGGTTGGGAGAAGGGTCGAGTGGGTGGCGAGGGCCTTGAGATGGCTCGGGAGACCTCGGGTGAGCGCTGGGATGGGCAGCAGCAGCCAGATGGGCTCTGCATGTGAGGTTTTCGGTGAGTTCCTCTCCTTCCCTCCCGAGGAATCGCGTTTCTAACCTCTCAAATCTGTTCTAATTCATTTTTAGCCTCCGCAGATCGCTCACCGCCACATATATAGCCGAAATGACGCGCTTCCGGCCCCTCTCCCTCGCTAAAAACTGACTTTTCGCGAACAACTTGAACTGAACCATGCCAGCACCACCTCCCGACCTCACCATCGCTACCCTGAGGACCGCGACCCGCGCTAAATGTAGGGAATGGGGTGATATGGTTAACGAGGAGATCGGTGGGAAGAAGAAGCTGATTCTGGCGAAATTCAGCGTGGCCGAGCTTCGAGCTCGTTTGGCCGCCTACTATAAATTGGACCTCTCTCAGCCTCTCGACTCCAAGAAAATCCCCCTCCCCGGCCTTTCAAAAATCGACATGGACATCCAGAAGCGCCAGTGGGAGCATCTCGTTGCTCTGGGCGCCGAGTGGATGAAGAAAGGGAATGCTTTCCTTCTCAGTGAGTGCACTCCCTCCTCCTCCTCCTTCTGCAACGTCACTGACCTCTCATCAGCCGTCTCTCCCTCAAATTCCCCTCCCTCAAGCGTCAATCAACTTCCTGGGGACGTTCTCGGCCCCTCAGAGCCATCCACCCTCCCTCAATTTGACTTCGCGAGCGCCTCTGTAGAGGTGCCGCCTCCCTCTTCCCACCTGCTTCCGGACCCAGAGACAGCAGCAGCCTACTCAATGGCTGCTCGAGAGTATGCAGCACTTCCAGCTGCTGCTGCTGCTGTTGCTGCAAGTGCTCAGGTGAGCTTGGAAGCCCTCATTTTCGTTGTATTTGCATCGAAAAACTAATGTACTACCCTCATTTTCGTTGTATTTGCATCGAAAAACTAATGTACTATTTTTCTTCCCACTTCTAAAGTTCCAACAGCCCATCACCATCCTCCCCTCCCCTCCTTCGACATTGGCAGGCCATGCAGGCCATCAGTTGGCGGTGGCGCCAACTAATGGCTGCCTGCCAATGTCGTTGGTTTTTCTGCCGCCGCCTTCGCCAACTGGAGTCCCTTCCAGCCATCACCTGCTACCACCTGTCACCACCCATCAAGAGTCATCGCCGCCACCGCCGCCATCCCTTCCATACACCCTCACCACTCCCGTCCTCGCCAGCGCTCACAACGACGTTGATGCGCTGGCTGAGATTGACGATATGCGAGCCGCCATCGCTCAGTGCGAATCGGGTGAGATCGACGCCCTCCATGAGAAGTACGGACCAAAGACGACCGCCTCTGGCAAGAGGATCCCTGCCCACAAGTACTGGCAGAAGATCAACGGCAAGGTCACCCGTCGAAAACGGGTCTACAAGCAGTTGATGGATGCGGACGAGTTCAACGGAAACAAGGAGGCCTTCTATGCCTTCCTTGAGGAAGCTGAACGTCGTCGCCTCCCAGCTGGTCCTGCACCTCCCAATGGAGGTGCTCCGAAGCTGGTCCCTTACCGCGCCTTTGCACAGGCCATTCCCCATCGAAACGACGACCTCGAGGAGGAAAGGAAGGCACCTCAGTACCTCAGGGAGGACGGCTCATTCTCTCAGGCATTATGGGATGCAAAGTGGCATGGGGCTAATGGTTGGGAGGTCTGGAGAGCTCTCGGAAAGGAGAGGTACTCTCTCTAGGTATCTCTCTAGGTATCTACTGTTGTCCTTTCCTCTTCATCCTCTTCTTTCCATCCCCATCTATTCCTCATTCCACTTCCTCCTTTATATTTCCTCCTTTATATTTTCGCTTTTTCCCATTTTAAAGTATCATCATTCATACTATGAATCTTAAATCACTATTGTATTTCTTTCTACTCTAATACATGATTATCGGCCTTAAAACAATTAAGAGACTACATAAGTTAATTAGTTGCAGAGGGTAGGAGGAGGGTAAGTTCAGAACCGGTGGAAAACCCTGCTACAGCTCCAGCAGGAACTCTGGGCATCGTTCCTGTCATATTCCGATAGGAATTCATGGTTGTCGTTAGGCGAATAGAAGTACCGGAACATCGTAACCGCTTCTATTTGGGACCAACCGCCCCAACACGCAACCATGTCGGGTGACCAACCCTTATTCCTTAATCGGTACTGACACCCGCCGCGACGGAATGAATGGGTGCCATAGAGTTCCCAGGATTTGTATCCCAGGTCCTGGAGGTCAATAGCCAGTGCTCGACTGATGATCTCTGGGGTCTGAATAGAGTAATCAGTAGCTATTCTCAGTACATAAATTTGGCAGCTTACCTGAACAGTGTCTTTGAGGACCGCGCCGGCATTGTTGACCTTCACAAAGAGTGATCCCGAAAAGGGAATATTGCCATTGTAAAGACAAGCGAGCTGGATTAGCGCTCGAACAGGGCAGATGCGAGGCTCGGCATCATTTGCCCACAAGATCCAGGACCGGGTCACACCCGTTTGAGCGGACTTCCGTGGTTTTAATAGAAGACGGAAGCATTTGCCTAATTCTTGAGTTAGACAAGAGAAAATGTGGATGGAACTGAATCTAACATACGCTCGTTGGGTGGCATATCTATACTCTCAAAATCGAGGTGAAGTGCTTCATCAATTCGAAGCAATGCGAGCCATGCAAAAAGGTACACGGCCTACATATTCGGGTCAGAGATCGATCAGGAACAAATCGCGAGATTAACTTACCCAGCGGACAATTGCTTGACGATGAGCAGCACTTGAACGGGACTGATCGAATATGGAATTATGAAGGGAGAGCATATCCTTCAGCGTGAGTGCACGCGCTGAGTGGGATACCTCCCCAGCCCGTGCTTTCTCTCGTTCGAGGCCAGTCATGAACGAGGAGACTGCGCGAGACCTGGTGGGTAGACCAAAGCTATTTTGGTTTTAGCACGGTTCCGAATTAGATATGAGTGAAGATCGTACCATCTCCCATTGTCAGGGTCATACCTCCACTCGGTTGTACTCTCATAAGGACGGATTGAGCGGTACCAATAAGAGAGTGCAGCTCGCGTTGACACTGCTGTAGGATACTAGAATAATGATAGTGAATTAAATGACACACCATATTGACCCAATCGCAAACCTTTTTACCCTCAAATCCAAGCTCTTTTGCGCCGCATTTCTGCGTGATGAAGCAGGTAATATCATCCGGAGTTTTGAGGGTTACCAAACGTGGATCCCAGCCCTTAGTCCGACGGAGGTGGAACGCGATGTAGGCCTTGATTATGCTGGGAACCGTTTCAGCAATTAGAATTTGAACCCGATGATCTACGTACCGTTTGTGGCCAGACCGAGTCGAATCTGTGATTGCCGCTCGAGTAATTTCAGCTGCGTGTCGAGCGGCCTGATCACTGCTATCCACCTCGGGAAAGTCATTGAGGCATTCCTCGATGAAGAGGTCTGCATGCTCGGAAATAGACATATCATCCTCTTCATTCTCTCGTTCAACTTGTTCTTCGATCTGAACAAGTCTATATTAGTTACGGGCAATGTATTGAGCATATAAATAATTCCTTACCTCTTGTAGCGTGAATTTACTAGCAATAGAATCGAGATAAGCCCTTCCAGAAGACATAATAGGTGAAGGTCAAGGTGGAACTTGGAGGCCAGCGAGACCTTTTGAGCTTGCGATCGAGAACCTTTGAAATCTCGATCATTAAACTACAGAAAAGCGGCAAGAAATAAAATTACATTTACACAACAAATAATGCAATAATCTACCGCTTAAAATATGCAAGGCGAAGGCGAAGGCGTCAGGGCTGCTCGTGTCCCAGGACTCAAAAAAATCGAGGTCACTCATGGGACACAGTTTCCACTGAGCTCTCCGCCAAAATTTCTGTGTCCCAGCAGGCCATAACCTCATTGCTCGCTCTTGGGACATGATGGGAAGGCCTTTCCGGTCGCTTAGATGCACATTGACCGATTGGACCCTTATTCGAAGCATGTTCGAAGCGTTCGGTCAAACCGAGCTCGAACGAACACCGTCAACCCTGAGTGACCGTTGGTTCACGGTCAGGCCAAGTTCCCGCTTGTTCTAGAGCTCCGTTCACCTCACAGATAATTTCCTCACATGCCTCGACATCCCAGCAAGCCTTTTACATAGAAAACCGAATTTTATTCCCTTGTTTACACGAAGTGCAGTTGCTAATAGACGTCCTACTGCTTGACTCGAGCGCCTTTCGAGCTCATCCAGCCTCGAGTTCAAACTCCGCTGGGCAATGACATCAACCGAGCTGGAAATCGAGCCCGCCGTTTTCCGAAGTGTTTGGCGCTTAACGGCCGGCCGGCGGTGCTCGATTGGGCTGCGTTGTGTCCCTAGAAAATGATTGCCTCCACTTTTCAATTCGCTAAATAACCCTATCAAAGAGTAGCTGTCAGAATGGTGACGACGACGGTAAGGCCAGTCTCAAAGGATGATTATCATTCCGAAACTTCTCCAAACACTGGCAAACAGCCTAATTCAAAGTCACCTCGTGAATCGACATTTTTTCCAGTCAGTGCATGAGCTCGAAAGCCCCACCGAGATTCCGGTCAAAGAACCAAGAATGAGCTTCGAGATGTTACTAATCAAGTTGTCAAAGAGATCGAGAACATTCGAAGCTGATCGATGACGGGAACCGTCGTCATCTATACTTCGCTCGGAAGTCGAGAAACTATTGAGCCTGTCGTCGTCTGAGAAAAAGTGGGGACAAGCGGAGGAGGTGTGTGAATTTACGATCGCGTTTGATGGATGGAAACTGCAGCCGCCAGTCGCGTCGCGTTGGTTGGCCAATTCCAATTCCCATCGCGATTGTCTGCTTCGAACTCGCGACCTCCAGACAGCTCGCAGTAACACTAAACAATCCCCGCCAATACCAGTACGCCAAAGAGCCAATACATTGGCCAGGATGCCTCGTCGAGCCCCATTTATCGTCATCGAAGGATTAGACCGTTCTGGGAAAACTACCCAGACGGCTCTCCTCGTATCCCGTCTCGAAGAAGCCAAGGTCCCTGTAAAGTTGATGAAGTTCCCTGGTAACGTCCTCCACTACCAAAGCCGACCTTCAACGAGGCTAACCACGCATCTACACAACAGATCGCACCACCCCAATAGGCCAAATGATCAACTCATACCTCCAATCCAAATCCGATCTTGACGACCGAGCAATCCACCTCCTCTTCGCCGCAAACCGCTGGGAACTTAGCTCTCTCATCGAATCTACCATTTCCCTCTCCTCTCCTTCGACCTCCACTTCCCCTTCGTCTCCGCCATCTTCCAGTCAGCCTCCCTCACCAACCCAACCAACAATAATAATAGCAGACCGCTACTCATTCTCCGGAATCGCCTTCTCCGCATCCAAAGGTCTTCCCTACTCATGGTGTCTCTCCCCAGAGATATCCCTCCCCTCACCTGATCTAGTTATCTTCCTTGACATATCACCTTCCGCTGCTCGTTCAAGAGGTGGATATGGAGAGGAGAGGTATGAGAAGGAAGAGATGCAGGTTCGGGTGAGGGAGATATTTAAGAGGATCGGGGAGGATCTTAATAAGGAGGATGAGAAGAACGTGAGAGGGAGTAAGAGATGGGTGACTGTGGATGCGGGGAGGTCGAAGGAGGAAGTACAGGCGGATATTTGGAAGCTGGTAGAGCCATTAGTAGGTGGCGTGGACGAACCACTTGGAAGACTTTGGGAGGATAAACTAGCCAGTTCGAACTAGGGTATAAGATTATTTTATTGTAGATTTGACTTGTTGGAGTACTAAACTTTGGTGTATACTTGATACAACGTGAAACGAGCGACGCAGAGCGGGCGGACGATCCCAGAGAAGAGAGAGTAAACGATTATGTATGTAACAGATAAAACGACTCGTAAAAGCGAATTTGAGAGAAGGGAAAGGAATGTGTGTATATCGTAGATTATTTCGAACTTCCACTTCTCATTTCATACCACCAGACACCAGACCCTGAATAACAGAGACGACCAGTCACTGACCCTCACCCCTACGAAGAACTCAGCCTCGAAACCATCACTGCAAACATGATCAACGCTCCCCACCTCCACTTCTCCCAAACCAGCCTTCCCCACTGTGCAGCCCAACCCATCGCAGCAGCCGGCTTCTTCTCCCCTTCCTTCTCTCCTCCACCAAGACCACCAGTCGCCGGCGCAGGCGCAGGAATCAAATTCATAGGCGTACTCGGTGTGATAATATTCATCTCATTTGGTGTCTGCGCAGTTGCAGTCGATGAAAGTGGTACGATTCCTCGTTCCTTGATGCCCATATTTGGTAGATCCTTAGGTGCAGGTGTACAATATTCAGGGAATGCCTCTCTGAATCTTGCTTGGGTTATGTTCCAGTTGTGGCTCCTTGCTGCGAATGCGCGTTTGTGTGCGTCGGAGGATGTCACGGAGCCTGTTGTCATCTCGTCGGAAAGCATAAAGGAAAGTAGACCTGTTAGGATAGTTGCTACGCTCCATGCTGGATTCCACTAAAAATGGAGTCAGTCGTCTGGTTGCGACGTTGGTAGCTTTGTGGATACTCACAGTACCAGGATGGAAATCTGACATGGAGAAGCAGATTTTCCTATCTGGGTGGAACCGCCCAGAGGGGGTGAACATCTGTGGGAAGATCGTGAGCATCATCGTCATCGAATTTCATATGGTCGCCTCCGCCTCCCCCAGGAACTAGCTGAACCCCATAGCGACGTTTCAGGCCTTTAGCGCCCCAATCTTCAACATGGTAGACACAGTTGACTTTAGTTGTGCAAGGTTGCTTTCAAGACTGAAAAGTCGGGTATTGAACCAGCCGGGCGGTTGCAACGGCCAGTCAGGTAGTTTGGAGCATTGCGAGGATGACGGAGTGCAGAGGTGAAAGAGCGGCCAAGGGAGCTACATACCTTGATTCCAGGAGGTTTGAAAGGGTATTCCGAAGGGAACAGTAGTACGCCATGGTACTCTCCTCCAGCGAACGGTGAATCTGGTGGTCCTCTCTGTCGCGGCCGAGGTCAGATAAGTCTCGAGTCATAGGACGTGCAAGGACATACGATAATGTAGTTCCCTATGAAAACCAAAGGCAGGCGGGAGAAAGAGAAAGGAATGGCGGTGTGAGTTCGTTGTTCATCATCAGATTGTAGAGATAGAGGCTAAAACGCACAAGTGAGGATGTTCTTCTCATCAGGCGCTGCCCATACAAATGGCGGTGGTTCCCTTTGCATACCGATATACTCTTTCGTCAACTGTGGTTCATCAAAGTCAGAAGCCGCCCATTCATAACGATCCACGACCGATAGAGATAACTTACACGTTTTGAAGCTGCTTTACTCGCCATTTTGCCCTAGTATCCTTTTCTTCAAACTCCAACTGGACCCGGAACTCGGTTCTTGATACAAGCTTCGATAAGCTCTTAACCGCGACTGATAAACGATAGATTGACGCTGTTCAAAGCGACGACTGCAAGAAGACGACGAGCAACGAAAGTGAAGGCGGTGGTTTAGTGGAGAAACGAGGGTCTCCTTGCTGTGCGACAGTGATTTCTGATGCGGGGCGTCGCCGGTCGGCGTGGCGAGCAAACAACAACCGACAACGGTGACAAATGACCAGGGAAATTGTGGCTGTGTCAACTTTAGTCAGCAAGGGTATTTGCGCCTTTTGTCCCGAAAACCGATGAGCTTGTCCAAAGATGGCCAAGAGTTTCAAAAAGTTTGACGTTACAAGGGAACCAGGTTTGAAGGGTTTGGAGTTTTATCGTATTTTATCAAGGGATGCCAGGATAGATACGGCATAATTGCAGTCATAGCTCAATCAGAATACGAAGACGGTCATTGTTCAGAATACCGATAGAAGTCCTGAGGGCCATCTTGTCGACATACTCGCAGAAACCTGATTTTGACTCGCAAGCCGACTAAGCTGAGATGTTCATTTGTGCATATGAGATATTGGATGACTTCCCGCAGGATTTAGGAACCCAGATATAATTTCTAAATGTTAGCCGAGTCAGGGTGAGGAATCTGGAATCTACGTTTAGGAATGGAGCTATCCCGTAGACCACTTCGTTCTTGATATCAGATACCAAAATGATACTTTCGTTCGGAGGACGTTCCCAACTTGGCAATTCGTCGCAAAACCCACCTGTCGTGCTTCCTGCCTCAAACTGTAGGTGTAACCCGCTGCTTTTGTTTACTGCCCTTTGATATGTTATTCCCACATGTCATTATACAATACTAGGGCGGGACGGACTCAGCATGACAGGAATACACGTGAGGAGGCTGAGGATGTTCGTCAGGGATATGGATAAAATCTCGATTCCGTCAGGGATGAGAAGAAATACCATCAAAAAAGGGTTTAGAAACGACAAGAAATGAACATTTGGTTTGGAGGAGGGGTGCGGACCCTCCCTCCAGACTAAAATTTAGAAACGATGTAGTTGGAAGGGCGTCCAAGGGTCGACCTTAGGCGACGTCTTCCACTGACAAGCGGCATCCCGGCATCGCTCGCTTATGAGCATTTAGAGAAGAATTTGGTTTGGAATCTAGGTTTAATCGCAGCGGGAAGTCATCCATTAAATCAGAGTATAGCCAATCAAAAGGATCAGGTAGACGAACGATCGGTGCAGTGCATAAAATATTAGTTACACGAGGAGCGGATGCATGAGTGCGCGGTCCCCGGGAACAGTCTTTCAGTATGCCGGTCACTGTTCCTCTCTCCGTCAGGAACTCAACAAGTCGCCGTTCACCCCAATTCAAAGATCAACCCCAAATCATCGTCGATACCTATCCCCTCCTCCCCTTCCACCATCTCTATCTCTGTCTCTGTCCCTATCTCCGCCTCTGTCCCTTCCCCCGCCGCCTCCGCCTCCATGATATCTCGGCGCTCCATGATGGCTCGGCCTACCCTTATTCTGCTTCATCCTTCTCTCCCGCTCCTCCTCCTTTGCCTTCGCATTTCTCTGCCGAGGATCAATAACCTCATAATCCCTCTCAGCTTTCTCTACCTCTTCCTCATTGCCTTTCGGGAAATGTAGAGCATGCGTCATGAACCCTGTATCTCGGTCCACTTCAATTCCATCCTCTCCTCCCTCCTCTCCTGCTTCTCCGCCTTCACGAGGTTCAGACGCTGGACCATCGTCGTCACCCATGCTATCTTCCACGATGTTGCTCTTCAACATCCCTCTGAAGCTATTCAGCGCAGCCAAGGTGTCTCCCTCATCTTTTCTCTTTCCCTTCTTCCCGACTCTTCTTCCCTTGGCATACTTGTCCAACTCTTCCCGCAAATACGACTTTTTCGCTTTCTTGGCTACAGGCTCGTCGTCACTGAGGTCTCCGTCACGACGTTTGGTCAGCTTTCGAATGTCAGCTTCCATTTTCTCGATTTCAGTCGTGCGTGAATTTCTGTTGATAAAGCGGGGTCAGTTAGAGAAGATCAATACCCAAGAGCGGGGACGTACCGACTCGCAGCCTGCTCTTCTGCATGCTTCTGTCTTATTTTGGCAATATCATCGTCCTTTTTCTTCGACGGTTTGGCCCCCTAAAAGACCCCATTTAGGTGTCGAGTTCACTATATATGCGTGAATACTTACCTCTGGTTTTGACGCTTTCGACGCTTCGTCCGCCTTCGACGTTTTGGCAGGCTGGGTTACAAAGTCCGGTACTACAACAACAGCAGCAGATGTTGCAGGTGCAGCCACTATGAAAGACCAACATGTTAGTTCACTGACACAAACTTGCAAGAAACCAGGTGAACGTACAATCAGGTCGGAAAATCGGCTTCTTCTTGAACGTCGTCTCCTCTTCCTCTTCCCCATCTTCCTCTGCACCGAAGCTCAGCAATGTCTTGTTCCTGTTGACATACCAGTCAGCACCTCGCCCAACAAGTCGAAGTTCGCATATAGAAGATACACTTACTTCTTCGCACCCTTCCGCCTCTCCATCTCCTCCCTTTCTTTCTGAGCTTCCTCCCGTGCTTTCTGTTGTGCTCGTCGTTCAGCAGCTGTGATTCGTGGAACGATGTCATCGAATGGGTTGTCGATTATTCGGATTGACTTGATTTTTGGTGGGCTGTAGAGAGTTACTCAGCTTTGAGATGAATGAGCACTGGAGAATGAAACGCACTATACAGGTCGTCCGTCCTCGTTGATTTCTGTATGCGATGGTTAGCCAGCAGCGCTGATGGAAGAAGCGGAGGGACGTACCCATTTGTCCAATTTTGAGTACATCTGGAAACAGACGTTAGTTGCAAGGTAACAGAGTAGCTAGAGATGACGTACTATAGACCGTATCACCAATGCACCGTCCAAACAGTGTGTTCTTGCCGTGAAGTTCGTCCGCACGGTCTATTGCAGAGCAACACAGTCAGCGAGGATATAGGTGGATCCAGAGGGACGACATACCTAGAGTTACAAAGAATTGCGAGTCATTGGTGTTCTTTGTGCCACCGTTGGCCATTCCAACCAATCCACGATGGGAGTACCGAAGCCGTGGGTGGATTTCATCCTCGAATGGTTCTGCAAACGAAGGAATCAGGCGTTGGTCCGGAAGAGAGATAAAGACCAAACGTACCTCCATAGAACGACTCTCCACCCTGTCCAGTTCCTGTCCTATCTCCAGTCTGAACCAAGAACCCCGGAACGATTCTATTCGAACCTGGTCAACTTCCTGCATCACTGTCTTCATAAATTCCAGAACGTACCGATGGAATATAACACCATCATAGTATCCTACATAAAGTAATCATTAGTATATGAAGTCGAAAGATGAAAGGACTTACAAACCCTCCATTGCAAGTGTGAGGAAGTTGCGGCATGTTTTTGGAGTTTCCTGCATATTTGTTGGAATGAGTTTGATTGCGTCGAATGAAAGGGGAGACTATACCTTCGACCATAGCTCTATATCAATTTCTCCTGCTGTTGTTTCGATAATTACGCGTCCGTTAGTGGGGAGAGCCATGGCTGTTCTGGGTGTGCGTCGGATTCGCCTTTCAGAAACTCAGGTGGATTGTTTGGCAACTCCCAGAAAGACAAATAGTTTGAAAGCATGGGCGCCTACTTCGCAAGTCCGTCCCTACAAGCGTGCAGCCGAAGGTTCCATAGACGCAGTGGCGGACTGATAATCGACACTACGTCGGACACTTTGTTATCCCGTTTACCCCAACTTTTCACTAGTGCTTTGGCGATCACCTGTCTGACCCACTACAAGGAAACGCCTATTGTAGTCAACTCAACGCTACACAACACCGACTTGAACTCCGCAACATCATCGTCAACTTGACGGCGAACTTGGAAACGATATCTAACTCTGAAGCTTGACTCTTACTAGGATTGTCAACATTTTTTTTTCTCGAGCACATGCCAATAACTGGTTCCTCCTCAACCTCGAGGCTTCCTCGGAAGTCCAGCAATACTGCCATCGGACCTCCAGCGAAACGCCTTCGAACGAATGCCACCGCTGAATCTAGTGGTAGCGGTGTTGCCGCTGGTCAAAGAACTGAGAATCGCTATTATCGAATTCAAGAATTTGCGTTTCCTCCATATCAGAAGAAACCACCTCAAAAGATAGAAGCTGCAACGACACACGATCTTGAGAATGGAGACTTTTACCGATATGGTGGCCTGTCAAGCGAACGGATAGGGGAATTCGGCTCGGAGTTGCACGTTTTAAATACCAGGACAAAGGTGTGGAGAGACCTCAAAGTAAGTAGACTTGCTATCTGATTCAGAGTAATGTATTTACTGCGGACCCCAGAAAGCCCCCTCAACTGCGCCATCTTCACGCACGAAACTCAGCAATCTCCCGCTGCTGGGATATCCAGCCTTAGAATTTGCAAGACTACCAGACGGTCGACGGATCTTATTACTCTTCGGAGGCTACAACATTTCGAGGCCGTCTGAAGATGACCCACAGCCCACGAACGAACTTATCGTGATCGATTTGGACGCTTTGAGCTGGAAAACTGTGAAGATCTCTGGTATTCCTGGGCCAGCTAGGGTAAATGCCTCAATGGTATACGTAGAACATCGTCTCTTCATATTTGCTGGCCGACCGGCTTGCGCCGAGCGCTATAGCCCACACAACAACAATGATGGAGTTGATTTTAGGGAGGAGCAGGAAGAGCGGGAAGACGAGGAGGAAGACGAGGAGGGGCTTGACGATAGGCTTGACAGTGGTTCTGATGACGAAGATATTACGCCACTGGTGATGTCTCAAGGCCCCCATGCAGGATTGCGCTCGTATAGCGTTCTGAAACATGATGCCACCTCCGATTCCTGGAAATGGGAGATCGCAGAAGAGGGATTTCCAGACCATGTCCCCTCCATGGGCTATAACATCACTGCAAAGCTTGTGGGAAACAAGATACTCTTAACACCAGGGAGATACCGCGCTCAGAATGTGAGCCGAAAAAAGTCTCTTAATGTGTTTGGCTACTGACGATGAGTTGCTAGTTCTACATCCTATCGCCTGAAAAAATCATATTCTTCAACTTCCTAACTCCCGGGTACGGATTCAGCGCCGGCCAAATGGACATTGCACATCTTCCTAACCCATTTCCACGGGGAAGGATCATTGCTTATAAAATTTTGTACTTCCACCATGCCTCCAAACCCTTCATCATTATCTGCTGTTGGATGATTGCCCCAAAGTTATGGCGTCGCATGATCGATAGCCGCTCAAGCTGCTTGTTTGTGGAACTATACCATTACGCCCTTCCTCCCAACAATTGTTGCATCACACCTCTAGGTCAAGTCAAGAAGATCGCCAATCTTTTGGGGTTATTCCCATATACCTTTTTCACAGCGGAATACCCTGCGCAACCAGATTCACCGCCTTCGACAAGACTGTATGTTGCTGGAAGCCGAATCACGGATAACGGGCGGGACACGGGGAAGAGAGTCGCGAGGGATGTTGACGAGAAGGCCCTCCTCTCCGCCTTGTTCGACAGTACCGAGGACGTCTCCTCCGATGTTGAGGTCGACAACGTTTCCTGGAGAATAAGGCACACTCACACCGAGACCGAGCGACAACCCACCTTCGACCTCTATGCTGAGATTCCTCTGGCAGACTTGTTGTCAAAGGTACCCTGATTCATCTATAAAAACTCATATGGACTGCATTGCAACCTTAAGTGCGAAATCCCTACGTCACTGTATACCTCAGTATTACATTCATAACTAGCAGAGCCAGTGTCTGACCCGATGAAGAATAGCGATAAGGTTATAATATTGACACAGACATCTCCGTCACATTTCCTTCATGCAGGATCTAAAGACAGCGGCTGGAGGACACCAATAGCGGCGAACCGAGACCAAGGGAGGCAAACGCCCGGGCTCGCCACTCTCTGCTGCATGCCTGACTCCAGCACTGACCCCGTCTTCCAAGAACCCCGGAACGATTCTGTCAAACCTGGTCAATTTCCGCACCAACCCCTTCAGAAGTTCAAGCATTTATCAGTATATGAAGTCGAAAAGTGAAAGGACGTACAAACCCTCCCTTGCAAGCACGAGGACGTTATAGCTTATTTTCGGAGCCTCCCGTACATCCATTAGAATGATTTTGATCACTTCGGATGAAATAGGAGACTGTGACTTGGACTTGAGCTCTACGTCTATTTCTCTTGCCGTTGCTTCGACAGTTACCTGTCCGTGGGTGTGAGGGCATTTGCACCTCAGGAGCCAATCAGGAGCGCTCATGGACGCGTTTGTTTGGCAGCTGGGGGGGAAACAAACAGCCCAAGCGCGCCTCAGAATCAAGGCTGTCAACTTGAAGCAAAACGTCCACTTGATGTTACGCTGACTCGGAATTCTCATTCTTGTTCTTTCCCATCTATCAAGACACGACGCAGGCAGACTTCCTCCTACGGCTCTCTGGGTCAATACTCTCTTTTTTCCCGGCTAAGCGAACTACTAGTGCCCCTGAGTGTACTGTATTTCCGACATGACCCACATGAAAGAGCTAGAACTTTAAAGCCAGTAACATACGTGATTCAGCCTTACCATTTCCGCATCGATGCGGTCCCAAGTCCTCATCAGTCCACCTACAATATGACACTCGCCCTGAGTCAGACTTTTAGCGTCTGGCTGCGCGCTCGATGAGAGCCCGACACCTGTTGACCTGAATGCTCTCGAATACGGTTTGTTATCCGAACCTTCAGATGGATTAGTGTCCAAAGGTTGTTGAAAAGCAACCGATTTAAAACTCAAGCCTCATCGGAAGGGTATATCCGAGTCAGGGGTTGGACAACCCTTGCTCTCGGCGCAGAAGTATGTCAACTTTCCAAGTCAAATCCCTCATTACCAGTACCTACTCACGCCCAGCGTTACCTAGAGGTCAACGAAACAAGATTATTGGCGACCGAAAATGAGATACTCCCCAGGCCTAAAATGCAGGCAAGACCTTCAAATCCAGACCCAAAATAGTATACTACCGTACTTATCACTGGCACAGAGGTTCTATTTTGCTATGTCTCACTCTCGAATAGCGCTAATTCCGTCCCCAGATGCCAAGCCAAATTTCATCGATGTTTAAATGAAGTTCCGTCGCATTATGGCTTAACACTTTTCGAGCAGGACTGAACGACGTCTCCCCGTCGAATATGTGAAAGTGGTCTAGCGTCTTCATTGACCGCTAGACGACGTCGGAATGTCTTGATGATAAACGCAAGCGACTGCATTTCTTCCGTCCGATGCGTTGCAGTTCGGTTGAACCTGACCCGCAAGCAATCGTACCAAGAAAATCGAAAAGGAGGATCCTTTCGGGCCAGTCCAGTATTCCGGTAAGTCCATAAAAGCCAGCCTTTCGTCGAGAACTAACTAACCTCAGCCCCTCTCCAAGACGCGCCATGTTCAGTCTACAGATGAAAGTCCTTGTACTGCTCGCCTCTACGTATATTCTACCGCTGGCCAACGCCAGATGCTCCCCGTATCTTCCCAACCAGACACCTGAGGATACTTCTCCAGAACCCGAGAAATGCTGGATATGCCCGGACAAAGGGCCCGACGGTTTCACTTTAGATTCCCCTGCGTCTGCTGAAAGAGAAGATGGGATACATACGAGCTGGGACAACTTCAATTGCAAGTAAGTACTTCACACCTCTCGTTGCACCCGACCTAATTGTGTCCATAGATATAGTAGGAGCGAAGGCCAGGATGAGAATGGGAACCCACACAAACGGCTGTCCGGATTCTGTCGCTATGATGTGGGCATATTGTCGAGCCATCTCCATTACATGCTGAATTCTGTGCAGGTGAATGGAGAACTACGTGACAAGAGGTCAAGCTGTCCTCCAAAGGCTATTCCGAGGCCCAACTGTACGCCGTCGCGCCCTTTTTCCGGTGCTCAACAAATCTGCTGTGGGGAAAATTGTAAGCTGGAGACCGACCAATGCTTCACCTGTCCTCCTATGGACAACACGTTGTATGTAGATGTTGCCATAAATCCAAATATTTTGGCATGCTTGTAAGTTCTCAACTGTTCTCTTTCCATTGGAAGTTCCTTACTCTTTGACACCCCAGTGGCAAGTACCAGAGCCGTATGGCAGCCCCACGGTATTATTTTGATGTGAGCACTCTGAACTCGCCCTTAGCTGTTTGATACTGACACGCACCTTTCTAGGCTCAAACCGGGAATCTCCTCGCGTCAATGTATGGAGGATCGGCCCCCGATAAAGCGCCTCTTCGCGCTGGATGTGCCCCGAAACCCGTGGCTGTCCCTGGAGCCAATTGTGCCGCCGATGCGACACATGACCAATGCGTCAAGGAAGCACAGCAAGACGCCTACAGGAGCTTCAATACTTGGAACCGGTGCCGACCATATGACGACTATTGCAAGAACAGGACGATAGGATCTTTCTGTTGGGCATGCCCAAGGATCGAAGGTACAGATGCTGTTGAAGAGAAAGATATAGGTGCAACAACTGGGACATGCACGTAAGTTATCATTCATTCCGGTGCCTCTAGCTCTCAACTCACACACCTCGATAGATACTACAAGCGGGATGAGTCAGGTGTCCTCAAGAGCGCAAATACTGTCTGTGAATATTACGTGAGTGATTCGACGGTTTCCCAATCGAATCATCTCAGAATTTCTATTAGCTCGGAGTTGGCGGCGAGTTGGTGCCCGACGGCGCCCGGAAGGGCAACACTCTCACCTGTCCATCTCAGAGTGACCAAGACTTGACGTGTGCACGGCTCAAGAAAGCTGAAGGGAAATGATAGTATGGTCACACCACCCATGCTTGCAAACATGTGCCTTAGCCCCCTACATGCCTCGTAGTCGTAGCCCGTCATCTGTGTCAATATTTCCAGTGTTTCTTATCGTCGCTCGGACTGTATCGTACTGTCCTTGCTATGAATTTGATTTGTTACAATTCAGAATGTGCCATACAGTACTGTGGTGCATACTAAACGACCACTGCGCACCGCACATGGTCGTTCAAGTTTATTTGGCAACGTCAAGAAAGACAAATAGGGCGCACTACGACTCGAAGGGTATCTCATTGTCGATCATTGAACTCAGAACTTTCACTCCTGTTGGCTCCTGTTCATCGGGCTATGGTGCGGGCCTAAATAAACTCCCTGAATTCACTGTAAATCCGACCCGACCGACGTGAACGAGCTAGCATTCTGGGGCCAGCGACATTCACAATTCAGCCTCATCACTTACTCCATTCACCTCTAATCTTCATCGGAACACACAAACTACGGCTCTCATCGTGATTTGAACTGGACTTCTAGCCTCTATCTACACGCACAATGACAGGCCGACGTGGTTTGCATACGGTTTTGCTATCCGGACCTCCAGATGGATTAGTCTCGAAACTAGCCGATTTAACCACCTGAACAACCCTCCGGGTTTGCCGTACGTCTAGTTGTTTATTAGTACTCACATCCAGTGTACTCACATCCAGTATCACTAAATAGCCACAAGCTGAGATTCTGCCGGCCTGGGACCCATTTTCCCTCCTTGTGTCCTGAATACAAGTCGTGTGTACCAAGAAACCTCTCAAATTGAGATGTGAACGGATGTATCTCTTATTTCTGGTGCATTGCAGTTCGGTTCAGCAGCATCTGGCTCAAGCGAAAAGAAGAACTGATTCGGTCTGGTCTCATTATTCGGTATGTCTATAAGAACTTGGCCTTTTGTCAGGGATTAAACGATCGTAGCTCCTCCTCTTCCTTGCCATGTTCCACCCACGTATGAAGCTCTTTGCACTACTTGCCTCCGCACATATCCTACCACTGGCCAACGCCGAATGCTCTCCATATCTCAATGAGCGACCTAGCGAGACCTCCCAAGAACCCGAGAAATGTTGGATATGCCCACAGAAAGGCAACAACGGCTTCCAATCAGTCTATCAAGCCTTGCCCGACTGGGAAGATGAGGCGACCAAGAGCTGGGACAACTTCTATTGCAAGTTCGTATTCCACAACACCTCTCGATATGTCAAGCACTAACACCTCCCGGGTCACAGATATGGCAGGAGTGAAGGTCAGGACGAGAATGGAAACTCATACAAGCGGAGTACGATTTTTTGTCAGTACAATGTGAGTATATCGTCGAGCTATACCTCGTCTTCGAGTTGAGCTGATTCTTACCAAGAATAAAGGGGAACTCCGTGTGCGGGACTCGAACTGTCCCTCAAAGGCCATTGCTAAACCAAATTGTACACCATCACGCCCTTATTCCGGCCCTCAACAACTTTGCTGTGGAGACAGCTGCAAGCTTGAAACGGACCAATGCTTTGCCTGCCCCGCTATAGCTGGCACGCTGTATGTAGACGTTGCTGTCAATCCGAACATCTTGGCATGCTTGTAAGTTCTAAACCTATTCTCTTCTCAGTGTAAGTTCCCTGCTTATTGGACATCTCAGTGGCAACTTCCAGAATGGTATGGCGGCCCCGAAGTACTATTTTGATGTGAGTATCCCTAACACAACCTGAGCTGCTGAATACTGTCATGCACTCTTCTAGGCCCAGACCGGGAACCTCCTTACGTCATTGGACGGAGGGGCACCCCCTAGCAAAGCTCCTCTTCGTGAGGGATGCGTTCCCAAACCCGTAGCTGTCCCTGGTGCAAATTGCGCCGCCGGTGTGATGCATGACCAGTGTGTCAAGGAAGCACAGCAAGATGCTTACAGGAGCTTCAATACCTGGAATCGTTGCAGGCCACAGGAGGAGTATTGCAAGTACAGAACAATGGGTACTTCCTGCTGGGCATGCCCCAGGATCGAAGGGACGGATGCTGTGGATGAGGACGATTATGCTGCTGTACCGGGTATATGCAGGTAAGTTATGATCCATTCTAGTGCACCTACCTTGATTTATGCATTGCGGCAGATACTACAAGCGGAACACATCAGGTGTTCTTGAAAGCGCAAATACCGTCTGTGGATACAATGTGAGTGACATAGCTGCTTTCCAATTGGAGGGTACTGAGGATCGTTGTTAGCTCGGGGGTGACGGCAATGCAGCTCCAGGGTACAACGGGAAAAGCAACGCTCTTGCCTGCCCGTCTCAAAGTGACCAGGACTTGACGTGTGCACGGCTTAAGAAAGCTGCAGGAAAATGATTGTATGGCGATGACACATTGCCTTACTGCGTTCCCAAACTCTATAATACACCGTAAATCTTCTTTCTTCACCTCGTAATCTGTTTTGATTGCCTCATACATGCTGATTTCACAAATGCTTTTGCTAATTTCGACCTTTTGCTGCTACTTTTTCGTCTTGATCTCTATGAAATTGAAATTTCTGCAATCGCTAATTACGTCGGAACGGCCAACCATAATACTAAACGACCCTGACAACATCTGAAGAGTTGATACAGCACTGGTGTTGAACGTTGACCACTCCGTGCCCTCCTTTCCAAAGACAAGTGGTCATTTGATTTGACATGTCGTGGACTCTCATGCGTTGGGACGCCAACTCATCGAAAGACCCCGCGCTACTGTAGATGAGTCTCGAGTCGTGTTATGACTGTTGTCCCTACAACTCGGACGTCGTCTATCCCGGTCGGATTGAAAATTGAGAGGACTGCTAGAAGAGTAAGATGAGGCCGTTGAGTGTCCTTCTATTGAGGGCAAAACAGTCCGAATCACACACAGCAAGTGGGGAAGGTTACTACCAGCTGATAGCTCAGCTCAAATGGGTGGCCGTCTTATCTTGACTACCACCTCAAGCATCCGAAACGTCACCTTTATCTCAGGGATGATTCATGAAATTGCGTGCCCGTTTTGCTTCCTGTATGAAACAAAGGAAAGCAAAGCGTGTCATGAGTACATTGATCGACGACTTCTTCAACTTTGATGTCAAGCATTACAGACAAACCATATTTTTTATTTGATTTCAAGACCACGTATGGGTACTTCTATGTCTTTCCATTCATTCTTGCAATTGAATCATACGAGAGCCCGACGTATTGATCTCTTGAAGACCGTTGAGGATTGACATTCAGAAGAGTCCGATCGCTGATCAAAATTATCTTATCTAGGATTTGATCCGGACTTCAGATTCCGACGCTCTGCTCCCCGAGGCCGACCTGCTCTTTCAGCCGAACCTCTGTGTTCAAGCTCTCTGATTCGTCCGACCAGCCTTGCTTGGCGACCGCGTACGACTGGACTCTATTGTACACCGCGAAAACGCCAGAATGTCACGCACGATCCACCCTAGCAAGGCGCAATGGCTCCAGAGTACGACGGTCAAGCCTCCAGCCTTCTGTCGTGGCAAGACGTGCCGAGTCCGAACGCTGTGTCATAGGGTTGGTGCAAATACAGGGCAATTTCTTCGAAAAGAATCTTTGTTAGGAAGGCCTCACGAATGGGCATCTTGATACGACAGATTTATGGTGTGTACGGCATGCCCCGCACCAGCCCCAGCCCCAGCACAATCATCGCTCAAAGCCTCTGCCTCCGGATAATCCCATCGTCACCGAGTGATTTAGCCTGCCAAGGTACACAAGTCTTCGACTTGGTTAGCGAGCTGTCAACCGCATCGGGGCAACATCTCAACAGACCTCACGTTCGTTCAACATGCTGTCAGACCCTCTGAGGCAGCCTCGAGCGAGAGTGTAACGATACTACAACCTGGAATCCCCAGCCAGCATAAGATCTACTTGTGTATTGGCGACAATGGAAGATGTCCATCGATAATGGTATAAGCGTCTGGAGGATGTAGACATACCCTCCTGGAAAATGCACTCCAAAGGCCTAATACACTCTTGGTCTTGGCATGCCAGCCTCTGGGGTCGGGCGAACGGAACAGAAGTCTTGTTGCTGTTGTCAGCGCGAACTGTTTGACAGGCCGAGTTTCATTCATCGACGTGTCCCAGTATGTATTCCGTTCCACCATCGGAAGAGCCAACTCACATTATCCCTCACAGGCCTTTCGGCATGCTCATCCACCTGTTGCGTCGAGCAAAGCTCGCAATTAATGTCCACCCTCTATCCCGATTGTCATACCTTTCGTAAACTGTGTATGCAGCAGAATGCTCGTATAAAAGGTATGCTCTGGTTCCGGTAGTTCTCCATCCTCTCATCCCTAGTTCTCTTCTAGATTCTTTCTTGAACATCTATCTATAGAGATCTCACAATGCAACTTAGAGCATTACTTCCTCTGGTTCCCTCCTACCTCCTCTGGACTGCTCTCGTCCAGAGGGCGATTGCGGCTCCCACTGCTGGCCCTACTCACGACAAGAGCCAGTACAAGATCCTCGATCAGGAGACCGACGACTTCGTCAATAAGGTCCTCTCTGACTGGAAGTCTCCTGGTGGTGTCGGCATCGCCTTTGTGCGAAGGGACGAAACTGGGAAATGGGTCGACATTGAGACTAAGGGATACGGCGTTCAATCTGCTGATGGCAAGAAGATGACCGACAGGAGCACCTTCAACATTGGTTCCAACTCCAAGGTATTCGATGATGCATTTACCTCGTCGTTCTGCCTTCTGACCGTGACTCTCAGCTCTTCAATATTGTTGCCAACGGCATTCTCATTCACAATGAGACTGCAACTCCTCAGATCGATTGGACCACTAAGATCAAGGACATCATTCCTCAATTCAATTTGACGGATCCTGTTGCGACTTCCGAGTCCAACATCCTTGATCTCGCCACTCACCGCACTGGCTACCCTCTCCATGATTTCAGCTACAGGTACTCCGACACTGTTGAGGAAGTTGTAAGTCACCCTTAACCCGTTCCTCATTCATCTATGCTAACTACTTTGGCAGATTCACAAGATCCAATATCTTCGCCAGTCTGCTGAGTTCCGTGACCTCTGGCAGTACAACAACAACATGTACACCACCCTCTCGTACATCATCCCTCACATCACCGGTCAACCATTCGCACGTTATGTCAAGGACAACATCTTCGACAAGCTCAACATGACCCACTCGACCTACTCTTACCAACGCGCTAACTCACATGGCCAGCGATGTGACGGTATGGTTCGCCAAGGTATTGATGCCTATTCCAACGACGTCTTCGCTGGAAAGCCCAGGGCCGCCCAATACTGGACTGCCACGACTGGTGGTGAGGACGGAAGCGGTAAGCACTCATGAGCACAGTCAATTTGATCTTAGTCTGACAATTCCCTGCAGTTCTTGCTGGTGCGGGTGGTGTCATCACCAGCGCTGTCGATATGGCTCAGTGGCTCCGTACTCTCTTGAGTGACGGAAGGCACCCGGACACCAATGAGACGGTTATCCCTGAGGGTGTCTTGAGCAAGATTGCTACCGCTATCTCCGTCCAGGAAGGCGATCCGTAAGTATCACATTCTTGGTCCTCCCAGTCCTGTTCTGAGTCTTTCCAGTGAATGGCCAGAATACTCTTCCATCATCTACGGCGCTGCCCAACTTCAAATCACCTACCGTGGCCATCTCATCATCGAACACGGTGGCTTCATCCGTGGCTTCAACACTCAAATCTCCCGTCTACCCAACGACAACTTCGGTGTTTCCGTTCTCACCAACGACGGTGAATACGGCAAGACCATCGGTGAAATCATAAAAAACCACGTCATTGACAAGGTCCTCGAACTCGACCCCATTGACTGGAACAGCCGCTGGATTGAGAAGCGCTCCGTTCCTCCTCCACGTGCTACACCCCGCCCCGAAAATGCGACCCTCCCCAGCGCCAACTTCACTGACTTTGCTGGTGTCTGGAACAACGATGGTTACTACCCATTGGAACTTTGCCTTGTTCAGCCTGTCAACCCCAACCCCAGCCAATACTGCAAAGATCTCCAAGCCAACTTGACCACAGTCCTCCCTGGTGGTGTTCGCCCCGATATTCCTACCCTTTATGGCGCCGTCGACTCTGCCTGGTTCTCCCACATCCGCGTTGAGCATTTCAACGCCGACCTGTGGAACGTTTCTCTCCTCATCTCCACTGTAAGTCATACCCCTCTGGTCGAATAACTTTACCCTGATCATTGTCTTTTCACAGCCCACCAATGACCCCGCTGAGCCCTACTGGACCTACAACGACAAGTCCAAGAGCGACAACCTCATGATTGCTGAGACCGAAGTCGTCGATGGCAAGTTTGGCATGGGCATGGCTGGCTTCTGGGCTGGTCTCTGGGACGGTGCATCTGCTGGTGTACCCAAGCCCGTTGGTGACACTGTCCATGAGCGCGCTGAGGTCTACTGGGACAAGATCTCCAACGGCAGCGACGACACCACGACCTCTGACGATGCTCAAGCTGACGGCAGCGAAGACAACTGAAAGGGTTGGCAAGAGTAGAAGGCACTTCTTACCAAAACCTTCTAGAATTATTGTAACGGCTTGTGTAAATAGTATTCCAAGGACAATATTTATTTATTTATTCTCCTACGCAAATGTCACGATAAGGAGGCCTTCTTGACTGCAATTTAGAGGCATTTGCCTTAGTTAGCCACAATTGCAGCAACCATGACATCCAAAGCAGCAAGTTGACCCCATGAGGTGAATGACTGAGGAGGTCCATGCCAGGCGGATGAGTAGGTGTTTCCAGTGGCGGCGAGGTCGAGCAAGGCATTGTACTACCGTGCTTCATCAGCGTCAAGCAGTATGTAACACCACACGATATCTCACCTGAACGTCAACGTAGCTGTGGATGAGGATGCGGAAGTCATTGTTCGACGCGTTACGAACGAAAGCCTCAAGAAGACCACGAATGAAAACCGCTATTGAAATGTTAGTGGAAGCAGGCAAAAGTAGTAGCTTGGGACTTGCATTTGAAGCCAACACCATCGTTATTACTGCTCGGACTGGCACCTTCAGTGATGATACCATCTGAACCTTGCCAAGGAGGGCTCTTCATCGCAACAGCTGCAATGTTGACCATCCTGATGTCCGTGATCAGCTTTCAGTCGTAAAACGCGTGGAGGGTCACATACAAAGTTCTCCATTGGGCGTCGCCGGTAACGTCTGCCAAGACACTCAAACCTTCAATGAATTTGCCGCTGTTATATGTGAAGACCCAGCTAGCGGCGGAGCGAGAGCAATCGTGTGCGTTGACGGTGTCGAGAACGAGTTTGTTCGAGTTGAGGTTTAGGTTCTTGATCCAGTTAGCACTTGCGATAGCTGCGTTCTTGTATTTGGCATCTTTGGTGGCATCGGCAAGGAAGGCCGATAGGGTAACGTATAAGCTATCGGAAACTCATAAGATTGGTCTCAGAACCGATCGAATGGGTATAACATACCCAGTGGTGATCGAATTGACACCTTGGTCGTCCGTAGTGGGACGCTGAATTCATGGTTAGGACTCAGCTGCGCTCTCAGCAGTAGAATTTGGCCTTACCCAGAAGACGCCTCCAGCCATGGTCTGGCCACTGCAGGTGCCAGAAAGGGTGAACGACTTGACGGAGGTTTTCCCAGCACTGGCTTGAGCAGGGGTGATCACACTGGGCGAAACATAAGCGAGGAAATCGTGAAGAAGGGGCCGACGAGCTCACTAGTTTGTAACGTGATTCCATGTGGCAACAGCGTCGGCCAAGACCGTCGTGTCGCCATAGGCTCGGTAGGCGTAGTAGGCTGCTGTAGCCCACCACCTGCGAACATCAGTCAGACCTCAATTTCGAAACTTGGAAAGCAAACAAGCGTACATTGCGTCATCGTTGTACTACGGTGGAGACCGTCAGTACACAGGCTCCTTACAATCAGGCCAGAAAAGACTTACTCTGTGGGGAAGAGATCAATGTACATCCATTCAAAGAGAGAAGGATTGACGACTTACCCATACTCATCATAATTAGCACGGAGTTTGAACACGTTCTTGAGGTTGTTGAGCACTGTTGTCTTGTAGGTAGTGGTACCAGCAAAGTGGTCATGGTTTGCCATGGCAGACCAGGCATTTCCTGACTGCCAATACCCGATACCTTGACACGAAAAACGTTTAACATCATCGTGGCAATAGGGACCAAGATGAGCATGTAGTATTACCATTAAACTCTCCGGTTCCAGTATTCAACTGAGGAGTAAGGGCGTTAATAGCGTTTTGTGAGATGGTGATTCTCTCAGACAGGGCACGACTGTTGCTGAATTTCTGAATGTGGCATCGTCAATAAGGTGAAATTAGGTATGGGTGGCTCTCTTACCCTCCAGCTGAGAGGAACGCCCAAATCTTGGGCCGATGCCAGCCCAAGGGCGACTGAGAGTAGTAGAAATCCGGAGCGCACGAGCATCACGGCGAGAGGTTCAAGGTGGCCACTGGGTTCCTCATTCAGTCCTATTTATTCAAGAGGATTATCCGCAGGAAGTGCTTTGCTCTCATCTCCGCTCCCGTCTCCAATCACTGGTTACAGCAAGTGATCTGGAGCAACGGAAACGAAGTTGAGACGTATGACCACAAACGTCATATGGTTACAGACTTCCGTATCAAGTTTCGAGGTCTTCTGTACCCGTCCATCGTTGAAACGTGGGTTAGCTCGCTTAGGCAGATGCGGAAGCAACCTGTCCTCCACTGGCATGGAATGGCCATCTGACTGTCATGTCAGGTGGAAGTCGACGCTTGGAGGGGTGCAAGATGGCAGTTTTTATTGCTCCAAAATGATCCAGATGCTTGTATTGGACCATTGTAGAGCAAAAGCCCCAGTTGGCTTCGCGTTTCCACCGATGGCGTTGGTCATGGTGTCCACTGGCAGTGTTTGTGTGGCTGTACAGTTCTAACAGTTCTCGGACCGGAGACTCGGTTCCGGAACGGTCACGCTTGTGACAACCTTGGCTGCCTGTCCACACGGCCATGGCCACCTGAACTGCAACCATGATTTTGACCACGATGGCAGAAATTTCGAACAATCTCCCTCGTGGAGCTCTAGTTTCTTTTCTCGAAGCCATATGTGACATCTATAGTCTTTTTTTCATATCCTCATCATCTTCGCATCTGAACAACCTCGTTCTCGAGCGCTGATAGAAGCATCCGAATTGGAAGTTCAAACTTCGAACCAGCGACTGTGAAACATATATCTGCTCATACCGGCTTTATGGAGCGTCACTTTACCGTATATATTTCCGCCTAATCCTCCCCACTGAGTCCCCAGATGCTAAATTTGAATATCAGTCAAGCCAAACTGGAGTTGCATCATGGAGATTTCGGCTAACAAAACCACGCTGCTTTTCATCATCCTCTTCGATTGAATCCACACGATTTGAATACACTGCTGATGCCTCCCATGACCATTGGTAACCACAGGGTATCCACTGCTGCACTGGTGAAGAACCAGAAATACCGACGGCATCCTTGCAAGGTAGAGATCTGCATGCTTGTTTATGAGGCGAGTCTTCCATCTTCGGTCGTCGACAAACACGCTCATCTATGTTCATCAGAACGGAACACCTTTACAGCGCTCTTGACCTTGCCGGAGGCTGCAATCCTCCTTGTCATGATAGCCTCTGTCTCCGACCATCGGGCGGCCTAATAGCTGCCATGTATGTTGAGAATATCATAATCTAAGCGGCGCCCATCTGTCGTTATTGCAGTTCTTTGGTCGTATATAAACCCACGTAGCTCTGTCCAGATGCTTCAGCCTTCAGGTCTTCTCGAAAATGAAGTCACTCTCCCTCATCGCAACTGCCTGCCTTTTGGCCAAAGGCATCTTCGCTGCTAACAGTTTCGCTGGAGCGAACAATTATTATGCCTATAGTCTTCCCGATGCTGACCGTCATGCTCTATTGGATGCTATGCAAGCAGCTGGTATGAAGGTGACTACTTTGACTATCAGTACTATACGAGCAGTCACTCATGCATTTTTTAGGTTCTCCGAACCTGGGTCACCGGACACAGCGCAGGCCAGAAGAATAGTAACAACGCTGCCGTCAATGATCTCGAATGGAAGGGCATCAGGACGTACGACGATACCATCCTCAACCAGATTGATCAACTCATGGTTTGTACTTTTCCTTCCGTTTTGTCGTGCAAAGACTGACTTGACCACTTACCAGGTCGATGCCCACGCACGCGGTGAATAGACAGCAGTCCAATTTGTTGAGTTTATGCTCATTTCTTTTCTTGGGCTCAAGGTATCAAACTTCTCATCGGCATGCACGACAGTAAGTGTGAAAAACTCTCTCCTGCGGAACGAAACCGCTTAATGTCATTTCAGAAAACTCTCTTCAGGCAGGAGACATCTATGGTCAGAAGTACGGCTCTTACAACTTTTATACCGATAGTAGTAAGTTGATCTCGTACTGCTCAAGCACCTCGGACATTCATGTACTTCCCTAGATGCCATCGATGACTTCAACCAACGCATCACACACATCCTCAACATCCACAAGAACGCTCTCGTGGGTAACAAGCCATGGAGTGAGCTCGGTGGATATATCTTCGGCTATGAATCTCAGAATGAGTACGCTGTATTCTAGCTGAAGAACCCAACATCAAATGCTTACCATCGTTTCAGGCCGATGATCTTCGACCAGAACTTCTACAAGGTTCGTATTCTTAAACTCGACTCGCCTCGACTCGCCTCATACTCAGATATCGTCCTCTAGAGCAACCTCGCTTGGATCTGCAACACCTCCCAGCAAATCCGTAACAACGTCGGCGACCGAAACCAATTGATTTTCACTGGCGGAGGCTCCGGTTCTGCAAGCGTTCAATCCTACTTCTTCAGCAGCAATTGCCCCGCCGTCGACGTCGTTGCCATTCACGACTACAACGAGTAAGTATTTGCAGTGTCTTCATGTTCACTCCGCTGACCATGGGGCTTCTTCATCTCCTTTGCAGTGATTACGATAACTTCATGTCCAGCGCCGTTAGCCAGGCTCAGTCAGCTGGAAAGAAGCTCATCATTGAGGAGTGGGGTTCCCTCTATGGCAGCGGCAGGACTGCCAACCTTCAGTCAAACGTCCAGAAGGTCAACAACTACAAGGTTCCCTGGCTCTACTGGGAGCTTATTACCAACCCCGACCCTCACCAAGGAGAGGATTACGAGGCAAGCTTTCTGGTATTGCACACATGAGTGGGACTAATCAGAACTGTACAGATTCAAGTCAACGGTGCAGATTGGAGCACCATCTCAAGTGCCTCGAAGACGACTGCTGGCTTGTCTGGAGCGCCGTTCGATTTTAGTGGTGCTTTACAAGTTTATTAAACGTACTGGGCTTCTCCAGATGTATTCATACGCTTGTACTTTCGTATTGCCGAATTTGTTGAGTAATCCTTCGCATTTCCCGATTCAGCGGGAACAGGAATCAGTACTCCGAAGCTTCGTGCGAGTCGCGACTTGGCACGGTCATTCTAAAGCCAAGAAACACGGCGGAAAGTTAAAAATATCGAATTCAACGCCGAAAAGCTGTGTAGCGTGTCTACTCAACAGATAGGTACAGATATGGATCTGAGCAAGCCGTAGCGAGCCGTAGCACGCCGTCGATGCTATCAAATTTGCGGTCACTGTAGGCCTTCCTTTATGAGGCGACCATACCATGCGGATACCCATCTCTTGTTTTTCCCCCGCTTCATCACTGTCCTCTCCATCGCCAGGAGGTCCGACGAGGGCGACAGACGATGTTTTTACCCTCAAGTCTCCCGATTTTGGCGTGGATTGCTTCCTCAGCCTGCTTCGCGTCAGCTCAGAAGGCGGGTTCATTCGCAGATGGAGGAAACACGCAGGTCAGCGCGATGATGGTGAGCAATTTGCAGTTATTGCACCCGAGAATCAAACTAAGGCGTCCTCTAGATGTTTTTAGGCAACGAGGAGAAAGTGTACATCTTGGATAAAGCGGAAGGCAATGAGGCACAGGTCAATGGACATTCGGCGTGGGGCTCAGTATGGTACGAGGCACTATATTTCTGGCTTGCCGCCTTTTGTTCACCCTTACTTTCAGGGATATCGCTAGCCACGAGTCCGTTGTCATGAACGTTGCAAGCAATGTTTTCTGTGCATCGGGGATGCACTTACCGAACGGTTCATATTTGGCGTTTGGTGGTAACGGCGCTATAACGAAGGGAGGTGACGCCGTCCCCGATGGTGGCACCTGGGATCCAGGATACCAGGATTTCGACGGCGGAAGATCTATTCGCGTTCTGAACCCATGTACCAACGCGGACAACTTCCAGGATACAAACTGTCAATGGTTTGATGACTCAACTGTGCTTGCCATGCAAAAGAGGCGATGGTATTCAACCGCGGAGCCACTTGCAGACGGAAGTGTGGTTCTGATCGGTGGCTTCGTAAACGGAGGGTACATTAATCGAAACTATCCAGATGGTTTTGACCCTGTTTACGGCTCCGGGAATCCTCAATATCCTTCCTCAGAGAATACTTTCGAGTTCTTCCCCTCCAGGAATACGCCTCCTGAAATGCTCCCATTCTTGATCAAAACGGCCGGATTGAATGCCTACCCACATGCGTTCCTTCTCAACTCGGGCAAGATGCTTCTGCAAGCCAACTTCTCGACAGGTGAGTAATCTCCACAAGTCTTGCATTTCCGTCACTAACGAGCATTCCAGCCATCTGGGACTATAACGGAAACACGTTGACAGATCTTCCGGATATGCCTGGCAAGGTCATCCGTGTCTACCCCGCCTCTGGCGCTGTCGCAATGCTGCCTCTTACACCAGCGAATAATTACAACCCAACCATCTTGTTCTGTGGTGGTTCCGATATGCCTGATCCCGACTGGGGCAACTACAAGTGGCCACATGCCAACACCTGGCTCTATCCCGCCTCTCAGGATTGCCAGCGCCTCACTCCCGAGCCTCTTGACGGATCCGCTCCACAATACGTGAAAGACGATGATATGTTGGAGGGAAGAACGATGGGTCAATTCATCATTCTTCCAGATGGTACTCTGTTTGTGGTCAATGGTGGCTTAAACGGAACAGCAGGATATTCTAAACAGACCGACCTGACACTGACCTGGGGCGACATGCCCTACGGTATGTCTCTTGCTTCGGGCCCTGTGGGTAAACCTGCCATATACAACCCCAACGCACCCGCTGGTTCTCGTTGGTCCAATGCTGGATTCGACACTTCCCCCATCGCCCGCCTCTACCATTCCTCCGCTATCCTCCTCCCAGATGCATCCGTCCTCATTGCTGGCTCCAATCCCAATGTTGACGTTAACACGTCCACGATCTTCCCAACGGAATACCGTGCTGAGATCTTCTACCCAGCGTACTTCTCTGCACCCACGCGACCTGTACCACAGGGTGTCCCAAAGACTATCTCATACGGCGGCAACTCATTTGACATTACTGTTCCCGCCTCGTCGTATTCAGGTTCTGGGAACGAGGCAGCTGGAAACACCACGGTCGTGCTTCTCCGAGGTGGATTCACCACTCACGCCATGAACATGGGCCAGCGCTACGTCCAGCTCAATAACACCTTCACCGTCAACTCGGATGGATCCTACGTGCTACACGTCGCTCAAGCACCCAACCCCAATATCCTCCAGCCCGGACCTGCACTCTTCTTCGTTGTCATCCATGGCATTCCATCCAATGGGACAATGGTACAAGTCGGATCTGGAAATATCGAGGTTCAGCCAACCCAACCACCCAGTGTCCTACCCGCGAATGTTCTTGCTGATGAGGCTAAGGGAGCAGGTAGTGGATCAAGCAACGATAACAGCAACGACCATAACGGTCAATCCTCCTCTTCAACACTATCTACTGGCGCCCTCGTTGGCATCATTGTTGGAGGAGTTGCTGCTGTTGCTCTCTTGGGTGCAGCCATTGTGGTGTATCTCCGCAAGAAGAAGTCAGCCGCTGCATCTTACGAAATGGGAAACAACAACGCTGCTCGTACTGGGATGGCGACAGCAGCTGGTCTAGGACAGGGCCGGCCTATGTCAGATTCGAGTGCATTCATTCCTCTGCAACACGGTAACGACAGCCATGCATGGAGCCCCAATTTCACTCCCTACAAGGATGACGCCGGATCTCAGTCTGTAAACTCGTACGACATGTACAACCAACCTACCTACGGGCAGAACTTGACCCCGACACGAACCCCTAGATGATGATGGACTTTCTTAGATGTACCTACTTCCCTCTGGAGCTACTAACGCGATATTCGGACACTCTTTTACTAATATCACTCATTTATGGACTTTCGCTCGTTTAATCTGTACGGACTTGGACAATTAGTACTAATGTATGTCGCTGTGATTTACTCGAAACTGGATTATCCACCATTATTGATTTAGGTTTGAGTACATCGCTCAATGGGTATCATATGCCGCCTCACTAGTACAATGGAAATCCTGATGTCAGTCTCGTATTGGCTGATCCACATCTATCTTGAACGCTTTTCTCTCTCCCTCGGTCCAATTGAAGACGGGCAGCGGGTGTGCCTCAGTGTTGAACACCCACTTGTCCAGTGGGTAAGGCTCTGTGTCGTCAAACAAGAGATAGAGGTACTTCAAGGTTTCGGCGAGGAAGTAACTGTACGAGAAGCAGTCAGAAATGACGACATGCGAAGAAGAAACTCAGTACACGTCACCTTGGCATGTCATTTATGTGCTGGATTGCCGGCCCATCGACGTAAGAAACTGAGCTGTAGCCAAACTCTGTCCTGGCGAACTTTTCGATGGAAGAGAATATCTCGTATCCCCGCTCTCTCCACTTCTCATCACCAGTCGTCTTCCACAACATGAACAAACTCTCGACAGTCTACAGGATATTCAGTCAATCAGTCGGGTATTCCAGTGTGTTCGTGCTGAGCAGGAACATACCTCAGGGCGAAGATGATAGTCTGGGTTATTACCCACGTAATCTCTATCGTCAGTGGTGTTCTTCTTCCCATTTTCTGCCAAGCCAGGAGGCAGTTTTCCTGGTCGACCCTCCTCTTCCCACTTCGCTAAGGCATCGACCCATTTCTCGCCAGCGTTCATCTGCATTCCGTCCGGACCAAGCCCAGTTTTCTGATCGATATAACTGAGGTAACAAGTGTACGCCAATCCTTCTGCTGCCCATTGGTGCTGTTCTTTTGTCTTGAGTGGGAGGTTGGGAAGAAGGTGCACTCCGAGAGTCAGTGTACCTGCAAGGAAGCACGACAGATGTTCAAGGCCATGGGAAGGGCGCCCATCCATGGTGTCGGTCACGTAAAGTAGGTGCCGAGTCGGTGTCAGATAGAATAAGTTATCGATAACGCCATCCATGGATTTGAGGTCTGGCAGCGTCATCAGATGAGTAGGATGCTTCTCAAGTTGTGAAGCTACATACATTGGTCTCGGGCCTTGAGGTCTCCGGTCTGGATCCATTGCTTGAGGAAGTATTCGTAGCCGCTGTCGCCAGAAGCACCGACCGAATACTCGTCGCCGATGGGATGTCCTGAGGGTCCCCATTTCAGAGCAAACAAGCCATTGGGTGGATTAGATGCGTAGAGCTTCTCCATGACATGTTCGACCTAGACCGTCGTGAGTACTAGCGGTTCCCATAGAGAGGGACTCCACGAACAGCTGTGTAGTATTCTCTTCTCCCAGTAAGTTTGGCAAGGTACTTGTACTCGAGCTGGCATGTAGCAGCTTCAGCGAATAAGATCATATCGCCGAGCCATCCCATTCCTATTTTGCCACTAGAAAAGATCGTCAGGTTATATATTCTACCCAGACAAGATTCGACTCTACCTCTCGGTGTTAACACTGTATCCTGGAAAGCCAGCGGTATTCGCATCGAACGCAGGTAGAAGTAATCTTCCTAAATCGTCCGCCCGAGTGAGGAGAATTGGTTCCTTTGACAGAGCGTATGCAGAGAGCAAGCCTCCTAGATACCGAATGACGGTCTCAAAGAAAGGTGCGTATTCGTACTATTGATAGCAGTCAGGATGGAGTCGAGAGATCAGAATCGATATTACTGACTGCTTGTTGTGTAAAATTCTGAGCAGCGACAGCGCTGACTGCCTCCTCGAATTCGTCTTTCAGGCCCATAGTCCACATGGTGTCCATCGAATCCACCATGGTGACAGCCCAGCCATTGAATCTGTATCAGACGTTTTGGTCAAAATAACAGGAAATGTCCCATGATTCTGAGATGCTTACTTGTCCGAAAAGTCACCACTGACTGATAGTAGCTCATCATGAGGATAGGCACGAGCCATGTAACCTCGGTACGCATGGAGATATGCCTGGCGAACCTCTTCCCGTCTCTGTTCCCAGATTGACATTTCCTTTTCAGGGGCACCTGGAGGCGGCACAATCACTTCATCTGGGGTTCCGAAGCCTGGGAAGAAGTGCTTATAGCTATCAAGTCGAAGAGGATGCTTCGGTGGCAGGTGCATTGGACCGTATAGTGCGAAAACGGCGATTCCACAGAACCAGACCAAGATAATCCATTTCGCGGCAGTCCTGCTAGACAAGCAAGCCCTCCACCATCCTAACCTGTGAAATTGAGGTCGTCCAGGATTGCTCCCAGCATGCGTCGGAAGAATCTGGATCCGAGCGGTCATGACCTTGAAATTGGCGCTGGATGTAGAATCTTGAGACGTTCCGACAATATACTGGCCGTATGGACTCGCTGAAGGCCTTCACCGTCCAAATCGCCCCCTAGTGTGATGGTCAAGAGAAAGAAAGTAAGGATGTAAGTCGAGCCGACATGCTGCCATTGGGAGCCCTTATGCTTGACGGTTCGGCACAGGGACCGGAAGTTTTGGATCAAACGGGGGTAAGACGATCATTGATCAAAAGCTTGGCATGCCGAACTCAAGCCGTGACTCTGATTGAGCCTGCAACTTTCAGTCAGAGGATCAACGAAAAGTAAACCTCGGTGAAGCTAAGGAATTAACAAATTGAATTGAGGGCTTAGGGTGGTTCTGGGCTAACGCCACGTTGGCTTTTCCACAGGGATACACAGGCGACGCAAGACAGGCATTTGTTTGCGGAATTGACAAGGGACTTCCACTTGATCCCAGAAACCCGGAGAGTCCCAAAAACCTGAAAGTGTTCTTTGATCCTCCTCCAGACATTCCACAAGCATCTACGCTGTACGTAGCCCGACCACTTATCAAGGGCGGGGAACTACATGATGAATAACAACTGTGACGCTACCATGTTGATTGATTAAAACGCCGACTTTAAATTTCGAGCCAAATTGGACGGGAGGCGTCAGGAGACGTCCCGGCGCTTCTTTTCCCTCTTGCTATCGCCACCACCATCGATAGGACATCTACTCGAAGGCACCAACCACTTTCTCACCAATATGTATCCAGAACTACCCGAAGACGTGATCCTTGAAATCGGCTCACACCTGTTACTCCCGAGTTGTTCAAGCTCTACCAACCACCTTCCGTCATTGACATTTGCGAACAAATTTAATCCGTCACGGCCAACGCGTACTGAGCGTCAGCCTAAAAACAGGCTCATCTTCAGAGGAAAACACATTGGTCCCATGCGTCTCCTCTCCAAGCAGATGAACACCATCATGACTCCGTTGTTCTATGAAGAAGTAGTCATCTTTCTTCGAAGTTCCCTGATCGCCGAACAGCTAGAACGTTTATTCATAGCTGGCGGAAGATATATTCGATCCATTATTGTGGATGGGAGATTCTATTCCGTTAGACTTACGTGGGGACGGGGTATGACAAACTACATCACGTTCCCGTCGGGGCACCGGCAATCTCATCCTCAGGCTAGTGTGCTTGAAGCCATCCAGAATGGTCTGGAGCAATGTCATAATCTTGGACGGCTAGAAGTGCTTGGAGAACATCACATGTTTCCTTCTCGAAGGTGGATAGAGAAGCTGAGGGTGACAGGCCGCCAATTGAGGTCCCTTGTGTACGATGATTTGGGAACAGACCTTGGATTGTCCTACGCTCTTGTCGCTTTAGGCCCCCACCTTGAGTCCTTGACCATGGCCGGCATGCGGCCTCACCATCTAACATCCATAGCGTCACATCCATTCTTCCACCTGCCGAGTGCTTTCTCAAAGCTACGTCAACTGAAACTCGATGGTCATTTGAATCGCAGACGTATGAAGTCGTTGTTCTCTCGACTCATGCCGGTGGCGAAAAATAGTGGATCGGAGCTGCCTTTGGGCAGACAGTCTACACGGAACTATTTACGAGAGCTTGTTGTTCTAGGGGAATTCTACGAGGCCAACGTGAATGGGAGCATGGTACCGAGCACACCAGCTTCAATTATCCAGGAGGATCTGGCGACCACGATTGGTCTTCACTTAACCGCCCTCCATTTCCTACCCGTCAATCTGCTTGATTATGCTGGGGACCCAGTCGATGATCATGTTATTGCATCAATGCATAGCATCGCTTTGATAGCGGCGAAGGCATGTCCCAATCTGGTTCAGCTCTCGATCCCCTGCCGTCAGTTCTGTCACAAGCTGGACTGCATCCCCCGCCGCCTTGAACATCTTGTGATAGTGATCGTCGCTACTGAGCAATCGGCTCCTGTGATTATAGACCGTTATCCAGAAGATCACGGGGCGCGGCTGCAAACATTGACTACCTATGGCTTCGGGACTCTTAGGATCGAGGCTGAGACTGTCACAGTTAATACAGAACAGGTCTCTTATCCATACCTACATCATAGTGGCACACTGCGTGCATTTTCGTTCAGCGAGGGTACAAAAATCACCTACAGACGTGAGTAGGCGTAACCTCTTGTGTTCTTTCTCCGTACACGTTTCTTCCGTTATTCCTTGATTCGTATATCTTTCATGTAGATAGTAATACGCTGTCGACATTGTCATGAGCTAAAAACACCTGCTGCGTCCAATTTGTTGTAGGTACACGTTGAAATAGTATTAGCAGGAGATGAGAGAGCGAGAGGGGCGTGATAGACGGTACGCGTGTGGAATAGCGGGATTGATCGTCGCAGACAAGTAGCTACTCTGAGATAGCAACCGGACAAAACTCCATGCGCATTGGGTCAGAATCAATCTGGCTTGCATCATCGAGAGACTAGCCAAAGAGCATAAAACGGGCAAGTACGATTGCTAGGGAATTGAATCAGTGAAAGCGTTTCTGCGTCAAGAAGCTCGCTTACCTCCGAATGCAAGTCCAAGGACTTGGACTAAAATCCACCTTCCGTTGACCAGGCGTAGCTTCGAGGATATCTCAGAGTTCCTACCGACATGTTCCGAATTCTCTTTGATTTTCGATTCCTCGTCGACCATCACAGTAAATAGATCAACATTCAGAGCAAAGGTACGAAGGGCTTCGTCCAGGACTTTCGCTAGCATAGCCTGTTAGATATCGTCGTCGGAATGCTAGACATTTCATTACGAACCTTTCGTATCTTGACCGAGAGCACCGGCAGCGTCCATACCCTCTTTGAACCACTCTTTGATCCGTTTGATTTCTCCCAGGTTTGCGACCTCGTTTGTTTTCAATTCCTTGAAGACATAGAATTCTTTGCCTCTATGAGAGTTCTCGTCTAAACCGTAAGCCTTTGTAATGCTCCGTGCGACGATCTGGCCACCGCTCAAGTCTCCAAGATAGCGCACGTAGGCATGTGCAAGGAGAAGACAGGGATCGCCAGATTCGGAGATGGTCCGAAGTCGATCAAGGTAGGCAGTCAGGGGCTTGGGCATCTCTGCTAGAACTTCCTTGTAGAAGGGATGTGACTTCCACGAGGCAGGCGGCGTTTGAAGATAGTACGAAATATCTGAGGTCAAAGCCGGGCAACGTGCAAACAGGGTTGGGTTGTACGTCGGAGCTAACGCTGGGTGGGCGGCATGTCGTTCGAGGGCTTGTTCGAGTGAGCTATATGAGGAAGTTAGCCTGGTATTGCGGATAGGAGGTATAGTTGGACACTTACCTATAGACATGCCACAGCATCAAGAGATACTTGGCGTATGTGTCCCGACTTAGTTGACCGTCGAAGAGCATGCGCTGGCCAGGGCTCGATTGCGCGTCATGGTGAGCCATCTTCGTTCCATCCCTTATGAGAGTGGATAAAGGCTGTTCCCAATCCACTGCTGCCATGATTGAGGGAGTAACCTGCGCTACTTGAGCACAAGTGGATCCCAATGAGGGCTGTCCGAAGGGGCCATAAAGCCTGCACGATACTTATACTGTGGCCTGGACACGAGGATTCGATGGATGCTCCGGATTCAATTCTCTTTATCTTTGAGGCATGAAGTCGTTGATTACGGGATGGTCCGTTCATTTGTACTCCTGTGGCGATAGTCAACCGAGCACGTCCAACTGAGGCGAACACCAGTAGTAACCAGTCAACGCCGCGGCCAAGAGATAAAGCTCCAAAGACGCAACTAGTGGGACCTTCTGAGGGCATGTGAGGGGCTTCGCCATAAGCCCAGTGAGATATAAGCATCCTCCTGAGGAGTACTGCATTAACGGATAAGAACTTGGAATGAAGTTCAAGTCAAAGTGAATAGTCACACGTAGTCATTAGTCATTATAACCACTATGACGCGGCTTGCGCCACCGGGCGGCGACGGCCCTGTCAATGCAATTTGAATGTCAATGAAACTTCAGGCTTCTGGCTACAAGTTCCGACGGCGTTGACATTGACATGGGACTGCAATAGAAGTCACGGGGACCTTTCGCTAGGAGTTTACAGTTATCATTATCCTCTCCCATAGCCCCCGAAGTGTTATCGGCGCATCCGTCAGTGCATGCAGAATAAATAGATAAATATTGTCCTTTAGATACTAAGACAAGAGCATTACATTAATCCTAGGCAAGATCCTAGAAACTTGATTTTGGTAAGAAAAAATCTATTTCGAGTGCATCCAATCCTTTTCATTTCCCTAGTTGTCCTCGCTATCATCTGCGTCAGCATCGTCAGAAGTGGTGGTGGTGTCGTCACTTCCGTTGGAAATCTTGTCCCAGTAGACCTCAGCGCGCTCGTGGACAGTGTCACCAACAGGCTTGGGAACACCAGCAGATGCACCGTCCCAGAGACCAGCCCAGAAGCCAGCCATGCCCATGCCGAACTTGCCATCGACGACTTCGGTCTCAGCGATCATCAGATTGTCGCTCTTGGACTTGTCGTTGTAGGTCCAGTATGGCTCAGCTGGGTCGTTGGTGGGCTGTAAAATGAGTTTATCAGCGCGAGCTCATTCAGCCGGAGGAGTATGACTTACAGTGGAGATGAGGAGAGAAACGTTCCAGAGATCGGCATTGAAGTGCTCAACACGGATGTGGGAGAACCATGCAGAGTCGACGGCACCATAGAGGGTAGGAATATCGGGACGAACGCCACCAGGGAGGACTGTGGTCAAGTTAGCTTGGAGATCCTTGCAGTATTGGCTGGGGTTGGGGTTGACAGGCTGGACAAGGCAAAGCTCCAATGGGTAGTAACCATCGTTATTCCAGACACCGGCAAAGTCAGTGAAGTTGGCGCTGGGGAGGGTTGCATTTTCGGGGCGGGGTGTAGCACGTGGAGGAGGAACGGAGCGTTTCTCAATCCAGCGGCTGTTCCAGTCAATGGGGTCGAGTTCGAGGACCTTGTCAATGACGTGGTTTTTGATGATTTCACCGATGGTCTTGCCGTATTCGCCGTCGTTGGTCAGAACGGAGACACCGAAGTTGTCGTTGGGCAGACGGGAGATTTGAGTGTTGAAGCCACGGATGAAGCCACCGTGTTCGATGATGAGATGGCCACGGTAGGTGATTTGGAGTTGGGCAGCACCGTAGATGATGGAGGAATATTCGGGCCATTCACTGGATCGAACAACTTAGAACCAGATTAGAAGGATGAGGAACGTGATACTTACGGATTGCCTTCCTGGATGGAAATGGCGGTAGCGATCTTGCTCAAAACACCTTCAGGGATAACCGTCTCGTTGGTGTCAGGGTGCCTTCCGTCACTCAAGAGAGTACGGAGCCACTGGGCCATATCGACTGCACTGGTGATGACACCACCAGCACCAGATAGAACTGCAGGAAATGGTCAGCTTCAACTCCTATTTATGGTGGTTGTGAGTACTTACCGCTTCCATCCTCGCCACCAGTTGTGGCAGTCCAGTACTGAGCAGCTCTGGGCTTTCCAGCGAACACATCGTTGGAATAGGCGTCAATACCCTGGCGAACCATACCGTCACATCGCTGACCGTGCGAGTTAGCGAGTTGGTAAGAGTAGGTCGAGTGCGTCATGTTGAGCTTGTCGAAGATGTTCTCCTTGACATAGCGAGCAAAAGGTTGACCCGTAATGTGAGGGATGATGTACGAGAGGGTGGTGTACATGTTGTTATTGTACTGCCAGAGGTCGCGGAACTCAGCGGACTGGCGGAGGTACTGGATCTTGTGAATCTGACAAAGGAGTCAGGGTGAGAAGACGAGAAACAGCAGTGTGACTTACAACTTCCTCGACGGTGTCGGAGTACCTGTAGCTGAAATCATGGAGAGGATATCCAGTGCGATGAGTGGCCAGGTCGAGGATGTTGGACTCGGAAGTCGCAACAGGGTCCGTCAAATTGAATTGAGGAATGATGTCCTTGATCTTTGTAGTCCAGTCGATCTGGGGAGTCGCAGTCTCGTTGTGAATGAGAATTCCGTTGGCCACAATATTGAAGAGCTGGAAGTCTCGGTCAGAAGACAGAAGGAAAGGGCAAATAGAAGATTACATACCTTAGAATTGGAACCAATGTTGAAGGTGCTCCTGTCGGTCATCTTCTTGCCATCAGCAGACTGAACGCCGTATCCCTTAGTCTCAATGTCGACCCATTTCCCGGTTTCGTCCCTTCGCACAAAGGCAATGCCGACACCGCCAGGTGACTTCCAGTCGGAGAGGACCTTATTGACAAAGTCGTCGGTCTCCTGATCGAGAATCTTGTACTGGCTCTTGTCGTGAGCCTGAGTAGGGCCAGCAGTGGGAGCTGCGATCGCCGTCTGGACGAGAGCAGTCCAGAGGAGGTAGGAGGGAACCAGAGGAAGTAATGCTCTAAGTTGCATTGTGAGATCTCCGTAGATAGATAGATGGAAGAGAATCTAGAAGAGAACTAGGGATGAGAAGATGGAGTACTAACGGAAACAGAACACACTTTTATACGAGCATTCTGCTGCATTGCGCAACGTCACGAAAGGTATGACAATCGGGATAGAGGGTGGACGTTAATTGCGAGCTTTCCTCGACTCAACAGGTGGATGAGCATGCCGAAAGGCCTGTGAGGGAGAATGTTAGTTGGTTCTTCCGATGGTGGAGCGGAATACATACTGGGACACGTCGATGAATGAAACTCGGCCTGTCAACCAGTTCGCGCTGACAACAGAACCAAGACTTCCGTTCCGTTTCCCCGACCCCAGAGGCTTCGATGCCAAGACCAAGGGCGTATTTGGCTCTTGTAGTCCAATCCCAGTATAGAGTATAGCTGCATCCTCTATACGTTGATCGTATTATTGGCGATCTTTTCATCGCCCCTAAAATCTTAGCCCTCGCGTTTTTTGAAGAGCTCTAGGTTATACCATCGTTGCAGTCTCGCTGGAGGCTGCCTCAGAAGATCTGACAGCATGTTGGATGAGCGTGAAGTCTGTTGAGATGTTGCCCCGATGCGGCTGACAGCTTGTTAACCGAGTCGAGGACTTGTGTACCTTGGCAGGCTAAATCACTCGGTGACGATGGGATTATCCGTTGGCAGACACTTTGAGTGATGACTGCGCTGGGGCTAGGAGCGGGGCATGCCGTACACGCCGTGAGTCTGTTGTGTCAAGGGCTGAAGATGGCCATTGTCAAGCCTTCTCCACCAAACGATCCTCCTCCCTAGATGCTGCCCTGCATGAGGACCAGCCATATTAGAAGGCAGTAAATTGGGCGTCGCAGAATGGTCACAGTTCAGTGCCAATCATCATCCCACGTCGGACTCGGCGCGTCTTGTCACGACAGAAGGCTGAACGCTTGACCGTCATACTCTGGAGCCATTGCGCCTTCCAAGAGTGGATCGTTCGTGACATTCTGGCGTTTTCGCGGTGTACAATAGAGTCCAGCCGCATGCGGTCACCGAGCAAGACCAGTTGGACGAATCAGAATGCTTGAACACAGAGGTTCGGCTGAAAAGTAGGTCGGCCTCGGGGAGCAGAGCGTCGGAATTGGAAATCCGGATCAAATCCTAGATAAGATAATTTTGATCAGCGATCGGACTCTTGCCATTGCTCTCCTAAAATCGCGGACGGAGGTGTTGTAGAGTGAACGACTGAAAAGCTAGTGTCGAATACCTGGTGAGCTGACATTAATCTTCACATTGAGCCCGTATGAAGAGGTTAACTCATAAATACAGTATAGATCCTCCGGATGTCGTCGGTGTTGTTCAGCATCAAGTTCAGTTCCACCCAGCTTGAACCAGCCAGCACTTCCAATGGCTTAGCGACTACAAGTTCAATTTCATGGATATAGAAAAAAATTGTAAGAGGAAAGGTAGGAATAGCATTCGGGAGATTGGCATGTAATCAAGAAATAATATCAAACGGGCAGAAAATTTATGGAAGAGTCGAAAGTGTACAAGCTCGCGTAGGGAATGTATCATGATATTACCGCTATGCGATTATTTCCCCGCAGCCTTCTTGAGACGTGCACAGGTCAAGTCCTGGTCGGCCTGCTTTGGACATGTGAGAGCGTTGCCTGCCCTTGCACCGTTGGGTACTAATTCGCCACCAACTCCGAGCTAATAGAGATTCTTAGATAATTCGATAGGGAAACTATTGAATCACTCACATAATAATCACAGGCGGTATTTGCATACTCAAGGACACCTGACGCATTCCGCTTGTAGTATCTATCAACGTATGTGAGTCGGGGGCTTGGGAGCGCGAGATATCTGAATGAATGAAAACTTACGTGCATGTACCAGATTTTGCACCTATATCTTCCTCTTCGACGGCATCCGTCCCTGCAATTTTCGGACATGCCCAACAGAAGGATCCAATCGTTCTGTATTTGCAATAGTCTTCCTTCGGACTGCATCGGTTCCAAGTATTGAAGCTCCTATAGGCATCTTGCTGTGCTTCCTTGACGCACTGAGTCGAACCACCCGGGCAATTGGCACCAGGGACGGCTACAGGTTTGGGAACACATCCAGGACGAAGAGGCGCTTTCGGAGTGGGTGCTCCTCCGTATGTTGGTGATGTAAGACCAACCCCGGTTTGGGCCTGATAAGGGCATGTTAGCACCCGGCTAGCAGCTCGGAAAGCGTTGGGAGTGCTCACATCGTAGTAGTAGTGCGGACCCCATCTACCATCCGGTAACTTACCACTGAAATGTTGAATAAGTAAGGCGTTTTCGATTTCAAAAAGCACAGATGTGGCACTTACAAGCATGCCAAGATGTTTGCGTTGACAGTAACATCCACATACGACGTGCCAGCCAAATCGGGGCAGGCGAAGCATTGGTCGGTCTCCAGCTTGCACCCGTTACCGCAGCAGATCTGTTGAGGGCCAGAATAAGGGCGCGATGGTGTACAGTTCGGTTTGGGGATGGCGTTGTTGGGACAATTTGCATCCTTAACGCGTAATTCTCCTTTTTGCTGCAGAAGTATCAGCATCTGACATAAATCGTTGCCGAACAATATATGCTCACATTGTACTGACAAAATATCGTACTCGGCTTGTATGGTTTTCCATTCTCGTCCTGGCCTTCGTTCCTGCTATATCTATAGGCGCATGAGTGTATGATGTATCAGGAGGTGTGAATCGCTTACTTGCAGTAGAAGTTATCCCAACTAGTGGTCGCTTCATCCTCCCAATCAGGCAATGCGGCAAAACTCGAGGTGAAACCATTGTTCCCTTTGGAGGGACATATCCAACATTTCTCGGGCTCTCGGATGGTCTCCCCAGGCCTCTCGTTAAGATATGGGGAGCATTCGGCCCTGGCCAGTGGGAGGATGTATGTGAAGGCAAGTAGTAAAGATAACTTCATACGTGGGTCGAACATGGCGATGCGGGGGAGGAGCTGGGTTGTTCGATTCTGGACGAAAGACCTGGTTCTTATACGTTTGCCGGATTATGAGACTGGCCCGACCAAGCCCTCCTTTTGGCGAGGTGAATGTTGCTGAACCGAACTGCAATGCACCAGACAGAGGGAATGTATTCCGATGCGTCTCGATCTTAGAATTTTCTTGGTGAACTGGATCATCTGATATCACTTAGCGCACGATAAAAACACTAAACCACTTTTGCGTGTCCGATGGAAAGAAAAATGTTGTTTAGTCTAGGACTAATCAGAGTGTCGACTGACGTTTAGGATTCAGGAATGGAATATGGGTTCCAGGCCTGCAAGATTTCGGCTTATTGTCATGGAGTGTCACTGAACGCGTGCGCGAATGGGTGATTCCACGTACCTCTGTACGGTGAACGCAGGGTGCTCCAAACCCCTGATTCAGGACGTTTGATATTCGAGACCAATCCATCTGGGGGTCCGGATAGCAAAATGTATCAAGCTCCCGCCGCGCTGTCATTGAGTGTGCAGCGGGAGGCTAGAAGTCCGATTTAAGTCAGGGTGAGAGCTATATGTTGTATGTTCCGTTGAGGACTTTGGATCTAGTGAATAAAGCAAAGGGTATGGTTGAATTGCGGATGTCACTGGCTTCAAAGTTTTAGCTCGTTCATGTCAATCACGTTGGAAATAATCACTGTGACGGTACACTCAGGGAGTGTTGGTTCCGAGTCATTTCACCGGGAAAAATGATAATATTGATCCGGAGAGCGTCATAGAACAGAGATAAACACATCTTCCAGCTTCTTGGCCCTATGAACAGGAGCGAGACTTCGATGTTTGACGTTAGTAGCCTCGAGTGAATGGCAGATGAAAGCCTTGAGCCTGAGGCCACCACTCTGACCCGCTGTTTGTTCGTCCCGAAGCTGCCAAACAAACCTCATGGCCGTACCATGACCAGCACCAGTCCACCAAGAATACTAATGTATCCACGACTCCCTTTTCCCGTCAGCGGAGAACACGGGAGTGAAGACATAGCGGAGAACCGGTAAGCAAGTAAAACGTTCATGTCGAAATTGTCACAATTTTCAATCTGACCATCATGTCCATCGGCATGCCTGGCCTGAAAGAGATGGAGTCAAGGCTTTAAATTTGCCATTGTGGTAATTAGATTGACACTGGCGGGTTCATGAATATTCTGTAAGATAAAGATGAGTCCCAAGTGGTTGGAGTGATACACAGAAAGGACGCACAATCTTTCTGCGTCCAATCAGAGCTTAGCTGGTAGCCGTCCAGCCCCGCTGAGCCTGACAGTCTCGCCATTGACATAAGGGCATTCAATGACCCATCTTACTGTCCTGGCAAATTCCTCTCCCTTTCCGAACCGACGAGGATATACGATGCCGTCGCCCGCTAGACTCTTCTTGGTCTTCTCAGGCATAGCAGCTGTCATGTTCGAAGCGAAGACGCCAGGGGCAATGGTGACAACTCGAATGGCATGTCGAGAGAGATCTCGAGCCATAGGGAGTGCCATGGAGCGGAGTGCACCTTTTGATGCCGCATAAGCAGTCTGACCTGGTTGTCCTTCGAACTAGTAGAGGAAGAAAATAGATGTTGAGTGACATCACGTTGAATAAAGATACGGAGAACTTACTGCGGCTGCACTTGCTACAAGCACAATAACTCCTCTCTCTCCGTCTTCAGTTTCTTCTGGCTTATTCTTGACCATTTCCTTAAGCGCGAGTCTCGTGAGGTTGAAAGACCCGGTAAGGTTGACATCCAGCGTGAATTGCCACAGGTCGAGACTGTGGGGTTCATTATGGGCGTCGATCATTTTGGCTGCTGTACCAACTCCAGCGCAGTTGATTACGCCACCGAGAGGAGCACCAGTAGACGAAGCCCATGCAACAGTTCCATCCACGGCTGCCTGAATTTGCTTCAGTTCTGTTATGTCTGTTTCAAAGAACTTGACGCTGGAGGAGGATGCAAGTTCCTCTGGGGGTGGTGAGCGGTCGAGGATCGATACGAAAGCCTTGGACGAGAGGAGGTCATGTACGGTTGCTAGACCAAGTCCAGAGGATCTACCAAGTGATTCGTTAGCATGACGCCTTCTGAGGAGCAGCTGCTTGTTTACTAACCCACCAGATACTATAAAAGTTCTATTTTCAGCCCGCATCTTTGAAAACCTGTAGACTGTTGAAAGGGATAGTGGATGGGAAGGCTCGAGTTCGCATTTCACGGACAGGCTCGGTAACTATAGGTGTGGCGGCTGAAGAAATTAAATAAAATTAATTAATTAATTAGAAGAGGAGAAAGAGGGAAAAATAAAGGGAACGTCGGGAGGCCGTTTTTGAGTGAAATTAGCCCAGAATTTTCTCAGAGCGGCGCCTGCGGCGGCTCAATCTGATGACATAGCCAGTTGACTGGCTAGTGTCAACCTCGCCAGATAAACGCGAGGAGAGGAGGTGGCAATTTCGTCACGAAAACCGGTCGTTGAGGGGCCAAAATCCGCCGGAGCGGCGCTATCGCGCTATCAGTAGACATCTATAGTAGATATCCAGTTGGTTGTGCACAAAACCCCAGCAATTAAGATCCAATGGCGCAAAGATTTGCCTAAAATAAATTACATTTGGGTTAAACCAGTCAAAATTGGCCGTCTTTTCCAGAGTAGCTTTTGAAACGGCCTGAAAACCGGCCTCATATGCTACTCTGGGATATGTTATTGCCTTTGCTAACATTTTCTAGCCCACCCAAAGCCGGGATTTTTCTGAAGCGCGCTTCGCGCGAGTGCAAAAGTAATAAAAATGCACTTTGAGGCCAATCTTTGCGCAACTTGTACCGCGCCGCTGTCAGGATAAGTATGTATATGTTAAAATCAATCTCTGTCCACCATAATAATCGGTTATATTGCCGGATTACGCGCAAGAACGCGTCGAAACAACCGTCCAAAGCTCAAAAGACGGCCTCAGATAGGTCGCCCAAAAAGGAAGTGATTTCGAACTCCATCAGCTCTAAAAGGCAATATTTCAAACTCAGCTAGGTCCTAGGTCCACCACACCTATGGTTAGGCCGCCCACGGACAAGGTGCTTGACTGGTAGATCCGGCAAAAGAGCCCGGTAAATCCGGTCTGCAGACTTACACGTGCTGGCACGGGCGCTTATACTACACGCCCCATGACCACAGCATTACCAGTTTAATACTAGTATGCCATGCAGCTTTGAGCTCGACATGCCAGACGGCATGGGCACCTGTTAGAGGCAAAAGCATTGCGCTTAAAATATTGTCGTCTTTCTTCTGACCCATGTCATGAAGTGGAGTTCGCTATTCTTCTGGTGGTGAGGACCATTTCAACGACGGTCTCTAAGGTGGAAATCGCTCACTAATTTCCCGAATTTACCACCATCACCGTTAGGTCCAAGCTCAAGCGCCCCCTGGTCCGAGACGGGGAAAGCACGAATCGGAACCATCCAGAGAAGGACATTGCGAATCACTCTGATGGTCGCTCTTCGGTTACGGGAAAGAAATCCAGCGAAACCTCAAATTACCACCAATATGGAGGGACGTTTTACAACGTTGGGCGAGATCACATTCAACTAAATTGTGAATTTTTCTCGATATATCTATCTGACTCGTCTGACGTCTTCATAGACTCAGGTGGTGAGTGAAACATGGTCAAACCTACGTCAAGCAGCTGTGGATCACCTACTTTGGCAGGCGAGCGTCGAAAGACGGTAGCTGAGTGGCTATCGCCTCTGAACCATGTATCGACGCACGAGGGAATCTTCAAGAAACGAGCTCAGCGTACGGGAGAATGGCTTCTCAACAGTTCACAATACTATGACTGGTATTCTGGCAATCATCGAGCTAGCAAGATAATCTGGTGTCCTGGAATACGTGAGTCAACGCGAGCAGAAACCTTGGCCTTGTCCTAACACGTTGCCGGTAGCCGGAGCTGGAAAAACTGTCATGGCGTAAGTGCATGAAATATTCAACGTGAACACCAGCTGATTCTCCTCAGATCCATCGTCACCAGTCATTTACGAGAGAACCTCGACCTGCAAGATGCTGTTTGCTGCATCTTTTTCAATTACCAACTAGAAAAAGAACAAGACCTCACGGCTGTGCTCAGGGCAATATCGCGTCAAATATATGAACGTGATCCTCATTCAAGCCCGGAATTTGAACATTTATACGACGACCATCATGGGTCAAGTCCCGAGCCTCTAGACCTTCGTATTGCGCTCAACGCTGTGTTCAATCGGTTGGGAAGGACGATGCTCTTGACGAATATCGCAAGCCTCATGAAATAGCTGACCTTCGCGAACTGGTAACCACCATCCTGGGTCTTGGCGATGCAGTCCGTATTTTCGCTACTTCTCGACCGCTGGATGCGATAGAGAAGATGATGATAGGCCTCGGCGTCGTCAAGCACGAACTTTGTACTCTCAAGTCTGACCTCAAGTTATACGTCAAGGAAAGGCTTGGAGCGCCAGGACTCGACTTTTCTATACCCCCGGATTTCAAGCGCAAGGTCATTAGCAGAGTGATAGATTGTGCAAAGGGAAGGTAAAGCTTCAGCATCTGATCGTTGAATTTGCGTCAGCTAACTCTCCATTGGTTAGATTTCTCATGGCCGAGCTTCACATGAATACGCTGTGTGACCAACCCAGTATTGGCCATATGAAGGATGCGCTTAAAGTACTCCCAGAAACAGTCGATCAGACGTACATCCAAACCATGGAACGAATCAATAGGCAAACCGCACTTCACAAGAATCTCGCTCTCAGAGCAATCACATGGATACTGCACAGTGTCCGCCCCCTGACTGCTCGGGAGCTGGAGCACGCTCTGGCCACCGAGAGCGGGCGGTCTGATATCGAGGACTACGTGGTCCCTATTTCAAAAATTACGGCGTATTGTGCTGGGATTGTGGTTGTTCAACCTGGTCCCCACAGTGAAGATATCGTGTCGTTCGTTCGTGAGTGGCACTGTCGAGCCGGAAGTTCGTAGTTTAACGTTAGTTCCCTATCTAGATTTCACGGCACAGGAGTTCTTCGCGTCAAAACATTGCAAGATAGACCTACCGAGAACACCGAACGAGGAGCTCGGTCGAACATGTCTTGACTATCTTTCACTCGAATCCTTCGACCATATACCGCTGTCGAGGGATCGACCTCATTGCGTCCACCAAACGCCCCAACATCAGCGCTCCCATGAAATGAGACAACATCATCATCAGGTCCACAAAACCCGAGACAAGTACCCTCTGCTCCATTATGCGGTTTCACACTGGGGGGTACACGCCTCCAAGTGCCCAACCGAACTTTATGAGCAGGTAATGACCTTCCTCAGTCGAAAATCTCACGGCAAGATGGTCATCTGGGAATACACACTCTCCACCCTACCCGGCTTCCCTCCCTTCTTCCGCTCGACGTCTCAGATAGATGTCGCTGTTTTGTTGGCTATCTATCACCACCAAACCCAGGCACTCTCGAAACTGTTAGATGGCGCTGGGGGTTCTCCATTCAATCCGGTACTTCTTCTCCACTTCGCTGCAGCCTTCGGTACAGTGGAGACAGTCGAGATTGTACTTGGACGCCTTGACGTTAACATCGACGCTCCGGATGCCCTCGGTCGAACAGCAGTGTCCTGGGCAGTTGAGAACGTCAACAACTCTATCCTTGAAGCGTTATTTCGTAGATGCGCCCATCCCGATATCAAGGACGTAGGAGGACGAACTCCCTTATCTCACGCATGCGCGCTCGGGAATGTGTCTGCGGTCGAGATACTTCTCTCTCGAAACGTCGACTACAACTCCCAAGATGAGAAGGGTCAAACACCCTTGATTTGGGCTAAAAGTTCGTCGCGGACTACCCCAGTCCATCCACATTGGGACGTCACCGCTGTCAGAAAGCTGCTGCTCGATAGATCAGCAATTATCGCACAGATGACTGAATCTGGAGGGCGAGGTCCTTTGTATAGCAATGAGACGAAGCTTCCCACTCCTATCCAATCCACTCCGCTGTATAGCTCTCCCTTTCCTTATGTATCAACGACTTCGACGCATTGCCCAGAATCATGTCAGTTTGTTATGGATGGAGACGGCGGGTCCTGATTTTTTGTATACCATTAGCGCTACGTGGTCATTCAAGCTTTCGTTGTACTCTCTACTTTACTTGCAAAAGGACGCCATTCACCCGCTGTCCATGAATATTCTTTGTAGAGCAACGGAGACGTTGCTGAATCATCGAATCGAGAGCTTCTGCGGAATGGATGCGCTTTCGGCAATTTGCGAATCTACTTGTTTTTCTCTTCCACCATGGAGTCCCTGCTGACTGACCCCGAGCTCACAAATCTATAAAGCGCATGGAAAAACGAGCAGTGGAAGCACCACACTGGGCTCTCAAATCCCGTTACTCGGAAGAAAATAAACCTCACTTGGAGCTGAGGCTGCAGAAATCTGCGGAGAGCAGTTTCAGCCACGGTTCTCTTAAACGTTTACCAATACACTCAGTTTTTTTGGCTTCCCGACAATCGTGTGCCTCGGGGAAATAGCTCCCCGCAGTCACCCGTCCTTGTATTCTCAGCAATGTCCTATTGCCTATAGGCTATCAACCGTCGAAACCGGCTTGTCGAACATTCTTGAACAGTCGTGAACTTCAAAAACCCAGTCGTCTTCGTCACCTTTGGTCTAGGCCTTCCATTCAATTGAAGGAGAGTATGACATCATAGGTTTGGATTGGCTTGACCAGGCTGTGAAATTTTCGGACCGGGGGTTTGCCCTGTCACTTTCATCCTCGTTAACCAGAAAAGGAAGCCTTTTCTGGCGATTGAGAGGCTATTACAGAGCCTCTATGACTGATCTCCCCGTGCTCGGTCAACTACGTCAGTCAGGGTCCTCTGCTTGTTGTAAACGGCAACGTGCTGTGCAAGATCGATAATAACGGATTGACCTCGGCTGGACCGATATATAATGGCGCCGGGACCTGAGGCAACAGCACACATTCCCCACACCTTCCAAAGGTCGAGCTCTCACTATACCGCTCGGCTTAGTCCACCCACTTCAGATACCCTCGCCCAACATTTTACCCTCGTGTCTCGGGATGGCTTCCCTCGTAATGGTACCCAGAAGAAGCCACGAACGTGGCCATGCTAATCACGGTTGGCTTCAAACCTCGCACACTTTCGCATTCGGCAAATACCAGGACCAGAAACACCAGAAATACGGCCCTCTTCGGGTCCTCAACGAGGACAGGATATCCCCAGGAAATGGCTTTGGAGAACACACTCACCACGATTACGAGATATTCACTTACATAGTCGATGGAGAGCTTGAGCAGTAAGTCACCATTTTTAGCGCCGAGTATTCTCCATTTCTCATCAATCCATTCCCATCTATCCAGCAAAGACTCAATGGGCAACACTGAGGTCCTTAGCCGAGGCTCAATCCAGCTAACGTCCACCGGATCCGGAATATCACATTCAGAGCAGACACATGGCTCCTCTCCCGTTCAATTCATTCAAGTCTGGGCACAACCTTCCGGCTCATCAACCTCTCCCTCCACCTCTTCCTCACTCTCGATATCTTCCCGTAATTCTTCCCCTTCCCGTTCCTCGCAACATCACCTACCTCCGAAATACTACACCCGGCATTTCACCGACGCCGAAAAGACCAATACATTTTGCCGAGTCGTCGCTCCTGAGTGGGACTATGGTGTTAGTCGGGAGAGGACTTTGAAGGAAGGGACCAAGAGTAGTGCGGCGCCGATAAAGAGCGACCTGAGGGTGTACGCTTCTCTTTTGGAGAAGGGGAAGAAAGTCAACAGGGAGTTGAGTGGGAGGAAGGCGTACCTGCATGTGGTGCAGAGGAAGCAGCCTGGTGAGGTGTCGAAAGGCGCCAAGGTCAGGGTGTGGGGAACACATGGTTTTGAGGAGTTGGAGCTGACAGAGGGCGATGGTGTGTATGTCGCTGTCATTGCCTTGCAATGTGGGCCTGGGAAGGAAAGAGGGGAGATATGGGTGGAGAATGTAAGTCAGGGCGAAGACGTTGCGGAGGTGTTACTGTTCGATATGGAGTAAGCCTCGACGGCCTCTACTCTCCCTTTCATCTTACTCTCGCTCTCTCTCTCACTTGATTTTCTGCATGTTCTGCGTGACTTTCGCTCTCGTTTCGTTGTATTGTTATATCATCCTCATTTGTATCATAGATCATCATAACAGCACTGTAACATTACGGATATCTTAAACACCAATCTAATACCCTATACTATAGTACTATCTTATTCAAATCCGGGTAACACCCGCGATGAAGATCTACATCAAGCGCTGAGTCCCTTTCCTAGATAAGCCTCTAGATCTGTACCAATGCATCCTTGCATGTCAGAATAAGAACTTTATACGCACATTCGCTGGTGGCTCTATCACTGAATGTACGCCACTGTGAGTGCAGCTTACTATGGCCGAGCAAGGTTAGCCTCATTGGCACCAGTCTGACGCGCATACTCTCACCGATCGAAAGGTTCTCCAAATTCATTCAACACCTATATATGACCATGTGAGCGAAATGTCTCTCCTAATAGCTACGTGACGTGCTTGCTCGTGTATTTCTGAGCTGATATCACCATCCCTGTGGTTGATACTGATGCGAGACCAATGTGTTTCCTCCAAGGCGTCCAAAAGCTTGCGGGGATCGAACGGTTCTATGTCATCAAGAATCAGAGCTGGGAAAACTCCTCTTTCTGGGTGCTTCGTTTTCTTAGCAACGCCTTTTTCAGTCATACAGTCAGAAGATATGATGGTGAGGGTGTATAGTTGATGGAGCTGGGAAACAACCATATCAATAGCCCATTCTTCAGTAGGATTGGCCCTCCTGAAGTCGCAGTGATCAATAATCAGGGATTCAAGTGTATGGCTGATTTGTACGAGCGCGAAAAGAAAGTCGGCGTTCAGCAAGTCGGACATGCGCCACAGATCTAAATCTCGTAGTGGCGGTTTGGCTCGGAAAAAGCGGGTGAAGTTAGCAGACGGCATCTTCCAGCCTGAGCGGTCCCGTCCGCCTAGGAAGCCGATTGAGAGTGCGTGCATGTTGTTACCGATGGGGAGTATTGGTGTTAGCTGCGGTCCATTAGCCTTCCGAGGGATGGTAGCGCTTGCAGGTGTTCTGGAAATGAAATCTGGATAGGTCTCAATTTGATTGACCGTGAATTTCGTACCTGCCAAAATTCAACTGAAGAGTTTCAAGAAGAGGCCAGTTTGCCAGCACTGCCTGCAGGTCGTCGATGAAAAGGGACCCTTCAATGAAGGGGTCGGTAAAACTGTTCTGAACGTCCCAGATCAGTCTGTCTGAGCAGTCAACAACTGTGCTTAGATTAGAAAGTGCAGCAACGTAATCGTTGTAAAGGGACGGAGGCACTCGGTGGAGATCAATATGAGCCACAGGAGAGTTGGCCAAGAGGGATAGAATTGTGTTAGCAGCCTTCAGTGATTCATATGTCTGCTCTTCAGGATTTCTCTGCGATCGTGGAAACTCCCGATAGAATGTCAGAGAGAATGCCCGCATCAAGTGCGCTCGCTCCGGCCGAAGTTCGAGTGAGCGAGCGACTGATATGATGCTGGCTTTATTTCGCGGTAGATTGAATGGGTCGTGTGCATGGTCAGTCGTCGTATGAAGGGAGAAGAACAGACCAAGGACCGGCGCCCATGAATGGCTGATGGTCCCAAGTTGGAATAACTGTTGGCGGTATCCTTCAGGGTGGCTTCGGACTAGGATGGTAGCAATACAGCACGTGACCGTCGACGGTAGCCGGTTGGCTTGAGAAATCTGGATAGATCCAGCTCCAGTGAATGGCAAGATACGAATTAAGTGCCTGCTGGTCCCAGGGTAGTGTCCCTCACGCCTCACTTGACGTGGTGTTGTGAATCGATCAGGCTCAGCGACGACTGCTCTCGAACAGTTGAGAGTAATTGGGGTTAAGCAACCTAAAGAATCAAGATGATGGACTTTGTCATAGAGGATAGGAGGGAGGTTTTGATTCGACGATAGCATTGAAGCCAAAGGCTGCAGCTCTGAAAGCGTTGAAAATTCGTTGACCCTCCTGAGGCCAAGAAGCAAATTAACGCAACCATCGCCATAGCGAGCATCGTTTGAAGCGGTTTCTTCTCGTTTTCTGGTATATGGGATAAGATATCTCTCCAACTTGGCATCTGAACGGCGAGACGATGGGCGATGGTCTATAATGCACTGTTGGGAGCCAGCTTCAGAATGCGTACGATTGAAATGGGAATGAGCTCACTGTCTCTGGATTCTCGTTGTCTGAAGATTCGTCGACAATGATGAGCCTCACTCTAGACCACTTCGGCTCATCGGGTGGCCTGACCGTAACAACTGATATCTCGAAGAGATTTCCTCTACGGTTAGAGCGGCCAACCGAATATCGCTCGAGGCTGAGCCAATACGGCAGCCTCCCATTGGCGGGCATCGCTACACGTTGAGGTTCCGTCGTACAGATTTGTGGGGCAGACGTGAGCGTCGTGGTTCAAGCTCAAAACGGCAGGTCCCAAGACTGCTGGACTGTAATGATCGCAACACTGTACATCCATCTGATTAGATAGCAGATATAACCATTGACCTCGTATTCAGACAGTGTCGTCATTCACGGCTCTTTCTCTTCATCAGCTTGCGGAAAACGGTCATAATAAGTACGGGAACGTCAACTCACCATTTCAGAACAAAGAAAATACGTGTGGTGCGACAAGGGGAACGATAACACCAATATAGACATCAATGACATGAAATCCTGGCAGAAGGGAATATGTATTCTATACAGTGACTAGTGTTTCCATCTAGACAAAGTATGAGCTAGGCACAGCAATAGGGGGAGACGATCAACTTACATTTTAACAGTCTTATCCCGTCCTCCACTAACGACCTTATCCGCTACAAAATCCACACAATATACCTCATCCGTATGTCCAGGTAAATCCACCCTAATCTTATACGTCTTCAAATCCCAAATCTACAAGAAAATCCAGATTCAGCAAACGTCCTGTAGGGGTGACGATAAGAGAAGCAAGCACGCACCTTCAACGTACTATCCTTACTAGCACTGACCAACATCCTCCCATCCGCACTCCACGCAAGTCTATACACAGCACCTACATGTCCTCTCAACGTAGCCACAAACTTCCCCGTCTTCCCCTCCCATATCCTCACGGCACTGTCCCACCCCGCAGACGCAGCCCATCGACCATCAGGTGAAAATGCCACATGCGATACTTGTCGTTGGTGGCCTGTTAGCCTTGCTAGAGGCTTTTTGGGTGAGTCTCCGAAAGGAGACCAGAGGAAGAGTGTGTGGTCGTCTGACCCGGAGATGAGGAGTTCGCGTGTTGATTTGAGGATGTTGGAGTAGCGTTCTTGTGCCATTTTTTGCGCTGGAGAGGGTTGATGGATAAGAGGTTAGCGAGTGCATGGACGGCTGGTAGGGAAATCTAACCTTCTTCATCGGAAGCGGGTTTCTTCCCTGTATGGTCGAAGGGGCCGGTACGAAGGACGAAGTCAGTGTTGAGGGCCAGTGTCGTCACCCAATGAGCATGGTCCTTAAGGGTGTGTATTGGCCTTCCGCTCTCTGCGTCCCATACTCGAACAGTACGATCGCTGCTTGCAGTATATAAGACGCCTTTATTGCCACCAGCACCTCCCCATTTCACGATGTTGACGCTGGCAGAATGTCCACCTAGTGTATATTCGGTACGTCTTGTGGATGTTGACCATACACGGACAGTGCCGTCTTTTGAGGATGAGGCCAGTCTTGGAGATGATGGGTTTCTAGACGGATATTAGGGCATAGTCGAGTGGTAAGTGCGCATATACTCACATATGGATAGGTTCCCAGGAGAGAGAAGTGACCCATTTCGAATGTCCTTTCATGGCTTCACCGATAGCTTTCCCTGTCTTTGGATCCCAAAGGCGAACCTACGTTTTAAATGTTAGCCCTATTGTGCATCAAAAGAGTAAGATGCAGTCACGTACATGACCATCGTGTCCACCAGAAGCCAGCTTCCTCTCCATTGCCTCCCATTCGACACACAAAACCCAGCCAACATGCCCAGTGAGGGTGTGCGATGGGGTTTCTGTGTTCAGGTCCCAAAGACGAACATGGGTATCACCGGATCCAGTAGCAAGGAGGTTTCCTGTAGGTGAGAACGATGCACATAGGATGGGTGATGAGTGTCCTAAAGCACGTTCAATTGAACATATGTTTCCCTCACATCTCCACGAAAGAACGCACCCGAAAGTGTCGAAGAACATCTTGTTGCAGGTCGTACTTTGAATACACTCTGTGGTGAGCAGTAGACCACAAAGACATCTTCCGTAGTAAAAGAGTCTGACGGATGGTCCAAAACATCCTTTTCAAGCGAACTTGAGATCACGATCCTCGTTGGTGCACCAGGCTTGTTATCTGGTCCTTCTGGCAAAGCGACATGAAATGAGAACGGCACAGGATCTTCATCATCCTTCAGATAAATCAAATCAATGACATTGCTCAAATGACGAGACTACTAACCTTCGTCGACAGCTTGTTCAGCAGGACCTCTAAGCCTTCTCGGGGAGTATTCGCAGGTAAATTGACAGGTGGTGCGAGTGGTTTGCCATCGTCTTCGGAGACGAACTGTACAGTAATATTCGGTGACTCTTTTGGTGGTTCTGGCACAGGTTCTGGAACTCCGTGGTAAAGCTTTTGCCTCTTCGGTGGTGGTAGCCTCGTCGCCATTGTCAAGCACGATGAGCAGGAAATCAGCAGAATTGTGTAAAAATTGAATGCACGTGACCAAGCTGATAATAACGCGTCAACGCGTGGGTGTAGCGACTCCCAAAAAGGAAGGCCACCTGGTTATCCACGGTCATCCTGACTGATTGGATGACGGCTATTTAGGTTAAACTTGGAAAATGGATCCCATGTCTCGGTCATGCTACGTTCTCGCACCTCTTTCTGGTACTTTCTTGTGGCGGTCCTCCCTGCCTATATAAGCCTGGCATTTTACTTCGGAGGGGTCCCAGAATCAAATTCGAGTTCAAGCAAACTGTCTTCACTACTTCGCCTCTCAAAAGCCAACCAGCTACTCAAACACCGCCTTAGTGCACTTCAATCTACGGCTCTTCTTCACAGACAAAACTTTGCAACGTCTACTACCGATATGTTGTCTTTGAAGATCACTCCTCGACCAAGCCAGGAACGTGGTCACGCCGACCATGACTGGCTGAAGACATTCCACACGTTCTCATTCGCGTCGTGCGTTGCTAGTTATTGTCTTCATTGAGTAGATCCTAATCATACTATTGCCCACAGATATCAAGACTTCGGTCATGAGAAATATGGTCCCCTCCGAGTTATCAACGAAGATCGTGTTGCACCCAAGACTGGCTTTGGTACCCACTCACACCGCGAGTTCGAGATCTTCTCCTACGTAGTCAATGGTGCCCTCGAGCAGTACGTCTCTATTTTGACCCTCTCCTAGAAACCCATACTGACCTCCCCTCCAGCAAAGACTCAATGGGCAACACCGAAATCCTCAAACGTGGCGCTGTCCAGCTCACGTCCGCTGGCACAGGCATATCCCATTCCGAAAAAGCCCGTGGCGACGAACAAGTCCACTTCCTCCAGATCTGGTCCATCCCTCATACTTCTCGACTCACTCCCAAATACTTCACTCGTGAATTCTCTGATGCAGAGAAATTGAACAAGTTCGTCCCCGTCGTCGCACCAGCTGGGGCTGAGGGAGTCATTGAGGAGAGGGATGCAAAGGGACCTGCACCCGTGCAAACCCAGTTGACACTCTACGCTACACTTTTGGAGGCTGGGAAGAGGGTCGAGCAGAAGTTGACGGGCAAGAAGGGATATGTTCATCTCATCCAGTCAAGTGGATATAACCCAGGAAAGGCCTCTGGAGGAACTGTTCGCGTTGGTAGTGGGGACAACCAGATAGAGTTGAGGGAAGGAGATGGTGCTTATTTGGACTTGGAAGATGCCACGACATTCAGCGTTGAGAATGTTGGGAACTCGACTGCTGAGGTTTTGCTTTTCGATATAGAGTAGACCTTCTGTTCCTTGGTTGATTGGGACTTGGTTAGTTATTAGCTCTGCTTCATTTCGTGTACCATAGTATCTCAAAATAAATTTGTATCATCATGGTTTCACTACAGTATTATTCACATCCTGAGCCCATTCTAAACCCTACTCTGTGATATACTATCATACAGTCGAGAGCCACCTCATATCCAAGGCTTCGTCTTCGAAGATTTCGTGGTCGACCTCCAGGCAAGTGCCCGAATGCATTTTGAGCGAAACCTTGTCCCACTGGGATCGATTCAAGTCCTCCCTGTCAATATCGAAGGAGTCCACAGAAGTGGCAATGAGGGTAGTTCTGACTCCTTCATCTGGATGCCTCTTCTTCCTAATGATAGTTTCCGCCGTGATGCAATCCGTGTAAGTGATCGTAAGGGACATGAGTCGATCTAGATAGGTGATAGTTTCGTCAATCGCATTTACTTCATGCGGATCAGACCTCTCGATGGTGCACTGGTGGATGTGCAGATGCACGAGGGTGTTGTAGGTTTGGAGGAGCGCAAACCGAAGGTCCTGATTACGGAGGTTGGAGATTTGGCTTAAGCTGAGGACTCGGAGTGGTATCGTGGCTTGGAAGAAGTGAACGAAAAGAGCGGAGGGGATTTGGTGTTGGTGGGTTCCGGCGATCGTCGAGAGGGTGAGTTCGTTCAGATTAGAAAAGGCGTGGCCATTGGAGGCTTCCTCCAAAGATCCTATCCTTGGTAACACACATTCATGTACTCTGAAAGATCGTCATAAACCTCGAGAAGCAGTTACCGATGAAGGTCACCGTACCTTCCAAAAGAAAGCGAGATCTGGCTCAAATCTGGCCAATTCTTCAGTAGTTTTGGAAGGTCTTCGAAAGCGACTACGCCGGATAGATCATGAAGCCCCTCGATCTGATCAAAATATTGGACTTTGCTAACAATACTGTCTGAGCATCGGAGAACCCCTCGCAGGTTCAATAAAGCAGAAATGTAGTCAGGATAGAGAGATCGAGGAACAGAATGCAGATCAAGGTGTTCGATGCGTGAGGTGGATAAAAGTCCCAGGAGCCTATTAGCGGTCTTAAGGACGTCGCATTTCTCTGGATAGACCATCCCAGCCCATTGTCTGCATTCGCGGTAGAACCTCAAGGAGAAATCTCTCATCAGACGAGCTCTCTCTGGTCGAAGTTCAAGTGAGCGAACAACCGAACCAATACTGGCTTCCGAGACGTCCGTTCTGTCAATCGACTGCTGGCATTCGTCGAATCTCGCGTGAATGGAGAAGTATAGATCTAGGACAGGTGTCCAAGCACGACACACCGTTCCTATTTGAAAGATCTGCTGCCGATACCCATATGAATGGCACTTGAAGGCCTCTTTTGCTATACTGCAGATGATGGACGGAGGTAACATAACCGCCCCAGAATTTCGAGAAGACTGAGTGATTGGTGTTGCAAGGATGGAAAATATGGGAACTAGCAAGCGCATCGCTGGAAGTCTTCTGGGAAAAGGTCTCTCTACGCATTCAAAGTAGATTGGGAGTAATCGCCCAGAAGAGTCCAACTCGTGAACTCCGTCATAAATAATGCGGAGATTCGATTGAGATTCAGCTAGCGACACTGGAGATAGAATGCGCAGTTGTGTAGCTCTCCAGTTGTCGCTGGCATGAACTCTGTGGAATCCAAGAGGTAGAGTAAAGCAGGATTGATTGCGGCGTACGGAACTAGATGCCCTTCTCTGGAGCACTTCTCTGTATTGTAGTCCGAGGCTGGATTTGGAGCTCGGACTAGCACCCACCCTGTATCTCTCTGTCCCTGGATAATTTGAGACATACTATTGTCATGAAATTAGTTGTGATTTCCCAACCATCTTGGGAAACTCACTACTTGCGGTGCATAATTAACTTGTGGAGACTCGTCAACGATGATGAGTCTTAATCTGGAGTAGATGACCTTCCGGGCATTCGGTGTAATGACTGCAGAAATATGGAAGACGACACCTCTTTCACTGACTCTTCTACTTTCGTATCGTTGGAGATCGATCCAGTACGACGAATCCTCAGGCATGGTGACTGTTGCGATTGAAGGCACTGATTCAAGTTATTTTGATGGCCGCGCCGAGTGCGATTAGATTCCAATTACACTAAGCATCGAACGTGCATCTACATCCGAATTAATATTGTCTGACGCATCTGATATCGGGGTCCTCGTTACAAGCCACGGAGGCGAGTGAATTTATCACCTTGCAACGCCGAGGCGTCAAAGGTTACATTGAGTGGCAGGCACCGAGCGTCATAGCCTTCGGAACGGATTAGGCCCTGGTAACCAGCGCCCACTAAGAAGAGTGAATTAGATTTTGAGCATTATTATACAGAATGACGAAGGTATGTCATTTCGTGGTCATATACAATGGTGGGCGAAAGATGGTACTCCCGCTCTCCAAAAAGTTTTACATCATTGGCGATACAGAAGCCCCTATTAGTGGTGAGCCTCCTCCAGCGAGTTTCCATGCATCCTGTTTTGCTTGAAGTCCCTTCAGCAGTCGATACAGGACTTTCCGTATTTGTGAGAGATGCGCATTGAGAGCTGCTGGCGATGGGTCTTCCCCTAGACACTGTTCCAAAACCGTTCGCAGCTCCTGAGGTATTGAATGTATATCACTGCGGATGCGCCAAGCTTAACGACGAAGATATCATGTTTGGCTACACTACCCACCTGAGGTCAATTCCCCACCAAGCAAAGGTCCTCAAAGCTGCATTAAACCACGTCCCAACCTCCACGTAACAATCGCTCACTTTCTCCTCCGAGACTTGCCCCAAACTCCATTGCTTCAGAAGGTCTTGAAGCTGCCGTGTCGACAGGAGCAGTTGACGGACGGCATTTGGCACATCGTTGTCTGGGTTTAGAGCCACCCGGTTTGGAGGTTGGGTATTCTGAGTCCGGATGGATATTGTTGGACGGTGTGTGACAGACCGATTGGGGTCATAGTAGGAGGGTTGAATGTGGTGCGGATGAATTTGCGAGGCAGCAGCAGATTGTACGGTTCGTTGCATCAGGGTTTGTGGGAGGGTGCCGTGATGAGGGTGTCGAAGGTGTGGTGTTCAAGTGCGGATGGTAGCGGTGGTACAGGTATAAGGGTAAGATAGAACTGAGCCTGAGGCGCAAGTCTTCCGGATAATTGTTACGTACCTGTGATGACCCGAAACCGTTAGAGCTGTGACGCTGAGACGGTCGGTATGACATTGATGACACTGAGGAAGATGATGGTATTGTACTAATTCGTCGACGGGGCCGCCGTTTTCACGATCCTCAAACTCTGCAGTGAATGATTGCCCTCTTGGTATGAAAATGGCTGTGCGATCCGCAGTGGCCGAAAACGCGGGGAAAGCGTATTGAACGGCGGAAGAGAGTTCAATACGTCGTTATGAGTTCGGATACAGGTCAACGGTCTCACTGACGCGTATTGACACAGAGCTTGAGTGAGTTGGGAGTGGGGGAATTCGGAGGGTCTGCAAGCTGTGTCTTGGAGATGGTCCACCTTTATAGTCTTGACAACAGGGACAGAAGTGACGAAATTGATCGTCGACGCTTGACAAAAGCCACCTGCTTGCATCACCCGCTGGACATTCCGTGGCATGACCTGCTCGGATAGTGCCCGTCACCCACAAGCATATTATAGCGTTGGTCGCGGAGAAATCGAAACCTGGAAGCAGACATGGCTGATGTGTGTTTTGATGGGGTGATCCAGGGATGAGCGTCGTAAACGACGGAAGCTTGCCATCGGTTCAATCATGCACTGCATAGCCAACGACAATTGAGTTCTCTTTTGTCGACTTCTCTCTCGCGTATATCATATCTCAGAAGCCTCCCGAGCTTACTGCTGGACCTGTACCCAACCGCAATTTTAGGATCGATGTCCAGGCGGGATTCCCGACAAAAACGGGTTATTAGTACGTACCCAAGGCAAGATAGAAATAAACATGAGGTTGCGTGTTATTACGGAGGTCCTGGCTGAGGGCGATTCTGGGTATCGGAAGAGATACGCTGAAGTGACCCCACAAAGCTACACCTGCTATTGCTTCACCGAGTAGAGTCAATCCAGGCACATCCCTGTATCAAGTTAAACTGGGAAAGGTGGAAGATACCTGCTATCCCACAGTGGACCTTTTCCTGGTTATAGGAGTCCCAACGCTCCCTCACGAATTCACCCAAAGATTGTGGGTGTTTCCCTACTGTGATTCGGATGGCTTCTCTCCGTTTACGCGGCGTTTTCCATCAGGATCTCCCTAGGGATCTGAGGTCGATCATAGGAAACATTGTCCTGTATAAAGGCGGTCTCAAGGCTCTCGCTACGTCCAGAGATTTCACCGTGAGACCGTATTTACAGCAGACGAGATATCGGAAATTATGGCAGGGAAGAGTGATCGTGGGCAAGTATCATCAGAACAAGAAAATATTGGGAATACAAGGAGACATTGGCTACATCATTTGCGACCAAACATCCACCGTTATCAATTGCACTTCTGTAAGTAAGCGGAATCACAGTTTTGAGATCTTCAGTCTGCTTACCACAAGGTAGAGAGGCGTAATTCCCATGTCACTCTGCAAATCTTTCCCCTCCAGCAGTAGGTACTCACATTTCCAGCAGCCTAGGCTATCACCCGACATTTCTGCGTCTTTTTCTCTCTTCCTATGCCAGCCTCCTCAATGGAAGGCTTGAAGCACTCAAAAAAACGCGAAGAAAACGCGACGTGGTTCCTTGCGTGGTTCAACGCGTGAGTTGCAGTAATTGACGCGTCAGGTCACGTGGCTGACCCTTTCCGAATCCCGCTGGCAAATCCGAATGAGGGTTCATTTCAAAGAATGATCATTATGGGTGTGTATCTGTGTAGGATTCTGTACAATCAAATAGTTAGGCCTTAAGGCATATTAAAGGATAGTAGAAAAATCATGTATAGCGGTCCGAGCCGAAATGGACACCTAGATGCGGACATAAATGGAGTTTATGTCGAGGTCGACTCTTCGAACCCTCCAGCTGCTCTGATGGCCACTACCAGCCTCCGATAGTCTCGTAATAGCTCTCCAACTTCAGACAGCCTGAGATCACCAGCTGAGCATTCCACAAAGCGTTGAATCGGAGGCGCCACTCTCATAGCCGGCGGAGGAGGAATAACTGGTACTGCTGTTGAGGGTGGTGCTGGAGACGGCGGGCGGGATGAAGTAGGCGAGTCGGGTGGACCAGCTGCTCCTGCTTGTGGTTGAAGAGTACGTCCCGATGCAGAGGAAGAAGCCTTCAAACGGGTTAGCTGAGCAGCTCGAATTGGAAGAGTAGCAGTCGAACCTTGAGCCCAGCAAGACTGGACATGTTTGCAAGCCGATCACTGAGACTCTTTCGCTCTCCAGGTGTCTTCCCCTTCCCTTTTGCGTTTGTGCCCAACATACTTTCAAAGCTCTTGATGCTCCGAGAATCAAGTCCCCCTCCTTCCTCATCTACATCTTCCTCGCCTTCCTCGCCCTCATCAACACTCTCGCTTGTACTGCTTTCATCATCATCATCTTCCTCATCACTGCTCTCTTCCACCCCTCTCATTGACCCTCTTGTTGACCTCACAGATGCCGGTCGCGAGACATTGATCATCTGCTGTCCCTTCTCTTCATCAGCAACCGTCCCACTTCTACTTCTGCCAATGGTACCACCACCCCCAATCGGCAAACTTGACGCCATGCTCCGGATACTTCTGATTGAGAACCCACTCTCCCTTCTCAGCATCCCGAAGCCAGGCTTCACAGTATTCCAAGGAGCAGACGACTGTGGTTCCTCCATCGGCGGTGTTATTGGTGCCTGGTTTGCAGGGACAATTGGGAGCAGTGAGCGTAGCATGCCCACAGAGGTGTCCACAACACCGGTAATGACCTTGTTCGCTTGTTCAACTCGGTCTTTGAAGGTGTTCTGTTCTGGCAGAATTTGAGGTGGATCTGGGACCAGAGGACTTCGGTTGAGCGGTATGGGAGTCAAGTCAGCAGCGCTGATGCAAAATGTTCATAAGTCAAAAAATTGGAGGAAAGATAGAGAAATGCAAACCTCAGAACTTTATCGCCATCCGTCAACCCAAGCGCCACCAAATCAACATTCTCCAAAAATTCAGCAACAGCCATGAGGTTGATCAAGCAATAGCTCTCCTCTCCTCCAATCGACTGATTCCTGAAGCGCTGTGTGAACAGCAGATTCGAGACCAATCTTGGTGGATTGGCTTTCACCACAGAGAAGATGATCAAGGGAAGAAGTACATCTCCCGAAACCGGTGTGGACGCAGGTGCCGATGCCACAGACAAGGTCGGTGAACTAGGCTTCTCGTTCGTGGGCGACGGAGGCGCTGGTGGTTTCTCTGTTTCTTCTACAGAAGCTTCTTCTTCTGTGGTATTCTCTGCTTCTGGTTCGACGATGGTCGGTATAGGAGGGTTGACAGGACTGGGTGTCAATGGATCAACGACAGGCAGACTCTTTACTGCTTTCGCTGTACTTGCTGCAGTCGACTGAGGGGTATCGGTGCTTGGTGATGTAGGCGGTATATGAATCTTCAAGCTCCCATCGGTCTCCTTCGGTGGTGCATCTGCAAGTGACCTTGACTTGGCCAAAGCAGCTGCCTTTGCTTTCTGCTCTTTGGACTCTTCCTCAGTCATTAACCGGATGGGCGGGATGCGAGAAAGGCCATCTAGATGTCATGAGTTTCCTGTCAAGGGACGGTACCAAAGGAATTGACCGACCTACGACAACCTTGTGAGCTGCTACTAGGATAGCAGCTTTGTCACCTGGACTGCGGCAGGCATCTATCGTTGATAGCACTGTTATCGTCGATATTAGTACCAGACCTTGGGTCAAAGGCAGAAATGCTTACTCTCTCCACAGGCTCGGATGACAGAGTCGAGCTCGGGTCCAGCGTCTTGGGTATGAATATCCAGGTGTTCTAGGCTCAGATCTAGCATGTTCAGAGCAGCCACTCTGCTTGACAGCGCTTCATCGTGAAGCGAGTCATCTGACGTAGGCTGGCGGTACAGTCTAGAAAAGCAATTAGCACGAGAACAATAGCTCAAGAAACACAAGTTCAAACCTGTCATAGAACAGAGAACAGACTGTCCTCTCTATAACCTCCATCGCTTCCTTGATCTTAGACTCGCTAATAATCTTCTCCTGCACTCTCTTCTCATCATTCTCATATCCATACGGATCATACTCTTCATTCAAGAGTTTCCCCTTTCCAATTCCCAACACCCGTAAATCCTGTTCCAGCGCAAGATAGAAATCTTGCACATTCTCCGATAGCTTCTCTGGGGAATCTCCTAGCCATGCTATCCGATATCCACCGTTTGGTGAATTAGACTTGTCCTTCTCGCGGTCTTTGACGAATGGGTACCAGTCTGCTGTGAACTCGTTGACTCGCTCGACGACCCAGGAGGGGAGGCTAACTTCTCCTGACGTAAGACCCTCTTTGACTTCTTTCTTGAGTCCTTTGTTCATTGCTTTCGCCACGTCTTTTCTGACGATTTTCTTGGTTATCGTGAAAGCAGCAATCTCGACAGCATGTTCAACATGAGAGTCAAGTGACTGTAAAGAAGCTGTTGGCGATGAAGGTACGGGGATAGGGGAAGTTTTGGGTTGACTGGTACTACCACTCCCTCCAAATAGCGCTGCAAACGGATTGGCTATTCGGGACGATGAGCTCTGGTTGGATGCTGTCCTGCCGACCGGCCGTGGGGGAAGAGGTGGTTTCGCAATATTGGGATGTGCGCGTGGGGGCAGAGGTAGTGTGGGTGTATGTGAGGGTAGCGTATAGGTGGGGTATGGGATAGTCGCGTCTGGGAGGTCTGGGAGGAGGGAAAGGGCCACAGGGCGTGTTGATGCGGACAGCAGGTCTTGAAAGATCTTAGCATAGGGATGAAGAGTTGACCGTAGGGTCAGTGTCTGGCTAGATAATTCACTGTGAGTCGAGCGCAAAGAAGGCGTAGTTTCGGTTGCTTACTCGTTTAGAGTGCCACGAAGTCCGGAGAGAGTGACGATAGGTGCTTGGTTTCGACGAGGACCATCGCAGAGAATTATATGGTCCTTGACAAAGTCAGGCGTGAGCTTGTCAGAGCTCGAAATATGCTCCAGTGGTAGAAGCAGAGTAGCCTATGATATTTTTAGCACTAGGAAGGTGGGATGTCCATGAGCTCCTTGCCTTTCCAGATGTCACAGCAGTCCAAATCTCCATCCAATCTGCATCATTCTGGTCACTCTCGTGGATGATCTTCTCGAGAATCGCCCATCCTACAGACCCGGTATCCAGTCCAACGAGTTGAGCAGCTGACTTCAGCTGTAGTAATTGTAGTTTGCTTGCAGCATCACCTTGACCTGGTTGGTGCTGGGGTGAGGGTGTGTGTGCAGTACTGGTCCCTGTGGTGACCGCTGTCGTTGACACTCGCTGCCTTGGGGTATATGGCACATATTTTGGACTAGCTCCTCCTGAGTCATTGTGGTTATTCTCAAACAGTCCTGGGGCTGGCGATGATGGTCGACTTGACGGTGATAGGAGTGGGTGTGCAGAATCGCCGGAGGCAACTCTCTGCACGGGCAAACGGGCTCCAGAGGATCTTCCTATAGATGTTGCAGGGAATAACGCCTCCCTGTTGTTTGACATATCTTAGAAGCCGCAAGGAAAGGAATAGGTGTCGCTGAAGGTGATAACGTGGAAGAAGCCGCTGTCTAGGTCAGATGGAGTTTAGGGCCGTAATGTAAACGCCTTTCTTGATTCTTGATCGTAAACAGCCAGCCTAGTCCTCGCTGGAAAGTGCGAGCTCACCGCCGTAGTCAGTGGAGAGAGCCAAAGTAAGTCCCTAGAACGTGCATGATCGCTTTGATGTCGCCCGTGATGTCGTCCGCGTCTTCCACGGTCTTGACATGTTGACACGCGACCATCACGATGAATATCTATGCAGAAGAACTTGAAATTGACGGGAGACTGCGTGTTCATCACCCAAACTTTGGCGGACAGAACTTTGGGTTCTTCCCAGACCATATCATGTCTCCAGCAGAGGATAAGCCGCCTCCTCAAGAGCTGTTGGATCAACACAGGACGGCTCAGTTCATTTTGACTCAGAAGGACAGGCCTATCCCAAGGTGAGTATTCAATATATGCCGAAAGGCTTTCATCTGACCGCACGACCAGTATCGAAGAAATGAAGGCAGCTATTTCGCAGCCAGAAACGGTCGAATTTCTAAAAGAACAAATTGATGCACTCGAGGAGCAACATGCCGCCGACCTTGAGCGCATGTATGCGTTAGAAGCGGAAGAATACCTCGACGAAGCTCACGACCGCTACCTATCCAAAGACGACTTACTCTACCTAGCAGAAGGCGAAAACAACCCTGAGCTGAAAGAGAGCTACGATCAACTCAAGGTGGGTATATGTCCTTTCATGAGTCCAATTCGAATGGCTGATCTTTTTTTCCCTCAGAACTTGTACGAGAATGGAAGATATGAGGTCTACACGCTTGGTCGCTGGGCACACGACTACGAGCTCCTCCGATACACACACTTGAGAGCGGTTACCTCTCTTCAAAAACGTATCCGTATCATCGAAAACGAGCAGCTTGAGGCTCAACGACGTCGGGAGAAGGATTTCCCCCAAAGTATTGAAGATTTCTACTCAAAAGCCGAAGACATTCAAAGGAACGTAATCGCATTGCTCACAAGCCACACCGAAGGCGAGAAAGACAATATCATGAGCCGATTTGGATGGAGTTCGAGGCAATGTGCCTCCCTCTTGACATTATACAAAACGAATGTGAGTTCTCTCCTAGTTGATGCCGTGTGGAGGGTGCTGAGGGCGATCACCTCAGAAAAAGTTCCAGGGAGATATCGTCACAATGAAGATCACCCTTGACATGAAAATGACGACATCTGACCCCCGGCGCAGGTGATGAACCCAGATCCAGAAGAACACCCTATGAATGTAAAGTTGGCATGGACCCCTCACCCCTTTAAGCCATCGAGTGTCGTTATCAGTACTGCAGAGGATCCAGGTCGGATGTACTTAGGGCCGAGGGTGAGCTCGCTTAATATACGCTATTCTTGTACCCTAATTCCATAATCAAAAGACTTGAAATTCGACTTTCAATCTGCACGAAGATTCCCAACAAGAAAGTCGGCACTGGCAGGATTTACATAGCCTGTTCAATGCGTTTCCCCTTCAGGGAACTCATTCCCACGCCCTCTAATACCTTTCGCCATCTTGTCCAAAATCGCGCAACCTGACGTGTCTGGACACCAGCAACGCCTCCATGGCACATCCCCCTGCATTCCCAATACGTCTATATCAAACCAGCGCGTCCAGAAGCCCGTTATCTCAGTTCCCTAGATCTTGCGCCATTCCTCCCCAGAGCAACACCATTTGAGTCTTACCCATCACACCGCATGCCGAAGGGCTGCTTGTCAATAGGCATGACCGTGACATGGACCATGGGGTATAATAGCACCCGTTAACTAGAGGAAGATAATGATTCCCTTCCACTACGACCCCGGATTATACGACTGGGCCACGGTTGTGTCAGATATGTCTTCGGGCCAAGATTTGGATGAACAGATCCCGTTGCTTGGGAGTTCAAGCCGACAGAACTCGCATGAGGATCGCGACAACGCGCTTCAGGACGACAAGGCCGCGCTCGCTGGCGCTCTGGGTGAAGCCAATCCGACGTATGATCTAGCCGATGCCGATCCACCGCCATTCAAGCTCAAGAACTGGCTATTCGGAAACAAGGGTGCTGTTGACCAGATCGACCCCAGCTCCATCGCAACGCGTCGTTCCGTATACGATGATCCACTGTTGGCGAAACATTACTGGCCGAACGACGATTATGAGAACTTGCATCGGTTTGACACGAGAGCTAGGTGGACAGTGCAGGAGGAGAGGGATCTGGTTCGGAAGATTGATTGGAAGGTCATGCTTTGGGGTAAGCTTTTCCCTCCCCCCAGCTTTGACCAATGTACTCACTACTGATCTCTTACCAGCTGCAATAAGCTTTTCCGCCCTCAACCTCGACAGAGGAAACCTGTCCCAAGCCAACGCAGACGGATTCCTGACTGACCTCGGGATGACCACAGACGGTCAGCCTTGATCCTTCCGCAGTCTCTGTACCTCACTCAACTTCTTGACAGACTACAATCTCGGAAACACCATTTTTCGGCTGGCTTTCCTGTTCGCTGAACTACCCTCGCAGTTGATCTCCAAACGAGTGAGCTCATTTGAGACGCTTCACCAGCCAAGGAAACTGACCCCTGGGATAGCTAGGACCTGACCGCTGGATACCAATGCAGATGTGCATGTGGTCGATTGTCACCTCAGCTCAATTCTGGTTGACCGGAAGGACGTCGTTTTTGGTTGGCAGGGGTCTGTTAGGGTGCGCTGATCAACCTTAACCTTAGAAACCTTGCCGTATCTAACGTTATATTTGTGTAGCTTGATTCAAGGAGGGTGAGACCATCGCTATCCTCGATGTGCGCAATATTGAGCCCCTTTAACTAGGTTCATACCCGATCTCATTCTCTACCTCTCATGTGAGCTTTCTCCCTCCAGCTTTCACACTTACGGAAACTTACTTCGCCTCAGACTTCTACACGAAGAATGAACTCCCATTCCGCATGGCTCTATTCTGGATATCGTCCAACGTCTGCACTTCGGACTTTGACCAGGCCATTTCATCCATCTTTTCCGCTCAAAACCAAACAGGTACGGGCGCAATTATCTGGAGCATACATGCGAAACTGACTTCTATTAGATGTGATACCCAAGTAAGCTCTTAATTAGCCCACATCCGTCAGCTTCAAAAGCTAAAACTCAGACTCAGGCTTCATCGAAGCCTTGTCATCCCTTTCCTCGACAAATGGCATTCAAACTATAATACCCGCCTGTTCAGGCCCAACACATCCAACACATCCGACCTCCGCCTCAGGAACACCTGTCGGCCAAGTCCTGAACCAACTCCGAACTCCACGTCTCTTACGATCCGTATACCCTCCCGCCCAGGTTCACCAGACTCATCATCACATCCACCCAGTCCAACCCTTGATACCGCATCTCTTGAACGACTTCTCCGTATCATACTGGGAAGGGAATATACCCAATTGTCCTCCGATACTACCGGGACCTTCTTCCAACAAGCGACTCCAGATGGCGACTTTGTCAACTGGCAGCTCTTAGATGCCTTCGCGTCTTTGCATGATCTTATTAAATCTAGAGCGAGGTTGGGCAAACTCTGGCCATTGCAGGAAATCTGGGAAGATAAAAGTGAAGAGCCACTGAGGAGGATCAAGATACTCCTGGAGCCGATCATTCAAAACGCGATGAGGAAGCTGGCGTTGCAAGAAGCCGGACCTGGTGTCGGAGGTGATGCGATGGATGGTGGTTTTGCATATCCGGCTGGCGGAAGAGAGAGTATGGTACAGCATCTTGCTGGAGTTTTGAGAGGTCAGCGTTTGGATTTTTGACCATGAGAACAAGGATGCTGACAGAAACACATCGCAGATTCGGAGATTGTACTAGACTTGACCTTGTATACTGTACTTTTAGGCCATACACCGAGATGATACCTGAACGTTTGAACTTCCATCCTGCGCCACGACATGGTCCAGCGTGAATTCCCCAGAATGGTAGAAAGTAACGCTTGTGACCTGTGACATTTACAACCACCACCTCGTCTTGCCACGGCCATTCCACCCAGGAGAAGGCCCAGCAGACCTGTCAGGCAATGTCTACACGCATACAGCCATCGGTCCCTGCTCCAGGAGCCATTTGAACGCCCTAGCTACTATGCTTTTCAAACAGCGCTCAACAACCTTCCCAATCTGTCAAAAGACGCATTGGTAAACGCCCAGCCTTTGGTCATAAGACTCCAACCACCACCATGTCTTTCAAGTTCATCAATCTTTTCGCTCCAGCTGCAAATGAAGAAAGCAAATCACCAAACCATGGTCAGCGACAAAAGATTTCTGAAGACACTATTGAGCGCTCGCCAGCTATTGTAGCAGAGCACGCAGGAGATGGCGCATCGGCCGAATCGACCTTCGTGAAGGATGACGAGTTCAGCAACGAGCTAAAGGTTGCCGTCACCTCTGGTGAACTCAAATGTCCTGGCTTCGAGGCCCAGCCTGTGGAGGTTGTCAATTCGGATTCCTACGTCGCAGCAAGGAAGATTCTGAACGAATTTGGGGAGGAGGCGAAAGGGAAGGTCACGGTGTTGAATCTGGCTAGCGATCAACACCCTGGTGGAGGTTGGGTCTACAGCCTTTGGAAGACTCAAGTATGTCATTCAAGCTCATCGATCTTGTCACTTTTTCTCACCGTTGTTATCTTGATACCTTCAGGAAGAAGCACTCTGCTACTCATCGACGCTCTATCTCACGCTCAAAGAATCTTACTATCCCTGGCCGAACCTTGGTCCTGGATCCGTGGCAGGCATATACTCTCCTGGCGTCGTCATCTTCAAAGACGAACTCGATCAAGGCTGTGTCGATCTCGAGAAGGAGGATCGTAAAGTCGTTTCTGTGATCACAGTCGCAGCGCCGAGAGGTCCCAAGCTCACCCAAGATAAGGAATCGTTCCTTAAGGAAGGAGACTTGAATGATTTGAGAGGGAAGATCAGGTTGGTGTACAGGATGGCGGTCAAGTATGAGCAACAGTATGTTGTGCTGGGTATGTGCGTCTGGTATTTCGTGAGGGCTTGGATGTTGATGTTGATTAATAGGTGCTATGGGATGCGGCGCATATCGATGCCCTCCGAAGCTCGTCGCGGAAGAAATGAAGAACATCTTGCTGGAACCTGAGTTCAAAGGATGGTTCCGCCGCATTGTGTTTGCGGTGTACAGCACTGCAGAGAATGGAGAAGGAAATTATGGTGTATTCAAAAAAGTATTCAAAGGTGTGAATGTATGAAGAGTATGGAGGAACCTAGGGTACATTAAATGGTGACTAGAATATGCGAGCGTTAAGAGCATAGATGAATGGCGACAACTGGTCCAAAAATAAATAGCAATCAATGTCCGTGAGCATGAGGCTCCTAATCAGCAGTCAATTTCGAACGGCATGCTGCCTGCCTCACTCCCCAACGTGAAGAAATCAAAACCGACGCCTCCTTCCTCTAGAACATCGGATTCTTGACTGAGGTGTACTTCGCCTTTTTGATCGATATATGCTCTTGCACAACTAGCTCGCACGCCTACTTCAGTACACGCCGCCACCTCCGCTGCAGCAAGTCCAGCTCCCAGACTATCACTCGGGATCCAGACAATCCTTTGTGGCCCGTGTAAGTAGGGATGAGCGTACATTCTCTTGTCGTACGCGGGAGCTTTTTCGACATTTTGTATTCCAGTCTCTCCGTTGACGGTGGCCTCCTGGGTGACCTCTTGGACGACTTGGTTCTGCTCCTCTGGCTCTGGTTTCTCAGCGAACTTGGTCAAGGGAATAGCCCTCTGTAAGGGACCATAAGAATGATTCAAAATCCAGTGAAACAAGGCCTGGACTCAAACATTAGTCTGCTGTCAATTGTGTAGAAGGATCAGGACCCACAGTTACGACAATTGGTATTCCCAGCAAGACTGAGAGAACAATACCTACAGGTGTGTATGGCCGGCCCATGTGGAAGAAGTGAAACATTAGCTGAACAAGAATCTGCTGCATATACAGCCCGACGAAGATGTTCTGGATAGCTCTGGGGTAAAACAGTCCCCCGGTGTCCGCCACACGCTGCTGATCGTATACCCATAAGAACCGATACTTGGTGAGCAGATAGAGGAGGTAGAACGTGACGCATGCAAAACCGTTCACGATGGGAGCCACAACGCCATACGTAAATGCTGGTTCGACGGATGAGCTGACGGCCAGAAAGGTGAAATGCCAACAGGAGAAGACTCACTGATGACTACGAGGAGACAAATCTCTGGTACTCCTGTTCCCCATTGTAGAACGTCCAGATTATATCTTGCATTACGAATAGCACGGGGTGTAACAGGACGGCGGAACGCAACCTTCAAAGAGTGCCAGAAGTGTCGAAGAAGCGCGTTGATTCTTAAGGAACCGGCGCCGACCAAGGTTAATCCTTCTTGAAGTATGACACTAATGGAGAGTTTCTTGGTTCAAGATCAAGATCAAGAGGAGGAGAAATAACTTCAACTCACACCGACCAAAAGAAAGATTGACGTGTTAGATGTTCGCCCAACCTTTTGAAGTTCTTGTGAGTTGCTTCCCCGCTCTTATTAGAATCAGACCAGACGAAATATGGGGCGAGCGTTCCGAATAAAATCACGAGAAAAGAGTTCTGGAACGGATATCAGCACATTCTTGTGAACATTGATGACAGAGAGTAACGCACAAAGAATTGAAAAGCAAAATATCTATTTACCAGGCATAATTCCACCTCGCTGTGTTTGGGTTTTCCTTCGAATTTGGCAAGCTTCCGAAGTATAATTGGTGGCAGGATGAAAAGAGTCCGGAGGAGAGCAGCCGGAATCAAGTTGTGCATGATACCCAACACTGTAGGATTGAGATTGCATAGAAATCTGAGCCATGACGTAGTTTTTGGGGCATTCCCGTCGCAACAAGTCTTGCTCGAAAGACCGGTGATGAAGATCACTGTTACAGCACAAGGCTCTGAGTTGGTAGTCAAGCTCAAGGGTAACGCTATTTACTCACCTGGAACAAGCCAGGCAACAACCAAGACTGAGGTTGCGAAGAGGCTGAAGGCCATCCGAACCTATCACGTTGAGCACTTCAATAAGGAGAATGAAACTAGCCAACTTACTCGATTTCCATATGCATTTCCGTTGAGGTTCTTCCAAATTATATCTGAAGGGGCAACTTCAATCCATTTACGAGCTTTAAAGATTTCAGCAACACAGAAGGAATTTCGGACTTGTGACACGTACTCATCCGATAGGGCTGATCATGAGTTAAGCTGTTGAGTGCGAGGTGTGCCGCAATCTGGTCGTGAAATGTGATGAATGCACTGCCAAGCAGATCTTTTTCAGCCGATTTCTTCGGGATAGCCGGGTTGCGATCGTTCTCATTCGAGTCGTTCTGTACCCGATCAGAAGGGGTATCTGCGTCGCGGGCTTGTAGTTCTTGTGTACATTTCTTGATCTCTTCACGGGCCCAATCCATGGTATCCACCTTGGGCCCAATTACGCCGAGGAACCCAGTTCGATGCTTCGGCCTACGTCGTTTGGCGGTCTGCAATTCGGGGTCTTTGGTTTTGAGTTTGGTAATAGATTTGAGAAAGGAGGTTGCCGTTTCCTCATAGAGATCTTCGGCTTTCCTACGACGAAGAAAGACTCGGTGAGCATCATGTAGCTTTCTAGGTAATGATGAGAAACCTCTACGTTCGCAGACGGTGATGAGAACGTACCTAACGAATTCGACGTGTTCTACGCCTCCCGGAAGCTTGCTGAATAGGCGCTTGAGTGCATGTTCCGTCCTCAAATCTTCAGGGATATTTTGGATAAGGATTGTCCGAGCTCTAGGGGACAGCGCATGCTCTGTCTTGGTATAGTGTGCCTGGCGGATCTCGACGAAGGCTCTGAGCTCGACTTTGAGGTTGTACAAGATCCATGCTTTCAATTTTTAGATTGAATGGCGAATGTATGCGTTGAACCTCACTCACCAATGGTTGCGTAGTGGATTACAATATGTCCGAGGTACGAAAGGTAGTGTCCAGTGGCGATACTGGCCATGGTGAATCTGTTGAAGTCGTGGTGTTTTCGGCCACTACCCTCACGCGAGTCAAGTGGCATTAGAACCAGCCAACTCAGTAGCCACACTGGGCATAACATTCTCGACAAGACGCGCAGAAAACGGGTGTAGAAGTAGGCATCCAGGCCATTGAGGTTCCTGATGTCTTCATAATCGGCGCGGTAGACTGCAGGTAGCCATGACAGAAAAGTGTTCGAGAGAGCAGGTGCTCTGCGTCTGAAGAACAGTACAGTTAGTGCCACAAATACTTGGTTCCTGATACTCGCCACATACTCTTTTGAAACAAATTCAGTACGGGGTTGGTAGATGTTCTTGAAATATGGACGGAGTATGGAGAAGGCCGCGAGTTGTGCAAGAAGGAGAAACCCATGAAAAGCGATTGGCGAAACCTTGAAGGCAAGCTCAAGATGGCCACTCCCTGCTGCGGTGCCGTCGGTGGACCTGATAATAACGTGAAGGCTTGAGTACACTTCGTTGGAACAATTTCAAATCAGGAAACTCACATGGTATGGGGGAATTCTGGCTGTGATGTCCCCAGTCAACCGTCTCCATCGAGCATTTAAGCCTTCACAGGAGCCAAGATTTCGAACACGTTGCAGGTAACGTTCCAAGGCTTCGTGGGGTTACATTGCCTCAAACGAAGTCAGACGGTGTGCAAATTGTTGATTCCAATTTATGGCGCACCTGTTCGAGGAGTGTGTTGAAAGGGAGATTCTGAGAGATGGGCGTTCATCGTTCAACCGGGTCTGAGATCGTGTCGGACCTCGGACCGTTGGGTCATTCTCGAATGAAGGGAATCCATTTCCCCATTAGCCATAGGCTGTAGCGGTTTTCCATGGTGTCGACGGGATCATCTTAGGTGTATAATGCGTGGTAGTATTGTGAGGGTCTAGTCGCGAAATGAAGAAGTGCCAGTGGGCAGTCAAGTGGGATTCAGTCTGGGACGGAAATTTAGCCCACAACCACGGGGGAAGGGCTTTCAGTCCTCAGGTTCAAGGACCAAGTCACCAAGGTCGCTCTGGCAAAGTGTTTAACCGTCGCTCAAGCGATGTGATTACCCGACGGGATAACAAAAAATTCCCCATCGTCTCTACCTAGTTGATCCCTAGCTTTGGGACCATTGAGGACGCGATACACTCAGAGCGGCTCGCCTACTCTTGAAGTTACAGAAACGTCTCGTTTCTGGTGTGCCATAAGCCACCCCCGTCATCGCTTTGCATTGGTAACACAGGTTGACCAGACTCGGGCCGAATCGGAAGGCCCTCCAAGGCTAATGGAGAAACCCCCGGGACAAAATCCCCCAATGTAGTATGCTACCTTCCTTCAGAGACTGGCTGCCCACTTCCCTGAGCCTCGTTCAATTGACGAAAATTTCAAGGTTTGGTCTCGCTTATCCTCCCCACGCTTTGGTCGTTGTACCCATGAGACGAAAGGAATCTTCAACTATACAGCCAGGTCGCAAGGTAAATGCAATTGCTACATCAGAGCAAGAAATCCGCAGGAAGTTGAAACTAGCGCCACGTCTTGAGATCCCGAGACCTGGTTTGTATGCAAATGGGCTTACACGGAATCATATTTCGTGCAAGGTGTATGCGTGTTGTTCTTGCACAAAATGAAGAAGATAGAACCTCTTGACCTCATCTTGGTATCTCAAATTCCGGTAGGAGGCGTCGACCGTGCCGCTGAGTATCGCTTAGCATCGCGTCGAGAGACTTCATTAGAAACCAATAAGTAAGAGTAGGCGAACACGCTGAAGACACGATGAGGTATAACCTATAACCCTAGAGATCGAATGATACTCAATTAAGACAATTATGGGTAGGAATAATTGCGAGTCAACACGGGTTGTCGATTGAGATCCTGAGAAGTATAACGGTCAGCGATGTGCCAGGGACCTGCAGGCAGAATAAGAAGGCCAAACGTGTTGCGTCGTTGTATAACAACGATCAGGCACCCTAAAAAGAGCTCACCATGAAGGAATCTGTCCTAAATACAGTGATGGTAAGCGCCCGCCGTAAGGATCGAAGGTAGGCTACAATTTGGTGAAACCAACAGACGAGAATCAATCGAGTGGGTTAGTATAGAATACACGCCATAAACTGGCCCGGGATGGTTCATTACCAAGATATCCCGATAGAGAAGAGAAGGCATTTGTTGACCAGAGTCTCCACGAAGTGTAGATGGTAATGCTGAAGCCGTCAAGATTCTAGTGACACATTCCCGTAGGTTAGAGACCCCGAATGCGATTCTGACGGGTTTCGTCGTAGAATTCAGAGTTGCGATGCGCGACGGCAGCATAAGCTGTTCACCTCGAGGTTGTATGTTCTCAAGATGACAGACCATTTCAAAGTTTTGCCACATCACTGCGCCGCCTGTGCTGCAAGCCACGAACAAGGAGGACAACCGTAACGGCATCATTCAAGACCCGTTTGATTAAAGCCTCCCTTAGGTGGCAGAGGTTGTAGAAGTGCATCGAGTTGACTAAAACCTCCTCATGATCAACCTGAACTACCCTCAGTGAGCCCGCAAATCGGATATGAAGTACAGTACAATGCGTACTGGTGTATCAACATGCTTCAAGCTAGCCAATCATCGATCTGATCTCGATCTGCGTTACGCGAATGTCGAAGAATTAGGAGTCTCGAGAGTCTTCATTCAGACTCTATGAGCGTGAAGTCTAAAGAAATATTAATGACGCTCCGAGTCATTAAATGTAATTATGTACCTTAGCTGAGTTTCGATGGACCTACCATATATGGTAGCCAAAATGCTGCCGATAGGGTATGAACGGACGGGATCCTAGGCTTCGTAAGTGGTTTATTCTACTTTTTCTTCAAGATCTTCTGCAAGGTCTTCTGGAGCGAACTCCAGCGTAATCTTAGGGTAAACCTGTACCCAGACGTTCTTCTGTGATGCACATGCGGCGGAGCCGTCGGCCGGTCGGCGTCAGGCGGGAAAGTCCCGAGAGTAAACAACAGTCTTTTGACTCCGACTCAAGCTCGGGTTGGGCTCGAACTTGACGAAGCGAACCAGTCTGCCTCGAGGCGATACTCTGCACAATATGGATAGCGAAAACGGGAGAAAACGTGAAGGTGAACATGGCTCATCGGATACATGATCCGAACGTGCCGTCGCCGCCCGTGGTGGACCATCATGAAAGCCACGCCGTTCCCTATATTTGCCTGTTTAGGAAGTAGAGGGCTCAATGAATTTCGACTCTCGAAACGACAATCCGCGCATATATTGACTCGATCGCACATGAGATGAGCCTCCATAATCTACAAACATAGCATAGCCCTGATATCCCTATTTTGGCATTTCATTGGTTCGTGGCCGGATAACTGAGAGTGCAAAGTGCTAAGTCTGCGGACAAGGACTACTGTATTCGCAGAAGAAAATGCTTGGGGCCGGAATCAAACGTGCTATGTAGCCCGAGGCACGGTATGGGTGTGAATGGTATGCACAGGTCATAGTGTTACTAGTCTAAGTGTACCAAGGTTAGAGCCATCGGAATTGTTCGCGGTTCGAATGCATCATCAATGCTCAAGCGATGCTCACTTAGAAACCCGGTGGCTATATGCGTATCCAATGCATGTGTAGAGGACTATAATCACACTAAAAGTTGAAAACCAACTTGGAGTTTATTAATACAACGTTGGAATACAGAGCTGGTACAGGACATCGACATGGTAGTCGTTGGTTGATTCAGGAGAAAGTTTCCATATTCTGTTGGAGGGCTAGTCAATATATGGACACTGCTTGGCATAGACTGTATGGACTTACAGGAGTTGTTATAAGAAGCATGTTGTAGAGCGATATCTTCAAGGAGTAGGGGCAAGCAAGGCCACAGTGGCACATGCCGTAGAACATGTGCCAAGCGCACCATTGCAGGCGATAATCGCGGGAGGGGCAAGTGGAGCAGCGACGGTGCCAAAGGTGAATCCAGCAGCAGCGTAACAAGCGACCGCGACGGCATTGCAACCTAAGAAGGAGAGACTGTTAGATGCGACCCTTCCACACACGTTAGGTTGTAACGTACCAGTTTGGCAGATACCGTACGCAATCAGCCCAGCATGGGCACCGCTCGCGGCGGCGACGACAACTGCGAGAGCAGGAGCAGTGAAGCGCATGTTGTAGAGTAGGGGTTGTAGTCTTTAGGTGATTGTGGCGGTTTGGTTCTGAGTTGAGGATGATCTTGTCCAGGCCATCTCGCCAGTATTTATGTCGGCCCCCACAGCCAGCGCCAATGGAAACTCATGGAAACAACGTGGAAGAATCAGTGAGAATCACCAGTGACTGACTCGATATTTGACATGGAACCAACGAGAAGTTTAAGTTTATGCCTATATGTAGTCCCTACGACGATCCGTGGGTCCATAATAGGCGCGCAACGGCCGTGGATCAGTCACCTGGCCACCGATGAGCTGAAATTCAAGGGCGTGGGGCGATTCGTAGTGATTCCACATAACATCCAACTGGTAGGCTTTGGTCCCAATAGGTTGATACAGCGGAAGCTTATGGGAATGGGGACCAGGAGGCGAAAGCATGTTGCAACCCTGGGCATTTGGTGGGTCCATCCTTCCCAGAACCTGCTCGTTCGACCCCTGCAGACGCCAGCTTCCCATGAACACCGATATTGCGCCCATGGTCAGAGCGTAGATTACTGCAACCATTCGTCCAGCCTCGCTCAACCCCTGGGAGGGACATCAATGGGCCGCTCCATCTCCACCATTTCTACATGATCCTCAGTCCCGACCAGAGTTCTTGAGCGATCAGTGGTATGAGATAGCGATGATGGCATATAGTAGTCGTCGGCTAACGAGTGCTGTGTATGCACAATCACAAAGACTAGGGTTGGATAAATCGTCTGCAGGGGTGCGCTTGTCAGTACGGGGCGCTAATAATCAATAATCAAAGGCATACCGAGAGCGAATAGAGGATCTGATGAAAGCATTGAGCAGCCACTGTACCAGAATTGGTTGTTAGGCGATCTTCTGCGTTGAGTGTGTCAAGGATGAAAGCAATGGCCTGTGATCCTTGTGGTTATTATCCAACTTTGACTATCTCAGCAAAAAGCCTACCTGGACGACGCAGAACGCCACTCCCGACTCCAATAGCAGTATCATGCACCTCTCCACTGGGGTAGTTCTAGCAACGGTTGGCTTCATCAGCTTTAGCGGTCCTCGTTTTTGGTATAGCCTAGACATAGTTCAGTTTAATCGACCCTCAAATATGAGTATCAAGGATACACACCAAAGCCTCCAGCCATACAGAATAACCGTCACGATGTTGGTCGCCAAGGAAAGGTAATTACTCGCCACATTAAGCGAATAATGAGCAGGTTTGTTTACTATCCACGCCTCCCAGCCGCTGTTGATCAGCCGGAATGTCCATATCGTGACTAAACAACCTGTTCAATACAAAGACACTGACAACAGGCAGAAACACGCACCCACAGAAGCCGACAGCAGCAGAACAGGCAACGACATCACCCAAAGAGACCCCATATACAGAACCCAGGCTCTCCAAATGATAATTGCATCGCTGATGTTCAACTGTGAACAGAGTTGTTAGGTTTGGGAGCAGAGCGGTACCAGTTACAGACTCACAGCGACATTTTGGATGAACTCTGCAGATTGATACAATCTCGCAAATTGCTTGTTGGCGGCGATGCTGACAGCAGGAACTGATTGACCCTGCGTGAGAGTAACGGGGACTTGAAGATAGCTTCCAAAGGCGACAGAACGAAGAACAAGGTTGGCCGTAGCGATCAAAAAGCAGGTGGTCAAGGTCAAGAAGACTATTTTGCGCGCTCGCGTATTTAGACCTTGCGTTCTACATGATCCGATGTATCAGCAAGGCGAACGTAGCGGTGATGGTAGAATGGATCAACTCAACTGGAAGATCGTCAATGCATAGAAAACAATGGGCAGTGATAGACCTACATCAGTCAGTTTGAGTGATGTTTCGGGAACTCTGAGCTTACCGTAGCAAAGTGCAGTGATAATAGGATCCCATAGGTCCAGAGGTAGAACGCTGCTTCCTAAAGCCTGGAGAATAGCTACTTCCTCGGGCGACATGCCAATAAAGTAGGAAGGAAGAGCAAAGGACCGGACCCCGTTGCTTCCACTTCCAGGCTATTATAAGCCAACGAGGTGGACCCCGCTATCGTTGAATTTCACGCCCTCCTAAAGGACCCGGCGTCACTGGGAATGGTCGGTGGATGGTGAAGAAGAAGAGGCGACATCCTCACAGCCACGATGGAGCAGCGTTTCAACAAACTGATGGACAGATGAGAAGCATGATTTCAACAATGCTTCCTCCGGTGCGAAGTCGGTCAAATCGGATGTACGCGGTACTCGCTAGTTTGCGTCTCCGCGACAGTTTGTGGTGCCGCAAAGCTTAGAAAGGAGCTCATCCTACGATTTCCAACATCGGTGCTGGCAGCTCGCGTGGTGCTCGTCCGGGTCTGGTCCATTCGATGACAAGATCATCACAGAGGTAGGCCAGATACGCTGGGAGTCCTCTTTCAGAGCAGCTGGTTGTATTGCGTCTTCTCCGCAAGGATAAATATGGGTCTGAGGGAAAGCAAGGATGGATAGTCCCTTCGTCAAAATGAGCCAGGTCACGGTTGAGACAGATGAACGCGTTATTTGCTTCTATTTGCAACGACTGTCTTTAGGGCAGGCAGAGGTTTCATCGAGCATTATTTTTCAGGCGCGATTCTTTTGTTTCAACGGCTACGAGCTGATACTCTATTTATTCAATTGACTGGATGAAAGAATATGTATCTACTCAAGAAACGATCCCTAGGTGTAATGATACCAGTTGAAATTGATATTCCGTCTGCCAGCCACCTTCAAAGCACGGTTGCGGATCACGGCGTCGACCGGCTCCCTTGCCCCCAGCTGAATCACGTTCCATCCTGTTGTCTCCAAAGACTCAATAATTCCTGCCGTAACTCCTGCGGAAGCACCGAACCAAAGAATTTCACACCGACGCTGAGGTCCACGATATGTCGGCTTTTGGGCGATCGCTTTCCAACTCAAACAATCGCAGTGCTGGATGCGAAATTCTTGGAGGGAGGCGAGGCGATCAATCAATGCATCTACTGCATATTCGTCGTCAGGTGAATTTTTGGGGAATTCACATTGCGTGAGGGAAAGACTGCAGAGATTTTCTCGAACGTGATCCAGGATACAGTAGAGATCACTATTGGTGGCACCCGTAATGGATTGCAGATACAGGCCCTTCAACCGACTTTGGCCGCTTTCTATATTGACAAATTTGAAGAGTCGGTCGCTTGAGAGTGCGAACCGAGACAGTGAAAGTTGTGTGAGATTGCAAACGGTGCCAGAATCCGGAGATATATGCGATGGCATACATTCTGAGGGTAAGGATGGCATGTCACGACTATTCGACTATCAAGTTAGTAACAGTAGATAAGATGGATAATTGATGATACACGCACCCTCCTCCGGTCAGTGTCAATGAGCTGAGAAAGCGCCATTGAGAAAGGAGCTGCATGATATCATTGGTCTGAACTGGTACGTAGCACTCAGAAACTGGTTGCACTCTCGCTTCGCTACATTCCTTGATCTGGCGCAGATTAGAAAGACATCCAAGATATTCCTGATACATTGTGGGTGGTACTGAGTGAATGTCAACATATGTGAGGGATGTTGCAATAGAAAGGATGTGGTTGGCTTGCGAGAGCATCTGCCAGTGAGGAGTGAGCCAAAGGCCCCTTTCTAGGTAATTTGAAAGAGAGAAGAATCTCATGAGGGATGCATTCTCTGGACGCAATCGGAGACAATTAGCCAGAGCAACAAGGCTCCCGTTGTCGGGTTTTCCTTCTGTTACAATTGGTTGCATCTGGAAATATAACTTGAGGACGTGTTTCCAAGATTGGTTGATCAAGCCCAACCACAAGAGTTGCTGGCGCCAGCCTACTACCTCTGATCGATACGGCTCCTGCAGTATATATTTGGCGATGCTGGTCAGGAGGTTGGGTGGCAGTTCCCTATGCATACGTAGAGTGTTACAGAGAGGGGATATCCTGAGCTCGTGAGAGGCAGTCCTCAGGGTGGTGCTACCTGCTAGTACCCGACGCACAAGACGTAGCTGGGTGGCAGGACATTGGTTCGGATGGGCCAGAACAGGGATACTAGATTCCAGATCTAGCGAGATAGCTTCTGATACTGTATGGTAACGGTCATATAGCAATGCAGTTGACCGAGGCATCCTGTCGATTTTGTCCCCATCCCCATGAGGCGAGTACAGGGAAAGGGTCAACGCTAGTCCTGCGACCAATTCCACTTTCAGCACAACGGATAAGAGCTGGGCAGACGGCGCCTTCCTTTGTGTACTCGAACACCGTATCAAGGACCTGGAGGAGGCTTCCTGGACGACCGACCTCGAGTAGACCGCGGAGCTGGGTTTTACAATGGCTGTTGGATGGAACAAACAGTCCGTCATTCGCTGTACATTCAATCCAAATTCATATCATGTCAAACCCTTACAAGTTGCAGAGGCGCACCAATGCATTCCTTGGGCCATTTTCGACTAGCAGTGATGCGTCTCCGATGATGGTTAATCGAACCTCAGTCCAGTACCCTATACATCCTCTTTCGAACACAAACGAGACGTTGAACACATGAGCTCTACTCCCAACCGGACGTTCCAGGTGCTTCGAGAAGCTGACAAGGTATGAACGATTATTGAGTTTCTCAGTCATGAGCCTCAGTCGGAGAGTGACAAGCACCAAATCACTGAACTGAAATCAGGCTCTGAATCGGAAAACACCGTGCAAGGCACATGACCGGACTTAGGGAAGGAACCAAGCCGGAGTCCAAGACGCATTCTATCTGCTGTTTTACAGGTATCATAGACTTGCTCTACGATCGAAATATAACTGAAGGGAGTTGCAAGTAAGGGAGATAAGGTTCTCAAGGGTCTCGACGTTGTGGTTTTGTTCGAAAGACTACAGTAATAGTTGATTAACCTTATCACAGATGAGGGTCTCCTTCCCATTCGAATTCCACTCCAATCTCCTTCGCAAGTTGCTCTCCTCGTTCAATGTCCTCGCAATTCATGCAATTCTCCAGTTGATTCCATAGATCTGTGAAGATGCGAATCCTTGCCCATCCTGTCTTCTTCAGTAACCGCATCAGAAACGCCGATGACATGCCGACTTTCCCTAGTACACTGACAACGGTTATAGAACCGGTCCTCCTCGCTGCGTCCCCGAAGATAGGTCTATCTGCTATGGCACTCCAGCTAAGGCAGTTGGAAGCGTTGATGTATACTTGTGACAACCCGGACAGAATAGGAACGAGTCGATCCATCGCGTATCGTTCACCTATCTTCACTTCGTCGAAGTCACAGTTTATGAGTTCGAGTTTCTGAAGGGTCTCTCCAATATTATGAAGTGCCAGATAGAAGCTTCTTTGCGACAGTCCGGACACTTCTTCAAACACCATTGTAGTCAAATTGGTGGAGCTTGTGAATTTGCAAAGTTCTTGATGCGTGAGCTTCTGATTAGTTATTTCGAGGTTGCGCAAATTACATGCAATTTCGTTGTCATCAACAGCCTTGTCACGAATAATCAACGGCTCAAGAATTTCCTCCGGAGGATTCCTTCGTTTGATTGAGCGTTTCAATCGAGACGGACAGAACAATAAGGTCGCTCACCTGCGGGACCAGGATCCCAACGTCAGACCCACAAGCTTCGGCCACTTTGATAGCAACCATACGATGGCCTTTGTCGAGAGAGAATGTTCGGTGAAACATGCATTCGCCGATCCTGATTCGACGCATTCGACAACATTGACCAACTGTGAGAGAGCTCCAAGATATTCTTCATGCATGTGAATGGGCAAGGGGTCTAAGTAGATCATTGTGATGAATGTCAAGGAATTGAGGAGACGAAGTCCTGTCGAAAAGAGTTGCTGTCGCTCAACATCCGTCAATTGGGACTCAGACGACAAGTCTGAGTAATTGGTAAACGAGAAAGATAGGCGATGCCCGGTTCGCGATGGACGATATTGGATGCAATTCTCGATGGCTGGTATTTCTGAAGGGGGTCGTATGAATCCGAAGCCAAGGGAGTTTGGTGATTGAATCGGTCGACGGAGCCTGAGACCGAGAACTGGGGCCCAACATTTACTGATGAGGCTCATATTCAGTAATTGCTTGTGCCATCCGATTCTATCACTGCGGAGCTCTGTCGCAAGAACAAACATCGCGATCCTAGTAACGGTTTCTGGTGCAAGGATGGTAGCTTTGCTCAAAGTCATGGGGTTGATTGGCTGCAATCGGACCTCGTAGGAAGCGGTTTGAACAAGGGCTGTGGGTATAGAGAACAGAGCTCTGCCGTCTGGGAGCCGATTCAAATGGACAGCGGAATGAGCTATGACGGGGCAAAAGCTCTCCAGATACACGAGTACCGACTTAGTGCCTGATGGTTCAGTACTTAGCAAATGCGAGCGGCGGTAGAGAATTGTTTTGGGAGGTGGGGACTTCTTTCGGGAGTCGAATGAAAGGAGCCTGAAAAAATGGTTGCCCCGGATCTTGTTTGCTTGGAGAAAAAGAGACAGGTATCTCGCTCGCAAAGGGACTCGAGGTCTTGAAGTGAGCTGCCTTCGGGACAAAGACATCAGTTCCTCATCGACTTTCGTCACCGAGCCATTGGCCTGGCTGCTTTTGGGGTCCGTTTTAAGGAAGGGTGAGTCTACAATTGTTAGCTATAAATCGTATCAATAGTCAGCGTTCGCTGGCAAAAGTCCAGAAAATGATCATTCCTACTAGCTCTCTGAGTCTTGGGTTAGGGACATGTTCAGAGCTGATATAGATCTGAACGTAGTCCCATTGGTGAGCGATGTCTGGATCCAGAATGACGGTCAGCTTGAAGACGTGCCCTCTACCATGTAGAACAGGTCCCGAAGAACTTGATATGTGCCACTGGTATTTTTCGCTGGGAGCTCTCCCCCGGTTTTGAGGTCGATGCATGGTGTATGTTGTGTGAAAACGGGTTCTCCGATGATTTGACGCTCAAGTGTTTGGTCGAGCGCGTAACAACAACAAATAACGGTTGGACATTGGTGGCCACCTGGACCTTCCATATCTTTTTGGGCTCTGAAGACTATCGACGTGAACCCAGCAGGCACCCCATGCCAGAGCTCTGGACGCGAGGCTGCAAGTTTTTCGATAAGATGGATGGATTCTACATTCGGAGGTCTCTTCATGGATTTTCAAGTTACATAGCCCGGGGCACAAGCCGCACAGCGGAGAGGCGGAGAATTTCTGATGATATTAAAAGTGTAATCAGTGCCTTATTTATCACTATGGTGATTGTACAATCTCAATGAGCGAATCGGAAGTCGAGTCTCTGAGTGCCAACATCACTTGTAGTCTTCAGGTATTCCGCACGTTCCTTTCTCTGACCGTCAGCTGATGACAAAGGAGACAGAGGGTAGATGTACCTCAGACGTCATAGAATCCCAGATCCTTGCTTTCTGCTTGTTACGGAGAACGTAGTATGCCTTAATACCAGGATACATGATGAAGAGGTTGAAGCAACAGATGTAGATTAGAACCCTGTTTCCACGACGATCTGGGTAAAGGTGAGTGAGGGCTATAGAGAGAAGACAAAACTGTAGTACATTGAGGCGCGTCGTCTTCCCGGTATACTTGCGCAGCCACGACTGAAGAAAGTTGAACAAACCTGGTTTCCAATTAGCAGCGGCCAGGTAGTTTAGAATGACACGTACATGTTGTAGAGTGACGCGTTAACTGTCCGACTAGCGACTCCTCCAGCATTGCGTGAGCACCACGCAACCTGGATGGGATGTACATAACTGGATAGAACGTGTCAGCCTGTGCTCGGTCGTAGTGAATAGTTTACGTACGGGAATGAAAGCAAGCCCGTCGCGATTCCGTAGTATCGCCACTGGTTGGGGTTATCTGGGAGGTTATACAGAGCCATTAGGAAAGGCAAAGCCCACAGATCTTCCGCCATTGACACGAACGCCCTTTCGTCGAATATTTCCGAGACCAGTGTGATCGCAGCCATCATGATGATGGATCCAACGCTCGAGGGAATAGTGAGTAGGTTGGTCTGGAAGGTGTCAAATCCAAGGTTACGAAGAGAGAGAGTAAGGTATGTGTGTGGTGGTGAGATGGGAATTCCGAACATGAGGCCTCTAAACATGGAATAAGTCAACCTGATTGATCAATGGATACTTTGAACTCTACCCACGCGATATACAGCGGCCACAAGTCGTAGTCCATGACGGCAGTCCATAGCCTCTTCAACGAGAGTCCTTCTCGGTTGTGCATATCGCCCTTTGTTGGATCATCTCTCAAAACCCTTGTAACCGCAATGACTTCCTCTCTCTGCGTAAACCATCCATCTGGACGGAACCAAGTCTTAGTTTCTGTTGGCCCTGGTGGCATCTTGAAGAAGGTGGCAGTACCAATGGACAATGTTATAAGTCCTCTAGAACCGACATGGTGAGTTTCTGATAGTAGTCGGGGAAGAAGGAAGTCTTACTCGACCAAGAATAGCCACCTCCAACCTGCCTTCCCGGCTACGCCTCTCATGTGGAGCACAGCGAACGCAATGAAGCTACCGATGATGGTTGAGGCATGAGTGCTGAGGAGGTTTGAGGCATCGAGCTCTATTCGGATCTTGGTATCAGTCAGGTCTTTCGAGCTGACAAATTCTTGTAGAAGTCTAGACGGTGAGATGGAATCTAAGGAACCCAATAAGTAATGGACTGGAATGCAGAAGCAGAATGGTGCTCACATTTCCTCCAGTTTCTCCTATTCGAGGATGCTACCCGCGAGGTCCGATTGGTCCAATATACCAACAGAAGGTCAACATTCACGGCGATAAGCGACGCGAATGCGCAGAGGCTACCCAAGAAGGATGATCTGCCAGAGCAACATAATGCAGCGACCAATAGAGTCCCTGGTGCAAGGAATCTTCGTCCAATGAAATCTAGACCAGGTGTGATTCTAGCCATGCAACAGGTCGGGATGAAAGCCCAGAGCACGTTCAAACCTTCTAACCACTGAGTTACTCGACGTCCGACTGGATTCGCCTGTCCGGATCTTCATCCAGCCCACAACTTGGGATCGGACTCGGTATCGGATTCGACAGCAGCTGAAGGGATGATGCCGTGCAACGCGGCTATATGCTTCAATTTTGAGAGGTCAAAGCGATGGTAGGGTCTTTCGACGCGTTAGATGACGCCTTGGACGTGGTCGAGGCCAACGACAATGGAGGCGAGACGTCAAGCTCGCGGTCGAGCCAAGCGATGATGATGACTGTTTGGACGTTGGTCACAGTCTCGGCCCGCGGTCGGTGGCGCGCCTTTCATCGAACCCACATAAGGTCCCTATTAGCTGCCATCCTCGATCCTCCATTCATTCCCTTCCCTCCCTACAATTATGGCTCTAAGCGAAAGCAAGCCAATGCGAGAGCAGGTGGAGGAGTATATCAAAACTCTGCAAGGAAGGATCGTTGAAAGCTTTGAAGACCTGGACCCGACAGCACCCAAATTCAAACGGGACTCTTGGGTTCGAGCACAGGGAGGAATCGGGCAATCCTGTGTCTTTGCAAACCCAGCAGACGGCGTTGAAGGTTCTGAATCCGTATCCTCTGGTCCGACAACGATTCTTGAGAAAGCAGGGGTGAACATCTCCATTGTTCATGGCATCCTCCCCCCGGCAGCGATCAAGCAGATGCGGGCAGATCACAGCTCTATGCCGCTTCCTGACAGACCACAGGGGTTGCCGTTCTTTGCAGCTGGTATTAGCCTTGTCATTCATCCACGAAACCCCCATGCACCCACCGTACACGCCAACTACCGCTATTTCGAGATCACAGAGTCAACAGAGATAGTTCCATCAGACCCTCAAGAAGCCCAGAATCCTTCTACACCGAAGGTCCTAGCTTGGTGGTTTGGTGGAGGCTGCGACCTGACTCCCAGTTACCTCTATGAAGAGGATGCAATTCACTTCCATTCGACACTCAAGAAAGCCTGTGATGCGCATGGTGAAACACTCTACCCCGCATTCAAGAAATGGTGCGACGAGTACTTCTACATTCCTCATCGAAATGAGACTCGTGGACTGGGAGGTCTCTTCTTCGACGATCTCAACGAAGGACCTCATCTCCGTCTACCAAAGACATCTCCCCGACCCTCCACCCCCAGCGAAATCTTCGCGTTTGTCAGAGAGCTCGGCGACTCTTTCATTCCTTCATACTTCCCCATCCTTCAACGCAGATACACCCTGCCATTCACGCCTCTACAAAGAAGATGGCAGCTGGTCAGAAGAGGCCGTTATGTCGAGTTTAACCTCGTCTATGATCGCGGCACCAAGTTTGGTCTGATGACTCCCGGAGCTAGGATCGAGAGTATCCTCATGAGTCTACCGGAGACAGCGAGATGGGAGTATATGTGCGAATTGGGTGAAGAGGGTACGGAAGAAGGAAGATTGATCGAAGCTCTGAAGAAACCTAGAGATTGGCTATAGCAGGCGCGACGCATATAATCATGATCTACAAAGGTGGGTCCTTCCGAATTGAATTACAGAAGCCAGCTAAGTTATGGCATAGAGAGAATTTGGAACAATCTATTTGGATACACAATTACTTCCCTGTGCTTGATCTCTGCATATATGCGCATTGAATTCATTCCTCCAGACTGATCATTTACGCCACTGTCTTTTGATAATCGTCCCTGCATATAATGAAGGATGCGACGTCACGGCTTCTAAATTCGGCGATCGATCCTCCGACCAATGTTCTCACTGCAACTGTGGCACTATCATCACCTCCATTGCTTCAGCCTGGTCGTGCGAGCACCATTAGCAATCCCTCCCACTGGTGCTCAGGGTCGCAGACTCACGCTTCATAGTTGTGTCTTCATGCCGTCGGCAGGAGAGATCAAAAATAGGGGTTCGGTCGTGTTCGCACCTTTCCGCTGAAGTTCATTGGAACCCTTGATATGTTGTACAGAAACGACATGCCAAGCGGGTCTCTCTGTATATGAGGTATTCCCAAAGTCTCCAGCCCCGACACTGCTCAAACATCCCTCGAGATCGTTCAAAGATTCAAGCTACCTCATCGGGCCGCACCTTCCAGGCGAATTTTGAAATACCGGAGGTGAGCGATCGTTACTCAATGTTACATCTAAGAGACAAGAGGAGACATTGTCAGATCGACCCTGACAGAGATCGTCATCTTGGCAAATGTCAAACTTCAGTGGCTCCATGACTTCGTGTGAAATGCGTGATGCCTCGGGAACGGGAACTGAGATGCCTGTGCTCAAGGCTTGATGGTCTAGACCGACGGTAAGCCCAATCTATCCTACAGAATTTGACATGTAAGAGTCATAAGAGTGTCTATCATTCCTCTGATTTTAATCTTTCGCCTCTAAGAATTGATCAGATATCGAACCAATGAAGCTGTGGAACGGAAATGGTATGACCATCAGTACCTCGACGCAGATTTTAAGCAATGGACACACCTTGTGCCAGTCAGACGGAAAGTATCCGGTTGCATCGAAACAGCGTCTGCATCAAACACGATGTTTTGAGGCCCTAAAGCGTACGGGGCCCAGAGAGGATTTCCTCGATATGTGGGATCTCGATTCCACGCGAATGATACCCTGCATGTCAACGGATCAGCAGGTCATGGAATCGTACACCCCAATGACGAAGAGGGTAGAAGGGACAGTAGCTCACCAGTACGCCAAGACCTGCTGAGAGAGGGTGTAAAGGTTGCCCTGGGAAGGATCGATTTGCATGAAAACGTAGGGGATTTCGGCCGTGTGGAAAACTGAATAGAAACTCATCAGAACAGTGGTAAGGCGCTAGTGTCTGATTCACTACATACCGCCTTGCCAGGGTGCGCCACCGCCTGGGGTAAGTTGATCGAAGAGGTATGACCAGCATTTGATACCCTTCAGAACAGCTACAGCAAGGAAGTTCCTTCTCGCCCAATGGAAATGGACGTCTGTGGGGAAACATGTCAATAATGAAACTAACCGGCGCCCGGTATGTCACTCTGGCGGGCCGTGTCCAGGATCACTGGCAGGCACACGACGAGCAATCGAGAAGTTAGCATACCTCCGTATGTTGCTGCAGCCCTTTTGAACTGGGGACCCCAGAATGTTTCGTTTCCAGTGCCGTAGGGTGACCCAAAGTCAGGATCTTCGGGGTAAAGAGCGTCAAGAAGGCTGATTGACGTCGCATTCTGGAAAAACGTGGCGCTTCTGTTGAGGTAGTCCTTCTCAAGGAAGGTATGGAAGTCATCCGTAGTGTTGATGGGTTGAGGTTTGACAAAGATTGTGCCTTCGTCTCTCACGTTCCCAGTGATGAAGGGGATTTTGGCACTAGAAACGACGTTGAAATGAGGAGGGTGCGGGAAACGAAGAAACTTACATTTGGCCACGAGCAGTGAGGACTGAAGGTGATGCAGGAATAACGTCACCATCGATTGACACACCCCACGGCTGTAAAGCTTTCATTTCGGATTTACTCTTGGAACAGGGTCGCAAGAAGAGAACTCACGCGACTTCCATACAAAGTGGGCTGCCCGAACAGGATATTGGTCGCATTGATCAAGGTATCACGATCCATCGTTCTCAGGCATTCAAATTTATTAGCAGCTGCACCACAACCAGCGATTTGCACCAAAGCATCGTAGTTTCCGTTATATTTGTCGGTAGGAAGGCAAGGCACCGAGGTCGATGTTCCAGACTCAAGGATCTGAACAAACGGTCAGGACGGTCAGACGCCCGTTGCAAATCGTCTGGTGACGTGAGTACTCACTGCTCCTGTGAATAACTTGGTGTCAACATCCAGCATATGATATGCAATGGACATCCTGTTGCGCAAGTTTTGAGCCTTGACGGGTGTGCCTGGTGTTAAGTTCATGCTCACGCTCCAGATGATTGGCCGAATATAGTGACTTTATTCTTGTCTCCGCCGAAGTATCCAATATAATTCTGCACCCATTCCAGGGCGAGTCTTTGGTCGTATAGACCCAAGTTCAGTGCCCCATTTGCAGCAGCCTCATCACCACCTCTGAAGAAAGCAACAAGTCAGCATCAACTCAATCGATAAGATATTTCGACAACAACGCACAAGAAGCCCCATGCAGCAAGACGATAGTTGAGAATGACAGTGATTACAGGTAACCCCTTGATTTATCATTCAATAATCGCCATTTGGTCGATAGAAGGATCGTAGCTTACAATCTTGCTCGATTGTTGGACCATTCCTTCACCAGGGTAATGCGAGGCCGCTCCTTGGGTCAAAGCTCCTCCATGGAGCCAGACCATAACGGGGAGTAACTTCCTAGTCGGGTTTGAATGAGGTCTGTAGAGATCCAACAAAGTGCAGTCTTCGCTGGTTCCGTAAACTGGTAATTGTATTGACTGGATGCATCGCAAAGAGGGAGGAAAATTACGTACGGCCATAGTCTACGGCAAGAGCATTCTAAACCGAATGTGAGCTTGGTGTTCTAGGAGAACCAATTTTGTGGACGTACTGTTCCTTTAATTTGAGGACACGCGGGTCCAAACCATGACGCGTTAAAGAATCGCGTAGCGCTGTAAGAGACAGGTGTCGCTCGCCGGAACCTCTCCGAGGCTCCATACTTGACGCCACGAAACCTATCGACACCAGTTGTCGTGTTGTAATCTCCGAGGAACGTCGTCTGTTGAACCTGGACGGTCACCGGAGACGCCAGTACCATTGCCGTGGCGGATAGAACAACAAACAAAGAGAAAAACATGGCGGCTCTGAAAGTGGTTCAGACTACACGTCCACTGAGGTGGTGGTTGAAGATCGACGGTTTAAGTCGAGAAGTGCCTTTTAGAGAAGAGCGATGAGGCACCGCCTGGCCGTCTTCTGCCGTTGTAGATCTCCAGGGGGAAGCATACTTCTCGTGATTGGATTTCAGATGCATTTTCATTTGAGGGTCAACCACTGGCAAGAGACAAGGCTCTTGGGCGTGTTGGGTTTCAAATTTTTAGAGACTTTGCCAATGAAATGGCCTCTATCACATAATGATTCTCTTCAATGTCGTAGAGTCTAGTTCTAGATCAGGTTTTCTGAAGAGAGCACATGAAGGTGAGTCTGATTGTCATCTAGCCAGAGTGAAAGATGCTCCAGAGGTCGACGCGGTTCCGTGTTGGATAAGCGAAAAGCCAGCAGCTGAGTTCTGATGGCGACGCTGCAATTGCCTCTCACATCAACGTCGAGTTTGAATTCGATTCGTCTTCAAGCAGGCTAAGACGACGACTCTTTGAAGCCAAGAAGTTGTCACAGGAGGTGGTGGTTCTTGCTCAAGGCAATCAATTGCAGTTACAGTGCCAAGTCAAATTCTGCTTATACATCGTTGCCACCAGTCTCACAGGTGTCCTGCCACCCTGGAGATGCAGGCCTTTGGCCTCAGGCCCGAAGGACCGTTCAGGAACAGATCCTCTCCTCTCCTCACCCTTTTCCATGGCAGCTACGAGGGGCAGGTTGACATCGAGTAACCTCCGTGGCCTTTCTCTCCGCCATTTGCTGTATCACATGGGGAAGTCATCAAGACTTTCAGCCTGAAAGGAAACTCTCGCTCTAGGGATGTGATAGGTCATCGACTTCATCCCCCTGCCCTGTCCGACGCGGGCGGCCCTTCCGTTCATCGTGGAGATTTCTGTCTCCAAAAGGCGAACCTTTCTTCTGGATCTCGTTCAAAGGCAAAATTGGGTTGAATCAGATGCAACTCGGTTGAAACTCACGGGGTAAGTTACGCATTAGACGATCGTCGCCGAGCCTGTTGTTGCCTTTCTGCGGTACCGTCGTAATTGCCATCATTGACAACGAGTACAGATCAACAAGACGTGCAGTCTGAATCCACGATGGGTCGAAGTGGTCCCGGACATATGTAAAGGTGTCGGATTGAATGCCATCCGCCTGTTTCCCGACACAGAATACTCTTCCCTTCTGCCAACAAGGTCGTAATTTCTCGTCTTCCCTCAAGGTCGCCCGTCAAGCCATGAGCGATGCAGGCAACTACTTGAAGATCGCTGCTGCCTCCATCTATAGTTTCGGTCAGTCCCATCATTCTATTCCAGGTATCTAATGATTGACTTTGACTGCTGCGAGTAGACTATTTCCAAACATTGCCTGCGGAGATAAGGTTCTGTACGTCGGATACTATTCAGAGCCTAGACAGCCTTGATCCTGACTGAATGCTTCAGATAGACGGCAGAGGGGTATTTTGCAGACGTCAACACCATGCTGGTTGTTGATTTCCGTTCGAGTGAGTGATACAATGGTTGACATCTCTGTTACTATCTGACGAAATCTAGTACTTGGGAATGCTGGGTATCATTCTCTCATTGGTCGGGGCTTTCGCGACGACTTTCACGGTCGAATCATGCGCACACTACTTCATATCCGTTCCAATTGTAAAGGTATGCTTCGAATCCCGGGGTGATTTCCGTACACCGATTTACGTCCCTTCTCCAGGTTCTTGGTGGCGTAGCTTCTCAGGCTGTGTTCATTTATCGAACCTATGCCCTTTGCAATCGCAACAAGAAGGTCCTCCTATTCTTACTTGTGTTCGGAGGGGTCTTGAGTGGGGCGGAAATCATTGCTCCGGTCGTCGTCCCTCGGAATGAGAAGCTAGGGAAAACGGGAAACTGCGTATCCGATCTATCAAAGGTACATATCACCATTCTTTGTACTGAGATGTCGTCTGACGATGCCAGGGGTCAACCAGCTGGATACAGTACATGGTCAGTGATTTTCTTTCTGGACATGTGCTGCGGCCTGACGATTATTCCCCCAGTGTCAAGTCATCTTTGACTCCGTCATTCTAGGTCTCACAGGTTACCGGCTCTTCGAAGGCGTCAACAAGGAAATGATTACAAGATCTGAGTTCACAAGGAAACTCTGGGAGACCCAGCTCATGTATTTCGTCGCCGTGACGATTGTCAACATACGTACGTTCTTTTGTGACACATTTGAGCCTTGTCTGATTTGTTGGGCTTCGCAGTAAACCTGGTTTTCTTCGTCAAGTACAATCACATGTACGAGTCCACCATGTTTGCTACGCTAGGGATAGCCGTCACATCTATCTACTCTAGCCGCGTCAGTGAGTTCAATTTTTCAACCTCTTTCAGGGAGTCTCTCTGATTTCGTGAAGTCCTTGACCTCCAAGAAATGAGAAGTCCTACTTGGGCCTCGCCACCAGCACCAGAGCAAGGGAGCCGCCACGCTGTTCGAACTAGTATGCTTCAAAGCGACAGCATCCTTGATCATCGGTGGAGGGTCAAATCAAATACGGACGACATGAAAAAAGACTCGTATGCAATAAATACCATTGTACGTTCTTTTACTTGTTCTGATTCTGATGGCCCCCTGAGAAAGACCCTCCTGCAGCAGACGCAAACACAATCGACTGGAGCGATACAAGTCTACAAAGAGGTTGTTACGACGACCAACGCGCCATCGTCAGCCTGAATAAGCTGGACTCTCCCTTGTACTACCCGCTACTTTAATCACTTGGGACAAGCCATTTATTTATTCGTATCTTATTGAAACGTTAACATATAACATGTATATTGTATATCGACTTAACCTCCCTACGGATGGTATAATAGTCCACCAACATCGTTTGCACTGGCATATCTCGCGGATAGATCATAACCACAGCGCACCATACGTCGTATTTCCAAAGAGATGTACATCATATAGGTATCCAACACGACTCTGGATCATCATTTAGTCGTACATTCGCGGTTCAAAGTTCTTCTGAAGTGATAGCTAATCCATCAAACGAGACAGCCATCTCGTGCCTCAGCTGCCCACCAATGGTGGCGGGGGCTTCCTTCTGGGTATAGACTCGCAACCCCAAGGTGATCTGTTCCTGCTCATCATCTTCATCCTCACTCTCTTCGTCGTTACCCTCATCTTGGTCCTGACCATCTCCCTCAGCGTTCTCAGCTTCCTCCGTTTCACCTGCATCTTCTGCAGCGCCCTTGCCACTTGGCTCCTCCTCATTCTCCGATCCACCACCTTCCTCCTCTACAGCCTCATCGTCTTCGTCTTCGTCTTCCTGCTCTTCGTCATCCGCTTCAGCGTTCCCGGACTTCTTCCCAGATTGAGCTGCAGCCGAATCGTTGTTCTTGAAGTACTTTCCTGGTTCGGCTTTACTTGGAACACTATCTTGTTCGGTCTCCATAGTCTGGGCAGCAGCCTTGGCTTTCTCCTCGAGTTCGCTGAGATCTTGTCCAGCTAGGGTCGACAAGGGAATTGGAAGGAATTCTGCCCAGTCGCTAAATCATGGGGTCAGCCTCATGCAGACAGAAAACGCAGAAAGGAATCTCACCTTTTCTTAGCATCTAGAAAATCGAACCAAATTGTAAGCATGGATTGATAGCTTGAGATGAAAGCGGTCTTACTTGAAGAAAGTGTGGCAGTCTTGGCTCGCTCGGTCATGACTCGGGAGGCATATCTGGACTGCGAGTTGTTCAGGAGTGCTCCAATCTGCAAAACCCATCAAAAGATAAGCCAAGCATCCAAAGAGCAATGACATGCCTCGTTCCCAGTTTCCAGCCTGTCAAGCCTGACATGGACAACATATTCGCCAGCGCCTAAGGTGACTTCAGCATTGACGCTTCTCGAGTAGTTTTGTGAGGCGGAAGAGTAGCAGAAAGGATCTGTCTCTCCCTTCTTGAAAACGACAAAATCAAAAGACCAGAGGTATTCTGACCCAACCGGATTGTAGTAGCGTTTATCAACCTGTGAAAGCACGATGATTGAAGGAGTCTCGGATTCGACCTTGATGGTGACTATGGATGTTGGTGAGCACACGAGACGGGAGGCTGAAGCCAAGCACTAACAGGAAACATCGCCATAACTCCATGCGTGATGAGCAGGGCGGGCAGTGACGTCGAGCCATTGAGAGGTCATGACCCAGGACTCATCGAACAGCCTAATCCTATCAATCTGCTCCCAGTTCTCCAAGAAATCGCCATCTACAGGACGTCTTAGTACGAGCTTAAGCAGTAATACAAAGGACGTACATTCCATGACGAATTGACCATCATCTCCAAAGGTATGCCCAATAGCCTTGAGAGCAGGCAGCCACTCCGATGTCCATTCCTTTGAACCATCGGACCACCTGCCAGTCCACTCCGTCTTTCCCCAGGGATTGCGGATCACCACGAATCGCTTTCCGTTGTATTCAACAGCCCGCAGAACTGAGTACGCGTGAGCTCCCATGAGCCCATTGACGGTGATGACACTTTCCCCACTGCGGGTGGAGTCCAGGGAGTCGAAGGCGCATCCGAAAAGGCGGTCATTGTTGGCTTTGAGGAGTTCTTCATTCCAGAAACGATCCTTGTCTAGGATGTCCTTGGTCGAAATGAAGGTGTTGACGCCCCTACAGAGGCAGAGGTAGGTGAGAACCATGAATCCGACAGATATCGTGAACCTACCCTGTAAGATCCTCGACAGCTTCACCACTCTCTCCACCTTCCAATGCGCGGTAGTTTCCATGAAGCTTCGCGAACGCCTTCTCGACAAGGGGAACCCATGTCTCTCCGTGTGTACCAGATCTGGCAAAGTAGAGACTCTTTCCTGTCTTCCTGGCCGACTTGTTGTAGAGGTCTTTGTCATTGTGGTAAAGCACCTTCTCCGCTTGGCTGAGCTCCTCAAACTTGGGAATGGATGTATAGAGGAGGCTAAAGGTGGTGTTAGAGAGGGACGTAGTGCAGGTTCCAATGTATCACGTACTCATCGATGATGACATGGACCCATGTCGTATCTCTGAAGAAGATGAAACCATACACTCCGACTTGTTCATCACGCTGAGTACAGAATATTAGTGTGGCACACGACGAATGGATATCTACTCACAGCAACACAGAACTTCTCGATCAAGCCCTCTGCGGTGGACAAGGTAGCCAGCGCAGATAGGAACCAGCAGTCGCCAAGAACACCTTGTTGGATGTCGCTGGAGTCCGCACCATCAATGAAGAAGGATGGTTTCTCGAAAAGTTGGGTGGCCCTTTGTACGTCCGAAGGACGGAACACTGGCTCACGAAGACCATGAAGGCAACGATTGCGATCAAATTCGAGATCGAACTCGATATCCCTGGTGTTGCATGCATCAGCCTTCTCTTTGCGAAGCTTTCATGATTTGCGAGAAGGCTCACCGGAATCGTCTGTTCCTGGCACGGCAGTCCCTTGCGATGGATTCGACGCGCTTCTTGCAGTCGGCGACGGCCTTGGCGAATTCTGCGGTCACCAACAGGCCCGTATGCTTCGCAGTGGTGGAAAACGTGGATTGAGTCGGCTCCTGCTTCTCAGAGGGCTTTTCAGCTTTCCTGTCGAGTTTCTTCTCAGGTTTTTGGATCTGTTTTGCTTTGGCAGCACGGTTGGCTTGTTGATTTCGAACCATAGTGGAACCGCTCGTTGCTGGTAGGATGAAAGGAAGGGAAGAGGGTTATTCTGGACAGCTTTGATTCGCGTCTATTTGAGACTAGCCGGAAACTTGGGCGCTGAAAGGCTTGCCCCCCAAATCAAAGAATCAGCTTCCATCTGCATTATTCTGTCAGATTCCTGTGCCTATCAGATGAATCCATCAACAAGCTATACCATTCCGTTCATACCAATCATGCCACGCGGGCTCAGAAGGTCCAGATAATCAGCGAAGACTCATTCATTTGGACTTCTCAGACGCGACACGTCTCAGCTGTTGACGTTCTGTAGATTCAATGCAGGTCCTGGCGATGCCTCGTGGCGCGATATGGGCGATTTTGTGTGGTTCTATTTGTAGAGGTTCTCTTGATCGCCGTCGATGGTCGAGGCTGCTGCCAAGCAGGCACCAACAAAGGAGGCCAGATTAGGCGCCCGCAACTCCGAACACCGCTTTCCCATTTCCGAGCTTCTCGCGACCAAGCAACATGTTGCCAATCTCTGCATGCGATTCCCTCCAGCAGGGAGACTGGCAAATATTCACAACTCATTCTGTTCCGCGAAAATCTGGTAGAAAGGCCTAGATATTTATCAAAGACAAGAACGATCGAACTTTGGACAAACGTTTGGGCCCGAAGACGCAGTCAAGAATGTCATTGTCAAGGAATGAGTTCTCTGCCCGTGTAAGCCAGAAATCTTATGTATCGAGCTTCTTTACTCTACGAATGGAATTAGTGCCTCACAGAATGCAAGTTCTTTATATTGGACCGTGAACAATCCAGGAGTTTTTCTGCCAGACACGACTGACATCGGAAGAAATGTGTGGACCGAGCGTTTATTGAACTTTCGAGAACCACTCCACCCTATACACCACTGACCGCCCGAGGCAGACATTTGCAAATAACACTACCTAAAGTAGAATGCACCTCTCGAAGACTATTGACGCGTTTGTACAGATTCACCAAATGAGGAGGCGACATCATAACATCGGGCGCGGAGGTGGATGATGAACTCGACATCCTCACTTCCTCATGTCAGGCGTACTCCGTCTGTCCACGACTAACCTCCGAATGCTCATATATACTTTCTCTGCAATGAAGAACGCATCTTCCTTCCCGCAGCTACCACCATGAGCTTGTCGTACCATCTCGACAGCAAGCTGGGAGCAGTGTTCCTAGGAGATTTGATTGCAGGAATGTAAGCAATAACCTCTTTCTTTGTCTTGTTCTGGGTTAATCCAAGGCACCAATAGCTTCTATGGAGTAACTACAGTCCAAAGCCTGACGTACTTCCGGAAGGCAGAAAGGGACTCGATCCTGTTTCGGCTGGTGGTGAGTATTCAGGAACCGGGCTGACCTTGCAACCCAACTAACCAGTGTCTGCTTTCAAGGTGTTCGGACTATGGTACACATCGCTCTAAATGCAGTTATGCAAGCTTATACTCACTCTTCGTTAGGCTTCTGGACTCCGTCAATGTAGCCTTCGTCACGCATGCTCTCTACTTCTACCTCGTTACAAGATACGGTGACTTCGCCGCAACTCTCGAAACTCGATGGTCTATCATCGCTCCTATCTTCGTCAACGTGAGTGTTTTATCATAGAAACCTGATGGAATGCTCACGTCTTCCTCATAGTCGGTCATGCTAACGCTCATTCGACTGTACGAAACCGCCATCCTGACATGATTACGGAATCTCACACAGTTTCTAGACACTTTGCCCGAAGGATCTATCATAGTAGGCAGATCCGCATAATCTCTCTCAATTGGTTGGCCTCTAATGACACGCAACTATATGCAGTGCTTGATAGAAATGCGTTTCTCTTTGCCTGCACAGTACGTATTCACCTACTATTCTCGGGTCACTGTCTGACGGACCTGTCCTCGCGGTAGTTCGTTGCTGCCCTACTCTCTTTTTGTGAGTCGATTCATTCCTTTCATAGACATAGCCCTCTTAACAGATGACTATAGCAACTGGTATCGGTAAGAATCCTTCCTTTCGTTGTTGCCTAACGGCGTTTCTCATCCTCATCCAGCCGGCGGAGTACGGGTATTCCAATGGGGCATCAAGGATTTCACCGGACTTCATAAGATCAACGTACGCTCCCGTTCCTGTTACTGGATCTTATCTAATATTCCTACCAGTACTTGATCTACTTCACTCTCTCGGCTGGTGTAGCTGCCGACCTGGTTATCGTCGGTCCTCTCCTCCTACTGGCGGCGAGGAACAGGATAGGCCTCAAGCCGTTCTCGATTCTGAACACACTGTCACAGCTTTTCATCAACACTGGTATGTCAGATACACTCGAACGCCATCATAGTTCATACTGAATCTACCTTTTCTAGCCATCATTGCTGGCCTTGCTTCCGCAGCCACGCTAGTCACTTATTCAGTCTGGCCAACGGAATATACCTTCCTCGGAATCTACTTCACTTTGAGTAAACGTGAGTCCCTTCCCCTGATTCCTTTATACAGACACTAACGCCACTGTAACAGTCTACTTTAATTCGCTGCTCTCAAACCTCAACGGCCGGGAAACCATCGTCGAGGAATTCCAAGAGATTCTTACGCCGCCACCACCTTCACGCACACGTCGTATTCGAATGAGCCGTAAGACTCCTCCGACTGATGAAAGCACGACTGCTATGAATGGCGACTCTCACGACGCGTCAAGGCACGATAGTCGATTCTCTGACCTGAGTAGCAACGAACCCCCGAGGGTGAGTCTTAAAGTTGTCAGCGACGGAGACCGATGTATCTGATTTAAACTGTAGCTTGAAATCCGCCGAATTGCCTCCGAAGACGCATTGGCAATTCGACAAGTTCTTGCCTCTCAAAAAGAGGCTGCACACGCTGTCTAATCAACCTCTCTAATCAGCGTTCAACTTCATTACTCACTCCTCTTTGGACTTTCCAAAGATTCCCATTAATTTATAGATTTCATAGCATTTTCTCCTCGCATAGCATCACGGACAACGCTACATGGATTATCATCTAGCATCGAGCATCGAGCATTACAATATTTATCACACATCATTTGCATTGCATTACATAGAATAAATGTATCCGTAATTTTAACTCTAGGTTATCCCAAATCCCAGGATCATCAGTATGGAAAAATTGCAGGTATCGTTAGTGTGCTACATCATGAAGAGTCTATATTGATGAGAATGTCCTACGGGCGATATCCCGCCAGGACTGTTGTCTATATTTCTTGTTTGTCGTTTTTGGCCGTCCTCAGGCTTGTCATGACGAACATGGTAGTATATTCTGTTTGGCTTCGTTCACGGTGTCTTCTGCCCTTGCGATTCCATGACAGCTCTGGAGAACTTGCTCTTGCTTCGGATTTTCGGGCCGTAAAAGAAGAGAACCTATTCCCGCCCATCCATCAGTTCATAGACTGCATTAAGGAAGGCTGATAAGCTTACGAAGGGGATGGGCATCATGACAGCTCCTATAAGGCTGAAAAGGGTATTCGCCCAGCGATATCCGAGTTTATCGTACATTTGTATGGTGAACAGAGGGAACGCAAATCCCATGAGATTCCCTGGAGATAGGTGTGAGTAATGAACCGGTAGAAAGTATGGCAATGTATAGACGTACGAGCTAGGCTCTGGCCAGCAAGTGCTGAAGAAGCAAATGGACCATAACTGATCAGATCTCAGTCAGCTTCTCGTAGACGTGGCAGATGTCAAAGAACGCCTCACCAGTCAGCAAGGTACGAGAAGACTGCGAGATACACAATGAAGGTTCCCCAGATGAATATCTAGATTGACAGAAATCGACTTTAGTCAGAATCTTAGTAGTTGAGAAGACGTGTCAGGGCTTACCGTGATGCCGATCATCATAGCTATCCAATGAACGTGCGTGTAGGAGGTCCAGGCGTAGATCAGCATTCCAATGGGGATCATAGCAGCTGCGGCGCAGGCAGAATGTAGGCGTGCTTCAGGTCCCCGACGTGGATGATCTCGTCTGTGAAGTTGGCGATTATCAGATAAGACTGCGGGCCAGAACAGGAGGTGAGAGGATGGGACATACTTGTACAGGTACTCTTGGATGAAATTGTTCGAAGCAAATCCGAGAAGGGAGCCCACGCTGTTAGGGACACATGAGTATGGCTTTACAGAGAGCAAGCAGGTCGAGGGCTTACACTAGAGTAAGGAATGCGAGACCAACTTGACCATTATTGAATCCATGAAGCGACTTGAACGCTCCACCAATAGACTCAATCAGACAGTAGCAAACACCCCAGAGGAATCCGATCCACAAGCTAAAGCTCGCCACAACTGGCTCCGTTGTCATCAAATCTGCACCAGACGTCATCAGCTCACTGAGATTTCCACTGAAAGAACTCGTCACTTACAAGGTGCCCTTGTACACGAAATATAGATCAAAGTCCTCAAACTCGTCCTCTCATCCTCGACTCGTGCCCTATACCTCTGATCTCCAGTCTCCTTCCTCAACTTCTTCGCAATGCGTGTGAGGAGCACCGCAGACCGAGTTTCTGCCATGAGGAACGGAACGAGGACGGTATAAGCGCCAAAGTATCTGACAGCGGGGCGAGGTTAGCCGGAATACCGAGAAAGGTAAGAAACAACGACTCAAAGCTTGAGTCGTAATGAAGATAGGAAGAAGGACACGTCGAAAGAAGATCTGCACGTACATCGTTTGAATCCATTGAATCCACCTCCACCCTAGATGAGGGTTCATTTCGACGAAACCTCCCATGAGGGGACCATACCCAGTTCCACCAATGGCGGCGACAGCGAAGGCTGACATTGGCAGACCTCGCCTAGGAAATGAAGGGCGTGAGTTCATGGTAAAATGCCCGAGGCGGGGGCCGAGGGACTTACTGGCTGGGAGGCCAGATGTCGGCTATGGTACCTCCTACCATAGTGGCACCGGTTGATCCAAAGGCACCTTGGAGGAATCGACATATGAGGACGGTTTGAATATTTTTAGCCCTGTGAAAGATGAGAATGAGACAGGAAGGTAGAGAGAAAGGACGTACATTGCTATTGCCAGATACATGAGCAAGAAGCCGATGGCCGATACGATATAAAGTGGCTGTCGGCCGAATTCTTCACTGAATGACGCAGTGACCAGTGGGGTTACACCGAAACCAAGAGCGTAAAGGCTAAGACCAAGGGTAGCCTGGAATGTCGTGCAATTGAGGTCTTTGATCATTTGGTCGAAGCCAAGGTTATAGGCGGATGCAGCAGACGCTAATAGCGCGCGACAGGTTCAGACACTAAACGTAGGTCAAGGATAAACCAAGAACGTACCTGATACTATGGTAAAGAGGATTGCCATTCCAGTGATGGTACATTTCTTCTTGAAACTGAAGTTTGCTGGGTTGCGCTTGTCACCCTCTTCGAAGTCAATCTACACATCATTCGAGTCAGATGCGTTGCCGCGTATTTGGATGGACCACAGTACTCACGTAAATCGGTGAGTCGCCTTTCTCTTTCTCACTGAGGTCTTCAGAAGATTCCTTCAGTGATGGAGACTTCGTTCCAGCGAGAGTGACATCATTCTGGCCAGAGGAGACACTGACTCGAGGATCCATAGGCGCATGGATATCCTCTACGGATCGAGCGACGACTCCCTCGTCATGAAGGATATGGCTCGATTCCGACTCAACGACATGGGCGGCGACGGACAACATGGTTGAGGAGGTCAGGCGATGAACATACGGATACACCGTGGGCTATTTAAGTATTCTGATCAATGAAAGAAGCTTCGCCGTTATGACAGTTAAAACCGCACCTGGTTAAAAGATATCGAGCCGGCGGATCGACTTTCACCAGCCTACCCACGTTGTTAACCCGTTTTAATTTTGAGATCTTATCAGGTGTGTGGGCTGAGTCAGATAAGCCGCCGAGGGGGGTAAATGAAGGGTCGAAGTGCTGACGGATTATCTTGAGCACAAAGCCTAACGCCATTTAAGCCTCCAGATGACAATAGCGTGCACGGGACTCCAGCGGAACGAAGTACATTTACGACAGTGGATTATTTCTGAAGCGGAGGCGCTTACAATTTGAACACATGGCCAATGTCATCCGGAGAGAATCTGGTGGTTCGGTCCAAAGAAGATCCTTATGCTTCGGAGCGAGTGCCTTTGGCTGACTAAGCGACAAATGATGCCGTTGGCTTCGATCAAGAAAACGGCCATCAGGCCCATGTCCAGCATCCTGACCACCACCTGCAGCCGAACACCATCTTGTCAAGGCCAACTGCGTGCTAGACTCTCTCGATACTACAGCAAAAAGCCCCAGCAAAGAAATGTGGACGACTTCAGGGAACTACTGCGGAGGACTGCTCAACCGGTAGCAGTGGTAACCGCTTGCAATTCGAAAATTGGAACCATTGACGAGGACCACCCATACCACGGCGCCACGCTATCGTCATTCACTTCAATAGCAATGGTACCATACCCCCTCATATCATTCGCTCTTCGAATACCTTCCCGTATGGCCGCGATTCTGAAACGACAAGAACCTCTTCATCATACCTCCGATACAACTTCTTCCGCAACTTCGGGGCCGGTACTAACCGCGTCCACTAACCAAGGCACGATGGTAATCAACCTACTCTCAGCATCACAAGCTCCCATCTCGCACAAATTTTCCAGGGCAGATCTCTATCCCCACCCATTCACCTCCGTTCCCTACTCCTTCTCCTCGGAGGGTGTGCCCATCCTGGACGGCTGCTTAGGCGCAATAACCTGCCGTCTCGTCGCTCCAGCCATACCTCTCCATGATCTCCAGTTCTTAGCTGGGCTCGGAAGGGAGGAAGGAATGAGAAGTGATGCTGAAGTCAAGCGGGCTGAACTTCGGAGCTCTTCGGAGCTGTTCATTGCTCAGGTTACTCGTGTCGAGCACCTCCAGGAGAAGGAACTAGACGAGGAACCTCTTGACAAGCAACCTCTGATATATTATCATCGAGGCTATACCTCTTGTCTGGATAGCCCCTTGCTTTTTCGCCCAAAGTCGGATTAATCCCACTATGCCTGGTTTCTGACCTTGGTACGAAAGGCTGCAGAGGCACGAACAGCATGACATCATTGTCCTCGGCGTCGGCCTCATGATCAAAAACTTTGACCATACACAGGACTCTTGTATACTGAAGTTGCTACCATTACGCTTTCCCCGCACACATTTGGTCCCGCACCTACAACATATTTTTATTCCATAAATCACTATTATACGCTCCTCGAAGAATATGATATAATGCCGTGTACTATTCCCGGTGTCAATGGCGACTTTCACCCACATACCTATGACGTTCCCGTAGACTCGAGATTGCAGACGGACTGGTTTATTCCAGTATCACGCGAACCATGAAGACATTTCTTATAGACAACCCGCTGCATATCGTTGAGCCTCAGACGCGAGTCCAGGATGTCTAGATTGACCCTACTTTCCACAAGACCCTTGATCGGCTCCTAGTCTCCTTGCCACGACTTCCCTTGCCTTCATGCCAGCACCTCGCCTTTAACCCAGCTCGTGCAGACTTTATTTTCCGCGATTTGGTCAGCGCAAATCTCTCAAAGACGGGCCACATGAGCGGAAGAAGAGCTTCGAAAAGATTAAAGAAAACGAACACCAGTGTTGCTACTAGCATTACGGACAGCGATTCCGAAGTGTCGTTTGTGGAGGAACCTTCTCCTAGAGGTGGAAATCTGTGGCAATTGAAAGGCTGTAGTGGAACTCTGGCGCCATGTAATAATTGGGCTCATTCTGTCCTTGACAAAAAAGAGAATAAGCTATATGTTTTTGGAGGGCGTCGAACAGACACAGATGAGACGGTCGGAGACTTCTACTGCTTCGAGCAGTCCACAAAGCACTGGGTGGACCTACGGTTCGAGTCATTCAACGCCTCTTCTATTTGCATTACTGATTTAGACATATCAGAAACGGCTAAAATATCGAAATGTTGACAACCCGTTCTGCCAAGAATCTAAAGCTTTTCCAAACCTGTTTGATCCAGCCCTAGCGCTAGTGCGACTGTCTGAAAATGCACCTCCATTTATTTTCGTATTCTCTGGATATGATGAAGATTCGGCAATTGTTGCACCGAATTTGCTGGCGATCGATCTCGAAACTTTCGGATGGTTCAACGTTCAGACAAGCGGACAGTCTGGCCCTGGCCGCATTGACAGTGAAATGGTGTATTCAGAGATGCAGAAGGCGCTGTTCATCTTTGGAGGGCGGGCAGAACTTGAAGACGACGCCGAGGGAATCGCAACGTACAGTATCCTCCAGTATGAGGAGGGGAGATGGCGGTGGTCCACTCCAGAAGCCCCCTCACCCTACCTAGAAGGGATGGGCTACGACATCCGAGCCCTTGCTATGTTCAGCGGGAAGAAGATTCTACTAGCTCCTGGAAGGAAAACCGCAGTTTCAGTGAGGATATAATTCCCTTTGATTCCTCTCCAAAGGCCTCTCTAACCTCCATTGGTCTCCCACACAGTTCTGCAATATCAGTGGGGATAAGATGCTATTCTTCGATACAACCACCCAACGATTCCATCCACAAACCCAACTTGAAACAAACTTCCCTCTCAACAAAATCAAGGGCTATGATATTCTTGAAGTCCCTTCTCATGCGCCCATCATCTCGTCCACCAGGAAGAGACGGAATCGTCACCAGGTTGAACACAGTTGCCCATACGTGCTCTTTGCTTGTTGGATTGAAGATTACCAGACCCAGGAGTTGTTGGGAATAACCTACCAGGTCTTGGAGCTCTGGAAATACCTGTTATTTCCGGAAGATCGTGTGGAATACCTAGGATTGGCCTTGAAAATTAACAACGTACTCTCTACAGAGGGATTTCACGTGCACGAGGTCTCCATCAACCATGGACGAGAGGACGATGCCTCTCATTCTCAATTGATATTCTTGGGAAATCAAGATGATCTCTATCGGCATGAGCCATCCCCCGTTTCCCAGAAGGCTGTATCGGACAGTCTTCATGCTCAATATGATGATGACAGTGGTGGCAACGACAACAACAGCAATGTCTCCGACTCGTCCGAAGAGTGCTACGACTCCAGGGACCGCTCAGAAGCAGTATTTTATTTCGATAAATATGTCGAAATACGGATTTGACGGGGATCGGATCAATGGACGCACGCCGTTTGTAGAGGTAGCACAAATAAACTGTACGAATCAACTGTTTATTCGTCGATGTAGTGTCAATGGTTGTCAATGTATCGTCTATTGGTCCTTGTCACTCATTATACCGGTTGTTGAGCTAGAACATGACATTACAGCATCGGCAGCCAACAACACCGTCCAATCATATATCCCGGCTCTATGCTCAAGAACCTCCAAGATGCTTTCCATCTGTGGTCAGATACGAATGAGCCCAATGATCTCTCCCTTGACAAAACGACGACTTACTGTTGATATGCAACACCTGCCCGGTCATACAATTCGAATCCGATGATGCCAAAAAGACATAAGCAGGACCCAACTCAGCAGGCTGAGCTGCTCGTCCATGCAAAGGTGTCCCGACTCCCCAACCTTCCATATTGTCAGCGGAGCGACTAGCACGTGACGACAGGTCCAGGAGCGACAGCGTTAACGCGGATGCCTTTTGGAGCGAGCTGTTACGCGAGAGACCGGGTGAAGCTGACGATAGCTCCCTTTGTCGAGGAATAGTCGGCTGGAGGGGTAACTGGTCAGTATATGCGTGCTAGAGCGGGAAGGGATAAGACTTACGAAGGGCTGGAGATCCTGCATATGCCTTGACTGAAGTGGTATTGATGATGCTCGATCCCCGTTGGAGGTGTGGAAGAGCGAACTTGGTGACAGCGAACATTTGAATGATGTTTGACTGGAAAGTGGATTTCACTGGCATCAGATCAATCTCTGCGAGGTCTTTGCAGAACCTACGTTAAAGTCGATCAGTCTATAACCAAGAGCCATAAGGGAGCAGAAGCACATACACGTCGCTTGGAAGCGTTGTTGACCAAAATATTCAGTTTCCCAAACACTTTGATGTGGCTATCGACGGCATTCTTGCAGTGCTGATCATCCATGAGGTCTCCCTTGATGAGGTTAACCTCAGTGCCAGCGCTCTCCAGCTCGTTCTTGACGTCCTGCGCATCTTACTCTTCCTCGGAAAGGTAGGTAATGCTCATCCCAGAGGCGCCTTCGTGAGTGAACATATTTGCTGACATTTGAAGTCAAGAGAGATTCAGGCTCTTGGTTGCGTTCCAAGTCTCCTTCTGCTAGCATTTTATAAGGTTATCGAGACCGTTGGCGTCAAAGGAGGGTCACGTACTGCATAAGAACCGTTGCACCGGAACAGTGGCCAAATTATAGAGCTAGCCGTGTCCCTGAAAGAGCTTGTTCGATGCAACACCTTTGAGGTGTGCCTCCACATGCCTTTTCGACGGTGGTGGTGGTGGTGGTGGTGGTGGTGGTAGTGGTGGTGCTTGTGGTTGGCGAGGTGTTGATCGTTGTGTCGCGTAACGACTCGCGTTGTGTCGCGTTTGATGATCGAGACAGCAGGAGCTACAGGCCCGGGCTAAGACGTTGGAAGCTTCTTTGTCGTTCGAGGCTCTCTCTCTGAGAGCTCTCGCCGCAGCACTAGTGAAGGAGGCTCATTGATAGAACGGCCGAAAGTCACAGAGGAATCGCTCGTTGGTTGTGTGTCCTGGGCCACCAGCCGACGCCAAATGCAGGCCGCGCCATCAGTCAGAATGCCACAAAGGTTGAACGGCGCCCACAAATTAGTCTCCAAACAGACTCACACGTACCCACAAATCGCTGTCACGGTTGATTCCCAACCACCTTCTGTTCCAGCAAGCCATAGAGAATCCATCACGCGTTCTTGCTCAAGCTGGCCATCTACGGGGCTTATTATCTATCTGTGACAACCTGAAAGGAAGCAACTCTCAGTCTCTCTGTCTCCCTCGCTCGACTTCGACATCAAACACCGGATCTGCTAAAGCCATGCCCAGGCTAACTCGAAGTCAGGCCGCCGCCGCCGCCGTGCCAGTGGTCGTTCAAGAACCCATCGCTGAAATACCTGCTTGGACTTGTGAACCGTTTCGAGGAAACTTCCGTCCTTCGGTTCACAGCTGGCCTCAGCAGGCCACCGACTACGAAAACCACAAGATCTACGTCTTTGGTGGGTTAGAACGGCCTCGTGTTAGGGTTTCTCAAGACTTGGTTTGCCTGGATAGTGAGACTATGACATGGGAAAAGCTCACGGTAGGCAATTCTTTCCTTGGAATCTCCCAACCCATGCTCACGAAGTATATTCCGCTGTGACAGGGACGGCTTCATTACCAACCTCCACACGCACGCAAGTATAAAAAGCTCCTCCCTGACTTGTTTCAACCAGCGGTCACGTTTGCCAAACTACCTTGTGCAGAAGGGATCAAAAGGTGCTTGCTCATATTCGGTGGCCATCATGACGACGGCATGGTTGAAGCTGTTACCTCACGATTGATAGTCCTCGATCTGGACAAACTCATGTGGGAGTACGCTATCCTCCAAGGTCCTCCTCCAAAGAATCGCATGGGGGCATGCATCGTCCCTACTTCTGGCAACAAGTTCTATATCTTTGGTGGAAGGGATTCGAATGAAATCAATGGCTCATGGGACAACACTGTTCCCCTCAACTCATACACTGTCCTCGAGTACCACCAAGGATTCTGGCGGTGTGAGGCGTCTGAGGTTCAATTCCCCACAGATCCTCAGTCTGGCCAGCCTGTTTTCGAGCTGTACAGGGACATCCAGGGGGTGTCATTTGATATAGGTGCTCCCTCCGACGCAATTCTGCTACTTCCTGATCGTCAAGAGAAAAATGGGGTGAGTGAATGTTCTTTCTCTTCTCGTTCAATTTCTGACTTTTTCTATTCTGGTCACGGTGCAGTCTATCAAGATGCGAGGGAAGGTCGTTGTCTTTTTCACCCATACCCAAACCTTTGAAATTGTCCACGGCATTGACAACACCTTCCCACAAGATGAGGAACTAAACATCACTGGGTACCAACTTCACCCCATCCCTCATGGTCCTCGGCCATACATACTTATCGCCTGCTTCCTTTCGGACACCAGGCATCTTGGCCCTAACAATCGACGCTCCGACAAATCTGTTGAATTATGGAAATACTACCCACATCCGAACCCCTCTCAACCCGAAGTAACCTGCCTCAACCACCAAGCCGGCACTCTGGCCACGCAAGAAATCCTTGTCGATAACACCTTTGTGCATCTCCGACAACAACAAGATGGATCCGTGAGGCCGGAGTTCTACATGATGGGATGGACACCTCAGCCAGATGATGTCGAAGTGGAATTGGATCCGGATCAGCATGTCGAGAATGACATGGACTGTATCATCAAGAATGGGGTTAAAGATGATTCTGACAAGCCATCTCCTCCAAAATGGTTGGAAATCTTCATGCGATTGCCGCTTTGAAAGACGTAGTTACGGGTCATACACTTGGCTGAAAATTTGATCTTCATAATCATGCAATATAGTCATCCTGGTATTTGTACAATTGTGTTACTCTTGAATCCCTTGCAACCAATGAAAAAACTTTGACGAATAAAGGAAACCGGAAGCTATAATTCCATGTAAGAAAAAAGAGACGCAAGGTCCACCAGTTGGTGCGCAGAGTAATCAAGATATTTGTTAACACTCTGCTTCAACGCTCTGAGCAAAACCATATTATCGAGGAAAACACCGTGAGCTGCCGCTGATATTTCTAGATCCTGCTGTTAGCTAAGGCTAGATACAGAAGTCATCTGAGATGCTCACCAGTACCGGCCACTGACCTCGAAAGGTCTTCATCGAAGAGACACTGGAAATATCGTAGCTGGGTATATAAATGCTGATTGGAGTACTACCAGGGGGAAAATTTAGCTGCATTTAGAGTTCTCATACTAGAATCTGAAGCGTACCTCATAGGACACGGCATTCTGACACGATATGCATTGTTTCCCATAGACACTCATCATCCGAGTCCTTTTCTGGCATTTCTTGTTGGAGCATCGAATCCAACCCTCGTAATATTTGTTGATATATGCGCGAATCTGGATTTCCAGCTGGAAAACAAGTCGGCCGATCGATATATGCTCTTTACACGCCAAACACGCAAGCCCATTGGCCTCGCAATCCTGTATATAAGATGTTTCAGCATCTGTGGATTAGGACGAACGGTGTGCATACATTTTGAGCGTGAAGTGTCTTGAAGTTAGCTTTAGCTCCACATTTGCACGTCACCAGAAATGGTTCAGGATTGTCGTTGGACTCGGCGTTGAGTTCATGTTCACCAAAGGGCCGGGTGGTAGAATCAGCATCGAGCTCCTTATCAGAGGTGGTGGAGATTTCATGAAACTCTTCATCGAAGGTAGGGAAAATATCATCGAGCTTCTCGTCGGAGGTGTTGAAAATACTATCTTCCGCTTCGAGTAGAGCGCGAACCATGGCGGAATACTGTGCATGGCTTATTGGATCGATCTCATCACGCGATTCTGTGCCACGGTTGGGGTGACATCGTCGAAAGAGCTCCCGTCGACGAGTCTTCTGTCTCAAATCAAATGGATATTTGCGTTCTCGCATTGTATACTCGGTCTTGAGCTTGCTTCCCGACTGAGACGAACTGGCCATAAGAGCATCAGCAAGGAAACCGAAGAACAGAATCTTCATTAGATCTTACTCCGTAGACGTTCTCACTGTTAGAGACTAGGCTTTGTGAGTTTTCCTGGTGATTCTTCAGAACAAGCTCGGCCAAAGACAGATCTACTAAACGTTAGGCTCATCGGAAGACAGACAAAACTCACCGAAAGACTAAGTAAAACCGCCCCCGCATTGTGAACGGTGTTTTGAATCTACGTCTACGACTGTTTCGCGCCGGTCTTCGCCTTGGAATCGTCCAAGTCTTGTACGCACACTGTGGCCAGGTTGTGGTGATGGTACAAAGACGAGTCCCTCTCCGATTGGCTGATCCGAAGTTTACCCTCAGATAGGCAATTTTCTCACGCATTAGCTTGAGTTTGATCACCGGACCACTGGCGGCGCTCAGGACGATGACGGCAGCTCCCAAGCCTTCTTGTCAACAAGGCACTGGTTACTGCAACGTCGTGCAGCTTTGGCGCTTATTTGGCGTTGAACTGTGGGTTCACTCCCTCCCTCCAGTGCCGGACATCACAGGGTGATGCTTGACAATGCTCAAACAGTCCTGATTCACGACTCGAGCTTCATCAATGCCGAATCAGCCCACTTCACGGAAGTAACGCACAATCATCTGCACGCGAGCAACACTCCAGGTGAGTCTCAGTCAGAACATGTTCTTCGTCCTCTCACTTCTTTCTCCCAGATGCTATTGCGTCCCTCAGAGCTCACTCTGCCATAGGAGCGCTTTTCGACTCGAATGACCGTCATGATCCACCCAAGTGCCATCCAGAAACTCGTCTCGCAGTGCTCGACAACATCTCCAAGTGGGGAGAGGGTGAAATCGAGTGCCAGAAGCCTGTTCTATGGCTTCGTGGTGGAGCCGGCGCAGGGAAGTCCGCTATTGCTCAAACCATGTCAGAACGATGGGCCGAATGCGAGACTCTCGCTGCTAGCTTCTACTTTTCACGTACTGGAGCTGGACGCAACCATAATAAATATTTTGTTGCCACCCTTGCCTACCAACTCCTTCAATGCACCCCTTTCATCCGTCAACATCTTGAGAACGCGATAACCACAGACCCAGACCTGTTCGACAGGTCATTTATCACTCAATTCCTGGCCCTCATCATACAACCCTTGACGGGCACCATACACGCATCCAATACCCACTAGATTGATTGTGATAGATGGGTTGGACGAGTGCTACTTGGATCAGCCTAACCGAGACCACGAAGTTCAGCAACGCGAGGTCCTCGACGCCATTACCCTTGCTTCCACTTATCACATTCAAGTCCCACTACGATTCCTCGTGGCGAGTCGCCCTGAACGGCAGATTCGATTGTCCTTCCACCAAAATTCCCTTCGTTCCCTCACCTTCATTATCACTCTGGACGCGTCTCAGTGGAACCCCGATGCAGATATAGAATTATTTCTACGATCTGAACTCAAGCGAGCATGGGAGGAACATGGGAACTACGATGATCATTGGCCGCCAGAGTACGCGATCCAATATTTGGTTTCGAAGTCCTCCGGTCATTTCATCTATGCGTCAACTATTGTCAAATATGTATCCGACCCTCGCGCGGATCCTGAGAGGAGGCTCGAGATCATTCTCGGTCTAGAGATACCCGAGGACATACGACAAAACCCTTTCGGGCCCCTAGATGTTCTATACATGTACATCATGGCTTCGATACACCCTGACTCTGTATTGGTTGTACAGAAGATATTCGGTCTTCTGACGTACCCCGCTGTTCTGAGCGGCTGTCGTCCTTTCGATGACCTGGCGAATTACACCATCGAATTCTTCGCCAGGCTCCTGTCAACTAATCAACAACAAATCCTCTACGACCTTGTAGATCTCCATTCAATTCTGGAGGTTCCAGATGAACGGTCGTCGACAAACAAGCTAGTGAGGTTCATGCACGCTTCATTCCCGGAGTTCCTCTCGAGCAAATTCCGCTCCGGAGACTTCTATATCGACCAAAGACGAGCCCAGCTGCATTGCAATATCCACATTGCCAGATTTGCGATCACATATATCGTGCAGGCCCGCGAGGGCTCTACATGCAATCCCGTAATTGTCCAGAGAATACTCTTGCGTGGACTCGAGGGCGACAAATGCCTCCCTTCCAAACAACTTAGATCGGCTTTACATGTGCTCATTGGGAGGTGGGAATATAGATATGTCGCCAACCTGAAAGCTTTCGGAATGCCAGTGGCAGCTAGGGCGAAAATCCTTCGCCAAGACCTCACGCTATCAGAGCAATATGTCATACTCTCATACCTCGAGGTTCGTGTCGATATTCAGCTTGATCATGCTTCCAATACTTATGTCTCTTAGAGGTGTAACGTTGAAGAGATAGAACCGTCCGCTGTGCTCAGGTGGTTGATGGGCGTTAGTCTGGTTGGACAAAAAATCAGGATCAAAACGTTGGATTTCGCGGACGAAAACCTGCGTCCACCTAGCTGGCCTTCACATCCACGAGCTATGTGTTTTATATTCTTTTTTACTGTAGTTGTCGCCGTTATAATCACTGTTCTGGTCGTGAAATGGAAGGTCAGAGCACAGTAGTCTTACTCGAGTCACCCACTACGATCAATGTAATTACCCCTTAAGTACGGATTTGTTGCATGGATTCCAGCTGCCCCAGCAGCTAGTAATACCCATTAACGCCAAGGAGTCCCGAGGAAATAGATCAGAAGAACACACACAGCCTTACACTGCTAATTTGGCGCGTGCTCGATATAGCTGTACAGCAACAATACAGTCAGATCGAATTAGGAAGGGCTTCTTGACGAACCTGCCTAGGTCTGTGCTCTTTTAAAGAGCCTACTTGGGGGTAGACTTCGTACCCGAGCCTCATGTTGACCCCGCGAAGTGCTCCATTCAATGGTCTCGGTCTGACCGTCACAAACCAGTCGATTCTACCAGCCACGTATGCTGCCCAGCTTCCTGTTGTCTGTGGATTTCTTCTTGGTCCGTAAACGAGTTACATGAGCATCCTTCAGCAACTGGAATCCATTACTTTAGGTGGTGCACTCTTCGTCCTGTGCTCTAACAAATGGTTCAGGTATGTACTCGTCATGCGGCTAAACTTGCACGCGGGCTTGGATTTACTTTAATCGTTCTGAAGGCAAAGGAGACTTGCTGGAGTCTGGGTGGCGACGACCATCTCGCTCACCAGCCTTACTCTTTTGATCATTTTCTTAATCGCACAGATATGCCTGGCCCTCAGGAACCTGGATCACGATCTATGTTTTACATGGGCTCATTCAAAGTGTCGTCAGAATGGCTCTTCGGAATGTATCTTTCCGAGCAGCTATTACGACCAATGTCAGGTCAGGCAGCCCAATCCTGCGGATGGCTCGCCGATCAGCAATAAGCTGTTCTATATGCTCCAAGCATTGCTCGTATGTTAAATCCCATCATCTGCAGAGAAACATGCATGCTGATATCTTCATAGATTCTACTGTGCGACGGATTGATCATGTATCGGGCTTTTGGGGTCGTGCAGCGTTTAGCGGTTCGGATCACTCTTTTTGTCCTGTGGACGACATTATTCGGTGGGTAGCATCAACCAGGACTCGACTCGGAAAACACTGATGACTTCGCAACAAACCAGTTATTTGGATCCTTTGTCCGACATCTAATCTGCTGAACCCTAATGCGAGTCATCTGCAAAACATTCTGCCCTTTGTTCTGATATGTTGCTCGCTTGTTTGCAATGCTTTCGCGACTGGTGCACTTGGCGTGGCCTTTTGGTGAGCATCTTCACTCCCTATACTATGTTTGTCTGAACATGTCTGATAGGTCCCATAAACGCCTCCTAAGTGATCAATTGGGAGCAAACACCAGGATCGCTACGCCCGTACTGAGGATCTTCGCCATCCTCGTAGAATCAGGTCTGCTTCTCTTGGTTATACAGGCAAGTGGCAAGCCTCCTGAGATCGGACATGATTTCTCAACGAACGCCAGGCTGCCTACCTAGCGACACTATACAATTTATCGTCTGAAAGCTCGCTTGTTCCAACTTCAGGTGTATTGTACATCGTACAAGCGATCTACACTGGGATAACGGTGCGTCTTCAAAGGCAACTGACCTAAAGGACACTTCTTGACGTCCCCGAAGGGTGTTTATCCCGCAGCAGTAATGTCCGTTATCAGTCACATAAGTACCGCCTACGACACACCAGTTTCTGTGATTTGGACAACCACGCCAAGATTTATGCCCCCAGTCGTAATCAGCTCTCGAGCTTGGACATCCAATTCTTTTGTAGCAGCGTCTGTCGATATTCCTAGGAGAACCGTGCCCAAGTCATCGTAGGATCAGTGTGTCTAGAGTAGTGGCTTCGGCAAGGTGACAATCATATTATCGAGAGCTACGCAAGGGGCTGTGAATCATATCAGCGAAATGCTGGAAGTAGATGGAGAAAATGCTAACTTGTACCAGCTACTACCTGCGACTTGGAGTGATCCCGTAAGAGGTCGCAGAAGCATTACCCTTGCGTACATAGCTAGGGTCCCGTATCGACTTGATCACGGATACGAACGAAGGCTTACCTCGTACTAAATGACAGGTCTGGGGAGTGAACAGATGCAGGACCGTCGGCGTTGAGAGCACAGTCCTACACACAGGGCATTTCAGCGTTGGGGTTGACGACGGGTAGGGAGTGCATACATTTCGGGTCAGGGACGACCGACAACCATCAGACGCTTTCAAAGTAGGCATATGGCCACATTTACTAGCTTCGTCAACGTCGTATTCCTGGAGGGCTTTCCCCTCTGCTTGTTGGGGGTAGTCATCGCGGTGCAGTCACGGCGGATATGCATGGTAGGTCCTAGAAGCTTTTGACATAATCTTCATCTTGAGTGCTGTCGAGCGCATGTTTGCCTTCACGATGCTGAATCACGTGCGAGAATTTCGTGCACCATGCTCAAGGGCTAAGAGCTTATGCGGAAGCATCAGGAAAGAGATTCTAGGCAGAGAACAATAGACATACCTCGAAAAGGTCACCAAGCCATGACCAGGATTCAGCCATGATCAGGATTCGGCCTTGGCATCTTTTTTGGACCCCATTATTCGAAGACACATCCAGCCGTAGTCAGACTCAGGATTGTCAGAACACAGACCACACTTACCAAGAAATACCCTTCGACAAGCGACAGGATCGATATTTTATGCCCATGCCTTCCCCGCCACCACATCCGAATGCCATCTTTGACTTCAAGGCCCGATCTGAGATTTCGGGGAATGATAAGGCCAGTCGTCTTCGCACGGCCTCTGTGTCGCCTTCTTCTGCTGCCTGCACTGCAGAAGCAGTGTAGGCATTCTTGCTTTCCTATTAGATCAACTTCGAGAAGCCTGTAAACGTTGACGACCGCTTCTTGAACCGAGTATGAATTCGATTCAGTACACCACTAGTAGTGTTGAAGCACACAAATCTATTTCACTGGGTACGGGTCAGCGCGGGATAAACTAGACTGAGATGGTGGCCTACCTCAACAAATGCCTCGTGCGCCAGCCTCACTTGCAGACTGAAAGAACTGGCTGGGCCAAGAGGCTCGTTCGAACTCCGCTTCAACGAATCCGGAATTATCCCCATCAAGGCTATACTCTCGTCTCCTCACAAGCGACGACCATGGTATCTACGTGACTTCCGAGTCTACAGCCTGTGCGACATTAGCTCGAATAGCTGCTGAAGTACCACCTCGATCTCAGCTCCCTACTCCAGTGCCAGCAAGATTAAGAGTGGAGGAATCACAAACTGTCGATGAGGTTGTAAAGGATGGCTCTTGGGTAAGTTTTCCTAACTCTCGTATCTCCTCGATCTTGCTCACCTTTATTTGACCCAGCACACATTTGTTGTATTGGCATTATCTAAGCGACAGCTAAGGAGAAGGTGACCGTGAGTCTCAAGTATGGGTCTTCTCGCCGAGGAATGCCAATGCTCAGGTTGCAAGCACCATTTCTGCCAAGAGAGTCGCCGATTGCACGGATTGGCCGCTACTAATTCCCACCTCCGGCTCATATTCAGCCTTAGCATCACGAGAGCCCGAGAACAACTGCTAAGTTTATTCTTTGGTAAGCGGTTCAATGTTACCTGACCGTTGACTTCGTCATTAATGGGTCTTTCAGCAGATACGCTGAGCCACGTTACAGTCGCAAGCAACGGGGAAGGCCGTAACGACGATGGACTCAACAGCGAAGCGTAGCGTCTGCCTTGCGTCTTGGATGCCCATGTAGATGTGATCAAGATTCGGCTCAGCGGGTCATCGCTTAACGCTTAGGGCCTGAGGGACCCATCTTGTAACCCGTTGCGACCCCAGAATCAATGTTCGAGAATCTGATGGTAAGTGTTGGTTACTCTTTGACTGGCAGATCATTGTTCATATAGCTTGGCTTTACAGACGACGGCGTGTCGAATCTAGCATTTCCACCGGCTTTCGAAACCAATCGATCTCATCGCGGACATTTCTTCTGGGATGTGTGAGTGACCACTGCGAAAGATCTTGAACAAACAGTTAACGGACATGGTTATTCTAATAGTGGACTATATATGATGAAAAAGGGGAAGTTAATCACGTTCCGGTCACAGTGGAGATGTAGAGATGGCCGTCCGATCTACCAGGGGGGACGAAACCAGGATGTTTACTGAAATTCCTCTCGAAAAACGAACTTGTAGAAATACGCCATATTCATCGACGAAAGGTCACCATAAACACGCTTTAATTCCGCTATACGATATCTCATGATGAGCTCCTTTGCGAGACAGCTTCCCTCCAGGCACTTCTTCGGCTGGTCGACTCGTGGGTTGAAGGCTCCACATCCAGCACAGAGGTAATACCAAGGGACGTGAACCATGAGATGCCGGACATAATTTCGGAGGGATTGACCGCCTTTGAGCTCCAGAGGGCAACCGGCCCAAAGGCAACGACATGGACCTCCCTCGCGGATCTGCTTGGCGTGTTCGACCAAGTGGCGCGAAACAACAGCGTCGAAATGTGAGTTGTTGTCGGTCGTTCGGCGGAGGGAAAATTGGCAGTTATACCACAAGCAGACGTATAGAGGAGAGCAGAAGGTTCCTGGTACAGGAAGGTCGTGCTGGCTCTTGAAGAGGATAGATGCGACCAACTCTGGAGGCAGTCTGCCGATAGTATGACTTGTCGTACTACGACCAGTCATGGTGTTGGTTCCATGGTCTGTTTGCCTGTCTAGTGTCGACAATTGGCTGTCAATAATGGGGCTAACAAAAGTAGGCAGAAAATGAACTGACCTCTTGCTTCTGTGATTTTGCTAGTAGAGAATCGAAGAATAATCCTCGCGTTATTCATGATGGGTCTTTGGGGTGTGGTTGGGGTGGTTGCTGCTAGATTGCGTCGTTTAAGTTGAAGTAAGGGATGTAACCTCACTCAGGACAAGGCCTATCGTGGGTACCATGGATGCTGAGCAAATAAAATCAAGGACCAAATGACGGCCTCGACGGAAGATTTTAGGCCATTACGCAAGTCGGGAGAGCTTGTGCCCTGATCGAGCTAGCAAACGAGCCATCGAACACCTAATTCAGTAGCCCAGAGGAGATTGGTAGTATTGAATGTGTATCCTCGGAAAAACTGTCGTATCTAGATGGGATTTTTAGCGACTGATTTCATGGACGCCGCAGGACAATTTGAATGGCGATCGACAGGCACGTCGCGAGTTCAAACGTCAACGGCATATCTCCACGTCCGTCGGGATGATTTCTAGCCACACACTCATGTTTAATTGGCGAAAGAATCACGGGTTCAAAAGGTTCAATCGGACTCGAAACCTGGATTGATCGATCAACTTTGCATGCAAAGGTATGCGCGTCTGGTTCGGTGGGTTCGGCTAGATAAAGAAGAATTTAATTAGTATTTGCGAAAGAGCGTTTACGTAGAGAGATGTGTTGGGGGATCGGGTCCAACTATTGTGGTGTCTGTCGATGTATACGCTGCGCAGTTCGCTCTTTGCTCTTTGCTCGCTAGATATGCGGGCCTGTCGGCCTACAGGATACAGTTTCCTCCATAAACTCGCATGGATCGTTGATCAGTGGCAGGAGAGGATGAAACTGAGCCTGCGAGGCATGACCGTGAGTAGCGTCAAGAGGAGGAAGATGGCGCCATTGCTAGTGTTTCAATAGTAGGCGCCATCGCAGCGTAACACAGGAACCCTTCACGAAAAATCCCCACATTCATTCTGTGAACCACAAGAAACACCAGCTGCATCCCATTCTTGGAGACAGATCCAACTCGTACAATGCAATGCGATGCGAAAAGGCCAGTGAGGGAAGAACTTGAAGCAGTCATCAGTCAATCGGGAAAGTATCCACAAGGAGAGTCAGGTAAACCCTTGAACGCGATGATGAAGCTGGGCATTCTCCCCGGCCTCTCTCCATGGGGCGCAAGCTTTCGTGGATATTCTCATTCGGAATTTCCATAATATCGGGGGATAAATTGTCTGAATGTGATTCTAATCTCATTCAACCTTATCTGAAGGTGTTCATGAGCCTTTTGTCCCATCTTGATCTAGGAACCATCCGAGTCTTGAATGGAGCAGCCTGCAGACATCTCGAGTGCACTCTTTTCGATTGAGACCCAAGCAGCCGGTAGAAAGTGACGTCTGGACACTCGCCTGCTAGTAAATTCCGCTCTGGCTCGGACTTCCGAGTCGTGGTGTGGTTGTTCCCTGGTTGTTCCCATAAACTGTCAACAGTTCGAGCCAATTTGGTTCGGTTCGGCGTCATTTGATTGGCTATCTTAGAATCTACTCGCGACTCCTCACGGCTATGGTCCGCAAATTCTCAAGCTCTGTTATCCATTTCTCCAGAAAGAAGCCAAGTATACACAAAGCTTCTCACACATCTCAACATATCTTGTGTCGGGTGTAATGAAAGAAATGAATCCTTGCGGGTGATACTGATAGAGAAAAAGATAAAGGCAGGTACGCACAGAAACTTCTTGAGTTGCTTCCTTCAGGCGTCAAATTGGGATAAGTTGTCAAAGGATCGGCGCTTATGTGGTTTGGCTTGTTGACTCGGAAGTTGGTTCGGCCGTATGTGGGGCTTTCCAGTCCGAAGGTTGCTCCCTCCAGGAAAGCTCGTGGATGCACGATCAGAACAGATCAGAACTTAGCCGCCGTGGCGTGGCGTAGACTGGCGTAGAACTGTGGAGGTTTCCGAGTTCGTAATTGTCTCCCACCAACTCTCAGTCAACCAGTTACCAGACTGTTGGACGGTTGGCCGCGGTGTAATGGATCGACTTTTCGAACGGTCCGAATGGGTGCCTGGATGAGTACGTCACTGACATCACAACAGATCGAACGGAGGACAGAGGATCAAATCAATCAAACCTTATCTAAAGGAAGACACAAGGCTCTAGGAGCGGCGGTCATAACACTGAACATGGATTTATACCGAGGCATGCTCTTTCAGAGATGAATGATGTTTGTACCCACTAGTGTCTCCTATATCTCACGCATGGCCGACAAGCAGATTGATGGATAGACTTCAAGTCAATTTTGGGGGTTTTTGGCCTTTCAACAATCGTGGACTTGATATTTGACTCAATCAAATGCAACCGGGAACTGGTAGGAGGCACGAGGGTCTTCGAAATATGAAGCTACTCAGATTCCCAATGGCGGAATGAGAATCCGAGTCGTACATAGCTTGGGGTCTGAAGGCTATTGCTCCTCCCCATAACAGAGAATCGGGGAACAGCCTGAGCCATATGGAATACCGTGGTGAAAAAAGGGGCGTAAGTCCGACTCCTAGAGAACCAATGAGAGGATTGTTGACCAGCGTATATTGGATAAGATACGAGTAGACCAGAAAGCAACCAGAGAGGGAATCAGTCTATATACAAGTTTCCTGGTGGTGCGCCTAACTTGCGTAAGTTGAAATAACGGTACATAGTATACTCTCCCAGGTCGAATCCTTCAAAACGTCAGAGATTAACAACCCTGACTAGCACTACGTCCCAAATCGAATACCAGCACCCGCATTAGATTGTTAGAGAAGAGCCCTGCCACGGAGTCAAAGGACAGAGATGACATCTGACCGATGTTTACCACATGTTACTTGGGTAGCGGAGCCATGTGGACTGTGAGCTTTGATCAATTTGGGGGAGCGTCACAGCGCCCTTCTTTCCAGAAGGCGTGTTATTCACGCGCCTAGCCCCGTTAAGGTCCTGACAGACACGTAGGGCACGTTTAACCATGTCTTTTTCATCCTGTGTCTTTTCTTCTACTTACAATTATAGAAACCCATGCTTATCTGGGATCTTCAGGAGTCTGAAACTCTCCGCACTCAACTCTCCGCGAATCAGACAATACGAGCAAGAGGATAGATTATTTGGAACTACCATAGTAATTCCTTGATTGAACGACCCTCCGTAACAGTCAGACGAGATTTGGCAAAAGAGCTGGTGTGGGAGTGTGTATATGTCCGCCATTGGCATGCAATTCAAATCCTTGATTGGCCAATCGATTGACAGAACTTAACCGCGTAGAACGTAGACATCGTCCTCAAGAGAACGCCGGGAAGTACAATGTTGCTCCGCGAGAACTTGAAATTTATGAAAAAACTAATATCCGCCGTCGTCAGCAAGTGAGGATTTGGGAACATCGACGTCAATCTGGAGTTTACCCAAGAGTTCGGAGTGTTTCAGAAGGTTATTTGCACGTATACATGACATACATGGCTACTCACCAAGTCCCATATACTAGATATTATCTATCACTTGCGATAACGCCACAATATCAACGTTATGGTGGAGAAAATGGCCGAACTCCTGGACAAGTTCCATGGGGATCTCTCTCAAGTGTGCTGTTTTGCCCATGTTATCTAGTTAGTGGTCAAGATTATTAGAGCGCAGTTCGACATACCAAAGCGTAAGACGAATAATGCTGCTGCTCACGAGGAGTCTAAGAAAAGATCGCGGATATGGATGACTTGGAAGAGCTCGATGAAGGTGGAAGTGAGGTGGTGATGGATGATGTGACACTGGATGAGGATATCGACGAGGTTCTTGCTAGTGGTAGCTCTAGCCTGGCCGCTTGCGAAGGGGCAGAAACTGGATGGGAATTTGGACCAGCAGCTTCAGGCGCCGAGAAACGAGGAGGCGCGGGAGGACGTGATCAACGACCAGCAAGATGGCAGCTGGGTTGTTGAACCGTGGGACCTGAGCACGGAGGAACTGAGCGCGATGTCTGAAGAGGTGATGCCACCTCGACGAATGTTGATCAACCTGTGGGTGTGGATGTTTGTTGGTCCACATTGTGTCTGCATGGCTGTACCTTCCCGGCCCGGAAGCAATTCGAACTCATTCGCCTCGTTCCACCATGAGAGCTGCGAAAAATCGCCTTCGCCGATGGCGGGCGACCTGTTTATAGTCAGCATCAAATTCACTGAAGCGAAGAGTATACTCACTCAGACTCTTGGAGACACTCTTGGACAGATTTGGGTATTCTTGATGTTTCAAAATTTCATGTCCGAGCCATTTACAGCAGAAGCAGCCTCCGGAAGATGCCATCAAGATCGATCTTGAGAAGCTCGTAGGGGTCAAAGGCACGCTTCTTGAGCTCGGCCAAGATCTTCAAAGCTTCCGATAGCTTCATGCCACCATAGAAGACCCAGGAATATGGCCATATGAGGAAAGGGCTAAATGAAGTGTGATGTCAACATGCATCGGGTTCCTTCATTCGGCCAGGTCCCTGGTGTGAGCCAAGGTCTCCCAAGTCTCATATGTTGTGGGCGGCCAATAGCGTAGCGTAGACCCTTGAGTATTCGAATCGAAGACAGCCATACATAGGTCGAGAGCGAAATAGGGAGTCAATTGCTTCACGTCGTCCTACAAGTCGCAGTCAGAACAGTGTCGAAAGGATGCACAGGAGACTGCGTACCTAGGCAAGGTGTGACAGCGTCGCAAGAATGTACTCATTCCGCTCAGCTCAACCTCCACTAGGGTCTGGGTCTTATAGGCCACTAACATCAGCGACATGCCTCGAGGATCTTGTACGATTCACTTACCAGTCGTCACCGGCCGTATTCGTCAAAGCCCTCTTCAAAACCAACACCTGCACTTTTCAAGAGATCGCCATAGCATGATGAGGAAGATGCCTAGCGTGCACCATGAGCTTCCCAGGTGCAGACACTGCACCATCGGGATCGATATCTTGAGGTCCATGGTTCATATGAGACCCGAAAATTTCTGACAGAGACCGAGTTTTGAAGGCAATCATACTCTGCAGAATGCGTCAGTATCTTTCAAAGTCAGATTGAGAAAGATAATACTGACCTTGATACCGTTACTAGCGAGGTCAGACAAGGCGTTCACCCAGCAGATGTAGCTAAGCTCCAGTTCCGTCGCGCTACCTGCACTAGCCTGGAGGCTAGATCGCCCTTCCAATCTGCCCACTCTGCCCCAATCGTTGATTTTGAGTTCTTCATTCGAAGCAGCAGGGCATCGAGATCGTTAGCGCGGGAGCGGGCAATGAGAACATCTGGGTCGGACTTGTGTGTTGTCGCTGTGGAAACAGAGAAATCAGTATTGGAGATGAAGAAGCAGGATCGGGTGCGTACTCAAGAGACGAGTCAACAACATCCTCTCATTCTTGACCATCGTGATTGCGATAGCGCTCTTTACATTGTTGGTAGCTTCTCGCTCAACCCTTCTGTGGTTAGGGCGAGAGTGTAAGCACAACAAGGAGAGCCTGCGGTGGTGTGAAATCTTGATTGTTCACTGCAGACAATCGCTCATGAGCTACTGCAGCAGGATCACCACTATTCCATATCTTGACGGCAGCACAAATAAGGCTCCAACCATATACTATACGTATACGGCCGACAGCGTAAATATACGGAAACGGTAAATTATACAGTATATAGTGTATATATATAGTTATACGGTAGATTTAGACAGAAATTATCACGTGTATAGCAAAAATGTCCTCAAACTCTTCCGTGTCGCAACCAAACATGGCTTAAGGCTTCACCTGCGATGCTGAGGCGGCGAATGGACAGTTTCTGTACGAGCCAGTCAGTTCAACGCTGTCTTTGGAAGGCGGTCATGCATCATATGCCTCAGCACGTCCTGCTTCCGAGTCGCCAGGCGAACAGCAGCTCTCGTTAGCCTCAGTGCTTGTGTTTCTCCCGCACCCGGCCAGTGTCTGAGCAGCCTTACCACGTTTGCGACATTTCTTTGAGACTCGAGCCTGATGATTTGGGCCGGAAGCTGGCCACCAAACGGCCTGCACCCTCCTGGGTCTCTCAGTCAACGGTTGGACATAGAGATGGTGTGCTTTCTGATGCTGGACCATGTTAAAATCACGCTTATACACCTAAAAGAGCAAAAATTCGACTGCATCAGTGCGGTTTGATGGGTTGTCAGTGACCTGCGCCAGACATTCCAAGCATAGTCGTTTGCAATTGTCTAACAAAGTTATTTCCCAATCTTACTACCTTCCTGTGGAACTACAGTTACCTCGAGGAAATGCAAATGCCACACCTGTTTAAACTATCTATATACTGGATATTTACCATATAGGCATGTTTCAGGCCAAAACCCTATACAAATACATATATGGATACGGTATTTACAGTATATATACAGTTGATAGATAGTACGGTTGGAGCCTTAAGCACAAACGAGCTCCCGCAGTACGACCGCCTCACTGACCGCACGTGACCGATCACATGACTGATCCGCGATCAAAATATGACCCATTTGGAACGTGAACTTGTACATTTTCTCGACACGCTTGGTGCTACGAAGGTGGCGGTATTCTCTTTGTAAGTGCAATATGCTCTATAAAATTCTATTGATTATGGAGGTAGTATACAAACTAGATAATCTACACCTGTTGTAAGATAATTCTACTCTATAGTCTATTCTATGTAGTTCTATGAATTTTCTATGTGCTGAGAGCACCTTTTGGGCGAGGCCTATAAAACATCGCACTGCTGAGCGACTTGTCCCAAGTATTTGGAGTGTGTTGCATTTTCTCCTTCTTCAGACAATTCTCCATAAAGCGGAGAAACCCTGCCCCGTCGCGCTCAAAAGTAGACCAGAATTGATGATCGCGAAATTGCAGCTGGTAGTCCAAGCCATCGACAAAGTCCCTGAGTTTAGCGGTGCTGCTTGCCATCTTCTCGAAGTATGACTCGGATTCTTCGAGTTCGTCAGGCCTGGTATCCACAATCCCGGTATCATCTTCGTCATTTGATCCATTCGAGCCGTCAGATTCATATCCGGTGCCTGTGCGAGAAAGGGACAAGAATCCACAGTAGCAGATCGCATCGGGGGTGCGAGAACGCGTGCAGGAAGTCTTTCTTGACACGACGCCAACTGGGTGATTTAATTCATTAATCAAAGATTAACTCCGAGTATTAATTTAGACTTACTGAGACTCGACAACCATTGTTGTACGGATTCGCGCAATAGATTCAGGATTTGATGAGCGCGACCACAATTCCCATCGACCCATGCGGTACCAGTTTTCCCAGAGGTAGGCCCAAAGGTTCGGTAGGTCATTCTTCTCACAGAAGGTATACATTTCCTTGACCGCCCATGCCCGTATACCTTCCTTTGTGGGAGCCGAATACCCGGGAATCAAAGAATGAGCATTGTAGTGCTTCTCCAATAGCTCGACTACCGCCTTACAAAGATCCTTTGGGCAGAATAGATCCCCAGAATCTCCATCATCGTCACTGGTGGATAATGAGGTTTGGGTAGGGGGTATGCGAATGGTGAGCCGTTCTGGTTGGGATGCTTGAGAAGGCATTTGAGACGGTCTCGGAATGCGCAGAGTAATTGCATTCGGATCCACATATGGACCCGCTTCCACGGGAGCAGCAATTGCCTCCCCTGGAAGCCTCACAGTGCCGGCATCATTATCTTTGGGATCGACGCGTCCTCGAGGCAGGAAATCCTTCTTGATGAGACCCGGAAATTCGTTGACGGCAGCCTGGACATTGTAGCCAGTAGTCGACATTTTGTTCTTTGACATTCGCTCGTTAATCGATTTTTTCATGTGCCACCAGCAAAGGGAATGTTTTGCTTCAGGCCAGACTTCGCGGGATGCACCGATTTCTGCAAAGTCTTTGTCGGTGTGTACAAATTCGGCCTTGACGTCATAACGCCGACGAAATTCTAGCGCCCAATTAGTGAGCGCTTGCTTGCGTTTCCCAATGTCGATGGATGTTGCGGTCGAGAGGAGACAATATGATAGCGGAAAACCAGCGTTATCATACTCTCCAATGATAGAATATAACTCTAAGTGCATAGAGTTTGTGTTGTCTGAAAAACCGCGTCAGAATGACACTTGTATCATAATTTGAATTACTGACATGTTGCATCCATACCAATCTCGATGATCTTTCCATTAAGTGGCGTGGCGATTCGTTTCATTCCCCACGCAACTTGTTGAACACCTTCGGCAACGTGGATGTCAAAAATGTCGACATCTCCTGACTCATTGTATTCCTTGAGGAGCAATTTGACAGACTCAATCTGATCAGACTCTCTTTTCCACAAGTCTTCGCTGACTTGAGTCCATGAGAAATGAACTTGTTGAGCCGTAATCTCAGGAAATTGTTCTTGGACCCTTTTCGCCAAGACGCTCGGGGTAAGCCAATCTGCATGCTTGCGAATTAAAGCAGCCGCATCCACCCGCATCGAAACATCATAATAGGGTAGATGTGCCACTCTATGCACGAGTTTGATGGTCATTAACCGCCCGTGTGGCGTACGAGAGTCGGTGCGGCAGGAAATGTTGAGACGGCTCGCACAGGGGAACCTCTTCATCCCAACCGATCTCGCGGTATTGCATCGGGATTCTTGCTTGGATTTGACTTAGGTACGCGTTCCGAGTCTTGGCAGCAGAAATACACTGTTTTAAATCCTGTCTTCATCGGCGGATTCTTGTGAACGCTGCAAATGGTGAGCAGCATTTCCAAATGAGGAAATGATCTCACTTACCGGAATCGGTAGCCAGTCATCTGCCATATTTCATTCGCCATCCATCTAACTCGGTCCTTGTCGGTCATGAGAGGATCTTCGTCGATTGGATATGATGCAAAAATGTCAAGCTTGTTTGAGGCTTTGAGCTCGGCTCGAAGATCTGTGAAGAACAAATGCACGTCTTTGAACTCTTTGATCGTACAAAGGTCGGTGGACGCGATTGATTCAACATCAGAGTCTTGAAACGCGTGGTTGCGAACTGCAAACGCAGCGTCGAGGGTGGCTTGACTTGTATCACCGGTTGACTCTGTCCTTGGCCGCTTCTGTGGATCATCATCTTCTTCTTTCTCGTGCTGACGCTTTAGACGGCTGCCCCTCTGGTGGACCCTATTCTTGTCTCGGCACCTTTCACAAGTCTTCCAAGTTCCCGTGACCATTGCCGTGCATCTTCCAGCTGAACATCTCATTGGAGGCCCAGAAGTGTCTGGCAGAGTAGTGGGGGCAAACATGGGCAGCCCACTGGGGAGCATGGCGAAGAATGAAAATAAAATTTGTGTGATCTACAGAAAATATACTCTACGAGGGCCATAAGGACAATGGCCATACTACAACGGCCAAAGCAACACAGAAACGCGACGCGACAAGTCCTGATTTCGGCTACGCAAAACGATCACGTGACCGTCACGTGCGGTCAGTGAGGCGGTCGTACTGCGGGAGCTGCACAAACGTTCTCGAGACACCTTTGACTGTGATCTGGGCATTCTTGATTATGAGCCAGCGGGGAGCCGTAGTCTTGCGTTTGAGGGAGAGTATCTCCTCAAAGCAAGCTAAGGGAGCAGTGGTCGGTCGGTCGGTAGGCCAAAACTCAGGCAGTCCTGGCATCCTGACATATGCATCCGAGTCACGTGTTCGACTGGCTGTTTCTGAATATAATCGGTTCGGTGTGTGGTGTGTGTATTGATGGACAATGTTCTGTCGCGGATGAGGAGATCGCTTTACCACACTCTCTAATAGGCCGAGCTTAGCTATAACCCAGGAAATTGAAAAAAAAAAATCCGGAGTTCCCCAGCTTTCGAACTGATGGCCTGTGGCTGTATGGAGGCACGCTGTACCACTAGACCACCCGGAAGTGCCAACGCGCCGTTCACAAATCTATAGCAACATTTGCGACAGCAATAGGCGCCAGGCCCATGCCTCTCGGGCATTAAACTTTGTATTAAACTATCAATCATAGCCAGGTCTCGACCCCCAACTCTACTCGTCATGTGAAGACATCCTCGAACAAGATCGTTTCCTGTACCACGGCTAGAGGAGGAAAGCTCGCCTCGTCAGTGCGCACAGCGAAGCATTCGAGGTCACCAAATATCTATTAAGGTGAAGGAGCCCAACATCAGTGGATACCCGCCCCAACGAGATGGAGTGACACGCCTTGACAAAGAACGATCGAGGACAAATGAAGTATAAGCAGCAGCGGTCTGATGAAGGTGATTGCCAGTTTAGGTAAGGCACAGTAGCGTTGACATCTTTCGCCCAACATCTCACGATTGTACAGAGGATAAACTGCAGCCAGAGCGTTTGGTTAGACAAGCATAGTAGAGTTGGCGGGAATCACTCAGGGGGGATTGCAAAGAGCTATCTGATCGCACGAAACATGAATGTAGTACCATCTTAGTTGTGTAAGTCTTCTCCTTCTGAGAGAATCCGGACCACCTCCATGGAAGACCAGATAGGCAATGGTGAGCTATCTGTTCAACCTACGGCGAAAAGGCAGGGTTTGCAACCCTACCCAAGTGTATCAATCTGGCAGACAACAGACAATTATTTCTCCAAGGAGTGGTTGGGGAAGTCGTGTCACTTCGAAGCATCCTCCCAATTTGTAGGCAGAGAGGCAGGGAAGCACTTCACGATGTGGAATGTCATCAACACAGTCAATTCCGCCACTGAAACTTGCACAGCAATCTGGCTTCTAGGCTCTGAGATCTGAGCGGTTATCGGATTTCCAATGTGGCAAGATATATCACATCTATCTAGGATTGATCGTCTGCACCCACCAGAGTCTCATCCTAGCATGGAACCCCTTACTGGCGTTAGGGGTGGAGCAAAGATTCAATGCATTTGAGGGCGTACGAAGAATATCTCATTGCGGTTTCTCAGGGTTTATCGTTGGTAACGCCAACAGAAACACTTATATTTGACGCCACGAGTATTCTGCCCTTACATTTGTATGGTCTTTGCAAGTCCAACAGCGCTTCTATTTCAACCTTTCATAAATATGTCATATCTCACCATGGGTACCATCTATCAAAGTCGTCATTCCGGCTATTGATACTATACCTAGAAGTGACGAGCAAAGTCAAAGATTTATGCTATGTCTTCTCATTTATTTCTGCTGCCTCATCAAAGCCCTTCTCTCTTTCAGCCTGGCCAAAGCACTGTCTTTGGTGATTACACGGCGCGTGGAAGAATGTTCGGGAAATATTCGTCTATGCTGCCGTTTCAATCGTTGAAACCTCCAGAATAGCCCAATTTACCTATTCCAGAATTTGAGAAGTTCCGATACTTCTCGTGCCTCCTCAATCTCCTCGAGAAAGTCTACCACACTGTTGTAGAATCGCTGGGAGTCGGTAACCATGTCCGTTCTTGAAAAGATCGAGCTAGATGATAGTGCAAAACGAAGCTACACCATCATTCAGCCATTACCATATCAAGTCTAACATCACGAAGGGATACTGACCTGAGTTGCAGCGTAGGCGAGTGATGCAGCAGTCACCTTTGTCATGCCATGAATTCGGGCATTCCCTGACCTCGTTGCCTTCGGGTCCTTGTCGACAGAGCTTGGTGACGTGAAGATATGTTTATATGCCTGCATGGAGTCAGACAATACATTTGACCGTCTTTCTAGCCAGGGAAATCGCACCTGAACCAGCAATTCGCTTCTGAGGAGTCCAAACCATGGATCTTTTGGATCGTAACGATGATCTTTGAACAAAAAGATCGGCCATTGATCCCTGGGAACGATGTATTCGGCGTTGCGGAGTTTGGCTTTCACTCTGAGTCAACATCAGCTCCAAATTGAATGGTAGATTTGTTCGCGTACTCGTCATCGGACCAGTCCAGATTAGCTGGGCACAAGAGGGCCCCTGTGGCTTCGTGATTAAAACCTCTTTCCACCTTCGAATTTCTCGCAATCGGAGGATCCAGTGGAACTCCTCGGGGCGTAATCCACTCGAGCACGGCTCCCTTCAAACTCTTTGTGTCGTCTGACCTCGCTCCTGATACGCCCTTTTGCAACTGAGCAGCCATCAGACAAATATCCATCTCGAAAAGATAGCCTTACCTGATCGGATATTTTCCTTACTTCTTCCTCTGTCGAATTTGCTAGCATACCTTCTAGACCCGGGACCATCTTGAGTAACTCTCGAAAAACTCTCTTCTCCCTGCGCTCTCTGAAAGTTCCTCGTCAGACAAAGTGCGGGTGTATCAATGATGAGCATTACTCTGATGTGAGTTCTTCGTCTGGGGTATTCGAGAGCTCTTCATCGGTCAGATGGAGGAGTCCTTTCGTCAACAGAGCATTCATATTACACATCGCGTACACAGAACGGCCGAAATGTTGACCGTGATGAACGTAGAGGCTGGATGAGGTTCTGCCGGGATTGTTAACGAGTAATTCGATAGGTGAGGATCACAAGAAGCGTACGGTTTCTTCCTAGCGCCTAACTCTAAAGCGCTGACTACACTCCCACCTGACCGATTACTGACACTCAAAGAGATGTCTCCCAGCGGTCTTCGACTGAGAAGAGAGGCGTCGTTATTCATTATCTGTATATGGATCTTCAAGTTCTCGATCTGAATTGAGCTCTTGACAATTTAAAGGAGAAGATAAGGTGATACCTCCCGGTCACAAGGCACTGATACTACTCACTCAGGCGCAAATTTAGTCTTCATAGCATATGACTGGTAAATTGGCCTGAGACCTTCAAGTTAGCAGCTTTGACTGTTCAACGTTACGAGAAAGCACTTGTGTAAGCTATCCCATTGTTTCTTGTGGCACCCATAATGGAGATGCGAACGAGTTCATCCTGACACCCTCTTAGGTGGAATGACTTCCCCTAGTTCCTGGCAAGTAAATGCGCCGATCCCACTGGCTGAATAAAAGGCAGCTGAAGTCAGTATCTAAATCCTGGCAACGGCTAGCCGGAATGGCATCATTTGTCTCTACTGGGGACTCAGCTGATAGATCCCTGAATGCATGTCTTGGTAGACAATCCCACCTTAACTATCCTATCAAACGGGAGGACGCCATGATCTGGGATGGCCCCTTTGCTGAAAAAGGGGCATTGCCGGCAAGCAAAGACTGCGATGTTATGGAGGACATCACCCCTGGTACTGTCAATGGTAAGTTATATTTCACCCGTCATATTTGCCACGAACAACGAAGCATCATAGTAGCCAATCATCGCCGACCAGGCTCGTACATCAAGAGCAATAATCCCATACACCACCCTTGCGTTAAACTTGAGGTTCCTCCTGTAGGCGAGCACATTCCCCCCGGGTTATACCGTAGGTGATTTACTCCAACTTGAATGATGGTCCAAATAGTTCAGATGTCGTAGTTGAACCTCCGGTTTTGTTTGTGCCCCCAAGGACCGTCGCTTTCCAGGAAATCAATATTCGGGACGGTAAGTAACATCATGATTCCTAACGGGAGACTCAATATTTTGACTGTGAATTAGGAGGTCTCGCTTTCCGCCTCTTCCATCCCGATGATGTGGTGACTCACATCGCACTTTGGATGAGGCTAGACTCCTCCGGTCTCAATGGGGGGCTAACGCGTGTAGAGTTTGGTCAATTCTGCGCGAAGTGCGTTCAGTGCGGGCGCTACACCAGTGAGAGGTCTTATCAGCAACACAAGTGTCTGCCCAAGAAATGGGGGAAAACTTGCTTGAGAAAGGATCTGGGCAGCCACGTCCGCAAACCGTTAAGAGATGTTATTGCTCTGTATAGTCAATTTCACTGCGCTATCGACTGCCCTGGTATTGATACTGACAAGATGGAATACATGTTCGTCATATGTCCCATCTGCGATAAGTACCTTACTCGTGGGGCGAGTTACTTGCACCTCAATAATCACGAGGCCTTATAGCTCTAGTTCAAGAGTCTGTCGTGTAATTGTAGTTGTAGATAAGAACCCAAATAGATAAGCTTCAGAGGCATACTGGTGATAGGTAGGATAACGAGGCGACAGGAAATATGTTATTTTGAGTATTTCGTGGTAATCATAGGCGAACAGCATTGGGATCAAAGAGATCTGCCAGCAGAGAAAACATACAACCATGGATGAATCAGTCGAAGAGGGTGATTGTTAGGGTATAGTTGGAGGCGGGATTTCTTGATGCATTGTAGGGGCTCCCAACCTTGGAAAGGGGTTGCGTATCGCTCAAGGCGTCGGATAGCCTGACGAACAATCCGGATAGTTGATGTAATGGCTTTTAGCTCGGCGCCTGGGTGACGAGGAATACCTGGTGTGATCGTGACTAGTTTCTGGGCCCACAGCCCATCGTGAAGTTGAATGAGGTACCAGAATGTCTGGACTATCCAACCGTAGTCGTAATTCTCGATAGAAGAGAACTAGAGTAGAATGTTAGTGTAGGAATAGGTGAGTACAAATATGGACACACCGGAAAGAGATTCGTACAGATATCAGCTATTACTTGGAGGGAATTGGCATCTGTACCGGGCATAGACGTCTGGAAGGTAGCTAGGACCTCCTGAGGGAGTCGTATATCAAGGCTAATCTTGGTCTTTGAAGCGCCGGCCCTTAAATCATCGTCATCGGTGTCGATGTCAGGGGTAGCATCTTCCAATGGCCCAGACGACAGAAATATGCACCCAGAAGGGAGAGAAACCAGACGCGCTTTCGAGCGAGTTGGGCGCTCCTGGCGCGACAGAGATGACTGTAGTGGAAAATGGCGGCAGCCAGGTGAGCGAGACCAAGGATACACAGTCATCTCAGGGCCATTATGATGCGTAAGAAGAGACTCCGTGGTAAGTGAAGGGGATGGAGTCGTATGGGGGCGATTTAAGTCCAGAGCGTGAAGAGCGTCAGTGAGGCAGGCCATTTACGCGGGTGATGACAACCAGCCAACCACGAGTTTATAGGCTGTTCCCTGTATTCTTCCAAAGACGGATGTTACTACTCTCCCACGGTCACACACCTCGCAATTGGAGGCTGATAATCAGCAAACCCCGCTTGCGCACTACAACGCAATCCGGTAGCACTGGCAGAACCAAAGTTTGGAAACGAAACGGTAGGAGTATGTGTAATAAATAACCTGGCACATGGAGCATGATTTGACTCTCTTCTTTAATGGGATATGCTGTGGGGGCAGACTGTTAAGCAAGAGTTGCCACTCGCTTAGATTAAGGGTCTAGCCACTGATAATCTCTAACAGGCTTTATAGAGATGAGCGATGACGATCAGAGAAGAGCTCTGGAGTCAGAGCGAATCGAATAAGAGCGAATAGCAATGTATAGGCTTTCAGGTCAAGCTAAGGAAGCTAGACTGAAAGTCGTCTACTACTTATACAAGTACGCTAAGCACTATAATTAACAAGTGATCAAGTAAGTAACAGGTTGACTGGATCTCAAAGAGAGCAAGTCAACAATCAGACTGTAAGAATGATAAATAAAGATCTATGTGATAATCGTGAGATGGTGAAATGATAAAGAAAGATTAACGCGATAATGATGAAATGATAAGATGAAGAAAAGAAAAAGTCCGGCCGCCGATGTTATCGTAACATTAGCTCCTCTCTAGATTTGAAGACACCTGGCTTCAATCAGATCCTCCTCCATGCGCTCCTTCGCACGCTGGGGCATTTCTCGTAGTAATGTCCAGGCGCTTTTACGTGGCATAATTTGCACCGGAATCTTGAGCAGTACGTTTGATGATGGTCTCCGTTGCAAATTTGACACTTTGGAAGTGGGGGGCCTCCGGTCCGTCGGGCTCGTTGAAAGTTGATGGGCGCTCCTGGCGCACCAAATCGAAGTTTGTGGCGTAGCGGTGGCCTTACGCTCTTTACAGAGCTGCCCTGCGCCTTTCGTTTCTTGCCTGTGGTCCAAGTGTTGCCGTTGTCTCGGATTATGTTGTGGTCTTTGATGGGGGTTTCCTCCCATGTTCGTGCGGCAAACACATCGTTCCAGTCGGTTGTTTCTTCATCGTCTTTGAAAATCTCGCCGCGTTTTGGACAGACAGTGTCCAAAAACGCTCCTCCATCGTTCTTGAAGAACTCCTTCAAGAACTGATCCCTCATCTTCTCGTCCCATTCATTCATCTCTTTATGCATCTCCTCTCCTATCCTTCGATGTACCTTTGCCTCCATCTGGAGATGGAGCATCTTGCGGCGAAATTCTTCATAGTCCAGCATATACTGGACTAGGTCCTTGAGGTGGTGGTAGTCGTGTGTTTCGAGGGAGTCCCTCAAGGACGCAAGTTGGTCCTCTTCGCATCTGGCGTTCTTCATAATGAAGACGTCGAGGTCGGTAGCCCAGATGCCAAGGCTGGTGGCGACCGAGGAAGTGGTGGCAGAGGTGGAGGCAGACATTGTAGTGAAGAAGGTTTGGGTTTGGTTGAAAAGCTAGGCTGATCGATGTATCTGTGAACGGGGGTTCGACTGATGAGGAGTCGTCGTAATTTCTTCTTCTTCTTATAGGCGTCTAGAATGTCCTTGGAGTTGGTGAACTGTCGTCCAAGTATCCACGTATTCTCCGAAGTGGGGTAACCCTTCCACTGCACCAGGTATTTTCTAGAATTCCGATACTTCTTGTGATTCAGAATGGCCTCCACTTCCCACTCCTCTTCATTATTGATGATCTCCGGGGGAGGGGTAGTGTAGTTAGGTCCATGCACTTCGGTCTCTTTGAAAGGTCGGAGTAAGACAGCGTGGAATACATTGTGGATCTTCCAGGACTTGGGTAATTCCAGTCAGTATGCCAATGGGTTGATCACTTCCGTGATTCGGAATGGGCCTTCTCGCCGAGGGGTGAACTTCTTCGAGACATAGTTGGTTTTGAGATTCTTGCTGTCGAGCCAAACCTTGTCGCCTACTTTGAATGGTTTGAAGTTTCCTGCTGTTCGTTCAGCCATCTTTCTTCGAGCTAGTTCGTGAGCAGCTAGTGCTTCGTCTCGGGCCTTCTTCAATTCTTTGAGTCGGGTTTCTACGGCTGGTACTTCAGATTTATTGAAGGCTAGGGGAAGGGATCGGGGTTCGTATCCATTCATTAGATAGAATGGGGTTCTTCGTGTGACTGAATGTACTCGATTATTGTGAGCGAATTCCATGATCGGCACGTATTCAAGCCATTTCTCTGGGTAACTTGTGCAGAAGAGTCGTAGATAAGTTCCAATGTCTTGGTTTACTCGTTCGGTTTCTCCATCTGTTTGGGGGTGATAAGCTGTTGACATCGCTAGAGTGATCTGTAGTTGTTTTCCCATTTCTGCGAAAACCTTCGATGCGAACTGAGGTCCTCTGTCGGATATGATTTTGTCGGGTAATCCAAATCTTCGGTATACGTGGTTGATGTAATTGTTTGCTGTCCCTGCAGCGTCAATGGTCTTGGAACAAGGAATTAAAACTGCCCCCTTCGTAAGGCCATGGTCTACCACGACCATTAGCATGTCATTTCCATCAATTTCGGGTAGATCGGTTATGAAATCAATGGTAACAATTTGGAATGGCCGTGTCGCGGTTGATTTTAGGGGTAGTAATGGGGGTTTCGCCTTGTGTGTGTCGACCTTCATTTGCTGGCAAAGTGCACAACCTTCCACGTATTCTTTAATCATTCCATGCATGCGTGGCCACCAGTAGTCAGTAGAAATTAATTCCATCGTCTTGAAGACTCCTGGGTGTCCTGCTGAAGGCTTGTCATGGTATCGTTGGATGATCGATTTCCTGAGGTGTTCATTCTTCGGGACATAACACTTGTTTTTGTAAAAGAGTAGATCGTCTTTTACTTCCCAGTCTGTTAGGGCTGATTTGATGGGTGTTATGTTGTCCTTCAGTTTCTTGACTGCTTCTGAAAAGAATTCATCTTCTCTTAGTTGTAATAGAAACTCGGAATGGAGTTCTGTGTCGAAGGCTCTGATGAACAATTCGTCTGGTAGAAGGGTGACGTCTTCATTATCTGTGTCGTTTTCTGGAACATGATCTGCACGTCTGGAAAGTGCATCGGATTGAACCATTTGCGTTCCGGGAACGTGAATCAGATTCACATTGTGTTGGGATAATAGAAGACTCCATCTGGCCTGTCGTTGATTCAACTTCTGAGGCGTTCGGAAATAAGTGAGGTTTTTGTGGTCGGAAAAGATGGTTACAGGATGGGGGGTTCCTGTGACATAGTGCCTCCATGTCTCGAGGGCGCGGATTATGGCTAATAATTCGCGGTCGTAGATTTCATAGTTTCGTTCTGCAGGAGTCAGGGAGTGGGAGATGTACCCACAAGGGTGCCAGTCTCCGTTCTCATCTCTCTGTCGTAGTACTGCTCCTGTGGCCCATTTTGAGGCATCGCATTCAATGGTAAATGGCTTCGTGGGGTCGGGCATGGTGAGGACCGGTTGTGCTTCAAACTTTCGTTTGAGCAATTGAAAGGCTTCTTCTTGTTCAAGTCCCCAATGGAATGGTTGGTCCTTCTTGGTAAGATCGTTCAGTGGTTTGGCAATCTCAGCATATTTCCCAATAAACCGTCTGTAGAAATTGCCAAATCCTAGGAAGGACCGGACATCCTTGACCGTTTTTGGTGTTGGCCATTGTTTTATTCCGTCGAGTTTTGTTGGGTCCATGTGTATTTGTCCTGGTTTAATGATCATTCCAAGGAATTCGACTTCGGAGACGTTGAATTTGCATTTCTCAGCCTTCAGGAATAGACTGTGTTCCTTCAGTCGTTGTAAGACCCTTCTGGTTCGTTCAATGTGTGTAGCCTTATCTTCAGAGAAGATAAGCATGTCGTCCATATAAATGATGAGCCATCCTTCGTCAATCATGTCTCTAAAGAGGTGGTTCATCATTGCTTGAAATGTCGCTGGAGAGTTGCATAGTCCGAAGAACATAACCAATGGTTCAAAGAGTCCCTTTGCTGTCTTGAAAGCAGCCTTCCATTCGTCTCCCTCTTTAATTCGCACATTATGATATCCCCATCGAATGTCGAGTTTGGTGAAGATTTTCGCTCCTTTTAACTTGTCCAATAGATCGCTTACTAGGGGAAGTGGATAAGCGTTCTTTATGGTTCCATTGTTGAGGTAGCGATAATCTTGACATGGACGAAGGGCTCCTTCTTCTTTCTTTGACACGAAGAAGAAAGGTGACGCTTGTGGTGATTTGGAGGGTCGAATGTAGCCTTTTCGAAGGTTCTCTTCGAGGAATTTGTCGAGTTCGGCTTGTTCTTTTAGATTGAGAGGGTAGACCTTACAAGTCTGGGGAACAAAATCGGGTTTCAGGTCGATGGCATGATCCCATGGTCGTGACGGGGGAAAACGTTCTGAGGCTTCTTTTTCGAATACCATCTTGTAGTCTGAGAATTCGGGAGGTATGAGTTGGTCGAGGGGAATCGTCGGCTTGGTTTCTTTCTTTGAATGTTCTAGTTCTTGAGATTTGGATGTCTTGGCTGCTATCCAAACGTTCTGGGTCGGGAGATATCTCGATGTTCCTGGTTGTCTCATGATTCGGAAAAGGTTTAGATTTCGAATCTGTCGCATGGTCGGTTCTCGATGTTCTTTTGTCAAAGGGGGTTCTTCGTGCGAGAAGATTCCAATGATCGGTTCACCTTTTATAAAGGCTATGGTGAGGTCGCTGTCTTCTGGTTTAGGTGGTTCGTCTCGATCTATCAAGTCTTCTGAGTGTTCTTCATCGTCTCCTTCGCTGGTTTCTGTCGAGGGGTGCAGACGCAATTTGGCTATCTTTCGTGCGTCTCTTCGGTTTCGCCAGTCTCGGTAAGGGTTTGACCGAACTAGTTTGGGATTTATCTTGAATGTCCCGTTTGTCCAATTAATCTGCGGATTGACCCTCTTCAGCCAAGGGAAGCCTAGAATGATATGGTCCTTTCCCAATCCTGTTATCAGGAATCGTTCTTGGAATTTACTTCCTTTGCGAGTAAATTCTAGAACCGTGTAATGGGTGATAGTTCCATTGTTGTTTGTTGTTCCATCAACATTTCGTGCTAGGATTGGTGTGGATAGGGGAAGAGATTTGAGATTATGAGTTCGGACGAAGTTTCTGTCAATGAATGTTCCTTCTGCTCCAGAGTCAATGAGGGCCTTGGTTTCGACGTTTTTCTCTCCTTTCGGTGTCAACACTATGAGGGGAAGGCGCATAGAATTTTCATAGTGATAGACATGTGACATAGAGGAGATACATATGGGGGCTGGGACTGACGTCGATTCAGTCCGCCCCGTCAAAAAGGCTGTCATATTCGTTCATTTCTTCTGCTATCTGATCCCAGAACTTGACTCTGTCTGCTGGGGAGAGTCCTTTGATGGCTCTGATCATTGTCTCGGGGGTAGTGGGGTTGGTTTCAAGGGATCGAACCGACGTGGTATTCTTGGGCTTGGGTTTTCCTCTGAAGTTCTTCTTTCGCTTCGGACAATCCCTGAAGATATGCCCTCTTTCTCTGCATATGAAGCATTGTCCTTTGCGCATAAGTTCGCTTCTTTCTGAAACAGAGAGAGCGTCTATATCCATAGGTACTCCAGGAGAGAGGGTGATTGTCTGGGAGGGGGAAGTGAAGACGCTTCTAGGTTCTTCAAGCGGGGGTTTCCCTTGTTGTCGGCGAATGATGTTTTGTCCTTTTCGCCATCTAGAGTCTGCTTCTGCCACTTTCTTGTAGTACTCGTCCATTGTTTTTGGGAAGGCAGTTTCTGGTAGATCGTGGATTTTTGCTACCAAGCTGGGGAGTAGCCCTTCTTCAAAGAAGGTCTTCAACGCGTTGAATTCGGTGATCTTAGCTGTTGCTGCTAAGGTCTTGAATTTGTTGATATAGTCGTCGACGCCCATCTTAGTCGTGTTCATGCTAAGATCTTGTAATTGGCTTGCTGCTCTTCCTTCATTGTCAATGGGGAACCAGGACGTTTTGAATTCTGTGACAAATGCTGCCCATGTTCCAAGATCGATTTCGTCGTTCCCAGTTCTCTTGTCAATAAAATTGATCTTCCAGGACTGAGCGGGTTCTCCCTTGATGAAGGAGAGGGCGCAAAGGATCCTGTCTTCGTCGGTTTTGATCTTTTTGTGTCCCATGATGTACATTATGACATCTGTTAACCATCCTTTCGCAGTCCTTCGATCTCCTGCAAATGGGCTGGGTTTTCCCATAGGGGTGTCGGTTGGATCGGTAGACATGTCTTCGTCTTCCTCGTCGTCGGGGTTTTCGGGTTCTGGATCGGGGGGATTCTGATTTGGGGGGTTCTGTTCAGCTGCGCTAACAGTTCCTAATACCACAGCCTGCTGCTCGGTATTATCAGTTGGGTCTTCGTCAATGGGGGATCCGGAATCTTCTGCGTCGGATCCTTCTTGGTCGTCGTTGTTGGGGTGATTTTCAGTTGGTTCGTTCTGTTCTGAAGCTTCTATTATTTCTTCCTTCGGTTGAGGCATGGGGGTTCTGGAGGCGAGTTCTGCAAGTCCGTGGAGAAGGTTGTCAAAAGCAGGGTTGCTTCCGCTAGGCGTTCGAGCAGACAATGGTCTTGCGCCTGTTATTTGTCCTTTTCCCTTGTGCCTTGGTCTCGGGGTGGCTTCTACTGTTCCTTCGTCGTTCTCGTCGTCTTCGTCTCTGAGACCGTAGATTCCACTAGACGGGGGTCTTGGTGGAGGGGTCTGGGAAGTGCGATGGGTAGAGGTGGACGCGACTGCAGGTGTAGGGGCAACGGCTGTAGCTAGAGTAGGAAGAGGGGTGCGAACAGGTTGTGGGCTGATCGGGACAACAGGGATTTCAAAGTTGACCGGGTCGCGCTTCCTCAAGAAGTCGTCTGGTCTGTCAATGAAGAATGAATTGTCTACTTGTGGTCCTCTTGTCTTGGTTTGATGATTCCACCACCACCACGATTCGTTGTTTTGTACAAAGACAGCAAGTTGGTGGGGTTGTCGGACTAGTCTGGCAAATCGCTTGTCGTAGAGGTGTACTTCGGTATCGTTCGGGGGTCTGTCAATGGAGTGTTTATACTCCGTGGTTCCTCTGTGTTGTACGGAGGGGTACTCCGTACGTTCGGTTTGTGGTTGGGGGTGCCTATGCTAGGATAGCGGGCGATTCGTTCAGCTTGACCTTTTGTTAAGCAAGAGTTGCCACTCGCTTAGATTAAGGGTCTAGCCACTGATAATCTCTAACAGGCTTTATAGAGATGAGCGATGACGATCAGAGAAGAGCTCTGGAGTCAGAGCGAATCGAATAAGAGCGAATAGCAATGTATAGGCTTTCAGGTCAAGCTAAGGAAGCTAGACTGAAAGTCGTCTACTACTTATACAAGTACGCTAAGCACTATAATTAACAAGTGATCAAGTAAGTAACAGGTTGACTGGATCTCAAAGAGAGCAAGTCAACAATCAGACTGTAAGAATGATAAATAAAGATCTATGTGATAATCGTGAGATGGTGAAATGATAAAGAAAGATTAACGCGATAATGATGAAATGATAAGATGAAGAAAAGAAAAAGTCCGGCCGCCGATGTTATCGTAACACAGACGATGGCACTCTCGTAATTGCTTTTACGCAATGATTTTGAGAGATAGGACTCGGATCTGGCCGCCGGTTTTTGCACTCTTGGCGGATTTTAAGGTGCTTTCTAGGTGATTCCAAAAGTATCGTTGGCGTAGACCGTTTGCTCTTAAGGAAGGTTTCTCCGGGTGATCGTCATCTCAGGAGGTTATCAATTTTTGATTAATGACTCAGGCACCCAACGACACAAGAAGTTTTGACCAACAATGATTTTCATTCTACTTAGGACTTCTACTTACGTTTGACGATAACCGGGAACCCTGGACACACAGAGTCACCGCTATCGAGAAGTGTTGCACAGAAGTTCAGAGCCCTACCAGTTACTGCTTTTGTCATGGAAAGTTCTCTCGAAGATTACCTACTTGGGGAGAGCTCGAGAGCTCGAGATCACTCTACCCAACCTCTTGCCTAGGCTGTAGCAACTCTCGAGGGACTCCTCAAAGCAAAAGTCATATATTGAAAAGCATAAGGAAGATCATAACGCATGCGCGAAACTTTGGAACCATAAGGAGAGCCGAAATACAAGTACATGGACGTCACGGTGCATCTTGATAGTATCCTAGTAGGTAACCTTACTCAATATTACCGCCCGCCATTTGATAATAGCCCGTGTGTGGGCTTGAGACGCCATACGACGAACCAGAAGATGAAGACGCTATGGATCCCTGTGGTGGAATAAGCGAACTCGCAGCAAGATCCGTGGCATGAGGAGCGAATTGAGGAGGGTACATTGACTGATGGACCTGAGCCTGGGCCTGAGCTTGAGCCTGGGCCTCAACCTGAGCCCGAGCACGCGCGTTGGCGATGTGATTCTCGACGTCGACGATGGGCCACCATTTCATTTCGCCGTTCGTCTGTGGGTACTGTCGAAGCACTCTCAACGCCAACCAATGTTTAGCTCCCCTGAGAGCCATGGTGGTAGAATAAAGCCTTCTGTCCCTGGTACTAGCCATGTCAATTAAGCCTTTTGTGCTAACTCTAGCCAGGGGTGGCTAGAGTGTTGTCAAAGTGTTGTTTGTTGTTAAGTATGTCGCAAATGTGTAAAAGTCATGTGATCAGATTCTCACGGTCATGTGATTTTTAAATTTTTGTAAAGTGATTTTAGAGCAAATATGTATTTGAAGTCACATGATCTGATTAGATTAGATAAGATTGAGAGATAAGATCATAGATAAGATAAGATAACAGATAAGATAACAGATTAGACAACAGATTGTCATAGATTATAAATGTATGTGTATTAATAATTGTATATATTTTAGATAGAATTTAACTTTATCTGATTTTGAAAGATTTTCACACATCAACATAGACATCATTGACATCACATCATTTCAATACAAGTTTCCATCATCAAGTCCATTGTTCCCCCTACTTCTTCACGCACTTCCTAGTAGCAAGCATCATTTATCTTTACAAATGAAGCAATTTGAGGCCATATGAAATAGTGAGCAACACTCAGAAATGAAGAAAATGGTCTTTGATTGACTCCCATCACTAGATCAATTCCCCATATGGCAATTGCCTTTTTTAGAAAACTTTGAAATTTCTATATATTGATAAATTTGATGCAACAGATTAACTTTAAAAAATTTCTATATATAGTAATTTTTGTGTTTACATTTATTGACTTTATTATCTAGATATAGTAATTTAAAATTACCATACATAGTTATATCTCCATATGGTAATAAAATAATTGCCTTTTATAGATTATGTCTCCATATAGTAATAAAATTATTGCCTTATATAGAAATAATTTTATAAAAGCTCAAAACAGCTAAATAAGCCTTGTAAAAAACACTTCGTAGCTCTGGCTACATCCATGAACCAAAGGATAATGTACTGAGGCACTTGGCTCTAGCCAGGGGTGGCTAGAGTTAGCACAAAAGGCTTAATTGCCATGGCTAGTTCCATGGTCATTTAGCTAAATGTTACCACCACTGGTGCCCCTGAGAATCTGTATGTGAGTCTGGGCGCCGGAATTGGGATGAAGCGATCTAGGGATCGGGGATATGTTAGTTGGACTTGGAGCCCCGTGCTTCCTGTGGAATGAGTGCCAGTGAGTGTCAGTTGCAGTGAGAAACTGGACACGAGCGGTCAGACAAACCTGATTGAAAGATTGTGCATGCTGGTTAGGAAACGCTTTCGAGTCAGGAAAATGAAGGTCTCGAAGGGGAAGTGGATGTCGTCGGCTGGAAGAACAGCTGCATTCATAAGCTGCGACCGAAATTGAGCACCGAGGTCAATGATTGCATGTGTAAGGTCATCGGCTAGTGAAGGATCCGGAATGTTCTGCTTGAAGGTGGAAAAGCTCGAGGCCAGCAGCCCTCTGTTCATTAGGACCGCCGACATCTGATAGAAAATTAAGTATTTCTCGTCAAATGGAGAAGATGACTATACACTTACAGCCGCCAATATTCTTGCAATGAAGTGAGGAGTGATGACGTCGTAAGGTGGAGGAGCATTAGATTTAGTGGCATATTCAATGATATCTTCCTCGCGAAAGAGGGAGAGGACCCTCTCTGAGCAGGTATAGACGCAATCGCTCATGATATTCAGCATCGCTGGCTTGTCGGCTGCATCTTTTTCGTAACCCGGCTGACGACAAAAAGTACGTTATCATCGCAACGATCGACAAGCTGCTAACATACCACCGATAGCAAAACCGACTGGCCATTTGACATCGTGTAGGAAATATTTCGCATACTACTCAGAGGACTGGCAGGGCCGGGAATCCTTTCACCCGCCTTCTGGAGCTCGACCCTCAAAGCGGTCTGGTATTGTTGTACGATGGTTGCCCACTTTCGGAAGACGCGTTAGATAACAACCCTCACGAACCAGAATAATCGATACGCACAGTCATCGAAATCGGCGTATGACCTGGAGAGCTGTAGGCCCATCCGAGCCAAGACGAGGATGCAATGTCACCTTCAAAAAGGATGTCTCGAATACTATCCAAACTCATTGTCTTGAGATCGGGGAAGTGCTCCTGCATGGTTCGATCTACGATTGTGTAGAGGGTGGTATTGAATTTCTCCTGCGTCTGATCAAGAACGGCGTCAGTTGCGCTCGGGCATGTTGGACATGCTCAGTGTACGTACTTGTGAGGTAATGGGGTCGTCAACTTGCTGACCCGAAACGGGGACGGAAAAGATCGGGTTACGACCGTTTGCAGTAGGAGCTGCAGTCAGATCTAACGACAAGCCGGAAGTCGATTTCCCTTGCTGGAGCCTTCTGAATAGATTGCCGTATTGAGTTTTGTGATCTAACGAAAACATGGTCGATGTCTTCGTGGCTTGGATATAGCGAATGCGAGAGGATTGGGCCTAGAAAAGATTGTCAGCTGCTAAGTAACGCGAAATGAATCTCGAAATCGTACGCTGGCACTGGGATTGGTGTTTGGATTCTGCGTGTTCGGATTCTGAAGGAGGGCATTCCCGTGCTGCACTGTCGCAAGTGTGTTGAGTGCACCAGTAGGATTTTGCCATCCATGATTGCCAGCGCCAGTGTTCATTGCTAGAACAGTAGAGGGATGACCTGTATCGACGCAAGGGAAGCTGCAGCACGGTGGAGCACCAATCGATGGAGTTGACGGGAAAGACGCGAGTATCACGCTTCAATCGGCCTTTGTACTGAGAGGGAATCAGAGGTAGAATCGGAGACCCCAAAACGCGCCCTATCTCTGAGAATGATGTTGTTTGGACGGGGTTTGTTTCTCAATCTCGCCTGTTGTAGTTCGGAGCGCCGTTTTGTAGTATAGTTACCCTTGATCCATTCCAACTTCGAGCCAGCTCAAGCCAGATATCCAAAATAGTACCCTTTCTTCCAAAAATCTATCTACATTCAAGTGACTTTCAAGGCAGAATTGATAAACCTAGCTCATTTGACCGTCCCACCCCGGAAACCCTAGAGGCAATTTCGAAGGATCTGCAGCTTGACGCAAGTGAGGAATCAATACAGGACTGCCTTCAGGGGTGGTAAGATGAATTGAGACGATTTCCCTCAATTTGTAGTGCATCAGAACAGCCTGAGGTTTTGGATGGATAAGGTGAACGGAGATGAGAAGACTTCAAGGCTCTCGACGCGCTGGCCAGCGCCTCAGGCTCCGAATCGAGGGTTGATTCTTCCTTAACCGGCGAAATCTAGGGACCTGATCTAGCGTGGCTTGCGGAGGCTTCGATAGAGTTTAAACAACTAGCGCCTGTGGATGAACGTAGTATCCTGAACAGACCGTGTCAAGCATGTGGTAAAAGTGTGTTGCGATGAACAGTGAGAAGCTGGGTCGGTCGAAGTTGCCGCCAGAAGTTCCAAGATGTTGATAATGTCACTTTTGGGCGTGCTAGCCTATCCATCCAGACAAAGTTCTTTCTCCAGACATTTCAAGGTAATCTCAAGATGCGGAGCAAGGTGTTGGCGAGATGACCACTCGGAGAATGTCATCAACAACCCCGGACAACGTGTTTGGAGGCAACCCCATATGCCACCACATTACGAAGTGATCATGACACATAGCTTTGTCGCGTGTAAGAATTCAAAGAAAGGTCATGATCACAGACGTCACCGTGGGGCATAATCCTACTATCGATGGTCTGGACTGCACTGCCCTTGACACCATTGTTTTACGTGAAGCAACTCCGTAAGGTGGCTCTGTTGTTCCTAGCAGTGCTTTACGCGCTCCCTATGACCTAAGATCAACGGTATTCCAAATGCTCGACGATCAATAGTGCCGCTCTAACACAATCAAGGCAAATTGTTCGAGTGTCCTCGGCAATTAATGTTCTCATACAACGGGAACAAAACTTTCGGGGCACAATGGATAAATTCCGGTTCCTACAAGCATCTAAGTATAGCCCATAGCCGTTCAATGTAAATTCAGCCTGAGATATGACTGCGATTGCAAACGGTGGAAGGAGCGTAGATGCTAAAGTGGAGACGAGAAACGGAATATCCACGCAGCCAGAAAACTGCTGACACCCATGATATTGAAATCCTTTGCTCGATGTCTCCTGCCCACCCCACAGTGTTGAACCACTGCACCAAATGCTGATATATTCTGAGTCAGAGCTGTCAGAGCTCGTGTGCTGAGGGTGGCCTTATGAAAATATAGCCAGGCAATGTCGCATTGTAGGTCGGGGTGGATGTGCGCTGTAAATGACAAAAAGCCACTGCGTTGATAGCCACGAATAGTAGTGTGCTTGGCCCCCTTGTATGAGTGATGACAAGTACTGTTGCGAATGTGAGAGCTAGAACTTCGGGTGTGTGATTGACTCACTAATAGATAAGGTCGGTCACCTCGGCGGTGGCCAATTCTGGCCAAAATCTTGCAATCACAGTCAAGAGTGTGGCATGGGCAAGACAATGTTCATCTCGTGCGGCTGCTCGAGAGCACCATAGTGAAAATGCGAGGCTCACTTCAGGCTCAGCTGCTGGCAACTCAAGAACCTCCGAGCTTGCTGCCACCTGTGGCGAAAACGTGGGTCAAAATGCCCATCAAATGCCGCGAAAGGCTAGAGACCGTTCACCTGTGTTGTACGCATCATCTCGACAATTTGATGTTTTCAATGCACAGACAGAATAGACGCTACTCAGAGGGAATTGTGGACTTTTATAAGCGCTCATCCCAATATTAGTGGCGGCATGTCAGGGGCAACGGTAATTTGGCTTCAGAATACCAAGTCCATTATCATATTCAACGCTGTTATGAGTAACTGCGTAAATATCCACTGATTTTATATTGCCATTGAATCACAGATTCGGTGAATAGATGAACCTGATCTCTCGGCCTCAAGCGGTTGGGAGGAATTCAGTGAAGACCATATCAGGCCTCAGTGTCCTAGATCTTCAAGTTCTAGAAACATTTGGGTTGGATGAGCATGATAGACTCAGAATGGCGGTGAAAGTATACCAGTTGTCGGACTTGGGGTGGTGGAAGGGCTCGTGAATGTTAGGCTTGCCTTTCTTGTTTTCATCCATTGCCCTGCCTTAGCGTCAGATGGACTTGGATAGTCTTACATGCATTTGCGGTCGATGCTTTCAATGCCCAGGAGGGCTTTCGCACCACCAGCGAAAATGTCAAAGAACAAGAAGGGAGCTATCGGGCATTTTGTCGAAGGCGAAAGCACTCTGGGCAGCTAAGCAGGCCAAACGAAAAGAATTGGCGGAGCTTTCGTGCTCCAATACTAGGGGGAAGGATTACTCTCGAGGAGCAAACAATGTGCCTGCAGTTCTGACAGGGCGCCAACATGAAGAGGAACCCAAGGTATAGCGCTATATATGATCCAGTCTGGGAAAATGTTAAATATTTCAGGCTGAACGAGTCCAGATGAACTCGAGCAGTTCACAAACCAATTTAAAGTCGATGAATGAAGGTCTTGCCAGTGGGCGCTCGATTGCTGAGCGAAGAACAAGAAGAACAATCCGGCAACCGGCGCGCCTCCGGGATATGGTACCACACCCACCAAGTGATGAATCTTCTTCGGAAGAAAGCGAGGCCGAAGTTAGCGAGGTGGAACAGGAGCCAACGTCTACTGACGAGGGTAGCAACTCAGGAGCCTCCGACGAGGTGACCGAGATCCACCCAGTTTTCCGCCTACCCAAAGATCAGTTCGGCGTCTTTCGCCAATATTATTCCGTCTTTCATGCCCTGCATGATCCAGATCGGAGACGGAAAAAGAATTTGGGCGGTAGTCATCATGGAACCAACAAGATAAGAGATAAATCTGGAGGGCGATCCGACGAGAAATCGGATGACGTGAGCACCACGTCTGGGGACCTGGTGGCTATGTATGAACCTTATCCGAGCAAAACCTCGTTTTTGCTCGGAGAGTGGTACTGGGGCCGCAAGCAGAAGTCTAGACAGGATTTCAGCGACCTTATTCGTATCTTGACGGATTCTGATTTCAACTTGGACGACGTTCGGAACACCTCTTGGGCGAATATTGATAGGTCCCTTGGAAGTTCAGACGAGGATACCATCTGGCCAGATGGCGTTGACGCCGGGTGGATTCAAGAAGAACTTGAGATCGAGGTTCCATTTCATCGGCGACAATCTGACGGAGGCGCCGTTCTATATAGATTCGGCTACTTCTTTCGGAGGAATCTTGTTTCGATAATTCGAGAGATGTTGTCAAGCACGGCTGGTCGTCTCTTTCACTTTGACCCTGTTGAACTCTTCTGGTGCCAGCAAGAACCATCCGGTCAAAAGGATAGACCTCCTCTCCGGTTGTATGCTGAAATATATAACTCTCCTGCATTTGGAGAAGCATATCGAGATCTGCAGGAATCGCCACGTGAACCGAAATGCGACCTACCTCGCTCGGTGATTGCTCTAATGCTCTGTTCTGATGAGACGCACCTGACACAATTTGGCAAAACAACACTGTGGTCATTATACGTGTCCTTTGGGAACATCTCAAAATACGTCAGATGGAAGCCAGATTCCCGGCAGTGCCACCATGTGGCATATTTTGCATCGGTGAGCTGTGGTTGATAATTGATGATTCTTGGTAGCTGAAATTAATTCTCATTCATAAATTTGTAGCTCCCAGAACAATTTGACGAATTTGTGAAGGAGCATACTGGAAAAGGGCCAACGGACTCTCTTTCTACGTTCTGCAATCGCGAAGCATATCATGCTCAATGGAAATCCATCTTGGATGATGAATTCCTTGATGCATACGCCCATGGGTTTGTTTTTGACTGTCTTGATGGCCAACACCATCGTCTATATCCGAGAATATTGACCCTTAGCACCGACTATAAAGAGAAGTTTGTCGATACTGTCCTTTTGGAATTGGAACTTCTGGTGTGACGCCTCTTTACAGGACATCTCTGGTGTGCATTCGGCACCTTGGCACTCACCCATGCCCTCGATGTCTCGTCAAACTGAACGACGTTCATAAGCTTGGGACCCAGGAGGATAGACAAGTTCAAGTAGAAAAAGCACGACACGATGACGAAGAATACCGGGACACTGTTACAACAGCGCGAAATCAAATCTTTAAAGAAAGGTATGCCGTCAAAGGAGCAGTTGATTCAATTCTAGATGAATACTCTATTACCCCAACTGAGGTACTGAATGATACTTGGGAATAGTCAAGAACAAATCTCACCCACTCTACTAGACCGCGTTTTCGAATCGACTCTCACGTTATGGTTTCGACGCGTTCAAGGCGACTGTGGTCGATCCTATGCACGACATTGAACAGGGACATTGGCGTTCGCTCTTCAAACATTTGCTACGAATCCTGCATTGCCATGACAAGACGCAAATAATTGAGCTCGATACAAGGTCAGCGTCGTCACGGATCACGCAGGTTCGATGGTTTTAGGCTTGATCTGAGCTACGACCGTAGATACCGCGGTACCCCTGCCTTTGGGCGAGATACAATCCGGACATTTAGAAAGAATATCTCGGAGATGAAGTCGCTAGCGGCTCGTGACTTCGAAGATATGCTACAGGTACGAGAAGATACATGTTTCCATACAAAGGCTCATTCTGCTACCTAAAGTGTTTGATTCCTGCTTTTGACGGTCTCATACCAGAGCCCCATAACTCTCAAATTATCGAGCTTCTATTCATCATGGCCGAGTGGCATGGTTTGGCGAAGCTAAGACTCCATTCCGAGGCTAGCTTGAACCAATTGGATAACGTGACAACAGAGCTCGGCGCAGCGATGCGGCAGTTTCAGGACCTCACTTGCTCAGCGTTCAATACTGAGGAACTTCCGGCAGAGAAAGACGCCCGAAAGAAGCGATCAAAGAAACTCAAAAAGCAGACTCAAGACCCGGGAATGGACTCAAATGCGACCACATGGGAAAATGCTCAAGAGGAAGCGAACACATTGCCCAAAACAGCTAGGAAAGAATACAGCCTTCGCACGTACAAATTCCATGCAATCGGCCACTACGTGTCAAATATTCGTGATTATGGTACCACGGATTCCTTCTCAACCGAGATGGTGGGTACCTCTTGACGTTGCATTTTCTTATCAATGGGAACTTATTCCGAGACCAGGGGGAGCTTGAACACCGACGGTCAAAAGCAAGGTATTCCCGGACCAACAAAAAAGACTTTGTTGGGCAGTTGACAGCAACAGAACGACGTGAGGCTCGATTATGCAGGATTCGTGATCGTATCAACGATAGCCTCAACTCTGACGACCGGCTTCATCTTCAGAGGGATCTGGAGGAAGGGACATTGTTGAATGACAGGTATCACTTAAGTATGACGCAGTCTTCAACAGCGAACATACTTGATCTGCTACGCGTTTACCATAACGATCCCGCAATGAAGGTGAGATTTTTGATAGCGGTATGGGGGATACATCCTGACGAGTTTATAGCACTTCCTACCAAACTTGCGGCTGCATTGTCTTCTGCGGGTTCACGATACTCTCACAGATACGTCTTCAGAGAGCAATGTTAACTCCCGAGAATTCCTAGGTGGCCACAACGACGACCTATCAGTGCATATACAATATGACCGCCTCTATCAACACAAGGTCCTGCGGCTGAACTACACCACCTACGATCTCCGGCGAGAACAAGATGCCATTAACTGTGATACCTCACAATGCAACATCATGGTTCTCCGGCCTACCGAAGACGATACTTGCACTACCGTTGAGGCTGAAGAGGTGTCTGGTCCAAACCCGTCTTCCAAATACCTATACGCCAGAGTTTTGATGATATTTCACGTCAATATCATCTGTACTGGCGCAGGTTCTCCATCGTTACCCCAGCGTATGGACATCCTTTGGGTACGATGGTATCAACCTCATCTTAGCACCTTGCCCAAGCGGCATCATCTAGACCGCCTCTCCTTTCTGCCCTTGAATCATGAAGATGCGTTCGGATTTATAAACCCTCGAGATGTTCTACGCGCTGCCCACATCATTCCCGCCTTCAATATGGGAAAGCATCCCAAAGCCCATAGAGGAAACGGCCAGTCAAATTTTGCTAGGGATAAAGATGACTGGATTGCATACTACGTAAACAGGTATGATAAGGCGCCTCTCTTTCCACCTCCGAGTGCTTAGAATTTTAAGATTCGTGGATAGAGATATGCTTATGCAACACTATGATGGGCTAGGTGTCGGGCATTTCGGCCTCACCAGTATTCGCACGGGTGTACAGAGCTCCATAGGAGTTTTGGAAGACTCTACTGCCCACGAGGCAGTTGACGACCCTTGTAATGGTCCATATGGGTCGAGTATGGAGCCAACAAATCCGTTCGCACTGCCGTTGAATGAACCCGAGGAATGCAGCTCTGAGGATGATTTTCTGGAAAGTCCGGGAGCAGCGTCAGATGGAGAGTCTGACGGTTCAAATGTCGATGAGCCCCTGGCAGATGTAACACTCCAGACGTACCTCATGTACCCAAACTAGCGAACACACCGATACATGTACTAGTAATGGTTTCGAAAACGTTGAGGGGAGCGGGCATTCGTTTGGCTGGCTAAGTGCCTTGTGAGATGAAACCTAGTGTCGTTCCAGAGCTTTGGAGCATTGTATTTTTAGCGTGCATTGGTAGCGTGCATATTTGCGTGCATCTTGAGGGGTAGCCTGAGCGTGCACAATTCTGAGAATAGCGTGCTGATTCCGCGTCCGAGTCAGCGTGTGCCGCATCGAGGCTGTTGACAAACAAGACCAATCCCATCAAAAGGACCAAGCTTTCAAACGTCGCACAGACAGTTCTTCATCGAACTTCATTAAGAAATAATGGCTGGTATATGTAGGGTATGTATATGCCATGTATCAGAAGGAGTAAAACTAATTCATGATCCTCCGATGAGCCACCAGCCGAGTTGAAAGGTCCGAAGACCTGGCAAATCCATCAGTCAGACTTTCAACCAGTCTCACCTCAACCCTCGACTGTGCAAGGATTGGGCAACCCTCGTTTGTGTTGTATTACATTTCTGAATACAAAATCGACATAAAAAACGAGCATAGCAGGTACATGTAGAGGCAGCCTACATTTAAAAACTGTTTGTGGTGCATTATCATTGTAGCCTCGGGTACAATGCGATTTCTAAAGGACCCCGTCGTGAAATGCAAGCGTACTGTGCCTCGGGCTTCGATCTGTGTTTGGGTCCCAGACCTGGTCTCTTTTCACCCGCAGATGTGGGTGAAACCTCTTCTGTGACATTGAGATAAATTGATTTTGGCCCGAGCTATATTGTATGTACATGTTAGCATGCTTTGGTCTAGCTCGAATTATGAGAGTGACGTACTCGAAGCTCCTGGATATGATTCTCTTCCTTCGTGTGATTCTCGTCCGATGCCAGGATTCTTTCCTCCTTGTATACGACTTGGGCCGACTGGTCTTGATTGAGGGCCTGAGTGCCTTGACGGGCCATAAGATTCTTGTTTGGAGGTTGAGGCAACAGTTTTGATTCTTCAGAAGATCCTGGGCTTGTTGTATAGACATAGACGAGATCCAGCTTCCGTCCTGACATGAAAAACGTTGAGAAAAGCGCAGATGTGTCAATAACAACACGTACCATTTACTCTGAACAGAACCTCTGGACCTTTCTTTCGATTCACAAAGCTCAAAATGCTTCCGCCCCATAATGAATTCCTTAATCCGTGCCTGTAAGAAAGTGGTAAGTAAATAACAGATTACTGCGAAATCCATGATGAGGACAGACCCAGATCATGAATATAGGTCATTATTTCGAGATGCTCAGTGATAAGTACAGCAACAAGTGCAAAATAATATTTTATGATCGTCCCAAAGCTCATTCAAGAGCCAGCGACACAGGTAGAGTGCGTGAGTGTGCAGCTTTAGATAAGTTGCGTGCACAATGGCGTGCATCTTGGTGAGTAGCGTGCAGGTAACGTGCATCAGAGCGTGCCATCAGCGTGCATGTAGCGTGAAGTTAAGCCCCAGAGAGATGCCAGAGAGAACGGCAGACGTTAGATCGTCTAAGGACGTTCGAGAGAGTGGAAGTCAAGCAGAAGGAGTTGATCACGCCGACAAACAGCCAATCACCTCGGTTCGTGGCTGTACGAGGGCGGCAATCTGGGCGGCTATGATGGGCACCGCAACATGTACGGAGACAGGTCGCCAGATAACCGCTTCTCAAATAATCGATGGCCATTACGAATAGATCCTCCGCGCATATATCTGAGCGCATTTTATAGCGGACGGCCCATTCCGTTCTTCTGGGAGCTTCATGTTACTAATGTCCTCACACTTCAAGTTGCCCAGAAACCGCCGCTCAGACAGCATAAGAATATAATTATCGCATTTTTAGCTCTATGTAGACGTGGTAGATGTACATGTGGTCCTCGGATAGGAGCCAAAAGCAAAAGAAAAATCAGACGAAAGAACTATGTCCAAAGTCGTATGGCCGTTCTCTCCAAGCCATTTCAAACTCCGACGGATTTGCATGCAGTAGCGTTCATCTGCACGCGACTTTCTCCTGCCCCGTCGAGGTGATTGACAGTTCTTTGTCGTGATCGACACCTTCTTCTCGACTTCCACCCCTCTCGAACTTTCCTCGGTTGACCCCATATCTGCTTTTTTCGATGGAATCTATCTGGGGCCGAACCGATGCACGCTACCTGCACGCTACCTGCACACTAGTGACTCACCAGGATCATTGGTTTCTCGTGTGATTTGGAAGGAATAGAGAATGATCAATGCATTGCGACTAATACTGGAACTCCTCCATATCTGCCTAGCACGGGTTGTTTCAAAATGGAGTCCTGGATCGGGTTAGTAGAACTTACGTTTCCATTACCCATTCTGACTCGAAGTCATTTGTTCAAGCATTTGTTTGGGTCAATTGTAAGTGTAAAGTACTCTCTGCGCGTCACTTGATACTGAGAGGACAATAAACGAATCACTTTGACATGTATTCATCTCATGAATGCAGGATCATATAAAGCATGGTTCCCAGGCTACTACTCCGCCATCCACTGCCTCAAACCATGTCAGAGGCGCTGGGCACCGCTCACACCACTCTCGACGTAAACTCGAACGAGGAGAGCCCCTTGGTGAGATGGGCGATACGTAATCCCTGGTCTAACGACCCCACTGGGATGTCTCATTGGGGTACCCATGTCGCTCGAACGATTCATGGATTTCATGACCATGACCTCCATGCAATAGTCCTATCCGGGTATGCTCGTCGTGGAAAACGGGGACGCAGCTCTTGTAGGTCATTGATTGCCCTTTCGATCTTCCGGACTAACAATACGGGCAATGGCCCACAGCGTCTTCGAGCCAACGTTTCGACGGAGCCACCTATGAAGCTCTACGTGAGATGATACCAGATCTGGAGCGGCGAATCATGAAGTACAAAAGGTCTCGATGGAGTGTATGCTGCATCACCAAACCCATAAGTCATCAAGTTATGGACAAGGAACATGCTAAATTTTGGCGTAGTTAATCAAAGGTAGCGTGCATGCGAAGTTCACAGACTACGCCAACATCAAGAACATGGTTGTCAAATGGGTCAGCCACCCTTCCGCTCCGCCGCTCCCAACGAAGAAGGAAGAGCGTGGTTTTACGAACGAGATTAGCGGACCACTCCTTCGCCCAGTCAGTCTCGAATGGAACACTGAGTGAGTCTCCTACTGCTTTATTTTCGAACTGCAAGGATTAATCAGTACTTTTCAGCAACCAAGAAGTGCTGAAAAACACAGATGGGCATATGATTGGGCATCCATGGCCAATCTTCATTTACAAGAATTATGCCTACAATCCTCTGGATCCTTGGGAAGGCCTTCTTCGGAGTCGTCTCATGTTACAGGTAGGTCGTGGTGTTCGGCATCTCTGCCTCACTCTCACATGGCAACTTAACCTCTAGGCGTATTATGACATATTTGTCATAAGCAGATGTGCATGTGGTCAACATCAAGTAACGATTCCGTCGATTGTATACACAGCAAACATGGTACTACTTACCGCCGATGAGACCGATAATCTATGAGTTAACACCCTTTCAATAGCTACAGGCTGCATTGGTATCTGCCTCAACGATTTCGTCAAGCTTTACGGCTAGAAACAACAAATTCTGTGATTTGTATAACAGTCTGTTGGAATTTCTGCAACGCCCCGAACATGAGGACAATGCAGCAACATTGTTGTCCTTCTGGAATAAGTATGATTTCGACTTTCTGTTCAGATCGCTATGCTTAGAGTTCTCAAAATTTCAGGGCTTTCTCCGAGATGCAGACCACATCTGTGGTTACCTCTGGCTCTGATTCCGAATCGTCACTCCATCTGGCGAGTGATTCTGAGTCAGAGGACGGTCACTCCTCATAGTAGGACTAGTAGGGTCGGTCAATCGGAGCGAGACTAGCACAAGTTTTTGATCCCTTCATAGAATAGAGATGGGAGACTTAGAATAATTTATTATGATCAAATATATTTAACAAATAAAGGGAGGGACAAGCAAGGTACAGTGAGCCGTCACGGAATACATTCAGATGGAAGGCAGGTTGAATGGTACGGACTACCATCCTTAGGGTCACATAAATGTCGATATGAGAGATAGAGGGAAGGATTGTCAGTACCAGATTCCAGTTCGTTTCGAGTGTCCATCACTTCCTGTGCATTTGATTCCCAAGCTCCCGTAGCAGTTTTATTGTCTTCTCCTCAACACCAGCCTCAGGAAGCGTTGATTTGCGAAGAATTGGAAAGGCCGGGGGGTTGCAGTACGGACAGGGAGTAGACGGTCTAAGAGCGAATCATAGCCTCATATCACTCGAGAGGTGACCGTTGAGACTAGGATTGGGTCATATACTCTTCGGTTTGGGCGGTAAAGGCGTCGAGCAACCTGTTCGTGGGCTGTTTTCTACATGGGAAGGTGGGTCGTCGCTGCTGAAAGGTGTGGTGGATCAAGGATTTAGTTGTACACGATAGCCTTGGACCATTCCAGGGGTGACTACTGGGAGGGAGAGACACCTCGGGTTTGGGCCGTAGGAGATTTGTCACCACGAGGCGGAATGGTCATCGGAGCCTAAGGTGTGAGGTGGGCAGCCGATCGAACGCTCGAAAGAAGGTTGGGAAGAGTAGGGATTGCCAAGCGTTTGAAGAAAGTCCGTCACTGGCACGCCTGCAGGAGGAACCATGGAGGATGGGGCGACCCCAACGACTGCCAGTGCTTGACTTGAGCCGGGTGCATCGGCGGGCGCCAGAAGGTGTTTACAAATTCACGTAGGGCTGGGGTACTGCCGCTTTTTGGAGGGCCGCTAAAGCTTTTGTGGTTGCCGTTGTTGCCTAGCCCCCAGAATCCGTAGAAGAGAAGGAGTTGCTGAAGGGGAAGGGTGTTGAAAGTGGCTCGTCACCGACGAGGCGGATGTAAAGGTATCAATTGTGACAAATGAATCCGAACCAGACGTTGATGAGTATGAAGGTTTGGAAGCAGGCATAGTAGTCCGTTTACCCCTCACCTATTGACGATGTTAGTATCACAGACTGAACAGTGCGACACCCTGGATTGGTGTCGCACGTGCAGAGTACTTACCCGATACATTTAGCGAGCAAGTGTCTGTTAGGGATGCTTGACTGAATTTCAAATTGATCATCTGCATGCCGATTGTATTTGGTAGACGATTGAGTGGTTGAGCGGGATAAATGAACGAACCGGGAGGCCAGACAACACTGAATTCGAACATTTTCTGGCGTGAAATATTCGTCGACGATGCGAGACGGGTAGCCAGCATCTGATCCAGAGCAGGAGTAGTTGTAGGTGGTTTGAAGAGAACTTCAACTTATGAGCCTCGTGGAAGTGAGTAGTAGGTGCCATTGTCCGAGTCGAACGTCAACGCGTGGGTCGGGCTGAGTACCGTGACTGATCGAGATCAATCATGAGCCACGCCTTCAATCATTGGGCGTTGAATACAAGACCCTCACTGGCAAGACCATCACCCTTGAGGTCGAGTCCTCTGATACCATCGACAATGTCAAAGCCAAGATCCAAGACAAGGAAGGGTACGTTAGCAGCATTTCTTATCATGCGGCATCGCCTAAGGCTCCTTAATCACCACCACCACTACACACCTTCTCAGGTCTAGCAGCTATTTTGATGTGGATAGCATGGTAAAGATACTTGAGAATCAATTCAACCGCGAGACGTACGTGCCCCATCGGTGACTTGTGGCACCAGTAAGTTACCGCCACTGGCATTTACATACTTTTTACCCACTGATACTTCTTTCGTTCACTTCTCGCAGGGCATGCCATCGACTTTGGGCATAAAAACTAAATCCTTATACTCCCTACCATGTGAACTGGTGAGCAAGTAAAAGATACGAAAACCGCCGATTTCTGGCAAATGCATTCCTCATGCATTTTCAAGGTGCATAGAAGCAACGGCGACTGCTTCGGGAGGTTGGGGGCTCACACTCACGACTTGCCACGCCTCCTAACTCGTTTCTGGTACGGATTAAGATAACCATGTACTTCCTGATGCGCTTACGCCTTCCAGAGGTATCTTCCTTGCCCTGATGACATGTGCCTGCTTGTTCATCCACTCCAGGTGCTGCCCAACCCGAAGGTCAGCGGGATTAATAATGTCACTCTATCACGCTAAACTATGGTATCTGCAGTCGCAGGCTGCGGACACACACCTTGAGCTTATCCTGGCAACTGTGAGCCCTCACGGTGTTGACCAGCTAGAGTTATAGATATGTCAGGTGGCGATCATGAAGTCATAGGGAGGTGTGATCATGATAAACCGGGAATCGGAAGGGGTAGAATCGAACGGCCAATTGCCTCCCTATGCGTCAGATCCAAGACACGGATGATTGCCAGTGGCCCAAGTTTTGAGTAGTGTCCACTACATCGTCCAATGATAATCCAACTTCTTCCATCCTCACTGTTCTGCTAACGACTCAATTCCAGCATGATTACCATGAAAGGTTTAGCTACTAAATGCCTGTCTTCAATGCCTTTCTGAGTCACAGTGTGGATTTCGGGGCCTGTGACTGCTCAAAAATGGTTTATCCTTCTTGTCAGAGCTCAAAATATTGGAGCTCATCTTTCGGCGGTACAACATTGACCACCCCTGTCATTGACCCTGAGGTATCTGATTGCCTCCCAGTTTGCCAAGACTTCCCCCAGGCTGTTATCTGTAGAAGCACTACAGCCCTCCAGCTGGGCGATAGACACGTACAATGCATAGCAGACTTGTAGGGATTGTAATCCGCTGTATCGAGTCGCCAAAATGCAGAGAGGGTACCCGCTTTTGTGTCCAGATGAACGAGCAGATGACGGGCACTCTGGATTGGACTTGGGGATAAGAATGGCCTCGATAGATAAAACCTAGCTAACAGTAACTGGATGGTGCCGGTTATCTTCATGAATATGAAGGTGGCTGCTGTAATGTTTGACCTACTAATTTCTAGACAGTCAGAGTTGATAGATAATACTGTCCTGAAGCAAAATGTGGATCACTTGGCAATTTCGCCAGGTTTAGAACTCTTGAGATGCGCATCTGGGTTATGACATGAGACGTTGCGACTTCTGTCATCAACTCTAATCTGCTTGACATTCCCTTGAGTGCCTGATAATGCTCGGCCACCGCATCGCATCCTCGGTGTAGTTATCAAGTCCTGTCAACCTATGTAGGGATACTCAAGCTGCCGAATAGTGATCATTGGTGCCTGGGAAAAAGTTTTCCCCTGATGAAGTTGGCGTCTCAGTCGAAGAAAGAGGGCTGCACGGTCGTCTTCCAACCCTGGCCAAGAAAAGGCATCTTGCGTGATTACCAGAGCTCGCCAGTCAAACAAATCTGGGCAACTGCTAGGCAGAACCACCAGAACGCCGTTCAAAGGACCAACAAATTGGCGAATCGTCCCTTCTGCTATTGTCTTGAGCGCCATTTCTTACGAGGGCTGCCGAATACACCCGTCAACATGACACTAATCTCGAAGATGATACCATAGGATCTTATCTAGCGCTTATATTTACATCCTGCTACGAATAGAATAATTGAGACACTTGCTCTCGTCGAGCGGTAAGCAATCAAACTTTGTGTTGTCGACAATCATTCCGTAGATTCGTTATTTCACAATGCCAATAGATCGGAAACCCCAGGAAAACAATGGTAAGTTCGACACCGAACTACAGAAGGGCCAAGTTCAATTGACTGGGCTGAGCGAATCGCTACTCAGACCCATTGACCTCGTTGCGATGCCAGAATTAACGTACGGATCTACATAGCCAAGGAGTTGATGAGTCACAGAAACGGACTCAAAGGTTAATCACTCTTGTTCCGGTCAATCGATCTTTGATACCAAGTATCCTTCGCTGACGCGTGGAAGTAGATCTCAGAACGCATACCAAATCATAGAGCTGACAACACTGGCATAGAACAGGTAGATCATGCGATACAAAGCGAACGAAGTCGTAAACACATTCTGTATTAATCAGGATGTAATCAGACATTGGTTTCCGATAATAAAGAAAGTTAAGTGTAGAAACGCTCTGGAAAAACGTACTCATAGAAATAGGCCATATTCATCTGTGAAAGGTCGAGCCCATAATCTGCCTTCAACTGCGCGATGCGGTTTCGAGCCTGGGGGTCCTTTGCTTTGCATGTTCCCTCCTTGCAGCGGACACCTAGTTGATCGGCCCGTGGGTAGGCGACGCCACACCCAGAGCAAAGGTAGTACCAAGGAAGATGGGATAATAGGTGCCGTATATGATTTCGTAGTGGTAGTCCATCCTTCTTGAACTCCCGAAGGCACCCTGCCCACTCGCAACGACGAGAAACACCAATTTGCATCTGCCTGGCGTGTTGCTCTAAATGGTTCCAGACTATTTGGTCGAATTCCAAGCCGTCTTCGTCTCCCCGCCATATGTTAACACCACAATCTTTACACCAGCAGATGCAGTGGCGAGCGCAGAAAGTGCCCGGAACGAGAAACCTGTTCTGGTCGCTAAATATCAACGTGGAGGCTGGGACTTCCTTGAAAGGGGGTCTGCGATCAGCGCAGAATCCATAAGTTGGTTGTCCGCCTAGTGTTAAATCGTGATAACAAGTCAGACCGAACGGTGAAAGTAAAGATGGAAAAGAACCGACCTCTCATCGATATAACTTATGTGGAAGTTTAGAAGGAATAATCGCACCCCGCCTATCACGATACGTCTTGAGAAGCCCTTGGGATAGCCGAGGTTAAGTCTCTCTGTTTTTAAAGTGATGCTGCTTCCCTCATGACAAGGCCCATAGTGGCTACCATGTATCTTGAGTAAGGAGAAATAACGACGACAGGACAGCGGACAGAGGACAGAGGACAAAGACCGTGACTTCATTAACATGCTGAGAACCTGTATTAACGATCGACTTTGCACCCCGAGTTGTGAGCTTCAAGATCCAACTCTGGCTTCCCCAAGATCTCGAGCCCGATTTGAATATAGAGGACTGCTTATTGGTGAAAAGCAACTTGTCTGTGAGATTTCTTTACTCACATGGGTCCCAAGAATAAACTAATGGAGATTCGAAGCGACAATTGAAATGAAACCTTGATCCCAAGGTTGAGAGACTGCGTTTCGGTGTTAGATCAACCCTGCGAAGCAAGTGATCAGGACAACAGGAACTTTCGGTGGCGCCAGAGGCAGGCCTGGCATGAGTAGCTTCGCTTAGAATTGACTGTAGAAACCTCAATTGCCCGACATTCTCTCTTGAAGGAGCAAGTAGATAGTTTTCCGAAATTCTATTTCATGTTAGTACATGTTAGGTTGACATGGCGCAGAACCAGACAGGATTTTAAACATGCCCCGGTAATCTCTGAAGTGTCGCAATTTCCTGGTGGCAGCAGATGCACCTAATCTTGACCCGTAGTTAACGGAGGATGTAGGTGATTTGGTAGAATCGCTCTTTGTAACTGTCCTTTCTTATCGTTCGCGAGTGAAGTGTGAAGTGTGAAGTGTGAAGTGGAAAGAGAACATGGGAATGACATGAGGCTTTATCCTTTCGGGCAAAACATGATACACATGACGAGAAAACTGAGGCATTGGTCCTAGGCACAGTACTCTACTCTGCGTCTGCTTCCTTGTTTCCATTTGGTGCCGTTCCGCCCCAAATACGGCCGGTAAAGGCAGATGCTCTTTGTTTTTGATTCCGTGGCGTCGTGACCGCCGTTATCGATGCGAGCATTCTTTCTGTCAAAAGAGTGATCGCTCATGATAGATAATCGTTATGTCCACCACAACCTGAATACGAGGCTGGCCTGTGGTGTCAGGATAGCATGTAGGTGCTTTGCCTAGTCATTAGCCAAAAAGAGGATCAACAACGAGCACAACGAGCAGAGAATTCCAAGTATGTTTTGAAGACGATGAAGTCCCAGAGGGGAAGCTTTCTGAATGGACGTTCTCCCCGAGGACCGCATGTATCCGTGAATGTTTTATGCAATGTCCGTCGAATCTCTAGGCAGGACTTGTTCCAGAACGCACCTAGTCAGTATCAGTGTCAGGTTCACCAGCCGAAGGAAGCACGCACTCACTGGGAAGATTTCTTCGAGAAATTGGAGCATTCACGACATGAGATATCGAAGCGCCTGACTTCCGTCTTCATCCTTGTGCTATTCTCAACCTTGAGGCCGCATAGTTCCCTTCTGCAGTAGGAGCAGCCGCTGGAAGATGACATCCAGGTAAAAGTGACTGGCAGCTTTCTTGAACTCGGCCAAGATCTTCAGAGCTTTTGCTACCTCAGTAGCACCAGAAAGGACGAACACGAAATCTGTGCCACCATAGACGACCTCAGAATAGTCTATGTTAGTCAGAGCAGTAGTAAGAAGCCACAGCCAATATTCGTGCCACCCAGCAGACGCAGCTGAGCTCCAGCAGACTGACCGATGAGGACATCTGGGTTAAACTTGGAGATCGTCGCTATGGAGGCAGGGAGTGGTCAGTATCGCACATGGAATCACGTTGTGCGACTTACTGAAGGGACCAGTCCCCAGCATCCTCTGATTCCCTCCCGAGCGTAGCGCGCTTCCTCGTGTTGCTAGTTTCTGGGATCGGACGAAAGCATGAACACAAGAAGGTGCCTACCCTCCGGATGGTCCAGGATCGTTGATGGTCACTGTATGCAAGCGCTCATCAGCCGTAGCAGCAGAAACACCAAGGAATCGAACCTCACAAAATTTCCGTATCCTAACGTCAACATAAAGAGCATCTTTGGGCACCTTTGAGGAGCTAGCGAGGAGCAATAATCCTACTCTTGTAGGTGAAATTTCAGGAATGGTTGAGGAGGTATTCTGAAGGTATTCTCGATGAACGAGGTTGGGTTTTATGAGTCCGTTCCAGGTGCAAGGGAGGTTACGAGGATGGATTACGATTAATCCGGCGAGTTCTGCAGCTAACGCTCTTCAGATTTTGGAACACTCTTTGTATGTATTGATTTAGAGTTTTTTTTTACGAATTTTGATTGGACAAGAATCCATTTATGGAACATATGCAAAATTAGCGTTTTACGTAACTTCGCCAGTGGGCTTACATAAAATCACCTTTTGGAGAATCGAGTTTTTGATGGCCTTCCTTGGCCTCTCGTCGCACTCTCGCCTGCATCCTGTCCACTGTAGACCAAAATTTCAGAAAGGTTGAGATGGAGGAAGGCGACAGACAGCCAGGCGGATGAAAGCGAGAGTACCGCTGCGATGCCGTGAGCCGTGAGCCGCCGATTCAGAACCAAGCAGAGACAATTGAACTCCCTAAGGCAACCCTGAGGACGACAAGAATTGTAAGTCTCCAATTCCTTTTAGTCTGTCTGAGCGCCATTGCTACGGCAGACAGCCACCCAATGCACCAGTTACCCGCGACACACACTGGCAAGGAGCAATAGCGGCCAGGAGGAACTCTAACGCAGTGTTAACCTGGACAGGCAGCCTCGATCAACACTCATCCGACCGAATCGTCGCCAACTTGAAGGGGTAGTCACAGTGACTATCTCTCTGGTTGCGTCGTCATAGTCAGCGGAGATCTACTCGATAATCCGATCTGCAACGAACACGAAAATCAGAACTCTTTGTAGGTGTATCGTCCCTCGGTTTGGCTTGGTCATGCAATAAGCAGATACCTGGGACCAAATATACAAAGCCTGAGATTCGCTGGCGCATGTGAGTCACCTTGGTGAAATTTGCCAGCCTCTATTGCTTTTATAACCGCAGTTGAAGTATTACAAGCGCCGATCTACGTTGAACGAAGTACGCGATATAGAGAGAGGATAAACCAAAACGTACGTATAAATAAAGCCGTCTAAGTATCAGGATACTGCCAGTCCTCAGGGAAAACAAATCTGTAGAAAAACGCCATATTCATCGATGAAAGGTCACGGTGATAAACCCCCTCCTCGACTGCATTCTTCCTCAAGTATTCGATTCGTTTCCTCGCCTCGTTGTCCTGGGCGTCACATATTCCCGCCTTGCAGAGATCCTTCCGGAGATCGACACGCGGGTACATGACTCCGCACCCAGAGCAAATGTAATACCAAGGGAGATGGCCCGTTAGATGCCGGACGTGGTTCCGTGGAGATTGCTGGTCCTTCGTGAGCGGCCTGAGACATCCTTCCCATTCACAACGGCACGGGGAAACCTCTTGAATATCTCTGGCATGATCGAGCAGATGGTTGCAGACTACCATATCGAGGTTGGTATGCTCTTCTTGGCGAGCAACAAACATGCAGTTGCGCCACCGGCAGGTAAACCGGCTGGCGCAGAAGGTACCCGGCACGCAGACATTGTGCTGATCCTTGAAGAGAATCGCTCGGACCAACTCTGGAGGAGGTCTGCCGGGGCGGCGGGAGTTGGACCTGGTCTCCGTCAGCCCGCCTAACACTGAACCATAGACGGTGATCAGATAGAATAAAGTGACGAGATACAAAGAAGTAACCTTCCGTTCGCATGGCTTGAAATGCGGAAGGAAGAAGGATAGAAGCCTCTGAATTCATTATGACTGGCCTTTGGAGGTTGGTTGGAAAGGTTGAGGTCGAGTGACTTCTTTTAAATGCAACGAATGCAGGTTGCCGCCTCAGGACATCCCTCGTGGTAGCTACCATGCGTGTACAGTGAATTGAAATTTTCAGAGGACAGAGGACAGAGGCAAGGACAAAGGACCGGTTCTCTCTAAATGAGTCGATCGAATTGGCAAGGTGAATGCGTGCTTGAATTCAATTTCGCCGCACTGAGGATCCCGAATTCCATCCAGACATTGAATAGTTAATCTCAAGACAAAGGCCTATTGGTCCCTCAAATGATCGTCGCAGTAGGGGACCTGATGACCGGAGGAGTCCGTGTAGCCGTTTTGTAATACGCCCAGGAATTGTCGGGAAAAGGCATTATAGTATCTCCAGCAACGCTTATTTTGGGTACCGCATAGCATTCTGTGAGGGTCCAGCTGATCGGCATTATGAAGCGGGAGGGCCAGGATTTCGTGTTATAATACCACTTCACAATGAACCACGTTTGAGGATCATATGTTACCCTAAGAGATTGACTTACAAGCCGTTTAGTTCAGTGGCTTGAACACCGAGCTTCCTTTTTGAGCTCGCTCGAAAGCTCGGGAGTTCGATTCCCTGTCACTGCACCCTTTTCTGCCGTCCTCGCCTTCCACACCCAAGCTCACGGGGGCAGGTTATGAGGTAGATAAGAGAGACTCTAGTCTCAGGGTGCCTTCCGAACATTGGCAACTTGAAGTGGTAGAAGGAATGGCCCCATACGATGGCCGTTCCCTTGAAATACGCAGTTTGAATTATTCCAAACCAAACATTACTGTATTCCTTCGCATAAAGATCCAGTGAGGGAAGGAACTACCATTAAATAGTATTCGGAGGCATACAGGTTAATGCATGCCTCCAGCTTTTACTCTTGGGGGAGAACCCCTCACCTGGATTATGACATTCAACTCCAAAACTTCAATCTGATCGAGAATTGCATAGCAAACCCTACCGATCTTCGTAGTTTCGTCTGACTTTTTCAATATCATAGTATTCGCTGAGATTAGACATGGGAAATAGCTTGGCAGTATATGTGACTACAACGGCGTCTTTTGGGAACCCTACGTTAGATATTGAATGCTGGACAAGCAGCACAATCCAAGCGAATTTATGTGACCGAGTCGGAGTTCAACGGCGTTGCACTTTGATTCGATCATCGGCAGGTGGCAGCCGCTCAACGTGCGGCCAATAGGCCTGCCCCCGGCATCTTAAATCAAGCGAGGATTAAACAGCGGCTCGCTGTGCCGCACCTTCTTGGCACCTTCTGGACTGACGTTAGGAGCCTGATAGGCCGTGAAAGCACAGTTTCAGGACGGTATGTGGTGCATGGTAGCGTACCGTAGAGGTGCAATGAAAATTTTGAATTCTATTTTTCGGCTACTCGGTCCATGTTGCCGACTCAATGTCGTCGTTTCCAACTTCCAACTCCCCGTCGCTTGCGCATTATGATGCGTCCAGGAGCACAGTAACATGTTTGTTGGATTTCCGAATCAGGCGAAAGAAAATGCGCATTATAATGGCGTAGCATGGTACATATACGGACAATGGCAGTTTATTCAATGGGGCTATCTAGCTAAGGGACATTATAATTCCCGAAAGTTGCTGGGAATACTATAACGCCTTTTTCCGACAATTGCTGGGTGATATTACAATGCGGGTACACGTACTGTTGATGACCGTGACCCGCGCCTTTAGGTGGGAACGAAAAGATATAGTCCCATCAGGATCACAGAGATTGTGTTTCGACGTTCGCTAACATTAGTTTCTAAAAACTGAGAGATGAGGACCGTCGGGACCTTTGGTTCTGTGTAAGCGCATACCGCGCCGCGAAGAGTTTTCATAGATTCAGACATGTTCGAACGCTCAGTTACTTTGTATTTCGCTCTGTCGCTGTCATTGTATAGGCCGTAAACAATTCCGTGCGTGTCTGGTAAGCATATGGGTAGGTACCTCGCATGTCAAAGACAAAAGACCGTTTGACCGACATCAGGTCACTCTCCCACAAGCAAAGCTTTTTGGTGCTTGCTGTCACATAGAGAGTGTGTGCGACCGCAGATGTCCAGGGTGGGCAGGGTTCCGGAGTATTGTCCTCGGGTATTCCATGCTCGCGGACTCTAAAGCCCTTTTGGTCGAGGAGGACTTACTATAACGTGATTGGCAAGTGATTGGTGTCGATAAACGCTCAACCCTGTCCTGTCGGTGGAAGAGTATTATCAGTGTTTTCCCCATTGGGTCCATAACGTTAACAAGCACGTTGACTCCCACAACAAGAGCACGATTATGACCTGAGATGCTCTCTATTGATTTCATCTCTGCCGCAGGACATTGGGGATCGACCAAAGTTCTCGACTCGAGGTGTCAATCGGCTATATTATTGATGTTTCGTGAATACGGAATCGCTATCGACATGTAAGGCATGGCAACCATGCATCTGACAGGCAGGATCGGATCCATGCCAAAATCGGTGACGATTGCCCAAAAAAAGTGTGCAGGAAGGGTGAATGATTGAATACTCCGTCTGACCAAAGAATGTGTTTATGAGCAAGTACATAGTAAGAGCGTACAGGACGTCTCAGAATCTCATGAAGGAGAAAAGCGATGTGACATCCACCCATTTCGCGGCCGACTGGTCGAGATACTTGTTGACGCTTCGTGTCAGCGCTTCAAGCAAAGCCATATTGTTGAGAACAACACCACGGACTGCCGATGATTCTGGGGTCCCAATGTCAGGTAAGATTAGCCGCTGAAGTGGATGGAATACTCACCCGCACCGGCTACGGCCTGGGCATGATCTCCGTCAAAGAGATGCTGGAAATACCGTAGTTGTGTGTACAGATGTTGATCGGAGTACTATTGGACAAGGTCAGCGGGATTCAGAGATCTCAACCATGGAGACTTGCCTCGTAAGCCACAGGATTCTGACACAATACGCATCGTCTGCCATAAACACCCATCATCCGTGTCCTATTCTGGCACTGCTCGTCTGAGCATCGGGTCCAGCCCTCGTAGTACTTGCTGATGTATCCACGAATTTGGACCTCGAGCTGAGTCACGACTCGGCCGACCGAAATGTGCTCTTTACATGCGGGGCAGGCAAGCCCGTCAGCTTTGAGAATGCAGTCCTACACAGGTGGCTCAGTACCGGTGGGCCAACTCAAGGAAGAGGTACGTACATTCCTGGCGTACAGAGGCTCAAAGGCTACCTGGGCTCCACACTTGCAGGTCACCAGCAATGGTTTGGCGTCTTTGTAGAGCTCGACATCGGACTTCTGACTATTGAAGGTCGCAAACACATTCTCTTCCTGGCCGCCAGTTGAGTTACGATATCGTGCAGGGTCCAAACCTATCAATCTGTCAGAACTGAGAACCGTTCCCAAAGTCGGCGCTCCTACCTAGGCACTCAGCAAGCCTGGCTCGCTCAGTTCCTTCGATGGGGTCACACAGACGCTCGATTGGTGGTAGGATCTGATGAGATAGATAGTAATCACAATCTGCGAAAGACATGTTATTAGCATGGTCGACAATGAGAAAGAGGCTCCAAACTTACCAATCTTCATTTTGCCTGCTGCTTTTCTTATTTCATCGGGATGCTTCGCCCTCTCTGCTTGGCTGGCCTTTGATTCATCGCCGTTGTCGTCCAGACAGAAGATATATGGTATGACGTCTCCAGCTCTAGGCGTACCGCCTCTTGCCTTCATTCTGAGAGCCACTTGAACGTGAGGCTGGCTTTTAGCATCAGGATAATCTTCAGGTGCTTTCCCGAGTCGCTGGTCAAAAGAGCATCAGCACGGAACGCTGAGCGCAGAGAATTGCAGCCATACCTTGAAGATGATGAAGTCCTCGAGGGGAACCTTCTCTGCACGGATGTTTTCGCCGACAGAGCGCAGGTATTCGTGAATGTTCTCCACTGCGACTTCCGTCGACTCTCCAGACAATACTTGTTCTAGAACGTACCTAAACAGAATTAGAGTTAGGTTCGGCAGAAGGAAGTATGTACTTACTGGGAGACGTTCTTAGACAGGTTGGAGTATTCTCGACGTTTCATGTCCAAACCCTTGACTTCCGTCTTCGTTCTTGTTCCATCTTCAACCTTCAGGGCGGCATATTTCTTCTTCTGGAGCAGGAGCAGCCTTTGGAAGATACCATCCAGGTCGATTTCGAGGAGCTTGTAAGAGTCATTGACGGCCTTCTTGAACTCGGCTGAGATCTTCAGAGCTTCCGATAGCTCAGTGACACCAGAGTTGACGAAGACGGAATCCGTGTCTCCATAGACGACCTGATAACGTGGAATATTGGCATGAGGATAAGCAAGATTCGGGAACGACATACATCAAGTTCCTTGCTTTCAGCCAACTCTCTTGTGTGAGTCAAGATCTCACGACCTTTGTACGTGGTGAGAGCAGCCAATGGCCTGGCGTAGAATCTTGAGTACTCGAATCCAAGACAACCATACATGGAGTTGGCAGTAAGCTTCAGAGCCATCTGCTTGACGTCGTACTGGGGTAACAAGATTAGAGTGCCACACCATGTGAGTTATGTGTACAGAGACTGCATACCTGAAGAAGCTGTGAAGGTGTCGCAGACTTGTCCTTCATGAGTGACTTGACAGCTCTTCTGCGGTTGACGAGGGTCGCAATAAGCCTTGGGAGAACCCCTTGCTCAACCTCCGAACTAGGTGGCTCTGGGATCTTCTCTTCCTCGTTCTATCGCACAATCTTCAGCAAACATCCCTTCGAGGCGCAGCGACAAACATACCTCATCAAACTCGACCGTACTCTCCACCGTCGTGAAATCGATATTCCACTCCTGAATGATACTCGGATACAGCGAGTTGAAGTCCATGACAAGGATGAACTTGTCATAAAGTCCACGCTTAGGCTCAAACACGAGACCACCCTTATACTTGTCCCTCTTCTTGCCTTTCCCAGATCCAGTAGCCACATCTGGGTTGTCGCCTTCAACTTCTGCACGCAGAGCTGCGACGGATTTCTGGCCGTAGACCTTGTCAGGGCATATGTACTTGAGCCGATGGAACTCGTGCAGGAGAATGTACTCATTCCGTTCGGCTCTGCCTCCATTGAGGGTCTTGTTCCTGTAGCACACGAATGTCAGCGGCATATCCCAAGAGATGCGGGACAGTTCACTAACCAAGCATTACCAGCCAAATTCGTCAACACCCTCGTCAGGGTCAACATCTGCACCTTCCAAGAAATCGCCATAGCATAATGAGCGTCAAGCTCACAATGCCTAACATACACCATAAGCTTCTCAGGTGTTGACACTGCACCGTCGAAGTACGAGGCAGTATCATCTGGGTCGATATCTTGACGTTCGTGATTCAGGTGAGTTCGGACCATCTCTGTCATAGACCATGTCGTCGAAACGATCATGCTCTGCGGGCTGCTTCAGTATCTTCCGAAGTCGCGTTGGGAGGAGAATGACCGACCTTGGCACCATCACTAGCAAGGTCACAGATAAGCCTACCACTCAGCAGACGTAGCTGAGCTCCAGTACCACCTCCTTGCTTTCCCAAGTTCGGAGGCCACTTCGCCCTCCTGAACCTGCCCACCCTGCTCCAGTGTTCGACTTTGAGTTCTTTCATCCGAAGCAGTAGAGCATCAAGGTCGTTGGCGAGGAAGGAGTGACCAATGAGGACGTCTGGGTCAGACTTGTGTATCGTCACTGTGAAAGCAGGCAAGTTAGGATTGAGGCTTGTACACGAAGACGCTAGTGTGGACAACGTACTCAGGAGGCTGGTCAACAGCATCCTCTCGTTCTTGACAGGCGTGATCGTCGTGGTACCCTTCCTCTTGTTCGTAGCCTCCCGCTCAAACCCTCCAGGGAACTTGTCCGCAAGTGGTCGGACGAAGGTATGGACACTACATGGCAACTTCTCCGGGGGTGTAGGGTCGTCAATATTCACCATTGGCACCACCTTATCAGCTACTGCATCACTACCACCGACGAAAAGAGCAGACTTACTATTCCTCCATATCCTAACAGTAGCACAAACAATCTCCCTCTTATTCTCCCTATGATTCACAACCGTCCTCACACAAATACTCGCAGTCGTCAACAACGGTAAATCCTTATACAAGGTCTTCGGTATCCCATGCATTCCCTTCGGTACCACCAGCTCGGGGAGATCTTCAGGGAGTGGGTTGATATCCTTCGGGTCGGTGACGGTAGCTTCGAATTTACACCATGAGACGCCTTTGAATTCGACTTGGGGGTTCTTGATTTCAAGCCAGCAGGGACCCATGATCTTGCGTTTGAGAACGAGGATCTCAAAGGCGGAGGTGTTGGTGCCTAAGATTTTCTCGATGTTGGGGGAACGGGTGTCCATTGGGATTTGTGGGTCTGTTTCCGGAATGCAGAGTCAGTAGGGTGTCGTGAATCTGAGAAGAATAAAAGACTGACCATCGAACCCATACACGACTTTCAAGTATTCCCGTTCATCACGCTCCTCCCTTGTCTGTCCAAAGACACATTTCCTCTTCACAAACTTCCCCCTCCAACCCTTCTTAACCTTATACCTCTTCCTCAGCTCCTCAAAGTCATACATAATGACTTCTTTAGTCGGCACAATATCCGTCTCTATATCCTCATCAAAGTCTTCCACCTTCAACCGGCGCGGAAGGACATATAGGTTTCGCTGGATATTCGTAACAGTGATACAGCATGAGATCCATTGGGGTGGACCAGAGGCTGTTGTTGAGGAGGGTGAATGGGAAAGGACTTTCCCGATGAAGTAGACGTTTCCTTCATGTTCGAGGTAGTCCAACCAGAAGAACCTCAATGACCCATCAGGTTCAAGGACGTCAAAGTCCCCTGCTCGCTTCTCTGCATCTTTCCCTGAACCCAGGCTATCCAGAGGTTCCTCCTTGACATTCGCTGCCAAGGAGTCATACACCGAAAGCCACGCTGGCTTGGTGTCAATCTCTGTCTTCACAGCAGCAGCTGGTACAGATGTCACTGGCTTCCTCGGAAGCTTGAACTCCGTAGGCTCAGGTTTCACAGCAGGTTTAGTAGAGACACCAATATCCTCCATATCGATGTCATCAATGTCGTTAAACGAGTCCATATCGATATCATCAAAATCGGAAGAGGGCTCGCTACTGACTCCGAGTCTGGCAAGCTTGGAAGTAGTATGTGGTGTGATTCCATCGTCTTCAATTTTGGGTTTCTTATACGGGCTGGAGAAGGTGTACGCGTCGTCCGAGGTGGGGTAGTTGTCCTCGACCTCAATAGGACCATCGGAGGAGAGGTCAGCGTATGAGGAGTCGCGGTGCATTTTGTATCCATTGCCCTGGTGGCGACGTGGAGGTGGTGGGGAAGGGGAAGAAGAAGGCGAGGGTTTGCGTTTGCGTGAGGTGTAGGTGGGGGCAGGGGCAGCATCCATGTTACCAAGAAGAGACGCCATAAAATCGTCTTCTTGAGCAAGTGTCTTTGGTGCCCTGTAGGCATTCATCGTGACAGGAGCTTGAGCGGGTTCGCGTTCTACAGTGGATTTTGCCTTGATCCTTGACTTGTCGGCTTTCTTGGTTTTCTTGGCTACGCGATATCGACATTAGACGCGTTTGCATACCAGAATAAGTTATATATATTTACCTTTCTTAGATCGTTCTACCTCCTCCTCAGAGTCATCGTCGCGTCCATCGTTCCAGTCTTCCTCCATGCCATTATCGACATAGCCTGAGATCCCATCATCCTCGATGAAATCATCCTCCTGTAGTCGGCCTCGAACAATCGAGCTGTAGTCTTGTTCAGAGACCTCGTCGTATATATCGGTGTTGGTATCCTAGAGGTATCAAGGCAAAATATGTCAGCTTTTCCGTAGCTAGTGTTACAGCAACGACAAAAGATGAACCTTGAGGGTTCTTCCGCCTCCTTGACGCGCCCTTTGGAGTTCTTTGAGGGCCGCTAGTTTCTCCGCCTTGCTTTTGGACGACATGCGCGTTCTCTGGCAGTAGGCGAGAACGACGAGAGGGTATCGCTGTGTAGGAGAAGGTGGTAGTTGGAGACTAGTCGCGTCTTGCGCGTGTCACGGTAATTTCTCATGCACGTGTGGCAGCTCACATAACGATCACAACTTTGACAGCGACCTCCATCTAGGATCATGCAATTACAATATCGCTGACCATGACTGAAGGCAAACCAACGCTAGACGCATACGGTAGTCAAGAAAGGCGGAGAACTGGAGGCTGAGGCAGAACCGGTGGCTGACCAAGTGGCTGACGAATTTTGGGCTCTCGCCGTTCGTCCAGACCGGATCTTGGGAACCCTACGACCACCAGGGCGCCGATTCCAATACGCCCGAACAAGGTTCAACCCTCTGTCCCGAAGCCCTCGCCCGTAGTCTTTCCGTATATCGAATTTGAAAGTCTTCCTCTCGTAGGCCATTCTGCCTAAACAGACCCTTCTGAATCTGAATGCTTCCGTGCTTCGGCATTGCGTGGCAGTGCCTCATTCACAAGCCCGCCTAGCTCAATCGGATAGAGCGTCAGACTCTTATGAACTAGTGCGGAATCTGAAGGCTGCGAGTTCGACCCTCGCGGTGGGCTATATTGATGTATTTCCCCCTTGTTTTTTTGCGAAAGGGGAATGAGGTCTGATTTTGAATTTCAAAAGCACAACGACTTTGCTTCGATCATCGCAAGACCACCTTCTTCTCATCTCTTGCATTCCAACATCATGCTCACGTCAACATTCCCGCAGCTATCCTCCCAAAAAGATCTACTCATGATCATCTCTCAGCCACGATCTGTCCAACCCGAGCTCAAATATGCCTCGAATATGCCGCATATTCTCCCGCCTATGGCAGCCGGTGGCCCTTGAGAGAGGCACCCTTTGGGCCCTGAAACCGGGGGCTGTCGATATTGTCATCGAGCGCTACAACGCTTTTGGCAAGTTCAAGTCCGATTTCTATCAAATGCTTCCGTGCTCAGGCTGGTGCCAGTTTCGGTTAGGCTGGAAGGTTAAAAGCCAAACCTTGAGCGCCAAGCTAAGGGAAGCATCCTCCCTCCACCTGGAACGAAGCAGGTAAATCCTCAGCTTCGCTTTGCTAGGAACCAACTTACTCAACACTCGGTACGATAGGTAGAATGAAGACATTCGTAGCTTTTAAATTCATGATCACTTCGCTCGTCGCAGTCCAAGCCATTCCACAAATCACAACTCCTGGACCCTCGATCTGCAAACCCACCACAATCAACTGTGCTTGCCCAAATGTCATAATTGGTGTCTGCGAGCCTGGTTATACTCGCGTTAATGAGGCCGTCCCTCCTTGCTGTTGCCCTTACTACGTCTGCGTTCCCAATACTGCTTACGGACCTTAGGCTGAAATGGAGATGGTGAGTACGTGATTTCACGCTCGAGATTGAACAACAACTTAACGCTTAATAGGATGGGAGTCGAGTTGAAACGGATTTTCTTCGTGTTCCTTAGACGGATACAGCCTATAGTATAATTGTTGATTAACACAATTCAAGGCTGTATTCATAAAACACGATCAACTCCATTCAACTCCTCACGTCAATACTCCTCTATGAAACCTTAAAATCGGATTTATTCGGCCAGTCCTCTAGCAGATCCTCCGAGTCCGACTCTTTTTGGATTTCAATACCAACCAATAATATTAGGTCGGCGCATTCACCCCGCAACATTCCCAGAACACACCCAAACTCTTCCCCGCACTCGACGAATTTGAATGAGGTTGTCAATGATGTCGATCACACCTGGTAATCCCCCTGAATTGGATGCGCAGAGGTTAAAAATAGACCTTGAGAATTACCGAACTTTCCCTCGGTGAGCTAAAGTTGGTCTAGATGCGCCCGTGAATACGCACAGCAAGCTCCATGAGATCCTGCACGCAACCTTTAGCGTTGAGAGCTCGGGAGTAGAGAATGATAGAACACTTCAAACCCGTTGTGCGCTGGGCATCGCCTATTTTACATGATTTGCTCTGAGAGTCGTTCGCTCGGTCAGAGCAACCAACCCCGTTCATATCCACCGTTCCTCGACCCTGCCACTGCTTTCTCATGTCCATTGACCACTTTGGGTAAGCACGGACGGTTGTCGGCGGCATCGTCTTGAATTCATGGGGTCGTGATGAATTGAGACCTGAGTTAAGAATAAGTTCTGGGGTCTTCAAAGGGGTATATAAGCCTTCGTGAGGAGACGTTGTCGTTCTTAAGCACCACCTTAGCTTCCACTCCCAAAGCCCTACCTCTCAAAAGCGTAGTGAGTCTCCTGGTGCTGCCATTACCCAACGCGAAGCTGATTCCAGTCTATAGAATTCAGAAACCATGCAACCATCCCGCTTCGCAGCACTCTTCACCTTGGCAGCAGTGACTGGTGCCTACGCCATGCCACAAATCATCGACCCCGTCCCAACTCCTCTTCCAATCTGCAACCCCAAAGAAACCTGCGCTTGTCCCGAGTACATAATTGCAGTCTGCCCAAGTGGATACGTTAGGGTTGTCGAGAGGAACCCTCCATGCTGTTGCACTCTCACCAAGTGCGTCCCAGCGCCATCGATCACAGGGAGCGCTTGAGGTGTTATGTGGAGAAATTCGGCGTGACAGCGAATTTGAAGAGATATCTGGTAGATTTTGTACGCTCATGAGAACTCAGTGTGTAAGGTAGCGATGTATAACTTCTTCGTTTCTCCAGGCATTGCGCTTGGAGCTCGAGAGGAATCAAATTCCACGTCTTGAAAACCAATTACCGAATCTTGTCATCCGAGTGAGCGCTTGACTATGAAAAGACTGAAGCAACGGGTAAACGATCCAAAAGTGATCGTATCCTGTGAGAAGGGTGAGATGCGCCAGCTTTGATGAGTTCTTGAGTTCTTGAGGCCCAAAGCCTAACAAAGGCTTGGATGAAAGAAAAAGCCGACGTTTTGCCTTGACGCGCCTCCGGTCCGGCTATCATCCGGATCATTGACGCGTTTTTCGATCGCGTGTTGGGCACGTGTTGGGTTGACTTGCCTCGTTTTCGCCCTGGCTCGCCAACAGGTTTACGACCCTTTGTGTTTGTCGTGCCACACACCAGGACCCTTTTACGACTACTAACGATTTCTCGCTGATCTTCTCTTTTCTCTGCTTTCTAACGACCCACTCTCCTAATACTAAGACGACATGCCATTCCCATTTACCTTTACCTTTCCTGTACCAGGACTTTACAACCCCTTTTCCGCCGACAACGTCAAAGGTCCGGCGACTCACCTGCCCGGGATGACACCGACACCTCCACCGACTGCTTCCTTCCGTCAAAGTCCAGTAAAAAGGAGACATGATTTGTTGTCAGCCCAGATATACTCCTCATCTTCCGGGTCTCCCTCACGGACGAGTTCGCAATCCTCCCTCAACCACTGGGACCATCTTCGAAGACCGTCACCTGCAGCCCCACCACTTCTTGACAACCAGACGCAAGCAAACCTTCTTGGATTAGGTTCCAGGAAAAGAGTCCGAGGTTGGGAGCCTACTCTTCCTGAACAGAGCCGGAGTCGAGAAACATTCGCCCAGAGTAAGGGCTGGTTGGACACACCGGGGAAATATAGGGATATGACCGATGAAGGATACGTTGGCGTACAAAGGGGAAGGGATGATAGAGATAACGAGGAAGGTGGGTCTAGGGTTCCTTTTGATTATCTTGCTTTTCTGTTGCTGGTCGGTGGGGTCGGAAACAACGATGTTTTCATTTCCTGCAGACCCAGGAGGATGCGTGTGCTACACGTGGAGGGGTAGATATAGTCTTGAAACTGAGAAAGGGTCTCCTCACCTTTCTAGTTATCTCGAGCTATCTCTATCACCCCTCCCTTCACCTCGTCGATCGACTGTGCTCGGCTACTACCTACCAGTGCTGTTGACCAGCACCGCCCGCCTTTCGCTCTGCAAATTTGCTGTCTTTTCACTTTTGATCTCGTCTATTCCGCAATGCACCATATGCTAACCCGTCTCCTTTCTTTTCTTCATCTTCGCTTCCATCCTCGCTCTCTTCGCCGCAACCCCTCTTTCTTTTATCCGGTCAACCTCATCTTCGCTTCATGCTTCCATGGAACCGATCCGCATCCTTACACGCCTATTCGATCTCCCATCGATGCAGAAGCCGATGCTACAATGGCCCAACCACCAGCTAAACGTCGTCGTGGCCTAGCCGGATCTATTATTTCGACTGCATTGAGTGCAGCGCTCATCGGCAGCGCCGTTGGATTAACAGTATACCGCCTGTAAGCCTGTCCCAGACATTTATGATACCCTTGACTTACCTCTTCCGTTTAGGTGGCGAGACCGAGGCCGAGAACCAGAAGCTGGAGCTCAGGAAGACAGAGAAGACTCTCCTGAGCGTGAAGAAGTTCTCGTCTCTCCTCCACCCCCCTACTCTCAACATGATGCCTCGTTGGCCTCATCGTCCTCAAAACAATACAACCAGCCTACTACCCCAAGCAGAAAGCGTTCCCAGCGAACTGCACATCCAGTCTCGACTGGCAAACGGACTACTGGTGCTACTCGACGGAATGCACGCTCTTCTCGTGCTCCGTACACTGCTGGTCAACAACCTGCATCTGCATCTGCTGGACAGATGTTCGTCCCAGTGCGGCCGGAGTTTGACTTCGGTGTACCTGCGACAGCTCCCCTTACCTATTCCTCGTCGACATCGACGTCATCCACTCTACAACCTACCTTCCATACGGCACCTGCCCCTATGGATATCGTATCGGGAGAAGAACCCGATGTGGAAGACCAGATGGATTGGCTAGGCGACAAGCTCAGCTCACTTATAGAACAAGGCAAGCGGGCTCTCCGCTCCGAGGTCGTCGTCTCTTCAGAGTCTCAAGATGACATGGTGGACGATGGCACTGGAGCATGGGAAGACCAGGAGCAATCCATCTCGAGTCATGGTCCTTCAGTGTCAAGAAATGGTTCCTTGAGGCGGACCACCAGGAGGAACAGGTCACAGACCGCACTCAACATTACCCCTTCTCCCCGCAAGCAAGGATTCAATACCAGCGGTCCAGTGGGTGGAACACCTGGCTCTCTTCCACCTTCGTCATGGACTCATAATCGTGCATATTCTGCCGACTTGCCAAGAGCATTCCAGCAGTCAACACCGAATCTCCACCAGTACCAGAGCCCCCATCAGCACCAGAGAGGTCGTTCCATTGACGGCAGTTTTGGTCCTTCAGCATCGACGCCGAGTACCTCCATCAGTGCAGACTTTGGGCTGGGAGAAAGCTATGAGAGTCCAGAGCTGAAGGAGTCTATGAGGAAAGCGAGGGAGAAGATGTTGGCGATGAGAGCTGGGAGGTCATGAGGCGGGTGTAATGGTTCTAGAGGGTGGCTATATGCGTCATAATGATCGCATATAGCTAGTCAGCTTGAGCAAGCACCTGCAAAATGTCGGTCTTCCTTGAGCTATTGGATAAGAATCCCAGTGATCTTGGAATCTCCAGCCTCGAGAACTGGGCTACTTGATCCAAGGTCCAGCAGAGTTAGCCAAGATTCCATACCAGTTTAGCTATGTCCCTGTCGTCCGCTGCTACAGCTTCCATCCCGACGTCGTCAAGCATTCTCTTTCAGGTCGATACCGCGTTCTTCTTGGACGTTGTCGTGGCTAGAGTGCGCGAAGGTCTGACTCGTAAAGAGTTGGTGTTTGTTCCCGATTGCCTTCATCCTTATCTCCCATTTCTATTACATTACGCACGGACCACCTTTCTGCTTCTCATTTTATCTTTTTCCGACATCTCACGAACAAAATGACTGTTTTATCTTAGAGTATATACGAAGCATAAACGCAAAGATTGTACTTATATTCCGTTCACATTGTTATATCGGGGCCATCGCTATCCGTCTTGTTATTGCCTGTCTTAATTCAAGAGTAGATATATTGAAGCAATTTCGGTACATACGTCGTTACGTGTGCCCATTTGAATTCAATAAAGTCGTTCATGCTACAGGATGCTAATTCGTATCACGGCTATGACGACAGTACGAGAGAGGTCGGTAACATCAAGTGCCGTACTCAAGGATTGGAACTATCAGACACGTAAGGACATTCATAATTGGATTTCTGCGTACTTAGTGAGATATTGTACCTTTGAGAGGAGGTCTCTAGTATCAGAAGGCTGCTTCAAAGTACTGGCATTGTTATCTTCACCCTCCCCATCCGCAGACCGATTATTAGTCAAGAGGCTGTCAGAGATAGCCTTTTCGGAGGCTTTGGAACGCCCATGACGGTACCTACTGTGGTGGATTCCCAATAGTATCATTCTTGCATCATGCCGACGATCCAATGAAGCTCGATGGATACGAAAACCATTTGTGTGTAGGGTATTGTTTAGCCTTAGAGCAAGTCCAAGACAATCAATACGGTCCTCTGGGAAGATATGGTATCGCCATAGCTCCAAGATGTCACCTGGCGTTTGCAATAACGATTGGGTCTTGTGATCCTCGAGCCAGCAGGCGAAAAGAACACTTGGATGCCTTGATCGCTCCGCATCACAACCATTACAATGCCGCCTCTTTCTATTGTTGCCGAGGATTGCTGAGGGGCAGAAGGTCTGAAGAATGTCATAATAGAAGATCTTGTCGGAGGGAAAGTTTGTTTTGAGCTGGGTCTGTGCATTGAACTGTTGCGTAGAAGTATCGAAGAAAAGAATTTTTTGTCGGAAGAGATATTACAGAACTGGAGGATGAAAAGACCGGATGAATTTTGTTCCCAGTTAAGGCCTGAAGAATCAGACTACGAAGGACTTGTACTCACCGAAATGGCATTTCTCTTTCCTGGCGTTAGAAGAATCTTCTTTCCACTGAACAGGGCAAGGGATCGGATGTTGTAACCCATACCTTGTAGGTAGGGTGAAGCAACCTCTGATACAGCCCAATGCCATCCTCGGCGACCGGATGGGAGTTCGATGTGGCAAAGAACACTGAACGTGGCAAGGCCTTCTGCTTCGTCCTCAAGGTCCGCCCGCCCTCCGAAAATGAACAAAGATTGTTGGATTGGTGAATACACCATTGTGCTCTCAATACGGCCGGGGCCAGCCTCGCCAGTTGTTTCAATACCGCACCATTCATAATTGGTGAGATCGATTGCTAAGAGATTCGGCGCAACAATCGCTGTATTCTCGTCGTAGCCAGAGAAGACAAAGATGAATGGGCGTCTCGTATTTGGCAGTCGTATAAGCGCTAGGGCTGGATCAAATAGCATGGGGAAATGCTTTGTTTCGTCATCGAAGGGGTCGTAAGCATTTCGGTATCGCAATCGTTTCTGGATAGGTTCGATTAGTAACAGGTGTAACAACGCTATTCATGTATCTCACAGAAAGATTAGTCAAAGTTTTCGTGGATTGGTCAAAGCAGTGAAAGTCGCCGACTGTCTCATCTTTATCTTTTCGTCGCCCTCCAAGAAAATAGAGCTTGTTCTCTTCCTCGTCAAGGATTGTGTGAAACCAATCGTTGCACGGCGCTGGGGTTCCTCCACAAGCCTTTAGTTGCCACAAGCCTGCGTCATCGACCTCAGCGCTGGGCTGGGGAGCTTCAACAATGGATATTTCAGAGTCACTCTCTGAGTCGCGAGTTGGGGTGGCTGCAGCTGATTTTCTTGGCCTTTTCGAGGACCTTGCTCTGCTCATTTATGCAACTAAAGCGATGACTCGAAATATCGCAAACTTGAAGGGGGACAGTCCAACGACTCAGTGGATTGGGCGTAAGTGAGTTTCTAAGAACTTAGAATTTGGCGTGAGCCAGAGGTTGTGAGACTCGAATGGCAGAGTTGTAACAAGCGAGGACTGTAGCAGAGTCAAGTTCAAGCTCTTGCCAAGCGGCTGGTGTGGGGTGTTCGGCGTTCGGCGTTCATTGGGCGCTTAACACATGCGTGAGAAATTCCACTATTCCTCGAATCTGCACTTGACAGGCCTGACTTCACCAACTTCAACCAAGTTCGCTGTTTCCATCTCAAGTGTCCACTGGCTTCGGTGAACGGGTCCAAAAATCCGTCGAGGCACATATTGCCGCAATGTGAGCGCCTTGAAAGATGTTATTGTCGACACCACATTGCTAGCGGTGCCAAAGTGGCCCGCATCCTCCTGAGATGGGGCACCCATTTGATTGACGCATGCTCAAGAGAGGGGAATCGGGTCACCTGTTGGGACACTTGATAGAACGAGAGGGCAAAACTCTGTATCGGAATGTGAGCAAACTTGGTCGAAAGTAGCTGATCCAGTTCTGAGTCCTGACTTATTCTGTTTTCAGGCAACGTCGACTCCTGCCACCAATGTTCATCATCTCTCTGGTCCGGATGCATTGGATGACGGTCGCTCTAAATCATTCACCGACAAGTTGGATGACAACTCAGGTCGTAAACGCTTGGGCGCCAGGGCACTCTCGTTATCCAGCGTACCTCGAACGTTGACGCTTTTGCTCACAAGCGTATTCCACCAGAAAAAAACATACACAGAAGCGGTTCATTCGTTCCTATTCTCGGCGCCATTTAAGTTGGACGTAATGAATATAGACCCCTCGACACCTCTCCCAATCAGGCGCAGACAGGATGTCTAGCACCACAGTGTCCTACGAACACTTCGTCCCTCTGGGCGAGACAATCAACGTGAAAGACCTCCGATATCCCAAAGATGAATTCGCAATCGCCATCGACCTCTACGGTGCCGTACCTCTTGGCATCGACGACTACTCCGTGACAGTTGACGGGAAGACCTTCTGCTCCCTCGGGAAGGCCTATACCTACGCGGTCCTGGAATGGAAGGATGTCTATGCCCGCCTTCAAGTCAACACACGAAAGTCAGACTATCAATTCCTTCTGAAGAACCCAACTTCAGCACCCATCCCGGGTTGGGATCGCCACGGCAACTTGGTCGGTGTACCGACTAATGTATTCCTGGATCCCAGGCCATATGCTTCCTATCAGGCATGGGACGACGCTCAGTATGCGAAATGGGTTACCATTCTCACTGTCTTGGGATTGGCCAAACCGGAGATTCCGTATAATGTCTATTCTCGGTTCATTCAGCCCCCTACCGACCAATTTGTGCTCTACTTTACCCCTCCGGAGAAGGGTATCATCTTCACGAAGGAGATTCTCTCCTCTGTCTTCAAGAATGCTTTTAGTGACAAGGATCTCGATCTTCCTCAATATACATACAAGATTATCAATTACAAGGATGCTAAGGATCAAGGATTGGTCCTCGTTGGAAGTATGCCCTTCTTTTCCTTATCGCGAAAACGGTTTATTAACGAGATCATCCTCGCACACAGGCAATTATTTCAACTGGTACCATACCTGGATGGTTCCCAAGGACTTCCAGAACATTTGGAAGCAGATGAAGACTCCTGTTCTTCCACGCCCGTGGATCCCTCAAGATTCGGCGAACAAAGTCGATCTTGCACTTCATGGAGGCGACAAAGGCGAACGAGGTTCTCAAGTCACGAATGCGCAAATGTCTGCCTACAAAGTGGCCAGTGCACTGGGACAACGAGGAAACTATCAAGGACAGAAGGCGGTTATGGGTGGAAGTGCCACTATGGTACTTGGCCAGCCTGTTACCAATGAACCTAGCTCATGTTTTTTTCCTTTCAGATAGCAGAGGCTGTTTGGGATAAGAACACTTTAACTGGAGGTCGCCCTGCCGATGCCGAGGTCAGTCCACGTCATTCAATTATTTGCAGATAACTGATATATTGTCATTAGTGGCTCCACCGAAATGCCTTCCACTTCGGTGGACTCGAAGATACGGTCGACCTTGCAAGTTCTCAAACACGCCGTAATCTTGTCTTCGGTACAGGAGAATGCAACACTCACATGATACGCGCTGAAAACGCTATCACTAGTTTACTCGCTGCAGACTCCAAGATCTCTGGCGATAGCAAACGTTCTGGTCTCTTGAGAACTACCAACAACTTTTCAGGATCGGTTGCGAGAATGAACGCGGATGGTTCTCGAGGCAACCACGTCATTCCTACGTATGTTAATCAGGAGAAGTTTAGTAAGTGATTATCGTCCATGGAGTCAACTGTGACGCTAATGGTATTCTGAACAGTGTGGATGTCGTTCAAGTTGACTTACCAGTGGAAGATGAAGACCGCACTTGTAAGTCACCATTCATCAGCAACCTATATTGCTTGTCTAACGAATGTCGAACAGTTTGGCGGTCAAGCTGTCAATGCCTCTTGGGACTTTGATCCTTTCTCCCGCTACATACCCCTAAGGGTAGAAGCTCGTTTGGACGACGCTCTCATGGAGTTCGCCCTCAACCAAGCCATTGACGCAGCTGCTGCTGCATCCTCCTCCTCTTCGTCGTCGTCATCGTCCTCAGGCAAAGGAAGCAAAGATGACATGGCTGTCGTGGATAGTGTCAACCTCAACGCTGTACCAAATGCTAATAGCGCTCAACACCTCATGTTGACGGCTGTCCCGACATTGCCAGTTACCCCCAATCCACCTATCAATCAAGAGCCTATGCTTGCTTGGCACGCAGCCCGGTCTAAACTCCCTCACATCACCATCGCAGGCGTCCAGGTTACCGAACCTGTTGCACTTTTCGAAGAGGAGGCACCAGCGACAGCAACTCCCTCTAGCGGCCCTGGCGATACTGCCAAGCCTGCTGCTTTAGTTTCCCAGGAGCAGCCGACCACAGGCTCGGTCCTCAAGAGCGTCAATGATCAGGACATCACTGCACGCATTCAAGCGTTGAAGAAAGCCTCCGTTGCCGCAGCTGTTCCCAAAGCACCTCCTCTTCCCGTCACACCCGCTCCAGGAAGTCTTCCACCTCAGACTGGTTTCGTCCTTTCCGGAAAGGTTGCTCTTTTCGGTATCAAGACTCTCCAGGCCAAGTTCGAGGTCTGGGAAGGACCCGCTCCTGCTGGGATCAAACTTCGCCCCAATGAACCTGCTTCGGTTCAGCGTGCTTCGCTCACTGGAGACTTCCACCTTTCCAGTATCCTTCCCGAGGCGAAGGGTACTGCGTTCGACCGCATCATCTTCAGGAACGTATCTGTTCTTCACCAGAACTATCAATTTGATACCACCAAATCGGTCGGGTGACACTTCAATGCAGATTGGGTTATCGACGACTCCTGTGGTTCCCTACATCAGATCCTCTCAACCGTCCTTGGCGTCAAGGATCCCACTCTGAACATCCAAATGGCGCTTGGTACTAAAGGAGATTGGAATAAAGGTCTCGACCTTAATAGCTTCACCCTTGAAGGAACGTTTGCTGGTATCGCCATCAAGCCTGTCAATGGCCTGGCTCTTACCAGCATTGGAGTTCGCCTGTTTGGCATTCGATCCCTCAGGTTTACTCCTGAACCCCAGACGGCCATCAGTTATGGATTTGCAGTGTTCGGGACCATGAACATCGACGTCCCCAACTCCGCACTTCCTCTTAGCTTGTCCTATGCTATCGAAGAGTCTTCCGGAACCGTCTACATCGCGGCCGATATTGACCAGTGGCGTGACCCATTGGGTGCAAAGGGCCTCCTGGTTAGTAAACTTTTGTCACGGATGAAGCTATTCTGACCATTTTTGACCTTTAGTTGCAATCAGCGTCATTCACGACCTCCTTTGCGTTGACCAAACCATTGGATTCCCTGACATTTGATGTTTCGGCATACTTCGCCTACAGAGATACAAGTGCCGCTTTTACCGGTTGCTATGCACCAGGAGGTGGATTTACACTTAGCGCTTCCATTGGCAACTTCAGCATGGACAACATATCCGACCTCTTCGACTGGATCTCGGGGGGTGAACTCTCCATTCCAGACCTGGACGTCAAGATTGGTAACGCGACGATTGTCGTAGGATCCCAAGCTGGTCTCAGCATCACCCTCGACAACATCGCCATAGGGGACTATACCTCTGTGGATGCCAGCCTGCAAATCACTTCTCATGGCGTTCTCATCAGAGGTGACTTGACCTCCTCCGTGATTGAATTCGGCGACGTCGAGGTCAAGAAGGCGTTCCTCCAACTTGCCATTGAGAAGGATGATAGCGGAAGTCAAACAGATGTCATTGTTGGGGGAGAGGTTGCGTTCTCTAGCCTCACCTTTGATGCTGCCGTCCATCTTTACGAGCTGAAAGTTGGACAAGACACCAGCCTGCAATGGACTGTCTTGGCCTCCTTGACATCGGGCGATGAATCTATGGCGCTTTCGAAGGTTGTCCCAGAGATTGGTGGAACCTTTTTGGATCTCGCTCTCAAGCAGGTCGTCTTTGTCGCCGCCTCTCGTGATGACCCAAGCCTGGGTAATATGATAGTCAGCGGGTACGCTTTTCACCAAGGTACGATACGTCTACAATCTTCGAAGGAAAATACTAATTTCTCTCCAGGAGTTCAGATCTGTGCCACTCTGGATGAACTGGGACCTCTCAACTCTCTCATGCGCGGGCCTGTGCCCGGACTGGTGTTGAGTGCTGGCTGGTCGAAGGTGAAAGGCTTTGAGCTTGACATTCTTCTCCCCAACCCCATCAACCTTAATCTCGGAGACGGCATCACCACCACGCCGATCAAGCTCGCCATTCAGACCCAGCCCGTTGAGTTGATACTCTCTGCTGGAATCAGTGTACCTGTCGCCAACTCTCCCGCACCCCTTGTGTTCACCCTGTCGCTTGGCGCCGACCTCCTAGGAGCCAGCGCAACCGGAGAAATGGCAGGCTGGTGGGTGAATCCCATGGGCCTGAGCCCCGCTATCAAGATCGGACCAAATTTGGCTCTCTCCATCGATATCATCTTTGCCCAATTTGTTACAACTGGAACTCCGAGGTCAGCCATAAACATCGTTCTATCTGTCTACTTAGCTGACCGTAAAGTGTAGCGGATTCGGACTTCGCGGAGGCCTTATGATCGGCAAAACACAAGCTCAAGTTGCTCTGAGTATCAACGAAGATCCTATGAGTAAGTAAATCAATCTCCGCCTACATTCCATCGCTGAAAAGGCTCCTAGAGGAACTACTCTATGCTGAAGTGCAATCTCTGAACATATCGGATGTGGTATCCTTCGCGTCTGATATCACGGGGTTGTCCATACCTCAACCACCAAGTGATTTCCTCGACTTTGAAGAAGTGAAGCTATACATCTGCCCGGCTGGCGTCACTCTGGGGACTATCACCTATCCCCAAGGGTTTTCGTTCGCAGCAACTATGGTTCTTTTCGGGAAGAAAGCCGACATTGCTTGCCGTGCGTGTTGTTAACCAAATTCACGGCGATGATAACTGATTCTCTGTTCACAGTTGTTGACAATTCTGAAGTATCTTTGAAAGGCGGCGTCGACAACTTCTCTCTAGGACCTCTGTCAATTCACGGGACTACTGGTCCTCGAGCCACCATCGACTGCGAAATTGGCGCATCTACACAACACATATTAATTGATGGTGTTATTACGTGGTTCGCGGAGGAGTGCGCTATACACATTGAGGTAGCTGTCCTCCCTTCACCTAAATTCGCATGGTCAACGTGAGTGTCTATCGGACTATCTCTGGCCTAGCTCTGATGGAAAGATTCTCCAGGATCATGAAATTCACGGAGCTTTTGACGTTCCAACTCAACGCCGAGCTAGTTGGTGCTCTCACCTTTGAGGATCTGGGCAATGCCGACTTTGTTTTCGACGCTTTGCTCGAACAACATATTCTTCAATACATTCACGACCAGGTCGTGGCGCAGTTGGACCAAGCCACTCAGGCTGCTGAGGCAGGCTTGGAAAGTGCCAAGGACAAGGTCTCCCAGGCCCAGAAGGTTCTCGACGACAATATCAGTGCCGCTCAGGCTGAGCTCGATCAAGCCGCGGCCGAATGGAACGCAAAGAACAAGAGCATCCACGACGCCAGTGACCCCATCATTGCAGCATATAATGCCGAGATCACGCGCCTTCAGAACGCCATTATCGATGCTCGCGCCGCGTTCAATTCAGCAATGAACAATGCACAACAAGCTCTCAACAACGCCAACACTGATCGTGGTCAGAAGCTGGCAGATGCTCAGCATAGCGTTGACGATGCGAGTCGAGACATGACCTCCAAGATCGGCGCTGCCCAGAGCCAGCTGGATCAAGCCAACGCCGACATGAATCGAGATTTCGGATCCGCCGAACGCGACATCGAGAGCGCTCGCTCAAACGTCCAGAGCTTGCAGAATCAGATTGACGATCTGAACGGCACGATCCACGACTATGAGGACGCGTCTTGGCTGGAATTCTGGAAGAAAGCCGCTCTGGGTGGTCTTTACACTGCTCTTGGCGCCCTTGAAGCTTCTAAGGCCTCGGCAGACGGCGTTCTGCAGGGTGCTGAAGCTGTCTTGAGCTCTGCCAACTATCTAGCCGAGCAAGCTGCCATCAACACTGCTCAACAAGCCCTCAGCGCTGCACAGACAGCTGGACAAGCCGCCCTTGACGCCGCGAACCAGACACTTCATGCCGTGGATGTCGCTACGCAAGCTGTGGTCGATGCAGCCAATCAGGTCGTTACTGCGACTGCGCAGGGAACGGAGTGGCTGGCCTTCCAGGGTGCCGTGCAAGCTCTGTCCGCGTATAAGGACGCAAATGACGCCGTCTTCCAGGCTGCCCAGGATGCCATCACCGGCTTGATGCAGACCGCCGAGTATCTGGCATATCAAGCTGCGACCACGGCACTCACGATTGCTCGCAGTGCCACCACCGACCTCTATGTAGCCAAGCAGGCCCTCAGCGTCGTTGAAGATGCCACGAAGGACGCTCTTGCCGTTGGGAAGTGGCTCGCTGATCACGTCAGCGATCTTGGCCTCATCGACATTCGCCTCGTTCGCCTGTCTGGCAGCTTACGTGGGATTATAGGCGAAGGCGGGTCGGATTCCAAACCTCTTACAGCACATGTTGAGGGCATGGTTATGGAGAAGCCTTTCACGTTAGATGGCGAGTTCGATCCCCGTCACACCGCTGAGTTCATAACCTCTATCTTCAAGAAGTGAGTTGCTTGACCACCATATCCGTAACCGACCTAACCCTACTTTTCAGAGTTTGGGATGATATTTCTTCACTTATTTAAACATCAGACAGCTACTGTTCAGTATGGGGATCGTCTGTGACAGTGGATATGGATTACATTGTTCTGAACAGTTGAGGAAAGACTTGAAGGTGGGAAACTTGGTTGTACAGTATTATAGCCTCGTAAATTGATGACACACGAACATACATTGATACATCATACAACGAAAGCTTTGCAATAACGAAATATCTATTTGAGGGAGATGGCAGGTGTGATGTATTGTGGAGTTTAGTGGCGAATGAGCTTTTGCTCACAATACCTCGGGGAGTGCATCAACATCGAGCCGATCGCCTCATACATGCCTGCAGGATTTCGCCAGTGTCGTTATTAGCTTACCCAAAACGCGCACTCCGATCATGGGTAGATTATGTCTGTATCCTGTCTATTTGTGAGTCTATTTCAGCTTTGGACCTTCGAAAGTTGGGCTTTGTGATTATCTACGTTTTGTTAGATGTCTGATCCGTCGGCTGTCGATACTTTGCTTCGACCTTCAATGGGCTTCAACCACTGGCAGCACATTTCTGACTTCCTTTCTTACTTACAGGGCTTCACTCGGACTTCATTACCGCCTGGCGCCGAACGCATTCATTGAATTTCATTCCTCCTGCCATCAGCCGCTAGAATACCGGTTCTGTCGTCAAAATCATTCGAGCCGAATTTGAGTTGTCCTGATTTCCCCCTAGGCCTTCAAGATGTTGTCCACCGTCGCTGTATCGCATTTTCTCCTCCCGCTATATATACTCAACCTCTATTTTGCCTCTTCCCGCCGTTCTCCTGGATAACTTGAGCACAAGCCGAGAGAGTTGAGGGACATGCAGGTAAGCCGAAATGCATCCAAACGACATGCTTCCTCGCTTATGAACGCCACCTACTGACATTCGTCTTGCAACCAAGCTTGTTATAGGCAACTTTAGATCTATTCACGGCCTATTTGTGTCAAACATCCCACGAAGGTCCGGCTCTGGAAACATATTTAAAGAGGCTGGCCCCGCTGACGATACCTCACTGCCAACTACCACCCACTGGCTGCCTCGTCATACCTTCACGATGAAATTCACTCTTCAACAGTCCATCCTCGCGACCCTCACTTTCGGGCTCCTCGCTGTAGCTGCTCCTACCTCTGATCAGGTAAGATTCTTTCTCCTTCAACAGAATGATGATACTCATCTTGATACAGAAACTCTGTTGCCCCGAAGGATACACCTACCTAGGTTACGAGCCCGCCACGCAGACCTTCACCTGCTAGTGAGTTACAAATCTTAAATTCACCATCTGCGTCATCTTAAACGCTCGTAGTGGCACAAACAAACAATATAACAAATTCGCCGTTTGTGAATATGTGAGTTCACTGCTTCAGTCAGAATCTCACTTGATTCCGAGTGCTAATCATTTTTTCAAAAGAACCGAGACGGGACTCTCGCTGAGACTTCGATAAGCCCAGCGGAATACTGTGGTGGTGTGCAGGATCTTCCGCAATGTGCTAACGAGACTTCGGGTTGAATCCTCCTCGCCCGCAATGCCGTACAATAGTGCCAGTGGGATGACGTTGAAAGGATACCGAGGAATTTTTACGAACATCCATGTGTCTGGGCTTGGTTACTGTAGAAATGGACTCATTTTTCAATGCTCGAACTTGATTGGCTCGCTGGCAAAATTGAAATCAAACTATAAGAAGTGTCAGCCTTGTTTTTACTCCCCTCGCATCCTTCCGATAGAGCGCTGCAGCAGTCACTACGTAAGAGAGCTGCGAATGAACCGAAGACGCACATTTAACATGCTTCTTTGCTTATATATGTCCCGATGCTAAATACTGACAGCGGCCTTAGAACCAACCTCGTTATAGCCACGAAGTACTCTAATTCGGTCAGGATTCACACGAAGAAGTGCTCCTGGATCTCATTTAAAGATACAGACTTCGGCGTGCGACGCCTTGAGTACCGCCAGTGCCTTCCACCGCCCATCATCCGACTCTCCAGACAATCAACATGAAATTCACTTTCCAACACTCCATCCTCGCTACGCTGTCTCTGGGCCTATTTGCGGTAGCTCTTCCAACCGCTGATCAGGTAAGATCCTTTCTCCTACAAGTAAAATTGTCATGGCTCACTTTGACCTAGAAACTCTGCTGCCCTCAAGGACTTGAATACCTAGGTTACGACAAAATCACGAACACCTTCACCTGCTAGTAAGTTACAGGTCCCAAACCTTGCATACGCATTGCCTCAGAGCTCCGTAGTGGAATACGCAAAGAATACAACCAATTCGCCGTTTGTCAATATGTATGTTCATCCCGCCTCAGCTAAACCAAAACGACTTGAAATGCTGACAATTTTGTCGAAAGAAACCAGACGGGAGTCTCGCTGCTACTTCACCTAGCCCTACTCAGTTCTGTGGGGGTGTGCAGGATATTCCGAAGTGTCCTAACGAGTCTTGAATCCTCACCAACGATTTTGGATGATTAGTACTGGTGAGATGGCGTTAGAAGTGTACCGAGGAGTTTTACGAACATGCATTTGTCTGTGCTTAGTTACGGTAGAATTCATTTTACGCCGCTTGAGCTTGGCCAGCCCGCGAGGCAGAAGATTACTCAACTGTGCAAGCAATGGATTTCGAGGCTGTCAAAAATCAAATTCGAACTTGGAGACGCGTCACCTTTGTTTACGCGTTGTTTGGTCTATTTGTTCCGAGTGGCAGGTAAGCGACAGGAAACGTGGTCAAACGGTTGTTTGTCTTTGGACTTCTTCTCCCATTCAATGCAAACGATATTCCGTCCTACTCAGGAAGATGCTGAAATCCCGAAAAGCTAGTTGCAAGTGACAAGCTGACCTCCTGGGTGGCAAGTTGGTGTGGTGGTGGGCTCGAGCCGAATGCTCTTGAAGAAGGGGATGTACCTTTGCAGGGGATCGACGCTGAGGATCTCGCTTTGCTGTCAAGAATACAGAGTATATCCTTCTTTTAGAGCGTCGTGACCCGGTCAAGGTCCCAGCGGAAGAGCAAGCGCAAGAGAGGAGGCTTGAGGATGTTCGAGGTAGACCTGAGGCGGAATCATTGCGCCATGCTAGCGGTTCCCATTCTTGCCGTGTGTGGGCTCTGCGTCACCCTTCTCAGACCCTGCTCTGCTAGCAAAGGTTCTCTGCAAGCATCGAGCCTCCTTCTCTTTCACCTCTCCTTCACTGGCTGTACTATGCTGATTCTCAAAGGGGATCTTGGCGATCACGCCTGCTTACAAATTCAAATCAACTCGACAATCGATCATCTTTTCTCCATCCACCAACACCGGTCCATAAATTTCTGTCCCAACCGAAGCCGTTAACTATGGCTCAACACGTCGGTGAGCAAACATCTTCCTACAAATGGTAAACGGAATCTGACATAAAGCCTATAGCTTTGTTGTCTGTCTATGACAAGACTGGACTTTTGGAGCTCGCAAAAGAGCTCCATGACTCTGGTGTTCGCCTACTAGGATCTGGAGGAACTGCGAAGAAGATCCGAGAGGCAGGAATTCCTATTGAGTATGTATATATTCTGAGAATGCAATAAAATGACTAACGAGTAGCGCAGAGATGTTTCAGACATCACCAAAGCCCCAGAGATGCTTGGTGGTCGAGTCAAGACTCTCCATCCTGCTGTTCACGGAGGTCAGTTCATAGCCTTTTCAACCCATTTGATCTTCTCATTACTCTACTTTCAGGTATCCTCGCTCGTTCCATCCCCTCCGACGAAGAAGATCTCAAAGCCCAAAACATCTCCCCCATCTCCATCGTCGTATGCAACCTCTACCCCTTCGAAGCCACCATCTCCCAATCCACCTGTACCCTCCCCACCGCAATCGAAGAAATCGATATCGGAGGTGTCACCCTCCTCCGTGCAGCAGCCAAAAACCATTCCCGCGTATCCATCCTCTCCGATCCAAGCGACTACACTTCCTTCCTCTCCGCATGGAAACAATCCAGTGGAGGAGATGTCGGTCAAGCTCTTCGTAGCAAACTCGCTCTCAAAGCTTTCGAGATGACTGCGAAGTATGATGGAGCTATTAGTGGATATTTTAGGGAACAATATGCTTCGGCCGAATTGCCGACAGAGAAATTGGTTGCTCCTGTTCAGAGGATCCCACTCCGATACGGTGCGAATCCTCATCAAAAACCTGCTCAGGCTTTTGTTACGGAAGGAGAGCTTCCTTTCAAAGGTGATTCTACCCTTATTTGCTCTCTCTGCTCAGTTCTGATGACTCTTGTTACCAGCACTTGTCGGATCTCCGGGATATATCAACCTCCTCGACGCTCTCAACTCATGGGCTCTCGTCAAAGAGCTATCTGCAGCACTCAACCTCCCCGCTGCTGCTTCCTTCAAGCACGTCTCTCCTGCTGGCGCTGCTGTTGGTATCGAACTGGACGATACTGAGAAGAAGGTCTATGGCGTCGACGACCTAAAGGAACCTCTTACACCTTTGGCTTCAGCTTACGCCCGTGCTCGAGGTCAGTTCCATCAACTCTCTTTCAATGCTTGATCCTGATGGGCTCTTCGAATTCAGGTGCAGACAGGATGTCCTCCTTCGGCGACTTCATCGCCATTTCTGAACCATGCGATGTCGCCACAGCCAAGATCATCTCTCGTGAAGTCTCAGACGGTATCATCGCTCCTGGGTACTCCAAAGAGGCTTTGGAGATCTTAGCTAAGAAGAAGGGTGGGAAGTATTGCGTTTTGCAGGTATGTCCGCATACATTGACAACTACAAAGAACTACAGAACTGACGACTGAGATTTAGATCGACCCTGCATACGAACCTCCTGCAATTGAGACTAGACAAGTCTATGGTATCTCTATGCAACAACGAAGGAACGACTGCAAGATCGAACCTTCTCTCTTCCAAAACCTCGTCACCAAGAACAAAGACGTAAGTTTCTTCCCCTACCCCGCATATACCCACTCCATCTAACGCCCTACCCACCTCCAGCTTCCCCAATCTGCAATAACCGACCTCATAGTCGCCACCCTCTCTCTCAAATACACACAATCCAACAGTGTCTCCTACGCCTACCACGGCTCCATAATCGGTATCGGCGCAGGCCAACAATCCCGTATCCACTGTACCCGTCTCGCAGGTACCAAAGCCGACATCTGGTGGCTCCGTCATCACCCTCGCGTTCTTTCCCTCCCCTTTAAAAAAGGCGTCAAAAGAGCAGACAAAGCGAACGCTATCGACTTATTCGTCACTGGAGAAGAACTCTTCGGAGGTGAAAGGACTCAATGGGAGAGTCTGTTTGACGGTGTCCCGGAGAAGTTGAGTGAGGAAGAGAAGAAAGAGTGGAGGGAGAAATTGGATGGTGTTGCTTGTTCTAGTGATGCGTTTTTCCCGTTTGCGGATAACGTGCATAGGGCGAGGAAGAGTGGGGTTAGGTATTTGGCTGCGCCCAGTGGGAGTGTTATGGATGAGGAGTGTATCAAGGCGGCGGATGAGCATGAGATGGTGTTTGCTCATACTACGCTGAGGTTGTTCCATCATTAGGAGAAGGATGCAAAAAATGGAAAGGAATGTTTTTATTTGTAATTTAGTGGAAGCTGTATATGTCTAGACATGAAAATCGAGCCTTTTTATTGTGATTGCCAATGCTATTCTGCGTTCCCCTTCAGCCGTTCCCTCTCGGCCAGCAAATCTTCTCCCCAGGACTTCACTTCGGGGTGCCGGATCTTGGGTATGCTGCTGTCGAAGAACGGTTGGAGTGTCTTGGCGCCGTGGTTCTGTTCGTACTCTGACGCTATGACGGAATGGATGTCAGAAGATAGGAGGGTAGTAAAGGAGTGCAGACCGTACCTTGGGATGCCATCTCAAACCTATCGAGGTCTACGGAACCGGGATGAGCCACGGAATCCTGAGAACTACGGGATGGTGTTACCTTTGACAAAGCGTGCTTCTGCAGTCTCTCCCTCCTCGTATTCCTATTCAAGAGTAAGTCACGTTGCTTTTTCTCAACCAACAAGCGCATATACGAACCTTCCAAAGCGCCTCTATCCTGAGAGCAGCGGGAGTTCCATGGAGCATGTCGTGAACGAAGTTGTGCATAGCTTTCTAGATGCGAGGTTGAGTGAGGAGTTGGCTTGAGAGCATAGAGCAACGCACTGCTTCCCGGTCAGACTTTTCTTGCTTTGAGATACCTTCACTTGGTGCGATGTCACCGACTGCAAATACAACATAAGCAACAAAGTTAATGGAGACGGTGGATGAGATATACCGTGAGCTTCCGCAAGGTCATGTACCAGACACATCATGACGCATCTGAGAGTTCATTGGATTCAGTTGAGCTGCAGCCCTTTTGACTTGGAATGAATGCTGACGCACTTTGAGACATCGAGTTGTTGATCAGAGGAAAGCATAGCGAGAACAGCCATCCTATACATGTGGTCCGAGATACTGGACTAATCAGCTGCCATTCGCGTGCTGCTTGCTTAAATGGCCTACCTTTCTGGGCCTGGTATCTGAACAAATACGGAGCGCATGAGCATCTCAACTGATCAATATCAGAGAGAACGGAGCGCAGACTTTATGATTAACCCATCCTGTTCTCTTCTGCGTCTGTATTTCGTGCCAGAAGTCAACAACTGTACGATAGATCACGCGACGGAGGCGCATACCTTCAGTTTCTCCAGAATGTGCACAAACGCCAATCGATCCACTGAAGGGTCTCCCTTCGATACGTAAAGAGGTCTGAATTCTCTCGGTCTTGCTCCGGATTGTTCCATAGGCCTCGTTGTTGAGATTCTTCGGATGTATTGTGGTCGAGGAAGTCTGCCTGAGATGATGATGGTTCGGAAAAGCAACATTAGATTCTGGGTCGCGTCCGCATTTGTTCATTAGGTCAAAGTAATCGTGGGAATATTTGCCTCATTTGGCCTGACGCTTTCCATTCGCAATCGCCATGATTCAGGAAGCTTCCAACCACCATGCATTCAAACACTAGTCTGCTCGAAGAACTACCTCATGATATTCTGCTAGAAGTACTGGTACAAGTCGATCCCGTAGATATCTTGCGTCTTCGTCAGGTGGGTTAACCCTATTCGTAGCTTTCTTCGTCTACATACCCTGAAGCCTGATGGAAGACTAGTGTAGCCAAGTACTCTGCCAGGCGTCCTACAATCACGTTCTTTGGCTAAGGCTCTTCGAGAAGACATGTCGACGGCAGCGCGTATACTCAGGCTCATTCTCACCGGACACTATGTCACAGAAAGAACTTGAGGAGAGAACACTTCGACAATACCGTCTAATCACTAAACTGATAAACTTCCCGGACAAGGAATCACTTGACCCCGTGAAGACTTGGAATCTCCCACATCCTAGCCAGGAATATCATTCTTCTAAAGGAATACTCCCGGGCTTCATTGACATTTTTCTGGTATTGGGAGGCCGCTTCTTGGTCACCGCGTGCACAGGAATGGGACGTTTTGTCACTTTATGGGATCTTGATCCTGAATGCAGAGGCCCATTGGAAGGCGCTGCAGCTACTCACACTGATGAAGAGGGGGGAAAATTCCTTGAACTTGTTACACTATCCTACACCGATCTTGGGCTCGACGAGTTCGAGCGCGTTACGTTAAAAGACTGCCGCCATGCTCCTGATGGGAAGCATCTTCATCTGGAAGTCTACACCGGGAAACCTATCTATATGTAGGTGATGTCAATCTCTTTTGATCTATCAACTCAACGTCCTTCAAACGTCTAGTGAAACTCCAGGGGTTTCAATCGTTCAGAGAGCTCAAGTCTGGAGTATTGACCCTCTCCAGCCTGAGCCAGCCTTCAAGTTGATCGCGAGCAGAGAAACACGCGGGAAGTATGATTCAGCGTACGATGGAAATCATTTGATTTTCCTGGAGACGGGATTAATCACCGTTTGGAACTACCATAGCGACGAGTCGATTTCCTGGCCGATTGAGGCTGCGCACCAAAAGACTGTAAGTAAATCGTCGACTCAGCACAGCTCTGATACGTTGGCTGACAGCTTACCTGCTTAGTTAGTAGCCCTAAATGGATCCATTGTCGCGATCGATTATTTAATGTGCCGCTTCGATGTCTGGTCAACTCCTCCGCCATCAGTGTTTAACACGGGGTCCAATGTAATCGAGCTTGACCCATACCAATCTTCGAATATCCCAGCCGCCACACTCGAAGAAATCACTGGTGTAGGCATTGCTCCTCCAAAAGGCCCTGCATTGGCAATTTCTCTCCTGGGCCTTGCTCAACCCATACCCGGCCGCAAAATTACCGATCCTAACCATGAAACCGTCGATTTATTCGTCTTCGACCTCGACCCAGAGGAAAGAGATGCGACGCAAGATAACCCATCGGTCGTTGCGCGCCATCATTGTAGAGTCGAAGTGGGACCCATGAGCCGACTATTTTCTACCTTCTTTACAGTGGCGGGGCAGTTCTTCATATTGCCCATCTTGATTAGCTCCGGCTTTAACTTGAGCGTTGACCTTCATGTCGCCGAGTATGCCAGTGCTCAAACTCAGGAGACCCAACTCGTAGGGAAGCCAGTGAAACAAAATGTCGTACGACTAACACAGGCATCACATTCGATCAGGGTATTAGATCTTTGTCCTGTCTCTGCACGTGTTGTTACTCTTTCAAAAGGGGGAGAAGTTCAAGTTAGCCAGTATGTTTAAATCAAGGATTAAATACAAACGATGGTACATTTACAGTAGCTGGAAAGCTGGGTCTATTTTGATAACTACATGACGGCAAGTACTCGATACCCGAGCGAAGATGATTGAAGCATCTTCCTCAACAGGTTCCATGTACGAGAATATACGTGTACTAGCAGTGCAGGCGAAGGGGAACTCATGGAGTTGATGGCTCGAGTTCGCCGTCTGAATGCGTGAACACATATTGTGCCCCATGACAGAATGAACACAGGTTTCCTGATTACGTGCTAATCCTTCATAAGCTGCATGGGTATTGACAGGGCTTCACGGTGTGTCGTGGTCTGCTTGTTGATATTGCTCCAGTTGGCGAGGTTGGTTTGGTATCAGTGATGTGGTTCAGATCCTCCGTGAAGCTAATCGTGGGAATATTTCTTCCATTGGATGAAATTTAATCAAACGCTCTGATTCAGATCTCAGAAACTTGTCCGTGACAACCATGCATTCAAGGACTTGTCTGCTTCAGGAGCTACCTCACGATCTCCTTCTGGAGATATTTATACAGGCCGATCCAAGAGATATCTCGAGCCTACGCCAGGTCGGTTCACTGGCAGTCTTTGTAATGACATCCATCGTTTACTTTGCGTTCACCATTACTGCGAAGACCAGTGTTCCAAAGCGCTTCGCCAGGCATCGTACAATCGTACCCTTTGGCTGAGGCTCCTTGAGAAGATCTGTCGGGAACAGTGCGCATACTTGGGCTCATTCTCCCCTCCCACCATGTCTCAGAAACAGCTTGAAGACGCAACACTGCGGCATTACCGTTTCATGGCTAAACTGATCAGCTTCCCAAGTGGCGAATCCTTGGAGTCAGTGCAAAAGTGGAACCTCCCACAACTGACATTTGACCTGCCAGACTCCATCCTGCTGCGCTTTAACGATGCTTGGCTTGTATTGGGAGGCCGTTTTTTGTTCACCGTATGTGCGGGACTTGGGCGGTTCGTCACATTATGGGACCTTGATCCACAGCTGAGGACCCCATCGGAGAGAACCGCAATTCCCGACATGAAGCAAGGCCGAGCAGAACCTCTCGAAATTGCCTCTTTATCCCCCGATGATCTGGGGCTTGACACCTTCGAGCGCGTTAAGCTCAAAGACTGTGTCATTGCGCCTGACGGAAAACATCTCTACCTCGAAGTTTTTACCGGGAAACCGGTCTATCAGTGGGTCAAGTTTTTTTGGATCGACTTTCATCCGAACTCATCTCTCACTATTCTAAGCACTTCTTCAAGCACGTCAATAATTCAAAGATCCCAAATCTGGAGTATTGATCCCCTACAGGAAGGGCCCGTTTTTACGTTGATCGCGACAAGAGAAACTCGGGGGGCCTATGACTCGTCATATGACGGAAAATACTTGGTTTTCTTGGAGGAAACTTTAGTCACGGTTTGGAACTATCATACTGATGAATCAGTCTCCTGGCCAGTCGAGGATAGTGCTCGGAAGACGGTGAGCAGACCTACTATCACTCCGTATTGACATACCAGTTGACGGTCCATTCAGTTAGCGGCACTCGATGGGTTCATCTTCGTGATCGACGTTGTTACCGGCGATTTTGACGTTTGGGAGATCCCTTCGACATCTCTGTTCGCTACTGGTCGAAATCTAATCGACCTACAACCCTCCGAATCCTCTACACTCACCAAGCCTTCACAAGACCGACCTATCATCGACATTGGTCTTGCGCTTCCGAAAGGCCCTACACTAGCGAACTCTTTAACATGCCTCACACAACCAAAGGATATGGAGGAAGGCGACAATGCTCCGACGACTGAAATTTTCAGCGTCTTCATGGTCAAACCAGGACTGGGCGAAGGTTCTATGCCAAATAAGCCTCAGCCGACTGTGCGCCACCATTGTAGCATCGAAGTCGAGATTGGTACTCGATTGCTCTCAACGTTCCTTCCGATGGCCGGGGGATTTTTCATACTACCAACATATTGTTCTCGAGGCCGTCCTATGAATGCAAGGATTGACCTTCACGTCGCCGACCATAGCCAACCTCAGACGGGCGGAGAAAGGTCGGTGAAGCAGAATGTTGTTAGACTGGCTCAGGCATCGCAATCAACGATTTGGCTTGATCTTTGTCCTGTTTCTGCTCGTATAGTCACTGTGTCAACTAAGGGAGAGGTTCAAATCGCTCAGTACATCGCGTGATAGTTAATGCGCATTACAGGCTAGCGCTCTACAAAACTGATAGTCACTTACTGTAGAGCTATGACCTTTCATATGGCCATCCGTCGATCATTGGTACACACTTTCTGCGCTGCCTATGTATATATCATCGAAGAGAAAATCTAGCAAGTATATCAGTGTTATAGTAAGCAAAATTAACCCGGAGATGACCTATTATACTTTAATCGATCGATTGAAATATCTTGACTCTAAGTGAATGTATAGGAATGTAAGAATCTGCATTAACGAGGCGAGCTGAGTCCCGATGGTTCCCTCCAGCCTTCCGAGTGTGCCTCCAACGAGGGGACATCGTGCGGAGCAGTGTACTGTCCATCGTAAAGTAATTCTTCTAAATATGCCATCTCTTCCTTCCTAGATTCCTCAGATGCGTTCATTAGAGCTTTATCGAAGTCAATGATGTAAGCCTGCCCGCTACCAGTGAGCAACAGATTTTCGGGCCGGATGTCGCGATGTCGAACGCCAGAAGAATGTATTGATGACAGCGCTCGGACAAACGCAGTTCTGTGTAGGAATTAGATTTGTTGTAAAATACGGAAAGCTTGAACCGACCTTTCGCCTTCCGTGAAAATCCATGATGTTCCGTTCTTGTGTATAATCTTGTGAGGCGGTTTAAAGACCGGTTCGCCTACGTCTTGCATTAGCATAGCAAGAGCCCTGGTTTCTATGTCTTGATAGATGCCGAGAATGTGGGGTATTCCGACGACCCTTTTAGAAGCCATGTATTGGTATATTTCGAATTCCCGGCGCAGTTTCTTCCTTTGCTGGTAGGAAAACGCCAGCTTGACCACAGCCTTGCATTCAATAGGATGAAAACGCCCATTAGACAGGTGTATCTTAGCTCGGTGCACATCGCCTGTTGCGCCGAAGCCACAGTAGCCTGTAATGACGATATTCACATATTCTTGCGGTTTGAACGCCTTGGAGCGCGGCAGTGATTTTCCGAGACGAAAAAGCTTGACAGGAGCTGATGTGCTCAGTATTCCGCAGTGAAATCGTAGAAGAAATAGGTTGATTTTCATTGTTTTTTGTAGTACCTCCTACGAAAACCGATGAACAGAGTCCCTTGAGTAGCCTTGCGTTTAAACTTACCTCAAACGAGTCAGCCTCTTGCCTCTCCTGCATCGTAGCTCTTCGTGTCCACCTCCTCGTCTGGCTATCTGGCTGCGCTGGTTTCTTATTAGATCGTCGCTCGCCACTTCGGAGGCGGCTCCTTCGGGAAGAGCTCTGTTCCCCAATATAATGTGGTATTCGGTTGAGAAGATCTCGGATTATGCACATGTGTAGTCCAACATGGAGAGCTCCGTACAAGCTTTCTTCTTCGGGGTTGACATGAATCAAGTTGGATAGGAACAGTGTTTGAGACTTCCTGTGGCGAATCCCAATACGCTCGAAATTGCCAGCGTAGAAGACGATAAAAGTCGAATCTGCTTCGACCGCCCTTTTCCATGCCTTAAGATAACTTATTACTTAGCGTCAGGAGGATTCAATTGAAACACTTACGTGAAGAATGATAGAGGTAGCGGTTGCGGGGGTGTTTGCTCCAGGTGCCAAAAGGCCCTCCCGTCGGTCAACGGTAATATTTTCAGCTGATGATCTGCTGACAACGTTTGTTTTTCTTGCTATGCGCAAGCTCCGTCGAGCCTGCTTGGTTTCGAGAGCGATTGCGGTCCGTAGTGCTTGCGAGGTCGGGCAATCGCCCAGAAGACTCGTGACAAATACATCGTCTGAGTCGAAACATGGCTCGTAGGATACACTCTCATCCAGCTCTGTGTTTTGCATACGGTCCAATACACCGGGCTGGATCGGTGGTATCGAGACCTTCTCCATTTCTTCAAATATTTGCTGGACTTGGGGCGTAAGTGCGAACATTTGCCATACAGCCATTTTCGGGAATAGATTCTGAATATGCTGGAGATTCTTCAAGACTTCTGGGTCGAGGCTCTCTGAAACCTCCTTCGGAAACAGCGAGGCACTATCAAGACGCAATGTAGGGGAGTAACTGTCGACGAAGCTAGGGTAATCCTGCGAGATCTGGTAGCTGCGTCTTTTCCAAGAGTATAGATATGGCCAGTGAGGACTACCCCTCAGGAGGCAGAAGTAGGATGCAACTTTCTGGCTGATAGAGCCCAGATTCGATGTGTAATTTGCACCGATCGAAAGCCCAGTGCGGACGCTGTCCGTACGCCTGAGGGGATCTGGTTCAAAGTATTTATCGGCTGAGGGCAATGTCAACCCTGCTAGGTCATCGGCGCTAAGTTCTCTCTGGAACACATGTGCGAGATCATGGTGTAAGGATGGTATTAGCCGGACGTGCCTCAACCGAAGCCCTGCGTCCAGGTGCCGGTCATAAAAGGCTGGAGGAGGAAGGATTTGTGTTTCTTCTTTGGATGAATATTTTAGGGGAAGGGGACAGAAGTTCACGAGCTGCTCCAACTCGTGACGAAGATCTTCGGAAGCTGAGAGTTCTGAAGCTACGGAATTCCGTGCAGACATGACGGTTGAATGTCGAGCTCAACCGGAGATATCATAAATTGGTCAATCGAAGGCGTGACGTGATGACTAAGCTGTTCGTTTTGGTAAAGTAGTTGGAGCGTGTGTCTATTTCCGTTTCCTCGTCATTTCCAGTGCTTTCATGCCCATAAAACGACAATAAATACAAAACGCCGTTCTAATATTTGATCTCAACCCCATCCAAGCTATCCCACGGAAGCGAGACTGCTCGACGCAGTGATTGTGGCAAGCCAGTCGTTCTTCCATCTCTGGCAGGAATTGTTAACCTGGGACGTTTGTTTGGAGGTGTTTCGGAGCCCGACTCGACAATGGTGCTTTCGGTAGGTTCATCGTCAATCGCCCTTTGACGACTCAACGCATTAGGAAAGAGCTTCACGATGTCACTTCTCAACGCTTCAAAGTATCCCTTTGGGTAGGACGACGCATCCTTTACCAGGCGGAGCCCATCAATACCAGCAACAGCACTACTGGAAGGACTCTGGCCAAAAATGAGGAAGTCATCCGCTCTCAAAGTGTGAAATGCGTATCCAGCACTTAATATCTGGGTTAGGATTCCCCTGAAGACTTCGCTGTTAAAGCCGTGGTTCAGTAGATACAGACAAGTATCGATGGCAGACGAACCGTCGAGTCACTTCGATGCTGGAAGTAGGTGAATCTGGATCCGCTAAGTACCTGCGAGCTGAACGACCCAAGTACTCGAGGGCGAGGGCTCCAAAGGGGCCACGAGAGCTACTGTGGTACTCATAGAATCCATAGACCCTTGGTATTCCTGTCACTCCCTGAGCATGCAACTCCTGATATATGGCAAACTCGCGACGAAGAGATTCTAAGGCTTCCAGGCCCTGAGCTGTTTTCAGAAATACTGTTGTAGCGGGCTCCGAGTTTACGCCTCGAGGAAGTGCCCATTTCTTGAAACTGATCATCGCTTTCGAGTGACAGCCCTTTGAATACCTATCGCTAGACTGTATCGTTGCTATCGCCAACGACTTGTCCGTTGCCGGCTCAGCGGTCTCAGAGTTAGCCACGGTTGTTTCGGTCGACCCCGAAAGATAAAGTACGTCCTGAAAGAGCGGTCCCGCAGGTGCACCTGGACCATCGTCAGCTCTCAGCATGAGCCACGGTCTGCTCTGGAACTCGCGGAGGACTAAGTCCGGTAGGACCTGGTATTCGATTGATCAGATAAATGTGGAGAGTTAGAAGGATTGCTCTTACCTGTTCGGAGGCATATCGGAAGTCGACGAGGATGTCAAAGGATCTCTCCCACTTGGGTGGGATTGAGACCTTTAGAAGCTTAGCGCGAGCCAAAGCGTCGAAGATGGCTGCAAGAAATATCCCAGTATGCAGCTTGAAGTAGAAGACTTCAGTTACGTCGATATAATCCGAGATGTAGAGGGTCTGCTTCTCTCGGTTGCGTTCGCAGACCAGCTCTTTATTGCCGGCATTTATAACGGCGTATGTTGCGTCATTGTCACTGAGCTCTGTCCAAACCTAATATTATGTTTGAGCACACATCACAATACTATTTGCTGTAATCAGGGGACGCCAGTACGAGCTCACCTGCTGGAGCACATGATACGAACTCTGCGGGACGCCGACATCGAGATCATCGGCAGGGTTGTTACTTTCAGCGTGAGCCTTGGTGCGTGGCGAGCGGGTACGCTTAGCCTTGGACTTCGCAGAAGTCGATGGCTGAAAGGGTTCGTTGAGTGAAGGGTTGTCAACGAGCCTTTGTACAGACGGGAGTTGAGACCGCGGAGCGTCCGGGCCCAGCCTTCCTCCGTTTACGTTGCTGCCGTGGGTGGTGAAGCATTTATCTTTGAGTTTGCAGCGCGTCCACTTGAAGGTCTTAGATAAAGACGTCTTCAAAATATTTTGCATATCCTTAGGGTTTGCAAAGTTTAAATTTTTGAACTCAAAGAGGAGGATTGTGCTGAAGAAGCGGCTAATTAGGCTTAGATCTTCGACGTAGGCTGCGCCGTAGCCTGTAGCGAGAAGGAAGCCGTCCGCCAGAGCCCTAGTACCAAACCCAGTCGGAAAGTCGACCTCATCTTCATTGCTACGATCGCTGTGCTTAATTTTCCACTCAAGAACTTCGTCTCGCCAATCGTCGAGTTCGAAGGCAAGAATACCTGCGACACGGCTGCAGAAAGGACCGATAGTCTGGTCGTAGTACTCTTGGATGTCGCATTCTTTATTAATGAACAGGCTTGATCCTTCGAGAAGCTCATCGAGTTCTGGATGATTGTCCAGTGTATGGACAGCATCTGTCAATGGAGGCACCTTTGCCGAGTCGAGGGACGCTTGAGCTATTTGCATGAAGTCATCAACCATCTTCGGGACGACCACGACATGCTTGAGGATCATGTCATCGACGAGGTGGAGGTCAAAGACCTGTGGTCCTCGTGTATTGGGAGACGGAGTGTGGTTTGGGCCAGGAGTCAGGGCTTTGGGCTTATAGGCGAAGAACTGATGCAACTCAGTTCCAGTGGCCCGCTTGGATCGGGGTGGCATTGGCAGAGACGAGAAGGGTGGGGTATGAACGTAGACTCGGCGGCTGGGTACCTTAGACTCTTGACTCTTAAATACTACAAGGTGAATCCATACACGGGGTGTTGCAATATTAAGAGCACGTCCACTCGCAAACGACCTGCATCGCAATCGGGTATTCTTAGTTACCACGTCGAGAATAAACGAGTTAAGTAGTGGACGAGAAAGGGACAGCCCGTCAACGTCAAGTCATGCCTGGGTGCTCAATGCTTACCGTGCAGAGAAGCATAGTCTTCGCAAGTTGGAGGCTGTGACGACTCCCTTGTAAATTCAGATCCATACAGGTTACCATCAGAAGCAGGGGCGCCGGAATGGCAATGCGTGTCAATGTCGAATGTGTAGAACAATTAGCACACACGAGGACACCTATCGCACAACAAGGACCTACACAGGGCTTCAGGTCGAGAGCACCGGCATACCATCTACCGAGACTGACGTTAGGCAGCTCCTCTTTACCCGAGGTTCTGCTGTACTAGAATAAACCCCCGCGTTGTATCATCTGGCAATGCCGTACGAATCTTGTATAGGTAATTGTAGAAATAGCTTGTAAAACCGCATAGTTGCTGTTAATTTTCCATCTTCACCAACTTGAAGAAGCTCCTAGCGAATGTGGACTGGGAATATCGAAGATGGGGAGCAACCCAGAAAGTACAATAGTTTCGAAGGATGTCAAGATATTGATCCTCATGGCGGGAACAGAATGGGCGTATATGGGTCCCTGTGGATACAGGCATTCATCGATCAATCCGCGTCAACGGCTGGGCACGTGGGCGGCATTCATTGTCTTTCATTGTACAACGGGGACCCTGGTCGTCAAGTTCATTGTGGGGCATAATCTGGCATCATACATCATTGGATGGATCTGGTGCAGAGGATCATCTGAATCGGGTACTCATCACACACCCCACAAATCGTACGTGACGCAGAAATGAATGCAACCAAAAACGGAGGGATAGGTATATGAGATATCTACTGGACAGAAGCGACGAACAACTTAACTCGGCACAAGGGTTATTTCATCTAATGATGATGGTTAAGAAGACGAAAGTTCCGCCATCACATGAGCAAAGATTGGCACCAAAACTTGAAGTACAACGCACGGAGGTTGTGGGAAGAACCTAAACCGAGAAGGAAGGGCACTTTAGATATATACTGAACAAAGGTCCATGCACGACTAAACTTCAAGACCCGAATAACGTGGCATGATTTTTCCTGTCCTCTAGTCCAACCCTCACACCTCTAGCAGGGACCGATATGGGAGCATCGCGCACATTAATTATGTACCAGCGTACAGGCACTCCTCATGGACAATTACACAACCAAACTATGAGCTTCGCACATACGTTTCGTTGGCATGGCAACATGGGTATGTGAGGCCAACATATATGGCGGTCAATCTGCACAAAAAATAAACGCGCAACATTTGATGAGCGCAACATTGAGTACTTAAGCGTGCAACATTCATTTGAGGGTCCTTTCTCGGTCTTTTCAGGTATAATATTTTGAGATTTTACTACTCTCCGCTCGTCCGGAGGATTCTAAACAATTAAAATTATGTTTTTTTCTGTTCTAACGATGCTGAAATCCATGGACTCGAAGGTGAATCGGCCTGCCCTAAATCCGGCCAATTCGGCATATCAAGGCATTTCCCGAATTTGACCCTCAGCTTGATCTGATGTTCCGAAACGGACGACTGAGGCAGTGCCAGTTTGGTCTTGAAGGGAAAGCCAAACAACGCGAACGCGGTTGCCCAGACCTCACCTGACCCTTGGTGGGCTTAATCCTCGCGATGAAATAATGATTAGATGAAATTACGACTTATCTGGGTGTAAAAATGATAGATTAGATTAAAAGCGTTGCTTTTGGCTCTCTCAAACATCGAATTTGACCCTTCAGGGTCCTCCCGGAGCCCGGGCCGGCCGTAAATGTTGCGCACTTGCGAATTATTTCTTATCTGTATGTTGCGGACCCTCTCTTTGCATGTTGCGCTTCCCCAAAAACGCCCCAGTGTATGACACGGAAGGAGCCGAATACTTTCCAAATCAATCAAGCACATCAAATTTCATGTTGCGGCGACTAAATATCGACTAAATGTTGCGCGTTTATTTTTTGTGCAGATTGACCGCCATAAACATAATCCGGTAATGTTATTGTCGATGTGAAGACCTCGTAAACTAACACATAGTCAGAGTCTGTGGTCGTCGCATAGAGGGCCCTGCCCGAGGTGTCAACGGTAACGACAAATTGGCAGTACCAGCCGAAACGTGAAGCTTTTGCCCATGGGCTCACTAGAAGAAGGCTTCGGCCAAATGAATCCAGAAAAGACCTGTATATCGTCCTCCTTTGACGCCTGCATCCAAGGTTGAACGTTCCGTTTCCGGCATTGATACTTTCCACCTGCTGCCTTCCCTCTAAGCGTCTCCTTTCCATCAGCAGCGCCTTTGTGCAACTCTGCAGTATTCACCCCCTACCACGCCCAGAGTCCTCTATCCGTATGATAGTTCGGGGTGTTGGGTAGGTAGGAGCGGGAGCGATGACAGATCTGAAAATAGCTTTGCCGGTGGGTAAAATGGGTTTCGTTGTAAAAGTCCGGAGGCCAGTGTAGGAGGGGTGTATAATGGGCCTCTTCTTCGGTTCTCTGACTTGTTTTCGCTGCATCCGCAATGATACGAGGTTGGGTCTGCCCAGCCCCAAGGATGACGTGCATGTTGTTCAGCTGGAAGCAGTACCCATCTTTGAAGTAGGGAGAGTATTGCATGCTATGGCGATGGCCTTGGTCGTCGCCTGGGGGATCCCATGCCTAACAGGATCGACACGAATAACTGCGAAAGCAACCCTAGGTGCAACTGGGGGTTTCCGTCCCTTTTCCCTCTCGTTCCACTCCTTCATCACCGGCGTGGAAGCAGCCCGACACCGAAACACCTCTTCTTTCCCAAACGAAACCACAGTTCCGGCCTTGGTCACCGACGGCTTCTTCTCCTCCACCAACAACCCCCTATCCACCTTCTCCACATCCTCCTTCCCAAGCCTCTTCACGCCGTTTTCTAGGTTGTTTTCGTCGCTTTCGCAATAACGTGAGAAATGGTCTGCGTTGGTGGCGAGGTGGGTGGCGTACTGAAGCAGTAGCCTTCTTGTGGGTCAGCGGAGACTTGACTGCCGAGAAAAGGTCCGGGCTCGTTCATGGAAATGATCAGCTTCGTAGTCTTCTGGGGTATCCTATGGCTGACGCCGCCAGTACGAATATCCTTGCCGGCAAGACTGGGAACAATAGTAGGTGTTTGTTCGTTCTTCGCCTCCAACGCCAACATTGGCCTGGAAATGCTAGGTAGTCCGACTGAACCTTTCTTCTGCCCTAACTTGGAGCTTCTTCCGCTGCGCCGACGTTTTTCGTTTCACCTCCTCTCCACCTTCCACCAGCTCCTTCCTCCAACCAGCCCCACCAGTCACAACCGACTGCTTCTTCGCCTGCTCGTGATACCTCACCAATTCCTCCGTCACCGCATCGCGTTGTTCCATCTTAAACTCCTCAAGGTGTTTGGTCGGGTTCTGGAGAATCCCATGCCCAACACGACCAATACGAGCAGCTTTGACAGCCGGACTAGGTGGAACTGGTTGCGCTGCATCTTCGCCTCCTTCATCATTGGGTTGGAAACGCCGAGTAGGTCCTGTATCCCCACCAACGGCTTCTTTCCAGCGCCAATGACTTCCTCCTCCTCTCCCCACCATCCTTCTTTCCCTGGCTCCTCATCCACTCCTCCACCAACGCCTTCGGGTGCTCCATCTCGGACCGTTCAAAGAGTTTTGTGAGCTTCAGCACCACCTTCCTCTTTCTCTTGCAATTCCCTGCCAAAACTCTTTGAGTCGGAGTAGTCGATGGGTGTGTTAGGTGTCATTTCGGCTGAGGCGCTGATCAGCTAATCAGTATCGGTGCAGGTGCTGGGATGTTCCCGATAGTGATAGGTTGGACAATGATGTCCATAGAATTGAGTGTGACGATGTAGAATCCGTCGATGGTGGTAAGGTTGATATTAGCGACAGCACAGTATCTGGAAGCCCTGGACGACGTGGGATATGGGCAGATAGTAGGTGGAGAGAGGATGGGGAGCGTTTCTTGAAACCCGAGGAATCCAGAATGATAGTTGGTGATGGCAAGGGGGTGAACGCGCGAAGGTGGGGATGCAGGAATGAGGAATGGGTAGGGTTTGAAGTTGGCGGAGGCTTGGTCGTGTGCACATGTTCCAGTAGAGGCTCTTTAGTGGATAAGCAGGTCAATCTGACCAAGACCCTCATCAATCCTCTTCATATCTTCCCTCTCTTCCCGAATGAACTCGTCCACCTCGACCCGTCCCTCCTTCCCCTGGTGGTCGACCTGAAAGCCGAGTGTCAGAAAGTACGTTGGTAAGGGGGTCCAGCAGACTAACATTGACACCTTACGATGGCCACTGAGCCCTCAGCCGAGCAGCAGTTCTTCAAGCTTGAGCGTAGGGTGCAACTGCCAATGAAGGCATTCCAACGCCGAGCCCAGTTAGGATTCCTACTGCTGCGACACGCTTCGGTACCCTCGCATTGAGCTGGAGGTTCCTTCCGAACGTGCTGGACTTGTAGCATGGTTGTGGGCATGACCGCCTGCGTCTACATCTACAATCGAAGTCAATGACGATAGAGCGGGACAAGACAATGGTGAGCTTACCATGCCCCTCCCTGCTTTCGTTCAGCAATGGATCCTGGTCAGCACTCCCCAGACCTGGCACCCAATAAGTACATAGAATAGAATTTGAGGCCAAGAACGACTCACCATCATATGAACGTCGACCCTAATATATTCCAAATTTGCATTGGGCTGGGTATACCAAAGATAAGGCGACGTATAGGAAATGCATCTCCACAGGACTTCGTGGGTACGTTGTTCTTTGGCTGGAGTCCCCATTGAGGTATGTTCGTCCTATCCCTGTGTCTCAACCTCTGCTACTACATCACCCTTGCTGATCTCCTGCGAGCTAGACGGGATCCATGGGTTGATGACAACTTGGATGCACCAGAAGATTTGAGGCGCCAGCGGTCAGGTTCCTCGCCGAGGGAGGAAGGGTATAAGGGGCGAAGATCCCTACAATGATAGGCCCATTCTCGAAGGGTGTAGGGTGTCGCAGTCAACATCATGTAGGCAAGCCACAGCCTTGATGCAGCAGAGAGGGAAAATTGTGGACCTGGTTGTCGTATAGAAGCGCTATTTAATGAAGGGTTCTAGGTTTGGTGCGCTGAAGAGTGGTGAAGAGCGTTCAATGAGCTCTATGCTTTTTTTGTAGAGGTTGAAAAAGATTACCTTGTGAAGATACACTAGCTTGACATGGTTTTGGTAAGAATAGCAGGGAAGGCCCTGGGTTCACGCGTCAGTGGAAGGCTAGGCTATACCACGGAGGACGACGTACTCTTATTTATTCGCGTTTCGAAGCATCCTCTGTAGTTCCACGTGTTAACTAGTTCCAATGTGTAAAATGCCTCCAGAGTCCAAGATCGCCTCTTATTGGAGAGGAAGCTTGATATCCAGTTTCGTCACCATTGCCGTTGCTAATAACAGGTCAATTGGGTAGCATCTTGGGAGGAAGTTCATCGGCTCTCCAGGACGGTACCAGTAGCAGCCAGAGTCTGCATGGCAGGCATGGCGAATAAATGCAAAGTCAGAGGCGAAAACGCTTGCACTGTTGCAGCGGCCGACTCGGAGCGAACATTGTTTGGCGAAGGGCTCAGATACAAACAATGCAAGAGGGGAAGAGACGCCAACTTGAACTCCATGCATGACTAGCTTGACTGGCTACCACCATCCTCAGACGCCAGACCCCTCCTGACCGTCCTTACGATTATCAAATCTCTACGGTAACCTACAGCTACTTTGAATTGGGCCAATCATCAAGCTACGCGGCATCCCCGCGTCTCAATCACGCTCGAGGTCACCTGCGCAATACCGTGACGATGCTCGAGATATCCAGCTCTCGTCAACTCCAATATAGCTCTTCCATTTCAGTGAATACCTACGGCCCGACACAATCTCTTGTATTGCTGGCGGCTCAAAAATCCAGTGTTGTTTGACGGATTGCACAATTCATAGTATCGAGCAGGTTTGTGTCTTGTGACCGTCAAATTCTTGGTGGCATGTGGAAGTCAAAATCTTCTTAGCAGGTTAGTCTTGGCTCGTTGCTTCTATCTCACCTATTTCATAATGATGTTAGACGTTGGTCCGACTTGGCAGGAGCTGTCGCAATAACGAATATTCGTCATTGAGAACTCCCACTCTCGGCACTTCACTATTGTGAGGCAATAACCTCCGGCCATCAAATACTGTCGAGTTCCCCAGGTCAAGAGGTCAAAAGTCAGTATTGTATCCCCTTCATCTTGTACAGTTCTGGCATGTGTCTGATCGACCGATAAGATAAACCGCTTCTTCATCCCAGTCTGGAATACCCTTTCACTACGGCGCATGAGGGCACCTCATGCGCTACAGAGCTATGTACATTCATCGACGGCGCAAGATATCATCAGCATGGACACTAGAATCGACTATATAACCTGAAAATCCCGACCTCATTCTGCCACACTTGTCCACAAGCGCCTTCTCCATCCCAGCAATGCGCTTCTTCACCACCCTCCTCACTGCATTAGCTATCGTAGCTCCCGTCTTCGCAACACCCTCTCCTCCCACCCTCGCCCCACTCAAGAAATTCAGCGGAGAGACCACAGGCCGATACATCGTCCACCTTAAAGACGGCGTCTCCAAATCTCTTGTCACTGGGACTCTAAGGAAAGCAGCTACGCATGAATGGGATATCATCAATGCATTCGCAGGTGCGTTTTCCCCGCCTACATCTGTTGAAGAAGGAGAGTTGGACTGATACTGGTATTCACGAAGCCGAGCTTGATAATTCTGCTCTTAACGAGCTCCGTGCCTCCCCTCATGTTGACTACGTGGAGGAAGATGGGATAATGCAGGCTTTTTATTTGATTACTCAGTACGTACCCTTCTCCCTCTCTCCCTTCCTAACCTCTTCCTCTTTGCTCTAAATAACGAACCTACCCTGGTAGAACCGACGCCCCCTGGGGCATCGCCCGTCTAAGCGCTACAACTTGGCCAAAAGGCCAAAATCCCAAGTGAGTGGATAGATTTGCATTCTTAACTGTCGATAACTAGGTGCTAGTACTCTGAATTACACATACATATACGACTCCTCAGCTGGACAAGGTGTTGACGTGTATATCGTTGATACTGGGGTTTATACTGCTCACGTATGACCCATCCTTTCTCTTCCCTCTGTATAAGCTGATAATAGGATAGAGCACCTTCAACGGCCGTGCTCGATGGGGTGCTACTTTCGGTGGATACGCGTACGAACATTTCCCATCGCAGAGTTACGCCCACTCATAAATCTTTACACAGGAGCGCAGATGGAAATGGGCATGGGACACATTGCGCGTACGTTATCCTTTCCTCCTTCCATTTCATTTCCCCTCTGACTGACTGACTGATGTGTCAACTTTGAAGTGGTACCGTAGCAGGCGGTCAATACGGAGTAGCTAAACTAGCAAATATTATCGCTGTTAAGGTTTTGAGTGATGCTGGGTGCGTCTCCTTCCCTACTCCTCTCATCACTCCTCCTAACTCTCCCTCTCCCTCTCGCTCGATTGAGATAGGTCTGGGTCCGTAGCTGACATGTATGTCACGGTCCTTGGGTTTTCTTCTTGATCTAGATAAACTCACTTTACGCGTCGTTCGCTCAACAGCGTCTCAGGCTTAAACTACGTCGCCTCCTCCGCTTCCTCCTCCGGTCGTCCCTCAATCGTCTCGATGTCCTTAGGTGGAGGAGCTACATCCACACTTGATAACGCCGTTGCGTCGCTTACGAGTGCTGGGATTCACGTTGTTGTACGTCTCTCCCTCTCCCATCTCCCGTTCACCCTATAACCAATCGTCCTCATTTCCTCCTACACCTTACCCTCATTCTCCTTGTTCTTGTCTAACCGCCCCACCTCAGGTAGCAGCAGGTAACTCCAACACAGACGCGGGCACCACCTCTCCTGCACGTGCTCCATCCGCCATCACAGTCGGCGCAACTACCATCGACGACGCTCGTGCTACTTTCTCGAACTACGGTTCGGTCGTAGATGTCTTCGCTCCTGGACAGAACATCATCTCTTCCTGGATCGGTAGTACGACCGCTACTAATAATATTTCTGGTACTTCCATGGTGAGTGGCTCGAGTCGCTCATATGGTTTGATTTGGATGAGAGGAGCTCAAAGGGATGCTTTGGTTTGACAGGCTACACCCCACGTCGCCGGCCTCGTCGCCTACATAATCGGTCTTAATGGGAATGCTTCGCCTGCGGCTATGGCGACTACGATTAAGAATCTTGCGCTAAAGAGTGCTATTACTAGTATTCGTGAGTTGGTTCTTTTATCGGGAGGGTTTGTATGAGTCTGATTATGGTATTGTGCGCAGCGGCTGGTACTGTTAACTATCTTGCTCATCTTCCTTGATCGAAGGACTGGGTTGAAGGGTGGGGTTCGACCCAGATGTTTCTGGGAAGAAAGGCTAAGGAGTAAGGAACAGTGATTGATGAACCTATCTCTTCTGTTTCTCTGTGTAGGTCGATGCATACCGAAGAAAGAAAGTTTTTCTATGCTTTGGTGGGCTACTCCCTAGGTTGGGTCTAGTCGCCTACTTGATCGCTGTGAACGTAAATCCATTTCGCGTCTTCTGCTAATATGATCAAGAATCTCGCGCCCGAGAGCGCTATTATGAGCATTCGTACGTTCCTTTTTAAAATGGCTTAGCTGTGTCTAGCTCACTTTGTCGTTTATAGATTCTGGGACTGGCAGCTACCTTGCTCGCCTTCCGTGACCGATAGGGCAGACGTGTCTAAGCGGCATCTTACCGACGTATGTCTTCCTATCCGTGAATCGTTGGTGCCTTTCGAAGAAAGAAAAGATTATATTCCATCATTCAACTCAATACAGCGACCGAGCCGTTCTCGGAACAAATATCGAAGGTCTTGGTATTTTGTGTTCCTGACTGTGACGAAATCGATAGTGTCAACGCACCCAGCAGAGACTGGGAAATTTTGTCGAGATCTATCATATCTGAGCGTCAAGTACGTGTCATCTGGTCTGGTTATGCGATTCTGCCATGTGGTCGTCTGACCAATTTTTTTGAACGATAAGGGGATGCTTCTCCATCCCAGATCGGAAAGGACATTGACACCGTTCAATTACAGTCTACAGTAGTACATGAGGTATCATGCACATGTGCTGCGAGGGTATCGGGGCGTTTGTAGAGAAAGACAGCTGTCATCAAGTACTATTGGTGTGGTACTCTGGCGCTCTGGCTCGTTATAAAGTTAGAGGGGCTTTCGACCATCTCTCCTCACACTCGTCTGTGAGTGCCTTCCGAGTCGACTTCCAAGCATATTCTTCTTCCAGACAATGCGCTTCTTCACCACCCTCTTCGCTGCTTTAACTATAGCAGCGCCTGTCTTCGCATCTCCTACTACTGCACTTGCCCCTCTTCAGAAGTTTAGTGGCGAGACCAGTGGTCGATACATTGTCCATCTCAAGGATGGCGTTGCCAAATCTGCCGTCATTGGGACTCTGAAGAAGGCGGCTACCCACGACTGGGATATTATCAATGCTTTTGCAGGTCTGTTCTACCTTTCCTTTCTTGAAAGAGGTCCGTACTGATATTCACTAAGCTGAGCTCGATAGTTCCACACTCAATGAGCTACGTGCTTCTCCTCACGTTGAGTATGTTGAGGAAGACGGCATTATGAATACTTTCTCGCCAGTCACCCAGTAGGTATCTTCAAACCACTCACTTTCGTATCCGACTAATGAAGTTACAGGACGAACGCTCCCTGGGACCTCGCCCGCTTGAGCGCCACAACCTGGCCTCCCACGTAATTGTTCAGATCCGCATTCACGATCGTTTCTCATCATATTCTAGTGGTGGATACACCTACACTTACGATTCGTCCGCTGGATCCGGTGTGGATGTCTATGTTCTTGATACGGGTGTCAACGTTGGCCTCGTAGGCTGCATAATTTCTCTTCTGTGATATGGATTGATTGAAAGCAATAGATCACCTTCGGCGGTCGTGCTCGTTGGGGTGCAACTTTTGGTGGCTATGCGTAAGAGGAATGATTCTAGGGAGAGACTGCACTCACTCTCTGGTTCTGATCTAGTGACGCTGACGGAAACGGCCATGGAACCAATTGCGCGTACGTGATGTTTTGCGTTGCATTGTTCACTTCCACTGAGCGATCTATTCTCCAGTTGTATTGTTGCTGGAACTCAATCCGGTGTCGCCAAACTCGCAAACATCATCGCCGTAAAAGTCCTCAGCGATGGCGGGTACGTCATTTCAATTTCTTTTGCTCATCTCATCATCCACTCCTCCTAATCTCTATCTCTCACCAGTTCTGGTTCTGTAACTGACATGTACGTCACGAGTCACCATTTCGACAGACTCCACATCTTGATCGTACCCCTAATTCAGTATCTCTGGCCTAAACTGGGTCGCCTCTCAAGCTTCCGTCACTGGTCGTCCTTCGATCGTCTCGATGTCCTTAGGCGGAGGCGCTACTGCCACTCTCGATAACGCTGTCGCCTCGCTCACGAGTTCCGGTGTTCACGTCGTCGTGAGTTTGCCTCCAAGTCACGTTTGATCTTTTCAAAAGATCCATTCAATCATCTCAGGTCGCTGCAGGCAACTCCAACACCGATGCTGGTACCACCTCCCCTGCTCGTGCCCCATCCGCCATCACCGTCGGCGCCACCACTATGAATGACGCTCGTGCTACCTTCTCCAATTTCGGCTCCGTTGTTGATGTCTTTGCTCCTGGCGAGAGCGTCGTTGGCTGCTCCGGCACCGACATCCTCTCTGGCACATCAGCGGTAAACGGCTTCAAGTTGTTGTACTATCTAAGCCTCTTTTCTCATCGAAGTTGTTTTAGGCTACTCCTCTTGTTGCAGGTCTTGTTGCCTACTTCATTGGTTTGAATGGAAATGCATCTCCTGCCACCCTCACCACCACGGTCAAGAACCTGGCACTCAAAGGCGTCCTCAGCGGAATTCGTGAGTTTATTCTTATAACCAGGCCATTAAATCCTGCTTAATCGGTTACAGCCTCTGGTACCGTCAATTACCTCGCTCACAACGCCTAGAGGAAGGACGGGACTGAGCTTTCCTACGCGCATCTGGATAGTAATTTATTGTATTGTGGCAATCAGAATTCAAAGTAGTCAAGAATGTGCTCCTCCAATGATACTACGCAAAGTCGCTGTCTGCCGCTGGATGGTTAATTCCGGCCTATGAGTGTCGATGACCGAGTTCTTTGTCCTAACTAGAGCTACAACCAGTATGGGCGAAATGATCTAAGGTAACAGTCAGCTCTGCACGGACGGTACAAGGATCGAAGCAGCTTACAGAAAGAGCATATTGGTAGCGAGTTACGAGATCAAATGCAAGAGCGTGAGCAAGCGCAGGCGTGGTGATCATTCCAGTAACGGAGCATAGAACAATGGCTACTGAAGCAATCTATATATCATCTGTGAGTACAATGCAGATTTAACGTTTGAGAAGCACCTACCTGGGAGGCGCAGAAGAGTACTCCAGATTCAACCAAAAAGGCGAGTGTTTGTTGAACAGGTGATCGACAGAGCGGCCTCAGTCCGACGTCGCTTCTGATGCGTCGCAATCTGTTGAGGTGGGAGGCAAATACCCCTGTAGCTAGAAGATTCGCAGCGAGAGAAAAGCAGCAGGATGCTGCGCTCAAAGTATTCACGATATTCCGAAGAGGAGAGGTTCCAACTTGCGACCCTTTCACAGTCGATCCAAAAACACAAGACGTGATTGATAGGACTGAAGATGCCTGTAGGTCAGAGTCCAAGATTGTCATGATTGTGGAGGAGCACACACCCGCGGAAGCAAAGAGGATAAAAGATGGAACGACGAACGCCCATGTATGGTGCCTAGGTAGCAGCGCACAGACTCTCCAAATCACGACAGCATCACTGAGGATTAACTAGACTTACTATCAGACACATATGCATACGGAAGCAGGGAAAAACTCACCGCAAATGAATCTACCCAGTTCCGAACGAGGATCACATTCCAATTCCGATCATCGTACGAGGTGAGGCATTGAGCTAAAAGCTCGAGATGCTTCACATTTCGCAGTGATCCTGCTATATCAAAGTCAAGAGATATCTTTCCAAGCTCGGTGGCGAAATGTATATTCATAAAGATGAACGAGATGAATGTGAGCCGGTACAAAACCGCACTGGTTCGTCCTTCAGTTTTTCGCAATCTAAGCAGCAATTTAGGAGTGTTCCGTTGCCTAGCGCAAAAGACGGTTACTCACTTTAGATTTCCGTAGACGTAGCATATGAGTGGTAACGCTATGCCTGATCAACCTTGTAAGCCGGAGTCCAAAGTGGAGAGTGAGCGTAGATCTACCATAGGCGATCGATGCGATGAGTGGTGTAGCCAGGCCTCGGAACAGGTATATCTCTCCAACGACGCGAAAGAGGCCGATCTCTTCAGGTGTCATGGCAAGTTATCGGCGAGCAGATTTACCTCCCAGTTCGACTTCATTGCTAGCTATTATAGGCTGGACAAAACCAGGCTTATTGCTGGCAGGTCGGCGCCAAAGTTGGACCAAGTTTGAACAAGTGATGACTCGGAGCCACTGATGTATTCTCCCATCTCTCTATCAGTGGCTGATCACTCGTTACAGCTTATTAAAGAGGGATGGGGCACCACAATCACTTTCGAGGCTTCTAGATCTAATAGCCTAGTCAAAGCCGCCATCCGATCAGCACTTCTAACGCTTCAGAAGCCTGATCCACTCTGCCATTACCTGTAAAGAGATCAAAAAGGTGGGTTACTGCAGGCGCCGAATCGATCTTCTCTTCGGTTCGAGACCTCTCACACTGGGAGATAAATCTTTCTGGGGAAGGTCACTAGTTGATTAACGCCAGCATCGCCCTAATTAATCAATCACTGGTGGCCAGAGTAGAGTTGGAGCGGAGATAAGATCGTCATCGTGGCGCTCAAAAAAACCAATGTTTTTTTACCAACGTCGTCCACGTCCGTAAATCGAACCAAAACCCGACAGGCTACGCACCATCCAGGCACATTGACCACTACGCTATTGGCCAAATGCTTGGTCTATTGGGAGCGATCAATCCGCAGTCAAGGGAGTGGGTTCCCCTCGATTCAGATACGTTCCGAATGCCTTACTTGAAATTCGCCGTCGAACGGCGAAGCAGGGGATATGTCTCCAGTAGGTGTCGTATCGGGGCTGGGAATAGAAAGTTTAAACATTTCCCAAAACTTTATTTGTTTGGGGCCTATCGCCAGTCTTTGAATCGAACAAAGTTTCATCTAGTGTTAAACCTGTGAGATCGAGCAAGATATCATCCTGATAACCCCTAGACTACTGGCCTTTCTTGGGCTACCCCCATCGTAGGCATTGAACAGAGAACCGATCATCAGCTCGACACCTGGTTTTGGCCATTTCTACGCCTCTGCCGTCATTATGAACCCATACCTCACAAAATATCCCGTCAGATATCAGCCTGTTTTCGATCGAATGGAGATTTTCCTCATGCCGGCCGTGCGGCATGAGAGGTTGGACAAGTGGTGCTGGCCACACGCGTTGATACGACAGAGCCTCGGCCCCAGGGGGCATTGAATATGAGCTTGAGACATCAGGCACAACTCCTGAGTTCCTGTCCTTTTCCGTGCCCACCCAGAGTTGATTGCCAGGCAAAAGTATCACATTGCAGCTTGCACGATATAAAAAGCTCAAGAGAGACAAGAAAGAATGGCAAGTCTCGGAGTCGAACGGACCACTTTGACCGATCTTGGGTGAGTAGGGTTTGATGATCACTATGCTACCAGCTGTTCTTCAAAGAAAGAGAGATAAACTAGTGAAAGAGACGGCGAAACGATGAGATAGCTTCGTATTATTTCGTAGGACGAAGAGAAGCAATGGAGAGAAAGAGAAAGGCAAGCACCAAAGTGGCTGTGCTTGGGATCAACCCAGCACGGCAATGGCCGGCGGCTCTGAGCCCGTCAAGCCGAGTCGCTTCCTCCTCTCACATTCCAGATGCCCCATCGTCTCGAGGAGGATCGGGTGAAGCACAGGGTAAAGACCATCTTACAGTCAACAGGTCCTGCTGCGACGGTATCCTCAAATATTTGGTTCAGCGGGAAAGGAAGAGAGTACTAATTTTGGGCTGATAGATTCGTTGTGTTTTATCACCCCTTTCCTCCCAACTTCCTTGCTGAGGATCTTCCAACTAGTACCCCTCTAGCCAACCACAAAACACCTCTTCTATATCGTTCGAGGCCATCTCAATCTCAAGTGACAAAAGGGCAGATACAACTAACCATATCCACGCCGGATACATTGCTGGCTCTGAGAATGCATGCCACACGTAAATGACTGCCTAGGGCTCGTCACAGATCAATGAGATGAAATGAAAATCGGTTCTGGAAAGAACTCATCGCCGAGCGCTGATTCGAACAGGCTACCTTGGCGTGCTATGATACAAGGTTAGGAAGGGCTTGACCGTTTTCCTATCGACCGTTCGAAAGCAAGTCGCAAATGCGGATTGAAAGACGACTTCTCCGGGGTATCAAGCTTCAAGTCTCGTGCAATTGCAATTTGAGGATCCTTACGACCACGTCAGTACAAACACGGTAATACCACCCTCCTTCGAGAAAATGAAAGAAGCGGAGAGCCAATGGCTTGCCTATCCGTTATTTTGAGAAAAATAAAGCCCGATTTGGGTCCATATTCGGTTGTATGAGCCCTTGAGGTACAAAAAAAGTAGACGAAGTTGTCGTAAGCGTCAGCGTAGTGATTGCCCTCTGGTTCGAACAGAGTTGCAACCGAAGCTATAATATCTGTCGGCTGATGACAATTTGAGCATGATAACCTCTACGCCATCAGGCCTTTCTCAGCCTCGAACTAGCAGCCTAGATAAATCTACAGGCCACCCTAGGCATCTCAATGCGCTGGACGTTCCCGAGATAAAAAGACTCCTAGATTCCATCCAGTGCAAATATTCTGAATCGAACAGAATAGAGCCAAATCGGCATCGTTACCACTTCACTATGTGCCTGGTTGAGGCGATAGATGATCGATCAGATATCATTGCTGTCAACGAGATTCAGACCGCAATCATCCTCCTCCCAAATGCTTCTCTCTCCTCGGGATCTTGTCCGTGCAAAACAAATCGGGAAGGCACTCCTCCGACCACGTTGAACCCGCTATTCAGATATACTCGCAAAAGTTCTACCAGAAGTGTTCTTACATGATTGACTCTGAATCGAACAGAGGTCGCCCAACCGTGGGCAGTCCAACGATCGGTTACGATGACCACTAGACCATCAGTCCTTTCTCAACTCTCAAAGTCATGCGGCAAATCCTTGACGTAGGCGACATACGATAAAAGGAATAAGGTAAGGTCATTCTATACCACTAGAATCCGATTCGAACAGATCCCATGTTGAAAGTACCGTCACGGTGATAACCGCTGCGCCAAACGGCCTTTGGTGAGACACGAGTTGTGATTGACAAGGGAACTGAGGCTTGCCTTGAGGCTCTGATCACGGGCTGTTGCTACTACATCGAGGGTGTTTCTCTTCACTGACCACTGGGCAAAATGAGGTGCAGGCGCTCGTAACTGTACCTACCGAAGAAAAAATCTCTGCTGGGCTACAAACGTATATAATCTGCGCCTGCCTCCGAATATGGAGTTGTACCGACCCAGACGGTATATTGGCTATTGACGGCATGAGCGGGGATGTGATAACCACTACGCCATCTGCCTTTTCTTTGAGTTGATTTTAGATCGAGCAAGTATGATCTTTAGTTCTACGTGATAGCGTCAGCTGCCTAATAAAAGAAAGGACTCAAAGTCTGGAGATTACCGGCGTCTGAGTCGAACAGAGCTCCAACAGGTGAACCAGGCGCGATAGCCATTACACCACCGGCCTTTGATTATCCTTCAGGCAACTTGGACAAGGTGTATCATAGTCTTTCTGCTAGGGAAAGAAGTCGGCATGGTACAAACAAAAAATGGATTGTGCAAGCCGTCACCGCTCGCAATTTCGTATCTTTCTTCTTGTGAACGAGGAAAAATATTGGGGGTTTTGTGCCTACAATACGCCTGATGTCCGAGTCGAACAGAGCTTCAGAGTAATCGGATGGAGGTGGTAACCACTACGCCATCTGGCGTTCTGAAGCTTGGAACAGGTGATGCACGAGAGTCACCAAACTTTATCAAGAGTTGAAAATGTAACGAACTAAGCCGGCGCGTCCTGATGTGTTCATGGATATTCAACGAAAACCAGAGGAAAGATCAACACTTAAAAATTACATTTTCCGGGAGATTTTATTTCAAGTCGCATCCGAATCGAACAGAGCGCTGAATGTATGCTTGGTCAGTGGTGATAACCACTACACCACCCGCCCTTCGTGATTGATATCACCTCAATCAAGTACTTGTCAGACCAACATGAGATGCCTTTTGATGCCGCGATCATAGAAAGCCTTGTCCTAACGGTCAGACTGGTCAGGTTAGTATCTCTTTCTCAGAGAAAGCTCCATCGGAGTGGGCCGTTTCTGCTTACGAGTGTCTGTTCTTTCCGGACGAAGCCAGAAAAGAGAGATGAGAGAGAGAGATGAGAGAGAAAGGCGAAGGCGTGGCTGTGCCGGTCCCATCGGCCAGGTCCAGGCTCTCTCTGCACTCTGTCCCACGCGTCTTCCTCCTCCTTGACGTGCACAGCCTTCTCTCGCCACCTATAGGGACACCATGCGCAGAAGGGACGATGGAAATGCATGGACGAGGCGGGAAAAACTCAGAAACGAAGGACAGGGAAAGAGAGAAGGGAGATAGAAGGAGGAGAAAGACAGGGTATCTTCAAGTTCTCTTCGCCCTTTCCCGCTGCTATGTCATATCCCTTTCTAAACTAGGAGGGACTGATAACCACGCTGCTGAAGCCTTCTTGTAGGCCTTCCTCTTTTTCCTGATCATCTCCCCCGACTCAATGTCTCGCTCAAGAACAGTCGGGCACACTCGGACCGCACGCCTACACTATCCACTCGCAATCGTCCATCCGACCTTTGAGCAGCAGGCTCTATACTCCTTGACGCGGTCAGAATCTAACGACAGATGGAACAGACGAACCCAGTCACATCAGCACCTTCCTCACTCTGAGGCTCTTTCGTAGAAAATGAATCTGGGCGCAATGCACAAAAGGTCCGAAAGGCATCTTAAACCGAATCCTCCCCTCGACCAACGTTGCGTTTGGCACGCTTGGATCTGGAAACTGGGTTGATGATGCCACGATTTAGGATGCCCTCACAAGTATGTCGTCTGCTCCAACCGCGTTCGCCTTTTCCCTTTCCCTTCATATTCCTTTCCGTAATAGCAACCTCCTCACTCAACATCATCTTTCCGCTCTTCGTTCCCCGAGTACTAACTGTCTCCTCAAGGATCGTAGATGAAGACCATGGCCACTTCCGTATCAGTAGACCGACACCCAACCCCAATTCCAACACTTTTTGGCGCATCCGTCGGAAACCGTATGATCGCCAGGCCTAGACGGAGACACGTGGAAGCGTGAATTTAGAGATTTTGAAGATAGATGAGGCAGAGGTTGCTGAGCAGAGAGGGCAGACTAACATGGTGGTTATTACCGAGGTGAATCGGCTTTCTGAGCGTCGAGGATAATTGATATGATTGCTCTTCAACACTAGTGACTCTCCAGGAGATAGTACGCCTATCGACTACCGAATACTACATCGCTGTCGCAGCTTTTGCTTCAGAACAAGCTTCCACTCTATCCGCTGTACTATCCAAACGTCTTGTGTGCTATGACGCCAAACTCCAACCGATTCCTCTTTCTCTTTCTTTTCCTTCGCTCGCGTAACTTCTTCTTGTGTCCTGCTTTACAGGCACCAGTGTTTTCCGATCCTTCATGCCCTTGAACCGCATTCAAGTTACCCGTCAATCCAGGTCATGATGGACACCAAATTCGTTTCTTCTTCGTACGTCTTGTAGCCTGATCCTACTCGAAGGGGAGTTTCCTCGTACTTCGTCACGCCGGAAGCTCGAATACCTTGTGAGGACGCAGGAGTGCGTACCTAACGTGAGGCACTACGACCTCAAATCGTATGGACATCTTTAGGACGAGGAAAGGCCGAGAAAAAGGTTGCTAATAACCACTGGACTACCTGCCTTTCCCAAACTCTCAGGTCAAAAGGGATTTGGATTGGTGAAGCAAACAGTTCTGCGGTTTAATCATCAACCATTCACTGAGATACATCAGCTAAAAAGCCTTTTTCGGATGGCACAACGACGGACGTCTGATTCGAACAGAAGCCGATCGATGACATACGGTAGGAAACTGATACGATGTGAGCGAGGTGACCACTCCACTATCAGTCCTTTCTCAACTCTTCAATCGGCGCCTTAGCCTGAGGGCGATCCGCAATCGTAAAAAGCGAACATCGTCAACGTTGCATCAACTATTGTACATCACCGATCTCCGAAACGATTCAGAGCGACGGCATAACATGCCGAACTAACCACTAGGCTACCGGCCTTTCCTTAGTCTTGCAATGTAGATGGATGACCACACGTGAACTTGAAGTTCCACTCTGCTTGAGCCGTGAATTTTTCCAGGTTCAGTGTGCTTCATTTGTCTGTCTGAGGGTTCATTATAAGTGCAGAACAGACAGTTGATGCAATAGCAAAGCCTATCTACTCTTCGACGACCAACTTCCGAATTGAACAGAAGCCGGCCCGCGATATGTTCGCTTGATGAGCCCACGATAACGACTGTACCATAGGTCCTTTCCTAACGCTTCGAAAATTTCCCATCAAATACGTTTCCAGCGTGCGTTCCCTGTTACTTTGGACAATCTAGGAAGGTAAACAAACGAAACACTTCTGCCCTCATGACCAGTTACTGAAATGAATCAGAGCAATGGTGTGACGTGCCGCGGTAACCTTTATACCACCGGCCTTTCGTTAAATTCGCAACGGGGTTGGATAAGTACACTCTCGAGCCGTGATTTCTCCTGCCTGAGCTCCAGCAGGCCTGTTGTTTTGTCCCAGAATTCATTCCAGATCTGAGTGTCCATGAGACCCTACTCTCAGCAACAAAAAATCGCAGGGCATTGACGTATGGCAGGTCACTGAATCGAACAGAAGCCTGCCCGCTTAAGATGAGAGGGTGGCGCTATAACCACTACGCCATCAGTCCTTTCTCAACACGTTAAATGGTTCCTATCACTCGTTCCCTAATCCAACGGAGTCGACGAGATACATTTTACTAAGCATTTTCTTCCAACAACACGTTAGTCACTACGTTTACTGACTGTAACAGGATCCGGAGCAAAACCCTATTATTTTCCGACATAATCGATCATCCCTGAATCGAACAGGAGCCCGACCGACTGTATTCAACCGACGGGCGTAGTAACCACTACACCGTCAGTCCTTTCCAAGCTGTCGAAAGGATAAGACTGAGTACAGAATTAAACCATAGCCAAATCAAATTGTTATCCTCAACGTAGTATTATGACCAGTCTCTGAAATGAATCAGATCTCCGGTGATCACGCACATGAGCGGCAACGTGGAGAGATAACCGTCAGACTAATGGTCTTTCTTTAGCAGCGAGAGCTTCTCGGACAAGTGGGATGAGGACTCGAGCTCATGAGGCTTTCGAGATCTGGATGATTCAAGCCCAGTTTGCAGTGAGAGCCTAAAAGATTTTATCTAGAAAAAGACATCAACATGCACCAGGAGCAAATCTCTGGATCGAACAGAGTTCTGCCCAGTCGAGTGGAGTGGAGATGATAACCACTAGACTATTTGCCCTTTGACAGAATAGCGAGTGTCCGAGTCTAGAGTACCATGAGGCTGGAGGTCATGGTCAAGGCGTACGATCTCTGGATGTCGTCCCTACTCCGATGGTTCGGAAGTTGAACGATCTGCACTCCAATTACTGTCGAGCACACTGCACGTCGCTTTGCCTGCAGCAAAACTTAAAGGGGGTAACGATCCAGGGTCATTGACTTCTGAATCGAACAGAAGCCAACCAACAGCTGGCGATAGTAACCACTCCACCACCAGCCCTTGCTTAACGTTCAAAAGGGTGCGCATGTCACAGTATAGAGGCATATGATAACAAAGGAAGAAAAATGTAAAGATTATCTGGTTATGACCAGTTCCTGAATCGAATCAGAGTAAGGCTGCAACGTGGAGTGATAACCGTTAGGCTACTGGCCTTTGGCTGCACTTGTAACGCGGTTGGATGAGTCCAGATAGAGTCCGAGTTGAAGCTCGCGTCACGACCACATTGCACGCGTAGCGTGTGCTCTGGCCTCATCGAAGCACAGCTCAATGAAAAGCCTAGCAGACGTTATCTATGGTATTAAAAATAATTAACCGTCATAGACTATACTAGAAGCAAATCTCTGATCGAACAGAGCCATGCCAAGTCGGGTGGACGTGATTACCGGTAGACTATTTGCCCTTCGACAAAACTGCTCATGTGCTCACCATGAGGTAGAGAGGTATAGATCTCCAGGTGTCATTCTCATCGTTCCGATGCTTCTCAAGTCAAACCATCTACATTTTCGATTGCCCATGAGATGTAACAGACGTTACTGTCAACAGAAAAAATTGCATAGCTGATTACCCTGAGCATGATCGACTTCTGAATCGAACAGAAGCCAACCGACAGTTGGTCACGGTGATAACCACTCCACCATCGACCCTAACTTAACGTTTGAGAGGGTGTGCGTGTCTAGAAGGTAATTCTATGGTAACAAAAAGAAAAGAAAATTGTTCTACCGTAGCCCGGCGGAGATGACCAGTCCCCGAATCGAATCAGAGCTCCAACGGATGAGGATGTGATGACCGTTAGACCACTGGTCTTTCGTTCATCATGGGCGTCGCATGCACTTGACCTGTATCCAAGCACAGCGCAATGAAAAGTGCAGCCGAATTGACAACAAACCAGAATTAGAAGCAAATCTCTGATCGAACAGAGTTGAGTCAAGCGGACGTGATATCCACTCGACTATTTGCCCTTTGAAGACAGGGCATGTATCTACCATGACATCCACGCAGAGATGACCGGCAGGTGAGCGTTAGACTTGATCCCGTACGTCTATCGAGGAGCAAGCACGGGTAGAATTTAGATTCATACCGCTTCTCCCATATAGCTGCATACCACGTTATCTAGTAGAAAATTTCAGACATACATCAGGACATGAGGAAATCTCTGGATCGAACAGAGTCAAGTCAAGTCGAGTGGCCGTGATTGCCACTGCACTAAATGCCCTTTGATGACAGGCGACGTGTAGAGCTTGAGATGGCTGCGCGCTGGGGTTTTGATCCTCAGAGCAATGATCGATACGGCGTGACCTGAATCTGCGCATTGATCATCGACTCTTGCTTCGATGCTTCTAATCCAAAGTCGAGAGTAAATAATAAATATCGTCTTGTATTGTATGAAAAAAACTCGGTTCGCTCGCTATGAGCACTATCTGTATCGAACAGAATCAGTCGAGTGGTCGTGATAACCGCTAGACTAAATGCCCTTTGATAGCAGGGCATGTGTGTCTACCATAGGTAGATCTAGAGGTACATGATCTCTGCGCCCTGACCTCCCTGCGCTGATGGGTCAAGCAGTCACTCGAGGTATATCCGAGCATAGTGCAATGAAAACATCAACAGAATTTATCTAGCGGAAAAGAATCCACTCGGAGATCGACCAACATGAGCAAATCTCTGGATCGAACAGAGTCAAGTCGAGTGGCCGTGATGACCGCTGGACGATTTGCCCTTTGAAGACAGGGCACTTGTCTACCGTGACAGCCACGCAAATCTCTCCCGATCACAATCAATTCACGACTCATGGCAAGTAAAGAGAGACGAGATAAGAGGATACGAGAAAAATCTGACTGTGAGTGTACGATGGTGTTAGGTCCCGATTCGAACAGGAGGCTGATCACGAAGGTGAACGGCAGCGATAACCGCTACACCACCAGCCTTCCACTAGCAGTACGGGCACCTTCAACAAGGGGTATGTCATATCGATGATCGATCACGAAGCGCTTCGATACCGATACCCAGGCCGATTGGTGTAGACAATTCCAGAATATCGTTCCCGGAGGCTGCCAGTGACTGCCAGCGTGCGGAGTCCACCGGGGCCAACGCCAGAGTGCAGTGAAAAGTCTAGGAAACTATAGCCCGTAAAAGAGATACACGAGTCTTTATAATGAGCAAATCTCTGAATCGAACAGAGTTGAATCGAGTCGATGTGATAACCGCTAGACTAAATGCCCTTCGAACCATTAACTCATGCATCTACCATGAGGTAAATCCAGAAACACACGATCTCTTGGCTGGATGTCGACCTCCTTGCTAGCGCTCCGATGGCTCAAACGACAAACGATCTACATTTCCCAGTCATCCTGGTCTCTGGGATAGTGCGTATACTGACAGTCAAAAAAAATCATCAATTTTTTGCCGTTATGATCGACCTCCGAATTGAACAGAGGCCGACCGATAATCGTTAGTTGATCGGTTAAACCGCTGGACTAAATGACCTTTGATGAAAGGGCGTCACGGGAAGTGTTCACCGTACGCGTAGGTTACTTGAGAGCCGCAGTGAACTTGTCCCGAGTCGCCCGACGGTTGATGATAACCACTTCACCATTGGTCCCTGCTTAACGTTTGAAACGGAGCGCGGGTTTATAGGTAACTCTACCGTAACAAAAAGAAAATAGTCTTATACGAACATAACCCGATGACCAGCCCCTGGATCGAATCAGAGCTCCGACGGATGAGTGTGATAACCGTTACAAAACACTGGCCTTTTCGTGACACTCGGGACGTGGTTGGATGAGCTACATCCAAGCACAGTGCTGTAAACAGTCTAGGAAACTATAGCTGATAAAAGAGTCACGCACATCTTCATAATGAGCAAATCTCTGGATCGAACAGAGTCAAGTCAAGTGGATCATGATTACCGCTAGACTATATGCCCTTTCTTGCAGTGACGTATGTCTACCAGCATCTAGAACTCGTCAGAAAAGCGACCCGCCGTGGATGCTTCTGAGTTAAAGTCGAAAGCCAATACTACCTTGTACATAATAACATAAAAAATATATCTTGAACACTATAACAATGGGCACTATCTGTATCGAACAGAGTCCCGTCAAGTGGCCGTGATAACCGCTAGACTAAATGCCCTTCGATAGCGGGGCATGTGTCTTCCATGAGATAGAGGCGTACCTGCCTATGGACCCTCCCCGGCTCCTGCCGTTGTCAGAGAGTCCGAGTATCCAGGCAGCTGCGTATGAGAAGCGGATTTGGCTCATGGATTGTTTCCTCTTTCATTCGGGGAAGAGGAAAGACAGATGACAGAGAAAGACTCACCAAGAGACGTGGCTGTGCCCCACCCAAAGCCTCGGCTGGCAAAGGCCGATGCCGACGGCGCGCCCAACTGAGAAGTGGCGAGGCCAGGTTGATCTGATCGTTCACCACACTCCTCGTGTTCCGTGACCTGTGCGCGTCTCTCGAGTGCAACCATCTCTTCCTCCTCTCTTCTGGACACGTACGACTCAGGACGACCTAGGCACAGAAGAAGCAATCAGCCTTTTGAAGAGGAAAGACGGATAGAAGAGATTGAACAGAAAGAAGAGAAAGAAGAAAGCACCGAAGATGGCAACGATCTCAACCGCCCTCCGTAACTTCAAAGAACCAACGAAAGAGCAGTTGACGAATATTTTCTTCTCTTTACCACCACCCTCCTCTTCTTCAACGTCATCGGGTCCTGCTGGGTATGGAAATGAGAAAGGAAGCGGAGGAGAGAAGGAAGGAGAGAAGATGGACATTAACGCAGTGTTGAGTTTTGGTGTTCAGGGTGTTGAGGATTCTTATGTACGTCTCGGGTCTCCTTCCTCTCCTTCCCATTCTCTCCTTTCACCTTACTCCCCAACCGTTTGCTAACCCTCACCCACCCTTCCACTGCTCGCTGACTCCACATTTACGACGGCTCGTTAACCCTCCCTCCCCACAGGCAGGCAAACTCCACATAATCCCACCGTACCTCGCATTCTCCTCTCTCGACCGTAAATCCGTCAAGTTTTCTATTCCGTTATCGACGATTAGGAGAGTAGAGAGGTTGAATGCTAGAGCGGGGATATATGCGTTGAGTTTGGGGACTTGGCATGGGATGAAGATCGTGAGTGTCACTTCCTTAACTCCATTCCCTATCTCTGCCTTTCCCTTTCTCTCGCCCTTCCATTCTCCCTTCCTCCTTCCATTCCTCCTTCCGAGCTTTCCGCGAGAGGAGAGGACGAAAGGGAGACCTAGATGGCGAACGCTGACGCCCCCACTCAACAGATAGTCCAACTAACATCCCTCCGACCAACAGCAGACCACTTCTGCTCTATCCTCCGAGATGCTCTCAAAATCGAACTCTCCCGTGGTCAAATGAAACAAGTCAAGGGGTTTGTTAAGACTTGTTATAGTGAGGCGTTGTTGAGTGGGGAGGGGAGTGGAAGTGGGGTAGGGGTGGAGGGGGAGAGGGAGGATGGGAGTTTAATAGGATTAGAGGGTGAGCGACCGAAGGGAGCGAGTGAAGACAATAAAGATGAGAAGGAGGGGGAAGGAGGAAAGGCAGGGGGAGACGTGCCATATCATGGAGGACTTGGACTGAAGTATAAGTTTCCTGGAGATCCGAAAAAGTTGAAGGAGGCTAGTAAGATTAAACTGTGGAGTAATTATCTCAAAAGTACGTTGTCTCTCTTTTCACTCTTCTCCTTTTGCTCGATGTGTTTCTTCGACTCTATTTCCTTTCCCCTTTGTATTCGTCTTCATTTTCTGCTTTCTACGTTCGCATTTCGTTTCATTGTGTCTTTTCCTCCCTTTTTCTGTTTTATTCCTTCCCAATGCTGGTTCTCTTTTCAACGCTCGAAAATTACCAGCCAGTTAACTTCTATCCATCTCATCGGTTTCGAAACCTTCTTCCTTCTTTTCTCTCTCTCTCTCACTCTCACACACACCACCGTTCCACTTTCTCTCTATCTGTCTATCGCTTGTTCACTTATTCATTTATTTCTTTCGTCACGAGCCTTCGGTTTCCTTTCCTTTCTCCTTCACATGTTGGGTCCCGAGCACCCCAGTTCGTCGGTTCTTTCTTCTTCCCTTCGTCTTCTTTTGGTTCTCACTATCTTACGTACATCTTCCTTTCGCTTCTTCTTTACCTCACTTTTTTAGCTTACACATTCATTCGCTGACCCCGAACTTCTTTTTTCTTTCCTTTCTCCTGCATCCATTTGACCATTCAACTCCGAGTCTCCCAAATTTCCTCGTTGCTTTCTCTCTCCCTTTCTCGTCATCCTGTTCGCATTGTATCACATACATCTTCCTTCCATACTTCTCCGTTCTTCCATACTTCTCCGTTCTCATTCCAATCCATCTTCGATTTCGCATCTGTGTCGTCTCCCTTCGGTCACTTTTTTCATTCATTCCTTGATTTCCTTTCTCTATCTCTTCCTCTTTCCCTTCTTTCCCTCCTGACAATCCTCTCTAACACTCTTATCAACAGCACACGGCCGCAACCTAACCCTCCTCCGCTACCCCCAATGTACCCGTCTAGTCCAAGTCGGCCTACCGAACAGACTTCGGGGGGAGATGTGGGAAGTTCTTAGTGGGAGTATTTATTTGAGGTTTGGGAATCCCGGGGTTTATGGGAGGATATTGGATGAGGGAGAGAGGAGTTTGAGGGGAGAGAAAGGGGAAGGAGAAGGGAAAGGATGGGGAGGAGGATGGGGAGGACAAGGGGGAGAAGGAGAAAGGTGGAGGGTGAATGCGAGTATTGAGGATATTGAGAAGGATTTACATCGGTAAGCCTACTCCTTTCCCCCTTATCACCTCCCCTCTCCCTTCGCTCCCCACGCTCTCTTCCTTCACTTACCCGCTCCCGCTGGTCACTAACGCTCGCTCCCCCTGGTCGCTCGCACCGCTAGGTCCCTCCCCGAATACGCAGGCTACCAAAACGAAGAAGGAATCGGTCGGTTGAGGAGAGTGTTGAGAGCTTATTGTTGGAAGAATCCTGAGGAGGGGTATTGTCAGGTGGGTGTTTTCGAGTGTTTTTGGAAGGTGTTTTTTGTGCGTGGTTGGGGGAGGGGTAGAGATGCTTGTTTGTGTTGGGGAAGCGGGGAGAACGAGAAGAGAGAGGTGGTGGGGGGAAAGGGAGAGAAGGAGAAGGGGACCAGCTTTCGCAATTCCCTTCACTGACCACTCGGGAGTCGTGAACGTGCAAATGCTCCTGATTGCAGAGACAAAGAAAAGTTTAAAAGGGCATGTCGTGTTGATATAATCTGAGCTAGCCTCCAAGTAACGGAGTTGTACCGACTCAGACGGTCTATTGGCTATTGGCGGCATGAGCATGGGTGTGATAACCACTACGCCATCAGCCTTTTCTTTGAGTTGGTTTTAGACCGATTTGATGGTGTCAGCTGCCTGATCAAAAAGCAGAATTGACCCAGAAGATTTGAGCCATTGTCCGAGTCTGAGTCGAACAGACCTCGCGACATGTGAACCAGGCGCGATAATCGATAACCGTTACACCACCGGCCTTTGATTGCCCTTCGAGCAACTTGGACATGGCGTGTCCACCCTTCTCATGCGTAGACAAGCTGTACGCCGTCAATGTGGTACAAAAAAAACACGGAATATACAATGTGGGGACTATCAGTGCAGACTATCTATATCATCATTCGCAGGCACCTTCTTCGTATCTTCTCCCTTTGGGTGCATAAAATGCGGGTATGACCACAGTCTCCAGATCTCTGACTCGAACAGAGCTAGGAAGCAATCCGATGGAGGTGGTAACCACTACGCCATCTGACGTTCTGAGCCATAGGACAGGTGATGCACGAAAGCCCTTGCGAGAGCCACCATATCTTATCAAGAGTTGAAGCTAGCGCGACCTCATACGTTCGTGGATATTCCATGAAGACCAGAGGAAAGAGGAACAGCTAAAAATTCGAGTTTCTCACTGACCTTCATTCCAAGTCGCATCCGAATCGAACAGAACGCTGAAGGTATGCTTGGACAGTGATGATAACCACTACACCACCCGCCCTTCGTGATTGAAATCACCTCAATCAAGTGACCAACATGGCCCGGGAATGCCTTTTGACGCCGCGATCATAGAGGTCAGACTGGTCATGTTAGTATCTCTTTCTCAGCGGAAGCTCCATCGTAGTGAGCCATTTCTGCTTACGAGTGCCTCTTCTTCCCAGACGAAGACAGAAAGAGCGATGAGGAAGAGTGAAAGAAAGGTGAAGGCGTGGCTGTGCCAGTCCCATCAGCCAGCTGCAGGCTCTCTTTGTCGGGCTCGTCGACCATCTTTCCTCCTTCCTTTCACGTTCCACCCAGCTCTCCACCGCCTACAGGGCTATCAAGCTCAGAAGATGAGAAAGAAATGACGAAGAGAGAACCACCTGGAATGATTGATAGACATGAAAGAGAGAAAAGAGAGGTAGAAGAAGTCTTCAAGTTCTTTTTTCTCCTGCCATCACACCATCGATACTGGGCTTGTCGGGGAATAAGGAGAAAATGGGATTCACCCTTTCAAAGCCTGTTTTGTGCGTCTTCAGTTTACATGCCCTGATCGTCTCCGAACGCGATGACTCACTCAGAATCAGTCAGACAAATCCGAACTACACGCCTTCACTTAGTACACTACCTCATTCCACGAGTACTGATTGTCTTTCCCAAGGACGTAGATGAAGACCATGTAACTCCAGCAAGACTTGTCAATATCCATACACCTATGCCGACACCCAAACCGATTCCAACGTGTTTTTTGGCGTATTCGGAGGGAACCGTATTCCCGTAGGGCCTAAAAGGAGAAGTGGGGAGGTGTGTGTTTAGGATTCCGAAGATAGACGACGTAGGGGTTGCTGTGCGGAGAGGGACGGCGGTTAATGTTGAGGTAAGTCGCCTTTCATTCGGAACTTCAGAGGTGTAGATGCTGATCGACCCTGCAGATGCCCCGGAAAGAAACGATGCCTATCGACTACAGAATACTATATCAAGCAACCTCTGCCTCAGAACAAGCTCTATCTGCTGTACTATCCGAACGTCGTGTGTGCTATAACGTCAAACTTCGACTAGTTCTACCTTCCATTTATTCCGTTTCGCTCGCTTGGCTCCTCTTCTCATCCTGCTTTCCTATATCCACTCGTGTTCCCCTTACCCGTCAATCCAGGTCATGATGGACACTTCATGTTCGTTCCCTCTGCGTACGGTCGTAGTCTTGATCCTATCGGAGTGGAGATTCCTCGTACTTCATCGCGTTAGAAGCTTGAGTTCGTTGTGAGGGCGCACAAGTGTGCACCTAACATGAGGCACCGTGACCTCAAATCGTATGGACATCTTTAGGACGAGGAAAGGCCGAGAAAAAGGTTCCTAATAACCACTCGACTACCCGCCTTTCCCAAATTCTCAGGCCCAAAGGGATCTGGATTGGTAAAGCAAACAGTTCTGCAGTTTAATCATAAACCATTCACTGAGATACTACATCAGCTAAAAAAGCATTTTTAGGTGCTCATCAAGATGGACGTCTGATTCGAACAGAAGCCGACCGATGACATAGGGTGGGTAACTAATACGATGTGAGCGAGGTGACCACTCCACCATCAGTCCTTTCTCAACTCTTCGATCGGCGCCTTAGCCTGAGGGCGATCCGCAATCGTAAAAAGCGAACATCGTCATCAGAGCGACGGCATAACATGCCGAACTAACCACTAGGCTACCGGCCTTTCCTTAGTCTTGCAATGTAGATGGATGACCACACGTGAACTTGAAGTTCCACTCTTGAGCCATGAATTTTTCCAGGTTCAGCGTGCTTCATTGGTTTGTCTGAGGGTTCATTACAAGCGCACAACAGACGGCTGGCGCAACAAAAAATGAATATTCACCATCTGATGATTGACCTCTGAATCGAACAGAAGCTGGTCTACGGGATCTATGAGGCTTTGATGAGTCCGTGATAACCACTGTACCATCTTTCTTCCTAATTCCTCAAGCAGTTCCAGGACATCATACACGTCCCAGAGTGAGTTCCTGATTACTCAGTGCAATCCGAGAACGTAAAAATCACATTGTTTCAACACGTTATTACAGATCTCTGAATCGAACAGAAGAACGGTGCAAGGTGCAAGGTGCCCGATGTGATAACCGTTACACCACTGGCCTTTTCGTTGCACTTGTAACGTGTGAGTCCAAATCGAGTTGCAGCCCGTGTTAAAAGAATTCATCCCCAGTTTTGAGGGCACAAGTAAATCTCTGATTGAACAGAGTGGACTCGAATGGACGTGATAACCGCTAGACTATCTGTCCCTTGATAGAGAAGCGAGTGTTCGAGTGTAGAGTACCATGAGACTTGGGTCATGGTCGAGGTTATGCGTACGATCTCTCGGTATCGAGCGTCTCTCTTTGACGGTTCAGAAGTCTGAGGAGACCTCTTCGACCTACGTTTACTGAAAAAGCCAGAATTTTATCCACATGATTGGCCTCTGAATCGAACAGAGGGCGACCGAGAATAAACGTGTGGCCGTGATAACCACTGGACTATATGGCCCCCGCAAGGCATGGCTTCCGCAAGACATGGCTTGTGTGTTCAACATGAGGTAGAGCCTGATGGCATGAATCTCCGGCTGTCAACCTCCTCCCTCCGATGCTTCTGAAGTCGAAGAGCCCCTTAGATATTCCGTACGCTCTCAACAGTAAAAGCCTAAATTGAGGATTACCCTGAACATGATCCACTTCTGAATCGAATAGAAGCCGACCGACGGTCCGACGGTTGATGATAACCACTCCGCCATTGGTCCTTGCTTGACATTCGAGAGGGTGCACGGGTATGAGGGAAATCTATGGTCACAAGAGGAAGAAAAGTGGGGCAGTTCGACAAATGACCAGTTCCTGAATCGAATCAGAGCTCCAACGGACGTAACCGTTACACCACTGGCCTTTCGCTGCACTTGTAACGTGGTCGGATGAGTCCAGATCAAGTTGTAGCTCGTGTGAAAAGAATTCATCCCCGGAGTTTTAAGGGCACAAGTAAATCTCTGATCGAACAGAGTGGACTCGAATGGGCGCGATGACCACTGGACTATTTGCCCTTCGATGAAACGATTCGCGTGTCCTCCCCGAGGTCGTGGCAGAAGAGCACGCTTCTCAAGTCGATGACTCTGGGGTTTTCGATTGCCCATGAGAGGTTACTGTCAACAGCAACAAAAACTGCACAACCGATTCCGCTGAACATGATAGACTTCTGAATCGAACAGAAGCCGATCAACAATTGACGATGACCGCTCCACCATCAGCCTTTGCTTGACATTCGAGAGGGTGCCCGGTTGAGGTAAACCTATGGTAACAAAAAGAAAATTTTTCTCTACACTGACAATCCGAATGACCAGTTCCTGAATCGAATCGGAGCTCCGGTAAGCTACGACGGCGTGGTGTGATAACCGTTACACCACTGGTCTTTCGTTCATCACGGGCGCCGCATGCACTTGACCTGAATCCAAGCACAGCGCAATGAAAAGTGCATCCGAATTGACAACAAACCAGAATTAGAAGCAAATCTCTGACCGAACAGAGTATCTGAAGTCGAGTGGACGTGATATCCACTCGACTATTTGCCCTTCGAAGACAGGGCACATGTCTACCGTGCCAGCTACGCAGAGGTGAGCGTTAGGTGAGCGTTAGACTTGATCCCGGATGCCTATCGAGCAGCAAACAGGGTCTGGATTCGTACCGCTTCTCCAATATACCCGCGAACTACGTTATCTGGTATAAAATCGTCGCTATGTATGTGCACATGTGCAACCTCTGGATCGAACAGAGTCATGTCGAGTCGAGTGGCCGTGATTGCCACTACACTAAATGCCCTTTGATGACAGGCGACGTGTAGAGCTTAAGATGGCTGCGCACTGGGGTTTTGATCCTCAGAGAAATGATCGATACGGCGTGACCTGAATCTGCGCATTGATCATTGAATCTTGCTTCGATGCTTCTAATCCAAAGTCGAGACTTGAAAGTAAATAATAAATATAGCCTCATATGAAAAAAACTCGGTTCGCTCGCTATGAGCACTATCTGTATCGAACAGAATCAAGTCAAGTCGATGTGATAACCGCTAGACTAAATGCCCTTTGAGGGATTAACTCATGTGTCTACCATGAGGTAGATCTAGAGGTACACGATCTCTGCGCCCTGACCTCCCTGTTCTGATGGCTCAAGCATTCACTTGACCTGCATCCAAGCACAGCGCGTGTAAAGCCAAGCAGACGTTATCTATGGTATTAAAAATATTTAACCGTCATAGACTATACTAGAAGCAAATCTCTGGATCGAACAGAGTTCAGTCGAGTGGACGTGTTGACCCTAGACTATTTGCCCTTCCACAAAACGGCTCATGTGCTCACCATGAGGTAAATCCAGAGCCTGAAACACACGCTCTCTGCGTGTTGACCTCCTCTCCAGCGTGCAGTGAGAGCCCTGGAGGAAGTTTGTGTAAAAAAGGTACTCAATACTTTATGAACTAAGCGGGTCTCTGAATCGAACAGAGTTAAGCCTAAGTAGTGGACGTGATAACCACTGGACTAAATGCCTTTCTTGCAGTGACGTATGTCTACTAAGGTGTTTACCACGATGCTGCAGAGCTTAAGATGGCTGAATGTTGGATCTCTTGAATCATACCACTTCTGCCGCATATGCTTGCGAGGTAAGAGAATCCCGGGACGCGTGTGTATGAGAGTAGTTTTTTGGAACACTCTGAATGAAGACAGAAAAGAGAGATGAGAGAGAACGCCGTCAATGTCATGAGAGAGAATAGAAACGTGGCTGTGCCTCCCCAAACCTCGGCTGGCAAAGGCCGACGGCGCCCATCTCATCTGATCGTTCACCACTCTCCTCGTGTTTCGTGACGAGTCCTGTGCGCGTCGACGACCATCTCTTTCTCCTCTCCACACACTTGGTGACTGATCTTCCCTATTCTGGAGTGAATAAGGCACAGGAGAATAACAACGAAAGGGAACGGATAGGAAAGAGAGATAGAACAGAAAGACGAGTTTGAAGAGATCGAACAGAAAAGAGAGAAGAGAAGATGGCAACGATCTCAACCGCCCTCCGAAACTTCAAAGAACCAACCAAGGAACAGTTGACGAATATTTTCTTCTCGTTACCACCTCCCAACTCTCCCTCAACTTCTACGTCACCCAATGACAAACGCCCCGACTATGCAGGAGAGAAAGAGAAAGAAGGAGAGAAAATGGACATTAACGCCGTTTTGAGTTTTGGTGTTCAGGGTGTTGAGGATTCTTATGTACGTTCTCGTGTCTTCTCTCCTTTCTCCCTCCTACTTCGCCTCCTCCCCTCCCCTCCTCTCCCACTCCCTCCCCTCCCTTCCCTTCTTCCACCTCCACTCTCCACACCCTCTCCCTTCATCTACGTCGCCTCCGTCGACGCGGCTCTCCCTCCCTCCCTCAATGGTTCGCTGACGCTCACCACAGGCAGGCAAACTACACATAATCCCCCCGTACCTCGCATTCTCCTCTCTCGACCGTAAATCCGTCAAATTTAGCATCCCTCTATCGACGATTAGAAGAGTAGAGAGGTTGAATGCTAGAGCGGGGATATATGCGTTGAGTTTGGGGACTTGGCATGGGATGAAGATCGTGAGTTGGCGTTCTGTCTTTGCTCTTTCTTTTCTCTCCACTTCTTCCTTCCGACCTTCCTTCCGACCTTCCTTCCATTCCGAACCTTTCTACGAGAGAATGAGACGAAAAGCTGATGTTCGCTCCGCTCACAGATAGTCCAACTAACATCCCTCCGACCAACAGCAGACCATTTCTGCTCTATCCTCCGGGACGCTCTCAAAATCGAACTCTCCCGTGGTCAAATGAAACAGGTGAAAGGGTTCGTCAAATCCTGTTACTCAGAAGCGCTGCTTAGTGAGGGAAGTGGAGGGGGAGTGGAGGGGGAGAGGGAGGATGGGAGTTTGATTGGGTTGAGACCGCAGGGAGCTCGCGACGCAGGAGCGGGAGCAGACGAAGGAGCGGCGACGGGAGCGGGAGGGGAAGGAGAAGGAGAGAAAGGAGAGGGAGGAAGGGGAGAGGTCCCGTATCATGGAGGACTTGGATTAAAGTATAAGTTCCCTGGAGATCCGAAAAAGTTGAAGGAGGCGAGTAAGATTAAGTTGTGGAGTAATTATCTCAAAAGTATGTCCTCTCTCTTCAGCGTCTGATGCTTTGTTCCACTCCCTCATTTCGTCTTCGCTTTTTCTCATTCATTCATTTCTTGGATCCCGACTTTCACTTCACTTCCCTTTCCTTTCCTTCGTCTCGGAAGCTTCTTAATTCACTTATCTTATATATCGTTTCATTCATTCATTCACTTATCCCCCGTTTCTTCTCGTCCTGTTCTCACTGTATTACTATTACACACACGTCTTCCGTGTTTCTTGCGCCTATCTCTCTCGATCCTTTACTCTTTTTCTCTCGATCCTTTACTCTTCCTCATCGCTATTCATTCTCACTCTCATTCTCACTCACTCCCATTCTCACTCCCATTCTCATTCTCATTCTGCTCGCTATTCATTCTCTCTCATTCTCATTCTCTTTCATCCCTCGGAATATCTCTCATATCTCTCATATTTTTCATATTTTTCATATTTCCTATCATCTTTGCTGACGTTTCATCTTTGCTAACATTTCATCTTTGCTAACATTTCATTTCCCCAGCACACGGCCGCAACCTAACCCTCCTCCGCTATCCTCAATGTACCCGTCTAGTCCAAGTCGGACTACCCAACCGGTTACGAGGGGAGATGTGGGAAGTCTTGAGTGGGAGTATATATTTGAGGTTTGGGAATCCGGGGGTGTATGGGAGGATATTGGTGGAGGGGGAGGAGAGTCTGAGAAATCCCGATCAGAGTAATACTAGTGCGGTGTGGAGGGTTAATGCGAGTATTGAGGATATTGAAAAAGACCTTCACAGGTGCGCTCCCCCACACCCTTTGCATACGAAGCTAACGCTCGCTCCCCCTGGTCGCTCGCACCTCTAGATCACTCCCCGAATACGCAGGCTACCAAAACGAAGAAGGGATAGGAAGGTTGAGGAGAGTCTTAAGAGCTTATTGTTGGAAGAATCCTGAGGAGGGGTATTGTCAGGTGGGTGTCTATTCGTACGGTTTTTGAGTGGGAGGTGGGGTGTGGTTGGAGTGGGAAGAGGGGTGGAGGGGTGGAGCCGTTCTTCTTTGGTTGGGATGCGAGAAGGCAGTGAGAAGGTGGAAGAGAGGGAGATGGGAACGGAGGAGAGGAGGAGAGGAGGTGGGAACGGAGCAGAGATATAGAGGGAGATCAGAGGTGGTGGGGAGGAGGTCGTGGTGAAGAGAATTTTGGCTGTCTCAAGGACGGACGTTCTTCATTTTCTCATCTCTGCCTGAGAGGTTGACAAGGAGTGAGAGGAGGACGAGAGGTGTTGAAGGAGAACGAGATAGAAGAATGAAAAACGGATACTGACGTATTTTGTGTTTTTGGATATAGGCGATGAACATACTTGCTGCTGCTATTTTGATGTACGTCCCTTCTCTCCCTTCTCTTCCCATATAACGGGATGCTAACCCAAACTCTAACGACGAACAGATACATGTCAGAAGAACAAGCCTTCTGGTTACTCGAGGTTCTTTGTGATAGGTTGTTGCCTGGGTATTATGCGTGCGTGTCTCGTCTCGTCTTCTCCTTTCCTCTCTCTCCTTTCCCTTCTACTTCCCTTCCCTTCCCCTTCCCCTCCCCTCCCTCCCTTCGCTCTCTCCCCGTTCCCGATTCCTTTTCTCGCAAAGATGAGAATAGTGAAGGTGAACTGACGTCCACCTTCTCACCCCAAACAGCCCATCAATGCACGGCACCCTCCTCGACCAACGAGTCTTCGAATCACTAGTACAGAAAACACTCCCGATGATACATGATCATTTTCAAGAGGTGGATGTTAATTTGAGTGTTGCGAGTTTACCGTGGTTTTTGAGTTTGTGAGTTGGGTTTTCTCGTGTCTCTGTTGTTTGGGGATGGGTGGGGAGGACGTTGGGAGGAATGATGCTAACAAACGCGTACAGGTACATCAACTCGATGCCGATGATATTCGCATTCAGGATCGTGGATTGTTTCTTCTGTATGGGACCAAAGGTGTTATTCCAGGTCGGGTGAGTTTTCCCATCCTTTCTCTATATTATACGGATGCTGATGTGCGAGTGTAGGTTGGGTGAGTGATCATCTCGGTTGGGAGAGGTTAAGATGGGACTGATGAGGGAATATTTGCGATAGCGATATTGAAGATCAATGGAGAAAAGTTGTTGGAGATTCAAGATGATGGACAGTTCCTCAAGTACGTCTCCCTCCCCTCCTCTCTCACCCCTCCATCGTTCACTTACATCTTCACCCCCTCCCCAGCCTCATGCGCGACTACTTCACAACCCTCGGCTCCTCCGCGCACCCCAACTCCTCCGATCCCCGAGCCAGAGCAATAACCAACTTCCAAGAACTCCTCCTAATCTCCTTCCGCGAATTCTCAACAATCACAGACGACCTAATACTCTCTGAACGTAGGAAATATCGAGGGGACGTCGTGAGAGGGATAGAGAGTTTCGCGAAGAGAAGTGCGATTAGGAATTTGAGGACGTTTGGGGAAAGTGGGAGGATGGGGAAGGGAGAGGCGGGGTTGGTGTATGATGCGCTTTATAAGGCGTTGGTTGAGGTTCCTGGGGAGGTGAGGCCTGTTAGGAGTACGGCGGGGGTGGCGGGGAAGACTGGTGGAAGTGGTGGTGGTGGAGGAGGAGGAGGAGGAGGGGCGGGAACACTGGTGACGATGGCGGATGGGGAGGGGGAGGAGAAGCCGGAGACGAGGATTGGGTTGAAGACGTTTAGGTATTTTTTGAGTGAGATTGCGACGTGGGCGAGAGATGAGAAGATTGTTAGGAATGGGTTCCAGGTGGGTTTGGTTCCCTCATTTGCTTTTGCGTTGGTGCTTTGTTCTGCTGTTCTTCATCTGGCGCTAACGCTACCCCCGCTTCGTAATCTTCTTCACTTTTTCCCCTCCATCTCTCACCTTTGTATGATTCTATTAAAGCGGTCGACTGATTAATCGCCTCTTGTAGCAACGCATCGACCGAGAAGTCGCAGAGCATGAGTTTATCGACCGGCTGTTCTACTTTTGGGATACATCCTGCAAAGGGGCTTTATCGTTCCAGGTTCGTTCTACCTCCTCTCTCCACCCTTTAATACGTGGCTGATGAAGATGGGGAATGTAGGATCTGATCAATGGTCTGGACGGAGTCATGTATAACGACCTCATGGATAACATCGAGTGGTTCTTCAACTTGCATGATAAGAATAAGGATGGGTTCTTGACGAAAGATGAGGTGTTGACTTTGTCGGAATCGTTCCTGGTGCGATCCCTCTTTCTTCCTCCGACCTTTCTGTAATGTACTGACTGATTGAATCGTAGTTCATATTCCGGTTTGAGATAGGCGATGCCTACCTTGGAGCTGTAAGCCGCTTCATGACGAATGCATTCGAATATGGCGATGCGCTGTTGCCTCAAGAAACGGGCGAAGATGGAGAACCTAAGAGTCCGACGAATATCGGACATAATCAGCCTTACCTCAACCTCGCTACGTACGTCTCTTCCACTTCCACTTCCACCCTTTCTTGTAATACTGGCTCTAACTCCGATGGTCGATAGCTTCCGAATGGTCGTCCTCGCTGACGAAATCCTCGAATCCTTCTTCGAAACTGACCTCAGCGCTTCGTTCAGGCTGGAACCTATACCCGATGCTGAAGTCCCGTTGAGCTCAACGAATAGTGGGCTGTTGAGTGATCTGTGGTCGACTATCGCAACGGATAGTAATAAGAAGATGTTCAATCTGTTCACGGATGAGTTGGGGAAGACTATTGGGAAACATCAGGTGCGTTCATCACCTTTGCAAAGTTCGAAAAAGGGTTGACGCTGTGGGTTGAAAGGTCATGCACAAACCGTCAATTGGCAGATACACGAAGTTGGAAGAACCGAAACCTCATCAGAGTATACTCTCACCTGGGATGCGCAAGTCACCTTCGACAGCGAACCTCGCTGGTACATCTCCTACTGCTACATCACCTTCGATCGCCCCTTCGCTTTCGAGTACACTCAAACCTCCTTCCTCGTCCTCCGTTCAACAAGCATTGCCTTCAGATACAGAGAAAGAAAAGAAACTTTCTGTGGACATCAACGTCTCCCCATCCACCTCTCTTCCCAACTCAAGTTCTACCCTCTCCGTTCCCGATACGGCTCAAGGCGGAATCACACCCATGGTTCAAGCCGTCAACGCACGTCTCATGGAACGAACGCATTTCGCTATTGATGATGTAGGAGATTCGGATGAGGACGATGAGGACGATGAGGATGAAGATGATGATGCGGATGATCAGGTTATGGATGAAGTTGATGCGTTCCTGGAGGCTCATGATTCGGGGTTGACAGATGCGGATAAGAAGGTTGCGGAAGGTGAGTCTGACTTTTGGAGCCTAAGGTATCGCTTGAGGGGAAACTGATGAATGTCTGGTCAGATCTGCTTCATGCCGAACCGGTCAAGTAAAATATCAAGTCATTCTCCAGATCTGCATCTTCTTCATCTTTACCTGGCTGTGCCGTTATCTTTGCTATTGCTTTCGGTTTCATTCAACTGCCTTCACCTGTACATCACTTTTCTTTGACTTTTCGCTGTCCATGTTTCCTCGTTCATCGCCTGCAACTCGTCATCACGAGGATAGACACCTCAAATTCAACTCAGAATATAATGTCGGCCCTTAAAATTACACATTCTCATTTCATATCACCGGGATTCGGCGAACGATCTTTGAATCCTCGCTCACAATGGAGCGTTCAAGCTCTCCCTATCTGGATTATCTTCGGCGCATCCAAGATAGTCAGCGCCATTCCAGATACACCTCCAGATGGGTGTCAAGGATTTTCTGATCGAGGCCATGTGATATACATCTGTCGTTTAAATGGGATCCAAATTGAGAATTTGTTTATTAGAGGCCATTTGTCGTCGAACAATCCGAACATCTGTCATGAATTTGCCCTCTACCCTTTCCACCAGCCGATGACGAGAAGACCCACTTGTTTTCTGCATGCCATGACGAGGTGTGAACCTCGAAAAGAGAACGTCGTGGAAATGAAAGGCGCTAATCACGGTCTTACAGAGTCGTAACAGCGCTTGCCCTGCTATACCAGGCGACACTGATAAGCGCCTTCAGTCTTGGATTTCCCGATTTCAACAGCACCACGGGCCTGACAGAGATTAGATGGGATCCGGAGACATCTTCCTGCCTATATATCACTATCCAGCATCAATGTCTTCCTGACAAGTTTGTAACATGGAGAACGCCAGTGAGGGACAAATACAAGTTGATGACTCTCCCAGTCGACTGGATAGAACGTCTTATCGCGGGTGGAACCAGCCATTGTCAAGCGGTGGCGCAATGCGAGTAAGGTCATTCCATCTTTGATGCTACCCACGTTCGTAATGGTGCCCTGTAGAGATGGGTTTCCGAATGTATGGGCTCTTTCCGCTGTTGATGTCTATCTCAGCTCCGATAGCGAAGGAAGGTAAGCAAGTAATGGCCCTCTTCTTGCGATTAACAGACGCACTGAGCCCGGTGCTTACATCCAGACCTTTATTCTCCTCGTTCCTTCCGAGTCCAAGTCCGAGTCCAAGTCCGACGATGCAGCCAGAGAAGAAGCATGCACCTCTTGGACCTATACTCGGAAGAACACTCGGAGGTCTCGCAGCTCTGTCCTTGGTGGTTGCACTTCTTATTCTCAAACACCGAAGAAACAAACCCGAGGAAGGGAAGCTTCCCACAATGGAGCAAACACCCACCCTACCAACCCCATCTACGCCATCATCCCCTTTCCCACCTGGAAACGTTTCTTCAATTGGGCCTAACTTGGATGGGTATCATATAGATACAGCTGACATATCTCCAAAGATACGCATGATGACCGTGGTGGGAAGCCCAATCTCGGAACCAGTAAGAGCAGGTATGGAAGAGCCGCTCGTGAATAACAGAAGAGTTAGTGGAGTAGATGAGGAAACTAGACGTCAAATTGTAGACCTGAACTCACGAATCAGGGAGCTCGAAGCGAGTAGGAGGGAAGGCGAACTGGAAAGTGCACCACCTGAATATTCCCCATCATGATCCTCATGAATCACATATTATAACGTATAGCTCCTTGAACGTGTGGCGAAGTTTCTTACGGTGTGCATTTTCATGTCTTCGTGAATGAACAGGAAGGACTTGCATTGATGTCATTGATCATCTCATACCATCTCGGAACCACCAAACAGGTCACGGCGTGAACTACCCTCGGCAACCATCTCTAATACACGATTTCTAGAAAAGCAGTAGACTCCTGGTTATCACGGACTCCTAGGTATCCTCTGTGCCCGAATATGGATGTCAGATCTCTGTTCGAATTAGAGACTGGTCGAGGTAATATCATATCTCCCCCTCAAGGCCTCACGCTGAAGACAAAATCTTGCATATCTCGCATCGCATATCTCGTACCGAGCTATAATCGATCACATTCAATAGGCTACGACTAGAATTAGGACCCCGACCTCGACATTCTACAACCACACGTCAAACAAGCCAAATTGATCGCGTTCTCGTCCTTGCGCGTCATGACACAATTCCCCCCATGCTTCTTACTACAATATCCTCCCGTTTCACCGTACCTACACTGAGTGTAGTCGCAGAACCTTCCGCCTTTATTGGTCATGTAACATCCGTCTTGGTCTTCATCGAAGATATGTGGGTCTGCCAATTCGTCTGCAGGGTATGAGAGAGGTTCTTGGCAGGGAGAAGCGGTTACTGATTGCGCGAGGAGGGTTAAGCCGAGAAGGGAGAACGCGATGGTAAGCTTCATGTTTCTGGGAGTGAGGGTTTAGATAAATAGCGTCGCCGACGAACCTGCTAAATAGTGAATGCACTCACGGAGTCTTATAGCGAAGCGAATGTCCTAGACGGCTTGAGGAGCTTTAAGTAGTGCTAGAAGCCAAGGGTGTTCAGCATAAATGGACGGGAAAAGTCATGAGGAGAGCTAGTGGTACCCACTACGTTTAGATCAAAAACTGAAGATCGAATGTAGAGGGTGGAAGCAATTCAGAAGTTTATATCCTCTTTGCGATAGCCACATCCCAGTGTAGGGAATGCTCCCTGGACCTTGTACCATTTTCTCTGTCAATATCCTGACAGAATTATACCGCCTACTGTCATTTGGTGCCACCATTTATACCGAGTTTTAGACAGAGTGGCGGAGGGGCTGATCTTGAGAATCGGTGAGGTTCCTAAACTCTGCCAGTGGCCTACAGGAGGAAGTTAAAAGCAACTATTTTGAGATTTGCCTGGTCCGGCAGTTTCGACACTGCAAATATCAATAGTAAAGACAGAATCACGACCAGAGCAGGTGCAACTGAGAACAAATCAACATTGAGAGAGGCAGGGACGTCTCGGTTGGAGTGCGGTCCCAGAGCGGCAACAGTCCGAGTGTAGATATCGAGAGACAGGAAGGTGCATTCTTCATGACCACTCAAACATGGGCGCGAGAATGCTGCACTTAGATACCCCTGGAATGTATACGCACGACATCGAATCGGTCTGGGTGTCGTCCAAACACCCCCTCATAACCGTGGGCAAGAGATTTAACGGTCATAAAGCGTGTAATGGAGACGATAGTGGCATCTTGAGACCATCGCCGCTTGGGGCAATGACCTGGATCTATCGAGCAAGAAGGAATCCGAGATGTCAGTCACGGAGGAAGAAAGGAACGGTGAGCACACAATTAAGGTTTCAGCTTGGCACTGTTTGGCTCCGGCGTTTGCCACCCTCTCTGATTGGCTGCTTGGCGGTGCACAGCCCTGGTCCCTGGTCCTCTGGTCTCCTGGAGCGCCCGACACACACGAGCGCTCACTGTCGATTGGGCTTTCCTGGTGACACCAGGCCACTGTCAACAACACCAGTCGGACCGGGGTGCCCAAGATGATCCACGTGCTGTTCTCCAGCTTTTCTCGCCCATCATGTCCTTGTCAGAATCAGACTCTGGCAGTCATGGATGCGGCTGCTTTTCTATTCGAATTCAAACCAAACGGAGGCAGGCAAGGGCATCGAAGGTGGGCGTCAATTATCGAACCTCTGTTGCCTATGTGAAGAGCAAGTAACATAGCGCACAAAGGACACCAGAGAAGGACTGAAGGATGACATAGCACCAACGGACGAAAAGGTGAGCAACAGCCAGCTCACTCCAGCCGACGTCCAATGTTAAGAAGTGTTTAAGAGCGAAAAGTCTGACGATGGACCTCCAACCGTCGCTGCATACGCGCTAGAGGCAACGAAGCAAACTATTGGCATTCTGAAAGGCGTTGCAGGCTTGGCTCCAATTCCCCTCGTAAAAGAGGTCTTAGAACTTGGACTCACCATAATTGAAACTTGCGAGGTACACTACTCTCCGATTGTTGCTGGTATGATCATTAATGAGCACCTAGGGTGTTAACGATGTCAGGAACAAGGTCAACACACTCAAGAACCGTATTGCAGGCTTCCTCCTCGTCATTGCCAAGGTCGCGAAGGACTCAGATGGTGAACATCGGGATGAAGGTTCTGCTTCAAAAATGTCAGATGACCTCAGAGGTGATCTCCTCGAACTCAAAAGGTAGGGTAACCGAATTGACTAATTCGTATCTGTGTACTTGACGCACTGCTAGATGCCTCGACTTGATTACCACGAAGCTCAATGTCATCAAAGACCAGAATGCATTTCTTACTGGTGTCCTCTCAAAACCAAACCTCGAAATCATTGACGAATGCGAGTCACATTTTCAAGCTGAAGTTAGTCGTTTCCAGGTTGGTGATTTCTTTTGATTCCACGAAAAGCAATCTACTAATTGTTCACGTCCAGACTCTGCAGAGCCTCTATGCCGCCCAAGATCTCGGCATTATTCAGCAGCAACTGATAAAGCTCTACGGGATAACGGAAGAAATGGCGCTCGACGTGAGGGACATTCAAACCAAAGTTACTACAATGGAGACCTCGCTCAACGAGCTCGTCAATATCTTGTCAAAAAAGGGCACCGACTCAGAAGTAGCGACCGTTCTCCAGGTTAGCAGAATGCCCAAATCTCCCGACTTGTTTCTTGGACGCGATCTCGTTGTTCAACGGGTGGCGGAGCAGCTGACGTGTGGGGACCACACTCGCTCGCGTGTCTGTATCGTTGGCCCAGGTGGCATGGGCAAGACCTCAGCTGCACTTGCCATTATGGAGCACGATCTCATCCTGAAGGCGTTCCCGCAGCAGCACAGGTTCTGGGTGCCCTGCATCGGTGCCAACTCCCCAACACTATTTCTCTCCATTCTCTCGAAGTACATCATGGCAGAGCGAAAGACAGGAGACCCACTCAATGATATAATTGCAACCCTGCAAGAAACGCCCGAGCCCCGCATCATCCTGCTCGACAACTTCGAAACTCCCTGGCATCCTGTTGAAGGTAGCCAATCCGCCATTCGCGTCGTTCTAGAAGCGCTCGATGCACTACCTCATTTGTCGATTCTAGTCACCATGCGATCCGAGTTTAGTCCCCTTGAAAAGTGGAGTTGTGAACGACTCTCGCAGATCAACTCCGAAGATTCGCGAAAAATCTACACCGCTATCGACCCTACTGCTGGGAACTATCCTGAGCTCGACGAGTTACTCGATGCCCTCGGGCATCTACCATACGCCATTACGCTCATGGCATCTAGAGGGAAGCGCTCTCTTACGAACCCCACGCAACTGCTGGAGGAGTGGAGGCAGGTCGGAACATCAATGCTTTCTCGACCTGAAGAGGGTATCAACCACTCCATTCAGCTTTCTATCGATAGCAAATTCGTCCGTAACTCCCCAAATGCCCTTCGACTCCTCCAAATTCTCTCGATGCTTCCAGCCGGACTCTATCAGGAACATCTACCAACATGGGCCGAAGGCTGGCAGTCCGAAGCCGTTGATACACTTCGAGACGTAGCCCTAGTATTAGCGAGGGAGGTCAAAGTCGGTGATGTTACCAAAGTTCATCTCTTTGTCCTCCCCGTGGTGCAGTCTTATATGAGGCAGAACGGTCGCACGCCGAAGGAGGTCCAGAAGCAAGTCTTCTCTGCGTGCTATCAGTTTCTGGCCAAGAACAGCGTCACAAGTAGCGGACCTGATGACCCCCACTTCAATAAACATGCCCTGACCATCGCCTCTCAAGAGGCAAATATCCAAGCGTTGTTGACAAATATGATAAAAGACGCTCTGACTGACACAAAACCTTCCCCACACCCTTCGTCACCTTCCTCTACCTCAATGAATCAGGAGCAACAGCTCGACGCGCTCCTTGCTTTCTCCTGGCAGCAATACTGGGTCAAGCCACGACCTGAAATCGCAGAGCATGTTGCTGCGTTGGCGCAAAAATTCGGCAAAACGCGATGCGAGGCAGCTAGCCAGTTTTGCCTGGGGAGTATTCTAGCTGACCTCGTCCAGTGCAAACCTGCGAGTGACGCGTTTACGAAGGCTCGGACACTCTTCGAGCGCTTAGGTGATGACCTCATGGTCCTTCGCTCTGATTCAATGGCTGTTGAAACCGCCATTGGTTATGACGCCGGACTAAATCACATCGAAAAGCTTATCAAGGCCTATCGTTCTCGTTGGAAGAAACACGTCAAAAAGGATGACACCCTTAAGGCATGGTACCTCTTCCACAGCGGTTTCCTCTACTGGTGGGCCCAGAAGATGGATAAAGCACTGAGGGATCTTCAGGCAGCGCAGCAGCTGTTCAGTCAGCTTAATCCACCGCGTAAAATCAAGGTTGCGGAGATAGGCTATCATGTAGCCCGTTCATATGTTGCAAGAGGGTTACGTGGGGATGCTGAGGCCGCGCTTCGGACGATTAACTCTTCGATTGTCGGCTATCGGACCCTGTACGGCAAAGGTTTGGTAGGGGTCGGTCCAGTCCATTGTGACCTCATGAAAGCCCGACTCTTGAAGGGTCTCAATCGCTGGGATGAGGAGCTAGATTCCACATTGAAGGTAGCGCTCAAAGCCTTCCAAGAAGTGGGCGAATCGAGAGGCCTGGCACAAACTCTGATAGAGCTGGCAGAGATCTATGTACGGAAAAAGGAATGGCCTGCTGCGAAGCTAGCCTACGAGGAAGTCATCCGAAAATGCTCTAGCCTGGAAGACCGGGACTCAACAAACCTTGTTGATGCTGCAAAGCACAACCTCAAGTACATTGCTCAGGAGGATTCTTGGGAGAGAAATGGAGTCGGGCTCGTATTTTGGGAGCCAGAGAGGGTGTAATTCCGCAGTTTGCGCTTATGTACCGTTCTCATTACCTGTACATTCAGTGGTGTTACTAATATTCAATACCAATCTATTCATGAGAATAGCCATACATTCTGTCTCTCATATCGGCTGTTTCTCCTGTATCTAGCGGATGATGTAGATGTGGAGAAGAAGATAAATCTGAGCCGTTCCTCGTAGTACTGTTGCCATCTTTTTCACTCTCTTTTCTCTAAATCTCTCTTCGCTTCTTTCACTTAAGCCCCTTCCCCGGTTTCCAATTAGTTAATTTCTTTCCTTTTATGCTCCTATATTGTCCCAAGTTGTGCGTGAGGAGAAGAGAAAGAGATGGTCATCGACGCACACTGACACACATGAGGTGATGAAAGAACAACTCGGAGGAGATACTTAGGCGCGGTCCGCTGTCGGCTTTTTGCCAGCCCTGGCGCCTATCTGTGGGACTGTGCAATCCCACCTAACGCGGCGAGCTGTTTGGACATGTTTGTTTCCCCTATATCGAACGCAGAAAGTGTCCGGTTCCAGAAACTCTTTCCTCGTGCATTTTCGCGGTAGATGCTTGGTGTGAAAGTTGTTTGAAAATGGCTTTTTAAGAGCCTGAACCTCTCATATTTCTGATAGAAGGTTTATGGCTCGTTTTCCGAATTCTATTTAAAGGATAAAGGCGAATTTTCGAAATTGGAGAGGTTTAAACGCTAGCACTATCTATTTAACGAATATGTCTCCGCCAAATCAAGAGCAGAAAGTGACCCTGTGGAGTGCTACTGGAACAGCAAGTAGGGGGTTTTCTGGCCGTGTCTGGCGCGCGAGGGCCTCAGAGAGCCGTGGGAAATTACTGATAAGAGAGCCGTTTAGCTTATCGCTCTTCTTTGAGCCAGGAGGGAGTCCTTAGGTACTTGATAGTTATATATTAGCATAGTATCTATATGTTTCCTGGAGAAGGAAGTCCAAAGAGCCCCAAAAGAGCCCAGAAACATTCTCCAAACGCGTCTGGACATCTTTATGGCAGAAATACGCTGACTAAGCGTCTCACGCGCGTCAGTGGCATTGCACAGTCCCACTATCTGGCACAGCCACGCCGACGCTCATCCTCTCTCATCTCCCCTTTCTCAGTGGTGTGCCGGTCCACTCGTACGGTCCTCTCGACTCCTCCGGCGCTCTGTTAAATTCATAAATGGGTCACGGAACCAGGCTGACAGTGCCCTCTTTTCAGTGGAATTACCGTAAAATGGGTCGCCGTTTACTTCAGAAGTCACGCTGCAGGAAAGCTGGATCAGATCAGATCAGATCAGATCATCGACATTCTGAAAGGATTCGAAGTAGAGCGGTTATCACAACTTGTCCCCTCATAGTGAGGTGTCCTCGATCTCATTTGGTAGGATAGGACTGGGACAACGCTATGTTCCGATTCGATTTGGAAACAGGTCATGGTCTCCAGAGTAAACTATTTTTTTCTTGCATGACCGGGAATAATGGCATACTTATCGGGAGCACCGGAATTTTCGTCAAGAGCTGTTGAGGTTGATGTAAATCCTAATCCGTACCAGGAATTGCCCCCCTTGGAATCGTTGATTAAGATTATTGGGGTGGTGCACGTTGCATCTCTCAAGGGTAATCAAGGGCCAATGGTTCAACGGTCTAAGTTGTCACTCCTGGTCCGGCCAACCACCAGGGTTGGGTTATCTCTATTCGATTCAGGGAACAATCATGGCAGGATGGCTTGATCTTAGACTTTTCTCGCTCACTCAAACAACTTGCATTCAAATCCAAATACGTACCGAGATATTGCCCAGATAGTTTGAATAATCTTCTTTGGATTTGCCATAACGAACCCCGAATCTCGAGGTCATCGCATCTGATTTCACTCTACGCCTTACCTTGGGAAGGCCGATGGTAGAGCGGTTAAGCCACTAGCTCAGCATCCCTCAAGCCATGGGGTTGCCTGTTCGATTCAGGAATCAGCCACCGGTGTCGTCGCGGGTCATTAGTTTTTGTGCTGATGAATTCGGGGACGGCGCTATGGGCTTTGTACCGCCCAAAATGCTGGCTACACCATACCCATCAGTTCGAACGGTGGATGTGAGGCGGCAGCTTTATTATGATACGGGAGATTGGGGAAGTACAGCAGGTAGAGCCAAAGCTCTTTTTCTATCGCGGGGATCGCAGCAATAATACAACATTTGGGGGTAGGCTCGGATGGGTATACAACCTCGATTAAGGTCATGCTGGTCTAGGTCCCCGTTCGACCCATATCCGTATCGACAAATCCGACTCCAACGAACCAGACGCAATCATATTCTGTGTCGGATGTGTCTGTCGAAGCCATCATCAGTCCCCATTCCTTCTCCCTCATGCAGAAAAACAAAAACTCACCGCAACACAAACCACCGTCCCCTCATGTCCCTCCAACCTCTGCAACACCTGTCTCGTCTGTAAATCCCAAACATAAACCTTCCCATCCTCACTCCCCGCCACAATATACTTCCCACCAGTTACGCTAAAGCAAGCGTTTATAGCGTATTTGGAGTTGGTGTGGCCTATGTAGGTTTTTAGACAGCGGGTAGTTTGGTAGTCCCAGAGACGAATGGCGGAGTCGTGCGCGGTGGAGAGGATGTATTTGGAGTTGGGGGAGAATTGGACGTGTTGACTGGGAAGAAGGAATTAGTAAAAGTGGTGAGGAGGAGGAAGGGAGGATGTACCAGATTGCGTCTTGACCTTCTGCAAGGGTTTTCAGGCATTGGCCGTCACTTGTGTTCCATATTCGTCTGTGGGAGGGCGATGAGTTGAGTTAGGGCATGGAGAAGAGAGAACGAGTCGCGTACATTAACCCATCGAGTGCACAGGATACGATCAGTGTTGCGTCTCTGTTGAAGTGTACGGAAGTGACCCAGTCGAGATGGGCGTGCATGGTCTTCATGCATTTTCCTGATGACGACAGTCAATACATGGAGAACAAGGGAAGTCATATGGGGCTGAGGATAGGTGACTATTGCGGCGAGTGAAATTTTTTACGGGTAAAGGAAGAGAGGGGAAGGGACGGAGGGAGAACAAGGATGAACGTAGTTGGGGTAAATGACACACACCTCTCACAGCATCCCATATCTTGATATCACCAGCACAGTCACCCGATACGAGCATGTTTGAGGCCGCGTTATAGTTGAGGCAAAAGACCCAATTTGAATGCCCTTTGAGCGTTTTGTGCGTTAGGCCCTAGCTCATAGAATCCTGGTTAGCTTGGTGAGTTCGGAACGGGACATCGAGACCAAACTCACCGTATCCACATCCCATATCCTAATCGTCTTATCATCCGATGCAGATGCCAGGTATACGCTATCTGAAGACCAGGACAGGTCTGAGAGACCTGCTTTGTGCCCAACAAGGTCGCGGATGAAGTTGCCCGTTTCTGACGCCCAGATCTTGACCACCTCTTCGGCTCCTATGGATGCATAAGCAGAGAGAGATTTTGGTCAGCAAGACTCAGCAAAGCGATGCAGATATGGGCTTGGACGGGACGTACCGCAAGAAGCCAACAACCTCCCATCAGGACTGAACTTAACCGACGACAACGACTTTGTATGTCCCCTCAACACATGCTTTAGCTCATAGTTCGGTCTATCTCGCGGTGGCTGCTGCGAAGTTGAAGCCTGTGGTTGTCCTGCGATTGGTTGAGGTTGAGGAAGTGGTGCAGGCGTATGTCCTGGTGGATGTGGGTGCGACACTCCAGCCGTTGTTTGCTGCGGGTGATCTGGGACTTGTGGGTCGTCTTCGGTCGTCTGGGATGCTTGGGACGCTGTTTCGTCGTCGGTGGTTGAATCCATGCCTGCGAGAGGATCCATCGCTGGTGTTGAAAGGGGCTAGAAAAGATGGTGGTGGTCGCTGCCAGGAGGAGTTGCCTTTTGGGGTAACGAGTCTTTCCCTTCAGAACATGACTCATTGTGGGCGGCATCCTCAATGTGATGTGATGTGATGTGTAACCCGCACAAGGTCCCTAAACAGGAAACGGCGGGGCCCGTGACTACCGCTTTTCAATTGATCAATATGTACCTTTGCCATTCGTCCACGACTCGGATCGTAAATCGCCGACTTGCGTCGGCTGAAACCTTGCTTGCCTAAGTATCAAGTGTGAGATTTTGAGAGGCATATATAAAAATGGGTATATTAAGCAAGCGAGACGGTAGCACTGCCGAAGGCCCAGATATTAGTTAAGTCCTAAGCTACGAGTCAAGTCCATAATTAGTATGTAGGTAGTTGTGAACTAGCAAGAGGTTCAAGCAATATTCAAAGTGGTATGAGATGAAGTATAGGTATAGGTATGTATATTACGAGAGAAATATTAGAAGGTATTAGAAGGTGAGGATAATGTCGAGAGGCAAAAGGTGTACAGTGACATTGAACATCAATTGACAATTAGACAAAGGAATGAAGTGATCCAACCCCGAGACTTTGCATAGGTAAAGATTTAGAAGTAGCGGACCTTTTTGCGAGGGGAGGGAGAGGACAAGGGATCCATTTTGTCGCATACCTTCCTCTTTCGAGGAGTGGGCGCAAGGGGCTTGGGAGGAACAATGACGCGGACAGCCACGATGTCAGCAGTGAACGTATCGGATGACGGTTCGCCATTACGGCCCTTCATTGACCAGTGAGTCAATTCAAAATCAAGCTCGACTGTAGCGCCAGACAGACGGCTACGATAGAAGTGGGGATGGATAAGGTATCCTCGCATATCATAAGCCGGGATAGGATGGACGCGATGGGTATCAATCATAGTCGCGAGCTCGGCACGAGCAGCGTCCGTGTTGACGGGCCAATTAGAGATGTGGGTCCAATCTAGATGTGCTGGTCAGACGCAGCCTCTGTGAATATACTAAATAACTGACCCTTTTTCCCAGCGTTCCTCGAGGGAGCTGTGTCGGTGTCTGACCCTGTATCTGAACCTGCCGAGTCCACTTCAGGCTCAATGTTCTCCTTGTCTTCCTCGGCGGAGGTAGGCTCGGGAGCATCCAATTCAAGGGCCTAATATCAAATCAGCAACAAAATTGAATGACAATATGGAGGAAACGTACTTCGAAGAGAACATGCCTGACTTTGAGTCGTTGAGCCGTAGTGGGTCCGGTTACGAAGCCACGTTTCACCGTGAACCCAGGAGTCGTTGCTTCGTTGAGTAACCACTGGACATTGTCAAGGACTTGAGCATAATCACCGCGGAAGGGTCCAGCTTCAGGAATGCCTCCCGTACAGGAGGGCTTCACTTGCGCGAATGAGGCGATGTAGCGACCTGGGCCTTGATAACCAGCGTCACTCGTAAGATAGAAGTCGTCTTCGCTGATTTTGACAACAGCAGAGAGGATCGCAGCCTCAGGTGGATCGGCATTGCCTTCAGAGGCAGCAGGAGGGTCGTCGACATCGCTGCCAGGCTCGGCGGTGGTGGTGGTAGGAGACTGAGGGGGTACGACTTCATCGGCACTAACAGCCTCAGGAAGTAAGACCAGCTTGTTGGCCTTTCCGATGCGACGCCAGGCCACTGTCTCGCGGATAGCAGAGGTCCCCAGATAGGTACCTGAGTCGATAAGTCGCTCTCGAATACGCCGCATTTGAGTGGTAGGGTCAATGGGAGGTAGCTTAGAAGGGCGGGGAGGAGGTATGAGGAGGCAGGCCATCGAGAGAGTAAACAATGAAAGAGTGTGTGGTAAGGAGATGTGTAACGACTGTGATGGTTTGAATAAAGAGTTTGCAGCATGTCGGGGCGCTTTTATAGGTTTTCGAGGAGGTCCGTGCTCAAGGCATAACCGTGACCATAAATCCCAATTAAGTTAGGACTTATCGGGAGAATACGGTTCATGCAGGTTGAGGATGGGTATCAGACGTCGGAGTGGTGAGGCCGACAACATACAGGGTTCATGGGATGTAGGTCCAGCTTTGTCGGCTTGAGTGCACCTGGTTGTATTCCAAGTTCTTTCAGGCCCTTCATGTCCAACAGCGCTGAGATGGACGAAGCCATGGACGAGATTGGAGCTTTAAGCAAGTCTGAGATCCTAGGTCATCTCAGAGGCACTCTATCATTCTCTCATCAGCTTCGAGGGAACAAAAATCTCTTGATCAAACACGTACTCGCTTCAGCTCCAAAGGAAAAAATCGACTTTCTTCGCGACCTGGGACGAAGTAAGCAAAAAAGTCAATCCGTTCCTGTCGTACTTGAAAGGACGGATGCTGGCAAGGATCTGGGTGAAGTTGGCGCTGATGTTGCCGTGTTAACCAGCGCTGAAATTCGGGCCAGCCTGAAAGGCGTTCTACCTCTGTCGAACGAGCTTCGGACCAACAAGGCTCGTCTTGTGGAGCATGTACTTGCATCAGCCCCAGCTGAGCAGCTCCAACTTCTTCAGGATTTGGGCAAGAGCAAGAGAGCCAGCATACAAGAGGCCCGGAGCGTTTCTAGGCAGGCAGCCAAACGCAAAAGAGCGGATGAACAGCAGGAACGCCGAGTGGCAAGGAGAGTGGAGATCGTCATGACCGAAGAGTCGAGGAATTCTCAATTTGAAGAGGAACACGACACCAGCCGGTACCTCCAGCTGCCGACAGACTCTGAAATCAAATCCTGCTATCGAAGGTTTCATGAAGCAACTTCCAACAGCGCTCTGCATCTGTCGATATGTGGAGTCTGCGCACGAGAAATCAGCACATATAGTGACAAGCCTTCGCTCCTGCCTCTCAAAGACTTACCCAACTCTCATCGACTCGTTCCCGCTTTCGAACATCCGCAGCACGACTTATACGATGGTCTTCTGCTCGAGCCGGCAGGGGTTGAAAAGGATGGCAATGGCGTAAAGGTCCACGTCTGTCGGTCCTGCCTACACGATTTGGAGAAAATCTCAAGTAAGCCACCTGCATTGTCCCTGGCGAATAATATGTGGGTTGGGAGAGTACCTTGGCAGCTGCAAGTGCTCACATTTGCCGAACAACTCCTCATCGCACTTGTTTATCCCCGGGTGTACACCTTCAAACTATTCCCCAAGAAAGTTGGTGGCACTCGCGACAATCTTCAGCGAGGAATGCGCGGCAACGTTAGCTCATACGAGCTGAACATGGATGGCATATCCGACATGCTGAAGGGAGACCTGATGCCTCGTCCAACTGCCGTTTTAGCATCAGTCATTACAATCACATTTATTGGAGTCGGAGAGCTACCAAAACGTACCCTGTGGAACACATTTAGAGTGCGTAGACAAGCTGTCATGGAGGCGTTGCGATGGTTGAAGGACAACAATCGAAAATACTACGGGAGCATTGAAATCGACTGCGATCGCTTACAAGCTCTGCCTGAGGAAGACGTCCCCCCAGAAGTAATCGGGATTGTGCGTCAATCCACCGATGTAGGGGTTGTAGACCAGGAGAGTGATGGTTATGTGCCAAGAGACGACGCGGCTCCTGGTAAGTCACTGTTGACTGTTGTCACGTCCATCGTCACTCATGTCCATTCAACAGGGGAGGATACAAGCGGTGAGCACGACTCTTCTGTCCTTCAGTGCATTCAATTGACTTATACCGTGATCAGATTCTGTCAACCCAGATGATGCACCCGATGTCATCCCATATACAGTCTCGGGAGCGGCTGACACAGATTTATCGAAGGTCACGGCGATGGAGCTCATGACATGGGGCCTGGAGAACATCTGGAAGGATGGAAAGGAGGGAGCATATGCAGTTCGGCATGGGCGAAAGCCTGCGAATGACTTTGGACGGCCCCTGGATAAAGCAATGCGAGAAGTGATTGATTTTGACCGGCCAAATTTCTTCGAGCGTGCATTTCCTCCCCTCTTCCCTTTCGGAACGGGTGGACCCGAAGCAGACCGACCAGAGGGAGTGTCTTTCATTGAACACATCCGGTGGCTACTTCAATATCATGACCGACGATTTCGGAAGCACCAAACCTTCCCATTTGTTGCGTTTGGCATACAACAGCGACGGGACTCCCTTGGATCTGCCCGCATACAAATGCGTCGACGAAACTTTGACTCAGACGCAAAGGTTCTCTCAACGATTACATTGGAGAAACTCCAGGAGGCTCGCATCGAAGAGGAGAAGAAACTTCCTATCTCCGATCCTGCTGTACGCTTGCTGAAGAAGCATATACATGCCACCGGTGGACGGGTTATGGGGTCAAACCAGTCCCGTTACCAACTTCGGTCTCAAATGTGGTCGACAGCCATCTATATCAGCCCACCGTCTCTCTGGATTACCATCAATCCCTGTGATTTGCACGACCCAATTGCACAGGTTTTTGCGGGGGAAGAGATCAATATGGACGACTTTGTGAAGGTGCTGGGCCCTGACAAGAACCAGCGTGCAAAGAATATTGCAGACGACCCCTATGCCTCGGCAAAATTCTTCCACTTCATCATCAGGACAATTCTGGAGACACTTTTTGGGATAGAAGTGACTCCTTTCCAAATTCGATGCAACCCAGGCATATATGGTCGTGTCTCTGCATATTTTGGTGCGGTTGAATCACAGGGGCGGGGAAGTCTCCACCTACACATGATCGTTTGGCTCAAGAATGCACCAACGTCTGATGAAATGCGAGATATGTTGACCAAGAAGGAATTCCGCGATCAGGTGAAAGCATTCATCCGCGCCAATATCCGCGCTCACATCCCTGGTGTTGAAACCGGTGAAGCTGTGAAGCAGATCCCGAACGAAACCGACATCGCCTATTCTCGACCTCCTCATCCTGACCTCCCCAACTTCGATGAGCAGATACAGCGGTATGAAACGCAACTAGCTCGAGCAAAGCAGGTTCATACCTGTGAGCTTAGACGATGTATCATCTACGATGAAAAGGGCCGGCCAAAGTGCAAGCGGCGTGCTCCCTTTGAGTATGCGGAGGAGGAATACATCGACGAGGCCGGTAACTGGGCCCCAAAGCGTCTCTATCAATACTTCAACAACTGGAACCCAGCCACACTCATTCATGGGCGTTGCAACAACGACTGCAAGCTGCTATCTAACGGAAAGGACACGTGCAATGTTGGAGAATATATTTTCACGTATGCAAGTAAAAATCAAGGCAAAAACCACAATATGTCCGCCCTGATGGCTGAGGGATTTGCTTACCACAACCAACGGCCTCATGGTCAGGACACCCTTCGTGACGAGCAGCGGTTGCTTATCTTCCGCCTGGTACATATTGTCAACCGCGAACAAGAACTTGCCGCACCAATGGTTATATCTTACCTGATGGGATGGGGAGACGTTTATCGTTCACACCATTACACGGCAATATTCTGGTCGTCATTCTCAAGTGCTCTCCTCAAGGAGTTCCCCGGGATATCACCTTTGAGGTCGAGGTTAGTAGGGTCTGAATCTTAGCGTGATCGACGTGTGCTCAACAGACCATTCCAGGCTAGTACAACTTGAACCAAGTGTCAGTACTGTGGAACAGTCTACTGTTACATCTGAAGGCCCCAATAACGCCGAGACTGAAGTGAGTTATGGGATGAGTTATACTGGCCACGCATCAACTAACGCTTTTCTAGGCTGGTGAAGAGATGGTTGTTTTGCAGGGTGACTCACGAGGCCGCTTGTCAAAGAAATGTCAAGTCATCGACTACGCGCTGAGGGGAGAGCATCTTGAACAATATAGCGTCCTTCGCTACTTTGTTGACACATACGAGGTCGACTACTCTCAAGACAAAGCTACAGCATCATCAGAAGTGAACGAGGATGACGTCGACAATGATATTCGGCATCCACACCGTGGTAGACGCAAAAATCCACGGGTTCGCTATCATCCTTCCCATCCACTATGGAAAACTAAACAGAGAGTTGTTCGGAGTCACGGTCACACAAATCTTCCCAACTTCATTGGCCCCTACTTTCCGAGACGTGATGACCCCGAAATCTACCCATTTTATTGCGCATCCATGCTTGTCTTGCTGAAACCCTGGCGGAATATACAGAAGGACCTCAAGGCCGACTCGGAAAGTTGGGAATCAGCTTTCAAAGGCTTCATGGATTCAGCACCACCGAGCATTCATCGGATTGTGTCTGGCATACAGTACCTGCACGAGTGCAAATCTGCTGTGCAACGAGATCGAGCATCAGCCGGCATCGCAGACTCTGGAGTCATCAACAAAGACCGTGACACCGATGTTGAGCCATTTGGGTCCTTGGACCTTGACGAAGATACACCCTCAACCTCGAATGTCATATCGTCGTTCTCAGAGGAAGGGTTGCAGGAGCTCATTACATCAATGACTCCCTGGGGCGAGAAGAATCACGGCAGACATGCTGTTCACATTGCGATCCAGGCAAAAATATTTACTGATCGCGACTCAAATTGGTTGCCGGCGACACCCCATGCACCTGTCGCCAATGCAACAGGAAACGATTTACAACGTCTGCTTGAGTGGAGAGCACAAATGGATGACAACGTCAACAGGCTTAATGGGGGAGCACAACCAGCGCCAGAAGGCACCGACACAAGCGCCAAAGAAACTGGTTCGGTCACTAGGGTGGAGTCAGCTGGTGACGATCGAGGGGATGTTCTTCACCAAGAGCGTGACGCTATCACCGTGGACTCTTCTGAAGTACGCGAAGAGTCTATCCCTCCCGCCGATCCTTCCGAACTCAAGGAGGATCAACGTCGTGCATACGATATTGTTATATGGCACCTCGACCAAACTCTGTCAGGAGCACAGCCCCCACCTCTGCGCATGATCCTCCACGGAGAGGGTGGGACAGGAAAGTCAAAGGTCATCCAGACCATCACGCAAAGATTTGCAGATCGACAGGCTAGCGCTCTGCTCCTCAAGTCTGCCTACACCGGTGTGGCTGCATCACTCATTGACGGGAAGACTACCCATACAATTGGCATGATATCGCAATCCGGCCGCCCAATGAGTGATACAACCAAAGAGAAACTCCAGTTGTTCTGGAAAGACTGTTGCTACTTGATCATCGACGAATTCTCGATGATATCAAAGAAGTTCCTCGCAAAACTCTCCAAGAACATCGGGCTTGGCAAGGCCAAAGGCAACGTGGACAATCCCTCTCTAAGCAACCTCGATGACTCATTGAGTTTTGGTGGAATCAATGTTATTCTCTGCGGTGATCTTCACCAGTTCCCACCCGTTGCTGGTGGACGTCGGGATACACTTTACTTTCCGAGTTTATCTCAGGATTCGATCGAACTACAAATTGGCCGCAAGATCTACGAAGAGTTTCAAACTGTCGTAGTTCTGCGAGAGCAGGTCAGAGTCACCGACCCCGAATGGCGTGAATTCCTTCGACGCCTACGCAAGGGTAACGTCAAGGAAGAGGACCTCACCATGCTCCGACAACTCCTTATTACGAATCCAGACTGCACCCCAACCGACTTCGCAGCCAAGCCCTGGAGCGATCTATGTTTAGTCACTCCTCGTCACGCCGTTCGAGGCGAATGGAACACGTCCGCACTCGAAAAGCACTGCAAAGCCACTGGTCGACAAATGTTCATCTCATATTGTGAAGATACGATACGCGATCGACCTCTTTCCATTGCAGAACGATATGCTGTTGCACTTCGGTCATGCGGAGAAGGAAAGAAGAAAAAGCGGAATGAACTACCTGATGCTATACAACTAGCGATTGGGATGAAGGTGATGGTCACTCAGAATGTCGAGACAGACCTAGATATCACGAACGGTGCTCGCGGCGAAATCGTTGATATCATCCTACACCCGGACGAACCTCCGATCGGCAGCGACTCCGTCGTACACCTCACATATCCGCCATCTTACATCCTCGTCAAGCTTCAACGCACACGTGTCGCCAAGCTAAAGGGCCTCAAAGCCTCCGTGATTCCTATTGAGCCAACTTCGAAGACCTTCACCATCAACATCGAGGTGGGAGGCAAGTCACAGCAACGCACCGTTCGACGACGTCAGCTCCCAATGACGGCCGCATACGCCTTTACCGATTATCGATCCCAAGGGCAGACTATACCTTACGTGCTGGTTGACATTGCCACTCCTCCGACAGGTGGAATCAGCTTGTTCAACCTGTACGTAGCCCTCTCTCGGAGCTCAGGCAGGACCTCTATCCGACTTCTCAGAGACTTTGACAATGCCACATTCATGGCTGGGCACGACCCAGAGCTCCTTGCCGAAGACGACCGGTTGGACCACCTTGACCAGCAAACAAAGGAGTGGTGGCAGAAAGTTGAGAGACTGCTTGGAGACAGTTGTGAAGAATCAAATTAATACACTACCGTACCCTGTCCCTTGCTGATGATAATCAAGGACCACATACAAAGGAATAGACAAACTTGAGAAAGACAGTTGAGCGAAAATGTGCTTTGCAAGCTCATGCACAAGGGTACGTGACCGTGATGTGGTGTGTGACGGGAACCGTCACGCAAGTCGCAATCAAGCTTCAAATAAGGGGTACAGAGAAACCTTGGCAAGCAAGGTAATGGCACCTTTAGCATGGTGTATCTTCATCGCTTGTTCTTGCTTAACTGGAGACGGAAGCTGGTTTTGCATTCCTTCTACCTATTGGCCATTTTCGTTTTGGACCAGGAACGGCGTTTAGCTTACCTTCCACCCATCGACGTGCTACCAGCACAGGAATCTGTCTATTGTTATGTACGTCATCTAAGGATTGGATGTATCAGCTTCGACGCCCACAAGCATCCATAGGGACACATGTACGTACATGCTTTTGACGGCAATCAGGAAATCCATCCCTACCCCGTTTTGACTCCGAAACGTCCTTGTTCTCTGTAAAGAGAACAATGAACAAACTCAGGCTGTGCTCTGTGTATCTCTGTAGGTCCTTATCGACCCCCCACGCAACAATGTGCATTCCGACAGAAGCTCGTCGTGACAGCGATACATGTCGTACACCTGCCAAAGTCTTGACAGCGGTGAGTGTTATTCCTTCATCCAGGCTAGTGACCTTATCCGAATAGATGTATTGGTGTTGGTTGCCTCTGGGAGTTAGACGACACGTGTCGACTGGCAAGCCATTCGATAACAATGAGTTCACTCCATGCCTTCGGCAGTCAGATTCTACTTAAGTCGTATGAGTATCTTCAAATTTGATATTCACATACTAATCCAGTCCTACTGGTTAGGACCGACACTCGAAGACATGTCTTTGTCTCACCTCGATGATTTTCTCTCATATAAACCACCTATCGTACTGCGTGGCAACAACCATACACCCTCTGACTCGACTCGAGCACCCGCCTACTTTGACAAGCACCTTAGCGAGGACAGAATCCTCAAACGTGTCGTGATATGCCCAGGAATGGCGCCCGAATTTCTCTCTATGGCCGAGGACGCCTTACATTCACGCAAAGCCCCCATCTATACTGCCTCTATGGCAAGGTCATTCAATGCGGATGCGATCGAGGCTATGGCTCAGCAAGCTAGCTCTGCCCAGATAAATGACGAGTCTGGCCTACAGACGCACTACAGCAACACAGCGGGGAGACTTTGTCCTATCATTGCGGCAACCTTAGCGTTGAACCTCAAGGATTGGGATTTCGATTCCTTAAAATGGGAGATAAGAAAGAAATCGGGAGACGTCAAGAAAGGGCAACCTACCCGATCTACCAAACACGTTATCGCGGATGGTTTTCTAGTGTCTACAACAGACGGCGATGACAATTTCCCTGATGACTTCGGGCTAGCCAAGCAATTCTTTCTAGAAATGCTGGTATTCGAATTCAAGAATCTCAACTTCGACACGGAAGATGTTATGGATAGCATACTCCGTACCTCTGATGAGGCGTCGTTCCGGTGGATCAGCTGCGAAAACCCCAGATGTGCCGTAGAGGACAAACCGTCTGTGACCATCTGTAAGCAAGGGCATGACGCAAAGAAGCATCAACTGCGGTGCATTCAAGAACTCATCGAGGACCCACAAAAGATCAAATCTTACGCCTCTGTTCAGGAAGACCGCAAACTGGTACCCAGCCCACCAACTGGCGCTCAGAGAGCTACAAGAGGCAATAAATCTGGGACTAGAGGCAGCAAAGCCAACACCCGAGGTCGCGGTAGTGGTCGCAGAAGCCGCCAAGAGGTCGTTAGGTGTGCAGAGGACGGGCCTGAGAACCCCCCGCCGGCGGATCCAGAAGAATCATTAGATCCCAACACCAAGGCACGTCGTATTCTGGAGCAGGTCAGTAATTATCATATTTCGGAAGGTTGCTCGGTTCTCATAGGGCTTCTCCGGTCTTTCAGATTTGGTCTGTACTTTGCAAGAACGACGCAACCTATATGGTGCTTAACTTTGGAAACAAAGAGATCATCTGTAGGCGCCAACGCGACACCCAAACACTTTACATCTCAGACTACATCGACATTCCTAAGACAGAGTATTTCAAATTACATGTCGGAATCTACTACGCCGCCATACTGGATACTTTGGAGCGAGCACGGCTGATGAGGAGGGGAGTACCGGACACTTGGACAGACTCCTTGCCCGTTCGAGACCTGACGTCGGCTCCCGTAGAGGTGAGTGATCCGCTCTATGACCTCTGCTTTGTATGTCGATCCACTATCATCGTACTAGCTTCTTCCGAGTATCGTTCGCGACGAGGTTCGGAGGCTACCTTGGCTGGTTCTCCGAGCAGAAGTGCAAAATAGCGTGCAGAAAATCCTCACCGATGAATACATGTACCGGCGCGAGCATGGATCCTTCCCAAACACCCTTGTTAGGCTCGACTGGAAGACATTTTTCTCGATCACGGAATCACTGAATGTTTACAGGGATGGACTTCAAACCGGGTTGAAGTCGTTCCGAAGTACCATTTCTGTTGACTCGTTGATGCTTCCAGGTGGAAGCGACGCTGCACTCTCTGTCTATGTCAAACTAGCTAGAGGAGAAAATAACGTCAAAGTTCTGGATAGCGAATACGAAGTATACCAACGACTTCATTCGGCGAATATCTCCGGCATCGCCCGGGTTCTAGGATTTTACCAGAATCCGCGTACTCAGTACGGCTCCTTCGCCGTCCTTCTTTTGGAAGATATCGGGAAGTCTGTGGCTCAATGGGAGAATGAGCCTCTCACGGGCGAAGAAACATCTGCAAGAGCAGTCAAAGAGTATAAGATGTACGTTTCTCAACGATGTTCTCGATAGGTGCCTAATGAAGCCTCTCATGATGCAGGAAGGAGTTCGAGAATATCCTTCTTCAGATACACAGCGCTGGATACGAGCTCCCTATGCTGGCCAAGAAACATCTTATGGTCGCGAGTCGCAGCACGGATGACCCTATAATCACTGGTATAGTTGGACTTGAACACGCTCAGGATATCAGCCATTCCATCACCTTCGACATCGACTTAGGCAGAATAAAGACTCGGAGGTTGATCCGGATGCTACTTCCGAATCCTTTGATTCGGAAGCGGGAGGGGCAGCCATCTGGATCGGATGGGCTCCCCAAAAGCGCAAGTAAATACGCCAGGCGTAGTCGGCGACGATTTGGGAAAACTGTGGAGTCGAGCGTCAAGGCCGAGATACTAAGACGAGGAGGATACGAGGTCGAAGAGGGAGAGGTAGCCTCCGGGAACTGGGATATCCCAGACGATACACAATCCCAGCCTTAGGCCCCAGGCAGAGTACCTTGGTGTGTGATTGCAAACACCCATGGCAGTTGAGTTGATACCGTATATTATCCCATATCTTGACTATCCTATATCGAACGATGAATCATTGTGCGATGGCAGGATGCTCACCTATCGGCAATCCGGAGAGTCGGCGTCGAGACAAATAAGCTGCGAGGTTCGTGTACGAGGGCTGAGATATGTTTGGACTTGATTTGAGCTACGCTCGTATGCTGCCGTTTTGTCAGTGTACAATCTTGTACGATGTGGGCCTGACTCGGAAGTGGAGGCAGCGTGTGTGAGAGAGTGATGGTGCCTCGTATTAGTCATCGGTGATTTGTGTGTCGTTGCATTTTGCCGAGGTCGTGCTACTCGAGTTCCACCACCGTGCATGGATGGGGCATCAAGGCAAGGCAACCTTCCTGGGGCAGTCTCTGACGCAGAATTGGATGAGATAGTACATTCCAATCCAAAGCCCCAAAAAGCGTCCCCTGAAGACCCCCTACTGGATCTCCCGACTCCTTCATTCTACGACAAACATCTTGGCTCAAAGGATGTACTCAAGAATGTCGTGGTTGTCCCGTCCCTTCACACGGACATCCAAAACGTCTTTCTACGTAGATGGGAAGATGTCCGAAGAACAAACTCTCCCCTTCCACCTACCGACTCTTATATGGGCCTACCGACAGCTTCCTTCAAGCCTCGACATACTCAGGGTGATGCCTGGTCCATTGGCCGCAACTATATCGAACGGACGGGCGAGGTGGCGCAGACGTTAGCCTCGACCGTCTTACTTCATTCGAAAGCATCTTGTTGGACAACCGTGTTGTCCTGGGCTGAAGGTTCTCCAGAACATTCGAGTAGTTCTTCAGGCTTCAACGAGGATTATGCGCCAGCCCTTAACTTGGAGTTGGCGACTGTAGTGAACACTGGTATCTTATCCGTGATCGAGGGCTCAACTCTTCTTGCCCTTCAGCAGGCAGAAAAGATATTTCCCAGACTCGCTGTCTGGCACAGCTTCGCTATCACTCCACAGGCGGTACAGATTCTCAGGGAGATGGGTGACTATGCGTCTTCGGACGCTTCTCCATGGCTCACCGATCCTCTAGATGGATACACACCAACCAACCCTGCTCCCTCCCATCCTAGGAAAAGCGTTGACTCCAGTTTCGCCTTCCTGGATGATTTCCCTCCCCACCCTGCCCTGCTTCAAGATGGCCAGCCTTCACGCGACATCGCACTCCGTCGCAGCGAACGAATCAAGAGTAGAGCCAAGGCTCCAACCGAACCTAGAAGGCCACCGACTCGGGCTGGCCGTCGCAGGCTGGGGCCTACTAGAGCCATCAATAAAACACAAACTCCAGGACCTGCGACCATCAACTTGCGGTCAACAGAATCAAGTATCCCACCAGGTCAGGCTCGCGCAGCCGACTGGGTATCGGTCATACAACATGTGCGTGGTCAGCGAACTTTGAGGCACATTATTGATATTTGCTCCTCAGGCTTGGAATCGTGCAGTCGAGTACGATAGTACGTTCATCGTCTTTCACGTGGGAAACTATGAGCGCATTGCCATTAGACACCGCGCGACTCAGAAACTGTTCCTGTCAAAGGTTATCGATGTCACAGCCGAGGAGGATGGGCCATATACGGCTTTGCATGCAGGTCTATACACTGCGATTCTCCTGGACGTTCTCGCCAGGGTACCACACTACCTGCAGCCAGAACTCAACGGTCATCTCCATGGACGTGCTTCAGCTCGAACGGGCACAATCCGTCGGTGGACAAGGGCGGCGGCGACAGAAGAAGCGAAGGAGGAAAGCGTGATGAAGGTATTGGACTGATCACGTGCCACTCTTCTATCCTGACGTCAGACATTTCGACCCAGAGGCTCTTCATTGAAGCTGAAAATCGATTTCTTCTCCTGATCACTCTCAATTATGGGATTTTCGACTCACCCCGCCCATCCATGTTCATCCGCACGGAAAAACAGGATCTCTTGAAAAAAAGTTTCAAATCGTCGGAGTACTCCACTATCGCCTTGACATCATTTATAGGCACGGGGGCGGTTGGACAAGTCCATGAGGGTCGCTTGAGCCTGGTTGATACATCTGGTCATCTCCTCAGCTGCAAAGTTGTGGTGAAATTTGCATTTGATCCGGAACAGAGGAAGAAGATACGACGCGAAATTCAGATTTATGACCATCTTGTTGCACGAAAAACAAGTGGTATACCCAGATTGTTTGGACTCTTCCAGGACCCCGACACACGAGCTCTTGCTATGGTGATGCAGGATGTAGGAACATCCGTCAAGCGCACTCATTGGTTTTTGCAACCATCGGGTCAACAGGAGGGTGAATTTACTGACCAAGAAGCGTGAGCAGCTATTTCTTTAGCTTTTGATGTATCTAATCATGCTTCTTCAGTGACGCCTTTATCGACTCACTGCAAAGTATACACGGGACAGGCGTCCGCCATCGAGATATCAGACCAGAGAATATGACCCTTACACGAGGCGGTAATGCTTACTTTATAGATTTTGACCGAGCAGTTCTTCAGGCTAGCGAAAAGTCGAGAGCAAAGGAGATGGATCAACTTCTGGATCTTCTGGATGGGCATTATGTCCCACCAGATGTTCGTGATTCGGCCACGAGACATCCTCTCAGCTGGGTAACGCCATCCGGTCCCTCTTCGTCTCCCGAATGACCACCACGCAACGTACGACGCGCAGACCATATGTCTTCTGACAATTCTCGCAGAGCATAATTGATGGAGTCAGAGCTTCGGTTGAGGGCGTAATACAATTGTAAGAAGTGCTAGTAGTGCGACATTCTACCATACCCTGTTATCGAATAAAAAAAAATTGGACAGAGGTTTGGGCTTCGGGCTTCACGATTCGGAAAGAAGGTTCCATGGTGCAGTGGCTGAGGCTCATTACTCTGCGATTGGCCCAGCTCGAGGACAAAGTGCAGCGGTGGGTCCGGTGTGGGTATGACTAACCGTCATTTGCTGCGGATGCTCTGGGACCGTCCTCGGCCGTCTGGGATGCTTGAGACGCTGCTCCGTTGTCGGTTCATACCTGCGAGAGGATCCATCGTGCGCGTGATCTGGGAGGTGGCGTAAAAAGATGGTGGTGGTTACAAGTGTCGCAGCGGCGGAGAGTTGCCTTTCGGAGAAAAAAGCCCGCGCTTGAAGGACGCAATTTGCGTGTTGATCTTTACCACCATCCTGGGTTCACTGGTGCTCACTCTTGAGAGCAATCTCTGCCAGCTTTCTGTGCCATATTATGTGGAGCTATGGCTTCGACCGTGTACCCAGAGAGGTAGCTCCCCATCCCTAAGGTCCTCTCCTATTAGAAACTCCCTTCATTCACAGCAAACACACCGCCCCCGACACCTGGTTCCGACTATTCCAAATTGTGGCATCGATATATCGACCTACTTAGATCCATTTGGGCACCGCCCGCAGCAATTGCACTCCACCGCGACAATAGCTGCTTAGTCGCTCATCGATATGAATGTGTAATATACCGACATTCGGTTAATCCAGCCTTGGGAACTCAGCTGAACAAGCGTCTTCAGTTTCCCATAAATACAAGTCGCGTGCTGGGGAGACGAGTTACCCTACTCCCCTATTCTCGTCTCACCCTCTTGACAGCTCACAGAAGACATGTCAGAATCCAATCAACTTGATAACGTACCCCAACTCGACCTCCTCATAGTCGGTGCTGGCTTTTCCGGCACCTACCTCCTTCACGTTGCCCGTCAGGCAGGATTCAACGTCAAACTCTTCGAGGCTGGTGCTAGCTTTGGAGGAGTCTGGCACTGGAACCGTTACCCAGGCGCACGTACCGACTCTGACTATAGCACCTACCAATACTCCCTCCCCGAACTCTGGAAGGAATGGACGTGGAAACAACGATTCGCGTCTAGGGACGAGCTCGTGGAATACTTCGAGTTCGTGGATAGCAAATTGGACTTGAAGAAGGATGTCTCTTTCAACACTGCCGTTACGAAAGCGACGTGGGATGAAGAAAAGAGGAGGTGGACAGTGGAGACAGATACTGGAGTCATCGTAACTCCCCGATTTGTCGCCATGTGTACAGGATATGGAAATAAGGCTTACTATCCCGACATCAAAGGCTTGGACACATTCAAAGGCGTCATTACCCACACCTCTCGATGGCCGGCATCAGGAATCGATACTGAAGGAAAAAGCGTCGGCATCATTGGTACCGGTGCGAGTGGTGTTCAGGTCATTCAGGAACTCGGTCCAAAGGCGGCTCATCTGACTGTCTTCCAACGAACATACAACACCGCCGTTCGTATGGGTCAATTCTCTATTGATCCAACCAAGGAAAACCTAAATAAGGACGTCCTCTACCCTATCCTCTTCCGTCGTCGACTTCAAACATTCGCTGGTTTAGACGTCGACCTCAAATGGGAACCTTTCTCTGCCCAGACACCAGAGAAGATCCATCTAGAATTCGAAGAGCTTTGGGAGAAGGGTGGTTTTCCTTACTTCGTGGGGACGTATGCTTCTTGCCTTTTTGAACAAAACGCAAATGATGCACTTTATCAATTCTGGCGCGCCAAGGTTCTTCAGAGAGTACGCGATCCAGCAAAGGCAAAGCTCTTGGCTCCTGAAACGCCTATGTATCCGTTTGGGTTTAAACGACCTAGTTTGGAACAGAACTTCTATGAAGTCATTAGTCTTCCTCATGTTGATCTGGTCGACATTCGGTCCAATCCTATTGTTGAAGTCACGGAGAACAGTGTCAAGACGGAGGATGGTGCGGAGAGGGAGTTGGATGTTCTCATCCTTGCGACAGGATTTGATGCGATGACGGGAGCTTTGACATCGATCGATATCAAAGGAACTGATGAGGAGAAGCTGGGAGAGAAATGGCATAGGGAAGGAGCGAAGACACATCTTGCCATGGCAGCGAATGGGTTCCCGAATATGTTCTTCGTTTATGGTCCACAAGGGCCTACGGCGTTGTGTCTTGGTCCAACATGTGCTGTACGTTTTATCCTTTCTCTCTCTTCAGTGACGTGATAACTGATACCTTATATTTTATCTAAACTAGGAGGTACAATCCGAATGGGTCACCTCACTTCTCTCCGACCTTCGTTCCAAGGAAGCTACCCGAATTGAAGCGACGGCTCAAGCCCAAGAGGAGTTCACAAAACTCGTAGAAGGTATTGGTGCTGGAGGTTTGAAGGTGAAGGAAGGCGTGGAAGTGAAGAATTGGAGGAATGGGTCGAATATTCCTGGGAAACCGGTACAGACATTGAATTTCCTAGGAGGGTTGCCGAAGCATATGGAGATGTTGAGGAAGTGTAAGGAGGGGGGATGGGAGGGATTCACGATTGGGTAGTAGTCCTCTTTAGACGCGAACTCCAACGGAGATTTTCCTAATTTACGGAGAAGAAATCGCAGCGTTTGTTGAATGGTACTGCGATAAGTGCCTTCCGGCTTCCGACTCAAATGGCCCAGGCCTGTTGAGAAGAATCAATAGAAGATCCATTCCATGCAAACATCTGTTGATCAGTGTTAGATATGTCATATACCGATCCTCGGTCAATCAATTCACGGCATATCACCTGGGCAGACTCCATCATGTATAAACCCAAGACGTATCGAACGGAGGAATTACCCAATCTCCCGACATCCTCTCCTTCAACCGCTCTACCAGTGAGAGGACATGACGAGCGCTACCCAGTTGAACGACGAATCTCAACTAGACATCCTCGTAGTGGGTGCTGGATTCTCTGGCACGTATCTCCTTCACGTTGCCCGTCAAGCAGGCTTCTCCGTCAAATTGTTCGAAGCTGGATCTAATTTCGGAGGGGTTTGGTACTGGAACCGCTATCCAGGTGCACGCACAGACGCCGACTACAATCTATACCAATACTCTCTCCCCGAGATATGGAAAGAATGGACGTGGAAGGAGAGGTTCGCATCGAGGGACGAACTCGTTGAGTACTTTGAGTTTGTGGATAAGAAGTTGGATTTGAAGAAGGATGTTTCGTTCAATACTTGCGTCACGAAAGCGAAGTGGGATGAAGAGCAGAGAAGGTGGATCGTGGAGGCTGATACTGGAGTCGTTGTATCTCCCCGATATCTCGTCATGTGCACGGGATACGGCTTCAAGCCTCTTTACCCCGACATCAAAGGATTAGAAACGTTCAAAGGCGCGGTAACCCATACCTCTCGATGGCCAGCCTCAGGCATAGAAACCACTGGAAAACGCATTGGTGTCATCGGTACCGGCGCAAGCGGTGTTCAGGTCATCCAAGAGCTTGCTCCGAAGGCAGCTCATATGACCGTCTTCCAACGGACATATAACACAGCCGTTCGCATGGGCCAGGTCCCTCTCGATAAAGCCAAGGAAGAAATGAACAAAGATACACTCTACCCCATCTTGTTCCGCCGTGCACTACAGACGTTTACCGGTCTGGACAAGGACTTCATGTATGAGCCTCTCTCCAAACAGCTTCCTGAGAAGGTTCACCTTGATACCGAAGAACTCTGGGAAAAGGGAGGACTGAGGTTCTGGGTTGGCCATTACGCCTCAATCCTCTCTGATCCCTCTGCCAACGACTTTATCTATCAGTTCTGGCGTTCAAAGGTTCTTCAAAGGGTTCAAGACCCCGAGAAGGCAAGGCTTCTCGCACCAGAGAAACCGATGTATCCATTCGGATTTAAACGACCCAGCCTCGAACAGAGCTATTATGAAGCTATGAGCCTCCCCCACGTGGATTTGGTCGACATTCGTACGAATCCTATCGCGGAAGTAACGGAGAAAGGAGTGAAAACGGAGGATGGCACTGAATGCGATTTAGATGTCCTTATCCTTGCGACAGGATTTGACGCTTACACCGGAGCTTTGACGTCTATTAATATCAAAGGGACTGATGAAGAGACCTTGGGAGAGAAATGGAATCGAGATGGGGTGAAGACGCAGCTGGCGGTTGCGTCGAATGGGTTTCCGAATATGTTTTATATCTATGGTCCACAAGGGCCAACGGCCTTGTGTATCGGCCCAGTGTGTTCTGTGCGTTTTGTCCCTCTTCTCCCTATGGATGACTTGACTCATTGAACTACACCTTGCAACAGGAGGTTGTATCGGACTGGGTCGTCTCGCTTCTTTCGCACCTTCGATCGCAGCAAGCTACCCGTATTGAAGCAACGGCCCAATCCCAACATGAATTCACTGATTTCGTTGAAGGTCTTGCTTCTCGAGGATTGCGACCAAGGGAAGATGTGGAAGTGAAGAATTGGAGGAATGGATCGAATATACCTGGGAAGCCGGTGCAGACGTTGAACTTTCTGGGTGGCTTACCAAAATATAGAGAGATGTTGGGGAAATGTGAGCAGGGAGGTTACGAGGGCTTCACAATCCAGTGACGGAGAATGCTGAGTCCATCGACGGAGGTCCGTCTATAGATAAACCAAGAGTCCAATCTTATTCGTATCTTTGTTTCTTGCACTTCATGTTATATCTGAGAGAACAGTTCACAGAAACAAGACGTCAGGACAGAGAGGGCCAAATTGTGGACTTCGGACTGTGTATGCTCCCAACGCGGCACTGAAGACACGGCTTCGATCTAAGGGATTGATGAGCTGCCAAGTGCCTGCTCATTGCTGAATTTCACAAAGGCCGGTAGTGTAGCGGTAATCACGCCTCTGAGGTCATGGTGTTATCGCCGGGTCCAGGCGGTAGCTCTGTTCGACTCAGAGACTGGCCAAGTTCGAAAACCTTTTGCTCACCCCTATGGGGCCCAGCATGTATTGCATTGCTTGTACTATCAACCAAAGATGAACCCCTTGTATCCGCTATCCAGCTCCTCCTGAAGTAGCGACCTATATTTCGGCATCCCGGCAGTAAAATTCAGACTTTGAACCTTCTTTCCAGGTACATTGGCTCCATTGTACCAGCTCTTTGCCTTCATCCACAGACCCTTGCTGAAAACATCGTTGACGAACTCTGTGAACGTTTCCTCTTGCTCTTGGCGTGGTTCGATGAACGTCTGGTTGGTGTCGCGGAGATGAGTGAGTAAAGAGGTGATCCAGTCCGCCTGTACCTCCTATGGTTAGGTATCAGTCATCAAAATCGGAGTTGAGAATGAATGAAAGCCGTACAGCACAAGTCGGTCCGTTGGCAAACGCGGTTGGTCCATGAGGCCCATAGAGGAAGAACATATTGGGATATCCAGCCGTCGTCACTCCCATGTATGTCTTCAATCCCTTTCCCCACTTCTCTCCGACCTTCTCGCCACTCCCATCCGCCGACTCGATATCAATCTGAGCCATTGAGCCTGTAACGGCGTCAAACCCAGTTGCGAGAATAATGGCGTCGACCTCATGTTCTTTGCCATCTGATGTACGAACACCTGTAGGCGTGATTGACGAAATAGGGTTCGCAGAGATGTCGATGAGTGAGACGTGAGGGAGGTTGTACACTTCATAGTATGACTGCTCCAGCGCCGGTCTCTTGATCCCGAACGGATGAGGCGGCTTCTCAGGAGCCAAAAGTTCCTTCATCTCCTCCCTCGTCAACCTCTCCAGAATCTTCTCCCTCCAGAATCGATACGCAACCTCGTTAGCCTCCTCATCCGTGAAGATGTCGGGGTGAGCGCCAAGCCAGAAGTTGAAGCCACCCTTGGACCACATGTCTTCCAAGTCCAGGTGTAGCTTCTCTGGGCTCTCGGCGAGGGTGGAGAGGAGGGTCAATGATTGGGTGCTGTACTGGAAGCCAGCAAAGGTTTGGAGCCTACGCTTGAACCAGATGGGGTAGAGCTGCTTCTTTTGCTTCTCTTGCAACTCGACACTGATGGCGTGCTGCCCCATAGGTAGAGCAAGGTTCGGCGTTCGTTGGAACACTGTGAGTTCCTTGACTTTCGGTCCTAGTTCTTGAACGACCTGTACTCCACTAGCGCCAGTACCGATGACTGCAACACGTTTGCCATCCAAGTCGACACCATCCTGTGGCCAGAGGGCTGTGTGATGAATGACTCCTTTGAATGTATCGAGTCTGGGGATGTTAGGGAACAATGGCTTTGAGGCGAAGCCAGTGCACAGGATGAGGTGTCGAGGTCGTGCCGTGATCCCATTCTCAGTGTACACCTCCCACCGATTCGCCTCTTTATCAAACTTGGCCCCTTTCACCCTCGTGTCGAACAGGATATTCTTTCTCACTTCCAACTTCTGGTCGATGTAGTCAAAGTAGTTGATGATTTCCTCTCGACCAGGAAACCTCTCCGTGAACGTCCAATCTTTCCAGAGCTCGGGGATGGAAAGTTGGTAGACATAGTAATCGGAATCAACCCGAGCGCCGGGGTAGCAATTCCAATACCAGGTACCTCCGAGGTTAGATCCTGCTTCGAAGACCTTGACGGAGAAGTTGAGCTTGCGAAGTTTGTGAAGAAGATAGAGACCTGAGAATCCGGCGCCTACAAGGAGAACGTCAAGATTGGGGTCAGGGAGCTGGTTAGGCGACGCCATAATCGAGAGGGTGTTGGAGGGAGAATGAAAGAGAGCTTTACGTCTGCGTGAACAGCGTGGCTATTTGTCTCTTGTATGGTGCTTTGGACAGTGCCATGGGTCCAGCATTCCTGTCATGCCGCGGGATAGGTACGCTGCTGTCGTAGCATTCGGAAAGCCGGGCTTCCTAAGCCATTCACGGGACCAACGACGCTTCTCTTTTCGATGCCAATCGGGCACATGATGCAAGGCAGAGATAGGGAATGTTGGTTCCGTTGGTGGCTGCAATTCCTGATTTTGGACGTTTCATCACGCGTCAAGTACGTGACAGTGGCGGATACAGGAAGCTGTCGTGTCTTTCAATTTTTTCCCAGCTTGCAAAGGGAAGAGGCTGCGCGAGCAACTTCGGAAATTGATCATCAGAACGCGGATGTGCTCCTCCTTGGTTTCTTCTGGTTATAACGCGGCCGGAGGGAGCGAGCCATGTGGAGTCTAATTTTGAATCAGTATTCGCAGTAAGGTAGACAGGGCATGAATATCTTACTAGAATTTCCTTCCCGTAGACATAGTTAAGATAGAAAATCGTTGGCCAGGCTCGTTTGTTGGGCTCATGAAAGTTAGATCTTCTGCACTGTATCTGGAACTGGCTTGGGCAGTCAACGTCAATGAATGCCGCCGGTACGAGCCTTGTTTCTTGGTCAATGCCTGGTTGTAAAATTTCTCGATAAATCGCGTCTGGTGGACGTTCTAGATGTCGACTGGAGATGGCCTCAACGCGTTCGCCAACAAGGTGTCGGGACTCGGAAGAAAGATTTCTTTCTCACGCCACCGGGAGTTCCTTGAAAGGGAATTCGCTGCCACGAACCTCCCGGCCAGTTGGGCCGGTCCCGCCTCGTTGATGGATATCAACTCACACTCAATCTTTTGCTCCCTTGTCCTTCTCTGGAAATTGGTTCGACATCGCCCGTGTCGAAGAATTAACCTCAAATGCTCACAAATCAGGTCCCAGTCTTCAATATCTTGCAAAAATTTACCAAGCTCTTCTCTGCAGCCTTCAAGCCCCAGGCTGTTCGAATCGACTTACGTTCATCATGATGTGGCCTTTAGACTTTGACAATCATCAAGACAGCAACTTTGGCAGTTATTTGGACATTGTACGACGCGTTCATGGATCAACTGCCATGATTCCTGGGAGTCTATTACAAGCATCCCAATCCCCGCTAAGTATTGATTTGAGGTGGATTGAGGTGGATTGAGGCATAGGCTTGACTTGGAGCGAAAGAACCTTGACGGCTATTGGATTAGAGTAGTCGTGGGAATATGCTGCCAAATTGAGGCACATTCACTTGTAGGTCTCTTCTCCACCAACCTCGATGACTCGGACAACTCGGGTTGACTCAGACGACCAGGCCTATAACGAAATCATAGGTGGGCAGCGCAACCTACAAAGCCAAAAGTGAGACTACTACTCTGCCCTTTCTTTGTCAACAAGACTCACGTTCATTTGACAGGAATGCGCCGTGCCAGCACTCACTGGTAGAATCTGTCAGAAGGGCAAGCACAGTTCTGATGCCCGGAGTAGCTGCTCGGCCCTCCCATCCCGTCGTGGTAGCTCTCAGCCTACTACGGGAAAATCCAAGACTTTGTCACTATCCTTAATGGTCTGCTTCACCTTTTGCTTCCGGTCTACCCGCCTCAGGGATCAGATGGCATGCCCCTAGATCCGCAGATTGGTTTGTTCCGAATCGAAGCAAGATGGCCAGCCTGATCCCTCCTGTTGCATGCGACGCACCCTTCTCCAGTCTCTCAAGGTTTCTGACCCACACATCATCATGTCATGTGTTCCTCAGCTCAAGCGAAGCCTAGGGGCTCCTGCTCAAATCGATACGCCTGCCGAGCCCGAGCGCGATCTCAGACGTTCCTGTATTTTGACAGGTTGAACAAAGGGAATGGATATTTAAATCTTTCCCCTCATGGCTCTTTGATCGAAAACGCCCTCGTTCGTTTTCTGGCCCCGAAGATATTCACAATCGTATTGGCACTTGCCCCGTCCTCTCACCAGCACTCTTCTCATGATATCTTCAAATCAGCTCCCAGACCCAAACCTCGACGTTCTTCTTGTCGGTGCTGGGTTCTCTGGTGTCTACCTCCTCCAGAAACTTCGCAAACTCAACTTCTCCGTCAAAGTCTTCGAAGCAGGATCCGACCTTGGAGGGGTTTGGCACTGGAATTGCTATCCAGGAGCACGAGTCGACTCCGACTATTACATCTACCAGTTCTCCATTCCAGAACTTTGGAAAGATTGGACGTTTACCGAGAGATTCCCAGGGCGGGACGAGATCCTCAAATACTTCAAACATGTTGACGAGAAGTTGGAGGTGAAGAAAGATGTGGTGTTCAATACGAGGGTGAAGGGAGCGAAATTTGATAAGGACGCGAATCGGTGGGAGGTGCAGACGGATAATGGTGTTACCGCAAGACCTCAACACCTTATCTTGTGCACTGGCTTTGCTGCGAAGCCCTTGTTCCCTGGCGTCCCCGGCCTTGACACATTTAAAGGCATCATCCACCATACGTCGCTTTGGCCACAACAAGGAGTCGATCTGGAAGGGAAACGAATCGCTGTCATTGGCACGGGTGCGAGTGGCGTCCAAGTCATTCAAGAACTTGGTCCGAAAGCCAAGGCACTCACTGTTTTCCAACGAACACCTAATCTCACTGTTCCTATGGCCCAGCACGCTGTCTCGAAGGAAACTCAAGAGAGGCAGAAGGCCAAGCTGTGGCCCGCGATATTCAAACGCCGTCTCGAAACTTTCGGTGGATACCATTACGACCTCTTATCAACTACCCTCATCTCCGACCTCAGCGCAAGCCCAGAAAAGGTTCACGTCTTCCTCGAGGATCTCTGGGCGAAAGGAGGGTTGTCGTATTGGGTGGCCAGCTACCCTGACATATTCATGGATGAGAAAGCAAATCAAGTCGTGTACGACTTTTGGAGGGATAAAGTTCGGGAGAGGTTGACGAGTGAGGAAATGAAGGAGTTACTAGCCCCTGAGAAACCACCCCATCCGTTTGGAGTCAAGAGACCGTCCTTGGAGCAGGCGTACTACGAGGTGTTCAACCTTCCTCACGTTTCCCTCATCGACATCTCTACGAATTCCATCTCTGCAATCACGCCAAATGGTATCCGCACCGCCGACGGTAAAGAGCATGAGTTGGATGCTATCATCTTCGCGACGGGTTTCGACGCTGTTACGGGTTCTATGGCACGGATCGACATCGAGTCAGCGGACGAAAGTGGAGAAAAGGTCGGAGAGAAGTGGGGGAAAGGGTTGAGGACGTACTTGGGAATGACCACGGTTGGGTATCCGAACATGTTCTTCCTATATGGACCTCAAGGGCCTACCGCGTTCTCCAATGGGCCTACCTGTGCAGTAAGCTAACTTCCGTCGTTATCTTAATGTTTTCGTTCTAATGGTGCTTAATAGGAAGTACAGGGTGATTGGATCGCTTCAGTCCTCACTCACATGCGCGACAACAAGCATGCCTCAATCGAACCGCGTCCAGAACAAGAGGAAACATTCACCAAGTTCGTCAATGACGTCTTCAGCATGGGTCTGTGGATGAATGTAAAGAGCTGGTATAATGGAGGGAACGTACCAGGGAAGAAGATAGAAAGCATGAATTTTGCTGCTGGAATGCCGAAGTATAGGTCATTTTTGAGTGATGAGGCGGGTAGTGGGTATCAGGGATTCGTATTTGCTAGCTAGTCGCGGCCCTGCGATATCATTTTAAATTTTGGGATACTGCAATAGTAGGATTCAAGTCGCTCCTCCAACGTTGGTCAGACGAAGAGGCTTTGTGAGGCAGTTGTGGCCAAGTTGACCGAGTTGACAGATGGCCATTGCGCTCCAAAAGGTATATCGTTCCCACGGAAAATTCCTTCATTCAAACCACCACCATCCGCCTGTGGCTGATTGTGGCGGTAGGATATCCCATGTCAAATACGAGACGATATCAGCTGAACTAACATGCGAATGCCTATGTGACCTACGAGAGAGCGCCCAACGTCTAATAATGACAGAGCCAGGCAGCTCTACTGCTCCCGTAGATCGCCAGGATCGGAAAGTGTCGATCCTCGCCAAGCCTTCGTCAAGTCTTCCTGAACGTACGAACAAGTTAGCGCTGTTTACAGGGATCCATACATATGAGAGTGAGTCTATTCTATTGCTTCGTTCTTGAACCACGATTGACCTATGAAATCCTGCCAGTCTCCCACCCGAACGCGCAAAACCACACCCCGTCAGTCTACCAAGACAACCCAGCTGCACAAGCAGTCGAACAACAGGCGGCTAGCTGTTCTTTCCTCCGCGCTATACCCTGCAACAAAGCCACAGGAGGCTCTTCATTTATCGATTGTCCCCCCGGGTTCGTGTTGTTCAAGACTTGGCGACACAGCACACATGGGCATATCCGCAGATAATACGTCTCCGAACCTAAACGGCCACATACGACTTAGTTCTTTGCCCATCTACACCTGGCGAATTCCGCGACATATTCTTCCTTTCTCACCCCTGTCATATCCCGGATGTCATTCAATTCACTCAGAATCCGCTAAACCTGGTGAAGATAATGCGGCTAAACACAAATGAGAAACGCCTCTAATATGGCAGGATGAATGGATAGAACAGACTGAGAGTCTCTTCATGACTGCCTGATAAAAGGCGAGCTCGTTTATTCGATTTGACACCCACCAACAACATCCTTTGTCGCATCTATCCCCCAGCACTCTTGTCATGGTATCCCCTAATCAGCTTCCTGATCCGAACCTCGATGTTCTCCTCGTCGGAGCCGGGTTCTCAGGTGTATATCTCCTGCACAAGCTTCGCAAGCTCGATTTCTCTGTCAAGATCTTTGAAGCTGGCCCCAACCTCGGAGGTGCTTGGTACTGGAACTGCTATCCAGGTGCACGCACCGACTCCGACTACTACATCTACCAGCTTTCCATCCCGGAGGTCTGGAAGGATTGGACGTTCACGGAAAGGTTTCCCGGTCGAGAGGAGATCATCAAGTATTTCGAACATGTCGAAGACAAACTTGATGTCAAGAAGGACATCCTGTTCAATACGAGGGTGAAGGGAGCGAAGTTCGACAGGGACGTAAATCGTTGGGAGGTCCACACCGGCAACGGCGTTTCTGCCAAACCTCGCTACCTCATCCTCTGCACTGGCTTCGCTTCCAAGCCTTGGCTCCCCGACACTCCTGGCATAGACACGTTCAGAGGTATCATCCACCATACGTCTCTCTGGCCACAACAAGGTGTTGACCTAGAGGGGAAACGCGTCGCAGTTGTTGGCACTGGGGCAAGTGGGGTACAGGTCATACAGGAACTTGGACCGAAAGTCAAGCAACTCACCGTCTTTCAACGAACACCCAACCTCGCCCTTCCGATGGTCCAACACCCAGTCACGAAGGAAGTACAAGAGAAGCAGAAGGCTAAGCTCTGGCCTGCGATATTTTCTCGTCGTTTGAATACCTTCTCTGGTATCCAATATGACATGTTGCCCACTACCCTCCTTTCCGAAAGCCCAGATAAGGTTCTTCTGCACCTGGAGGATCTGTGGGCTAAAGGAGGAATGTCGTTCTGGGTGGCCAGTTATCCTGACATGTTCTCGGATGAAAAGGCGAATAAAGTTGTGTATGACTTTTGGAGGGACAAGGTTCGAGAGAGGATAACGAGAGAGGAGATGAAAGAGTTGTTGGCTCCGGAGAAGCATCCTCATCCCTTCGGCATCAAGAATCCCTCTCTGGAGCAAACCTATTTCGAAGTCTTTAATCTCCCTCATGTCTCACTCGTAGACGTTTCCAAGAACCCTATTTCATCCATTACACCCAACGGCATCCGCACCTCTGATGGAAAGGAGCATGAGGTTGATGTTATCGTTTACGCCACCGGATTTGACGCTGTTACGGGCTCTCTCACCCAGATCGACATCGAATCGGCCAATGTAAGTGGTGAGACGATTAGAGAGAAGTGGGAGAAAGGACTGAAGACATATCTGGGGATGGCGACGGCTGGGTTCCCCAACATGTTCTTCCTCTATGGACCTCATGGACCTACCGCATTTGCTAATGGTCCGACTTGTGCTGTGAGTCGCGACTTTTACTCTCTTGTATCTGTGATACTAACGTTAGCTTGCAGGAGGTACAAGGAGATTGGGTTGCCTCCGTTCTCGTCCACCTTCGGGAGAACAATCAGACATTTATTGAACCCCGTGTGGAACAGGAAGAAACCTTCACTCAGTTCGTCAACGATGTCTTTGGTATGGGCTTGTGGATGCAGGCGAAGAGTTGGTACAACGGAGGAAACGTACCTGGTAAGAGGATGGAAAGTATGAACTTCACTGCTGGGTTGCCGAAGTATAGGTCGATGCTTCGTGAGGAGGAGGAGAGTGCCTATAAGGCCTTCGTAATTGGGAATCAGGATTAATCTTTTGGGGATATATTTTTCTATTGACTAAGGTAGATTTACGATGTCATGGGGTATTCTGTACTATATTCGGCTTACGATTTTCGGGGTTTCTTGGGATGGTATCTCTGGTCATAACTGCCTATGTATCCATGCGTTCTTTCTGTGCTCCGAATCCCTTAAGCTCCCCTTTCCAAATTCGAATCGAATACCAGCCTTCCTAGCCAGATCTTTCACTTTTGCCACTAGCTTTGCGCTCGGCCGCGATTCCTGAGTATAAGTCCGATACAGAACCAGGTGACACCACTCTTCATTTGGCTCCATGGCCTCCAGCGTGGCAGTTATGTTCTTGAATAACCATTTGGTGCGTTCCGGGTAGTCAATCCCAATAATAATTGTGATTTGATCCTGTCCCTTCATCATCTGCTGGTGCTGCCGCCAGTGTATTTGGAGGAGGGGAAGACAAGCTGGGGAGATAGCGTCGTCCGTAGCAAGGATACTTTGCAAACGGGGTAGGTTGGGGATTAACCTGTTGATCAAGGCTTCTTTGTCATGATCCTTGTAGCGATAATCGAGGGAACACTGGAAGAGATAAAGACTCTTCAAACGTTTACCAATCCTTGTGAGAAGGTTGAATAACCCATCGGATGTGAGATTTCTTCTGACGCAATCAAGACAGAAGATGTTGATAGATGTTGAAGATGAGATATACCAGTCTAGTTGGATTTGCTTGAGCCTACCGTCAGAGACTGCGAAGCCGAAAAGAGAATTTGGAAGAGGCTGTAGCAGTCGATAGGTAGGTCAGATCGAGATTTGTATATAGCAGATTGAAGGAGGGTCGCGCGACCACTTACCGGGCTTTCTATCTTTTCCAACGGGTCAGGTCGCTCGACACATTGACTGATCCTCAACGACCTCATATTTTTCCATCTCCCCAAAGTTGAGTGGAGAAAAGTATATGAATCTTGGCGGAGAAGCTCATCGCCCCAGAATTCCAGCGAGACAGCCTTCATTTGCGTAAGATGACGAAGCTTATCTCCGTTCTCAGGAAGGCGAGAAAACAAAGAGAAAGGTATCGACATATGAGTGAGATCCCTCGTGACAGAGAATATCTCCGAGATTCCTTCTATAGTCCTGTCGTCAAATACCTCTCTGGTGATATAGGTTTCTTTCTTGAACTCCTTGATGTCAAAATGGGTTACCTGGTTTACGAGATTGGGTTGGCATCGGAGACTAGTCAAAAGCTCTATCTCTTTTCCACGGAGAAAGAAGCAGTGACCGCGCCCGATCAAGGAATAGAGCAGAGGGAGAAAGATGCTTAAGCATTGTTTGTTGACAAGGGCGAGGCTGTATAGAATTCGAGAATCAGATGCTCTGTCGGGATCCCAGGGATCTCCCACTTGTTTAATGGCTTGTAGTCCGATTAAGCGTAGAATAGCGGCTGGAAGGTGTATCAATGATAATGGGAGAGAGGGCGATTGTCCATCTGAAAGAACGCTATCAGTTTCTTTCGGCAAGTTTGAAGCTGGAGATGGTGGGGCACTGCTGGAGATGGAGACGATCTGGATGTGGAAATTATTATCCACATTGTTCAATCTACCCCCGAATGTGTTGCCACTGAAGAGGCTGAAGGTACTTTCAATTGTCATGAGAACCGGCATGCAATCTACGCATCGGTGGCTTTGGTCAAAGAGTATCCGTGGTAGCATGCCATGGCGAAGACGCGGCGATGGGGGTTGGGGTTGGCCAGGAATGCCAATGGAAGAGATGTCTAACGTCGCAAAACCGCCCATACGGTTTCTAGCCTCCTTGATTTCCAGAATTACGGTACATGTAGTCTCCTCACTCGAATCGGGGGCGCTACTCGGCGGGCCACGATGTTCCTCTCGAGAGGATCTCCTATCCGTCATTCGACGGCAGCTTGTCTGAAGTTACATTTAGAGATTATCAAGGCTTGTTTGCCTGACGATGCGCACCCATGGAAGAGGATAGATACTTTTATCCAGGATTATTAGACGAATCGCAGAAAAAGATTGTTCAAGCCCACGCGACAAAGCTATCGAGACATAGGACATAGAGTGTGGCGTATAGCTAGAACTCGATATTGCAACATATCTGCTTTCCAGGTGCAACATTGTCGTCGCCGCCAGTTACAAAGCTCGGGGGTTTGTGCTCAAAGGCAGAACCGCAATTGTGGTCACTGGCACAGCAGGCCATCGGACTCCGGAACTAGGCCATCAGCTTAGCTAATACAGCATCGCCACCACGGCCTCTGAACCCGACCCGAACCTCGTCCTCGTGAAATTAGGCAGCTTGGGCGTTGAACTTGGCCACTCACTCGATGGTCATGTCGTAGCCTCGACGTCCAAGGACTATATACAATCCAAAGAGACGAAAATACTCGAGAGACGAAGCATGGCGGACTCGAGCATTCAGATCCCACCCTGGCCTTCGCTCTACAACCCTGGCATTGAAATTGTGCACATCCCAGGACGGAATGCTACTCAAGATGAGGGATTCTATCTGCACCGTGCTCAAGGTAAGCATATCTACGCTAAACTCAGTCCAAACTTGTCATTGACTGAGCCGTGAACAGATGTCTTCAGGTTCACATTCTTCTGGATGCTCGTCTTCTACATACCCTTGTTCTTCCTCTGCGGAGCTTACGCTTTCATAAATCTGAACTTCCCGCCTTCCACACGAAACTTCTCAACCTCCTTTGACTACTCGGATGACCCCCAACCTACGACGACAACATACCCACTAACGAATATCCGGTCAGCCGGAGCGACGAGCTTAAGACCACAGAAACCTCCCAAGACCAAGGAACGCAGATCCAGGTTGACTTTTGCCGTTCTGGTGCTGTTGACTTTCCTTGGTCTTGGTATCGCTGGAGCTATTATTGGCTCTGCCATACTGGGATTCACGGTGTTTGGTCTGTTTCAGAGTGGGAAATTCAACGTGTCAACGTGAGTATCCTCCTTGTCTTGTCCTCCCTCAAGGGTAGAGACATACGATGCTGATGGTTTGATACAGGTGGATACCATTTCTACTTGCTGTTTTACAATGCCTCATTGGCCTTATGAGGTTCGTCCTTTCTTCGCCTTTCCCCTCTGTCGCCTCATGCTGACGCCCACTCCCTAGTATCTGGCCTTCAATAATTGATATCCTATGAATGTCACGTCTACCATATTGCTAGAACTTACGCAACCAACGACCGATGAATGTACCGAAGATTACACCACTGCTGTATCATTATGCAAATTCATACTTTCTGCAAGTGTCTACCTGTCACCCATTGATGAGACGAGTGAAAGGCGGGATAGAGACGTTTGCCCTCTCCATCCGTCCTGTTAGCTTGGGGTCTTGCGGCACGCGTCAACCTTGATAAATGCACACTCCAATGAACAGCAAGGTTCAGACCTCTCACGACTACGCCTCTCAATCAATGTACGTGTAACTCAACCCATAGTTTCCGCCGCAACCTGTGCTCATAGCTGCCGTTTTAGCTACGCTTTCACCTCCCAGAGAAGGCGATCTTCCCTCTCCTCTTCGCCACTGGGTGTTGCCGCCCATTCCACTCTTGCATGCTACATCGGACCCAAGCCGACGCCAACTTCCCATCTCACCAGTCGGCACGAGCAAACCTTCACGCCGCTGTCATAAGCCCGTTCCACCACTGTTGAAGCTTCTTCCATGCTCGGCTTCTTCAGAGACTTCTGTTGAAGAACCTTCCATCACAGCCACCTCCGGGCCATGTGTTCAGAAACTGTCATCTTTTGACATCAACGATGGAGTCTAGTGCGGTATATTATATCTACACCCCTGATCATCACTTCTTCATAATCTGCTCTTCCCTCCGACTCTCTTCCTCCTTCACGGATAACCTCACCATGACTTTGTCACCATCGCCCGTACCACCCACCGATCCAGGCTCCCAATCTAACAAGCTTCCTACCCCACAAATTGATGTTCTCCTCATCGGTGCAGGCTTCTCAGGGATCTACCTCCTTCACCAACTCCGGCTCTCCTCCTTCTCGGCCAAGATAGTTGAAGCCGCTCCTCAGCTTGGAGGAACCTGGTACTGGAACGCCTACCCCGGTGCCAGATCAGATTCGGACTACTACATCTACCAACTTTCCATTCCTGAACTGTGGAAAGACGATGAGTGGGAATGGAAGGAGAGGTATGCGAGTCGGGAGGATATGATGAAATACTTCGAGTTCGTGGATCGGAAGTTGGAGATATCGAAGGATACACTTCTCGGAACGACCGTCACTGGAGCCAAATTCGACCTTCCTACAAACCGGTGGACAGTCCAAACCGACAACGGGATCCAGATCAATCCCAAATTCCTCATCTTTTGCACTGGCTTCGCTTCGAAGCCCCTTTACCCTGTCATACCTAACCTCTCCTCCTACAAGGGCATCGTGCACCACACTGCCCGTTGGCCTCAGGAGGGGGTAGACCTGGAAGGAAAACGCGTAGGGGTGATAGGAACTGGAGCTTCTGGCACACAAGTCATTCAAGCTATTGCTCCTAAAGTCACACACCTGACCGTATTCCAACGAACCCCGAATATGGCATTACCCCTGGGCCAACACCAACTCTCAGCCCAGACGAAGAAGTACATGAAAGACGAGCTCTACCCAATCTACTTAGGTCGCCGCCGACAAACCTTTGGAGGGTTCCATTTTTCCCTACCTAGCGTCTCTGTGGTTGATGCGATAGGAGAGAGTCCAGAACAAGTTCGTCTCGAGATGGAAGAACTCTGGTCGAACGGAGGGTTCTACTTCTGGCTTGGGGCATATAACGATATATTCTCCGACCAGCTGGCCAATCGGATCATGTATGATTTTTGGAGGAAGAAAGTCCTGGAAAGGCTGGAGAGCGGTGGGGTGAAGGAGGAAGTGAAAGAGAAATTAGCGCCGGAGGAACCACCACATTATTTCGGCATCAAGAGACCGAGTCTGGAGGTTGATTATTGGGAGACTTTCGCCTTGCCGAATGTTGAGCTTGTTGAGCTTGACAAGACTCCGATTGTGGAGGCCACCGAGAAGGGGCTGATTATGAGTGATGGGGTGGAGAAGGAATTGGATGTGTTGGTGTTGGCTACTGGGTTCGATGCCGTTTCTGGGCCGATTTCTCAGGTTGCTGTGGAAGGCGTAGCAGAGGCGGGAGAGGGAGAGTTGATTGGGGACAAGTGGAAGAAGGGGTTGAAGACTTATCTTGGGGTTATGACGAATGGGTATCCGAACATGTTCTTTCTCTATGGACCTCATGGGCCTACGCAATTTTGTAATGGACCAACTTGCATTGTACGTCCTCTTTCTCCTACCTCTCTACTTTCCAGGCACGTTGCTGATCTGACGTTCTCTCTATCCATCAGGAAATCCAAGCCAACTGGATCGTCTCCCTTCTGCAGCGCATGGGTGACTGGGACCAAGATTTTGTAGAGCCGACCGAAGAGGCCGAGGACGAATATAGTCAGAGGGTTAATGACATTTTTAAGGCTGGATTTTGGATGACAACCAAGAGCTCGTATAATGGCGGGAATGTGCCTGGGAAGAAAGTGGAGAGTATGAATTTCACGGGAGGCGTACCTGCGTATAGGACGTTGTTGAGGGAGGTAGAGGAGGGCGGGTTTACGGGGTGTGTATTTCGTTGAAGGCTATCGAGTACTGATACCTGGATGTTTTCTTGAACAACGTTGTTCTATCAATTGATGTGACCCATGGTAGCCACACAATATCAACCATGATGATCCATAATTCAGCCTTGAGGCGGACCCACACTTGCCCAGATCAGTCACTAGCGCCTGCCCCAAATCTGCCATATAACCACACAATGTCAATCCACTACCCGCATTCTTACCAGGATGTCAGATCCGCATGTTCTACCCACCGACCATCCAGACATTGTGGCCTATCGAAAGTTGATACCACACGCGAAGGACGGCGAGATTAGCGCTCTTCGTGGCTACAGAGATGAATCCGAGTTGTATTGGGTCAGCATTCAACCCTACTTAGCTTCTCGAGGCTACGTACTTCGCCAAAGGTATTCGCCCTCTTGGATGCCGTCCTGGACAGGCAAAATAAGAAAAGGCTTTAGTTTGACTTCATATGAAGATTCCCTCTTTCCACTTGTAAGTCTATATTCGTCGAAGATCTCGTCCTGTTGATGTACCTAACGCAATTCGCCACTCCAGAGTGTGAACACATTGGATGCGAAGAGAGAATCCGATGGCCTGGAAGTTGTTCTCAAAATAGTTGAGACAAAAACGCAGGAAATAGAAATCGCCCGATTTTTATCATTTTATCAATGTCGCAAAGATCCTCGAAATCATGCGGTTCCCCTACTGGACCTATTGCCGATCCCTAATGACGAGGGGCATAGTATCATCGTCATGCCGAAACTCGTGCCATTCGATGCTGTCCCGTTTCGTTTCGTGGGCGACGTCGTCGAAGCCTTGCGACAATTCACGGAGGTCAGTCTACGGTCCAATACCATAACATATCTGCTGATGTTTTATCGCCAGACAATACAGCTTATGCACGAAAATGGGATTGCCCATAGGTCTGTTCGCGACTAAACCCGACATAATACACGTCTAACTGGCCAGAATAGAGACGTTTGCCATTTTAACCTTATGATGGATAGCTCTCAGATTTTTCCTGATGGTTCTCATTTCTGTCAATTCCGTTCTCCTGACGGAGTTACAGACAATTATACACACTATCAAGAGCGAAGTCAGATTAGCGGCTTGCGCTACTACCTGACGGACTTTGGGATATCTGTGCACTATCCTCCAAATGTGGCCAATAAGACGGTTCTGGGAATTATTGGCCAGGATCGTACTGTTCCCGAACTTTCCATCGTGACTCCTTACGATCCCTTCCTAGTCGACATCTATCAACTAGGAAAGGCATTCCTGAATCTGCTACAGGTAAATTCAGGATTCATTCTGCCATATATCGTACTAACACGTCGCATAGGACTACGACGATGATGTGCCTGGACCGTTGGTATCCCTACTCAGATCTATGACTGCACTCATTCCCGGTCAACGATCCACGCCTTCCGAGGTATTGAAGCGTATCTCCAACTTCAAGAAATCGGTCCTCAAGCAGCGCATCTGGAAAAAGAAGGCAGATGCATCCCATCGGCTCAAGGTTAGGTACTTGGGGCATAAGTACATATTTTACTGAATCTAAAAGGCCCGTCGTAAGCTAAAGCAAGACTGGGCTGTATACCTCCGCAATGAGAGAACCTAAGTCGACCTATGGAGCGTAAAGTCACCATTGAATCACATCGCGGTACCTAACATTAGTATACATTAGGAGTCGTGAATAATATCCTACACAAGCCCCACGAACCCATGTCAATACAATAAACATTTCTCGCCTAGATATCGTACCCTCCGACGATGACGCTCATCCGCCTCTAATTTCCAGATCCTTTTCTTCAAGACCGCCTTCTTTAGGCGAGATATATGTTGCAAAATCTCTCTAGGTTTGTACCTATCCTCAGGTTTAGGTGCTGACATCGAGTCTAAGAGAGGAATCAATGGTTCCACTCCACGTTTGTCATATTCCTATACTCTTAGTGGTCAGTCGACACAGATATTGATCGGGAGGAAATGGACCCACTTCAAGTAAATTCTTGAACGCTTTACCAAGTTGGTACACATCAACCATGAATGGGTTGTAGGGTACCGAATTTGAGAGCTCGGGTACCGTCCGATCTTGACCAACTGTACCCACTGTGGTGGGGTTCTTTGTATCCGGAGGATAGTGCAGGGAAAGCCCGAAATCCGTGAGGTAGTAACGTAGCCCCTTGACCTTACTTCGTTCTTGATATTTTGTAAAGTCTTTCGAGACGCCATCGTAAGAACGCCACAGTACAAAATGAGATCCATGTGGGAAAAGCTGACAGCAGTCGGCCATAAGATTGAAACGACAAGCATCTCTGGAGGCGGTCTGTCAATGAGAGCGATACTACGCTTGCTCTGGTGCAACATACCTGTGCGCGATGCCCTTCTCATGCATGAATTGCAGTGTCTGATAATCGAGGTCAGATAACCAATGAAGCACTGAGCAACCTATGATTGGACAAACCTCAGTGAATTGTCGCAATGCCTCGACTACGTCTCCTAGAAACCGAAATGGGACAGCGTTGAATGGTACAAGTTTCGGCATGACTATGAGTTTCTGTGCTTCGTGGTCAGGAATCGGTAGTAGATCCAGTATTGGCACGGCGTGATTTCGAGGATCTGATCGGCACTCGGGCGAGGAAAGGTATTGGCCAATTCCAATTTCTTGGTTGTCTGTCCGGACTATTTTCAGGACAACCTCAGCTCCATCGGAATCTCGCCTTGCATCCAGAGTTTTTGTAGTCTGAATGCGAACATGAGGATTATTAAACGTCAGAGGATCACGGGAAAACTCACAGGCGCTATGAGAGAATCCTCATATTTGCTGAAACTAAAGTCTGGGCCAACCTTGCCCGCCCATGATGGCACCCAGGAAGGTGAGTATCTCGGGCGCAGTCGGTAGCCTCGTGAAGCCAAGTAAGGCTGAAGGCTCATCCAGTACAGTTCTGAGTCGTCTCTGCAGCCGCGAAGCAGGTTGATAATGCCATCGTCAGCATGTGGCCGAAGTTTGAGATAAGCATGTACATCTGGATGATCGATGGGTAGAATGGCCGACTCCGTCACTGTAAAAAGCATCGCGAAGATGGATGACCTGTGCCTGGTCATCTGCCGTTATATAGAGCGGGGTAACCATTTTGTCCCCGCTGGGGGAGAACACGACACGCTAGCTGAAGAGGACTGGTGTAGGTCCAACACGAGGAGCGTTGAGAACAATTGACTACCCATGTTCAGAAGAAATGACAAGGCTGTTCTTTCTAAACAGGAAAGGTGTTATTTGGAATTTTCCACGGCATATTGACCCTGTGCCTTGTTGGGGTTTTGCTAATCTCTGAGGTTCTCCAGGCTACGATATCGATGCTGTCGCTGGTGACTGGTCTGAATTTGGACTGAATTCAAGTTCATGATCCTTGAAAGTTGAATGAGGTTCAGGTCGGAATTGGAAAGGATGTGATGGTGGCGGTGCGTTAGCTAAGCAGGCGCTTATTACTTCCGGAGTCCGATAGCTGCCGTCCAACTCGAAACCACCATCAGTATCGTCATAACCTCTGCTGCGATGGTCTTTCCCCATACTCAGACCCATTTCTTGATGCAGGAAACTCAATAAGGTTATCTACCGGTGACTTACAATTGAAGCTAAGGAAAGCAGCCTCCAAGCCTGCGAAATCAAATTCTCGGTCTCTGGCGCGTAGATTGGACTCATCTGTGTTGCTGCTCCAAATTCTTGAAACACGATTGATTCAGCCAATTTCGTACTCGTCCTAATGAGCAATGTATTGTGTTCCCCATATCACCGTGACCCAAGCAATCGGCCACACACCATCAGCGATCCATGATCTACTCCTCGAGGCGGACCCACACACATTCATATCGGTCACAGCACCGACTCAAACTCTGGTATATATACCACCTGTATTCAGGTACAGGGCTTCATTCTATCTACCACGACTCTAATACAAATGCTAGATCCACATGTATTACCCGCCGACCATCCAGATATCAAAGCCTATCGAAAGCTACATCCACACGCCAACGACGACGACATCAGTACCCTTCGTGGCTACAGAGACGAGTCTGAATTGTATTGGGTCAGCCTCCACCCCTACTTGACTACTCATGGCTACCGTCTCCGCCCAAGGTATTCGCCGTCTTGGGTGCCCTCTTGGACAGGCAAAATCAAGAAGGGGTTTAGTTTCAGTGCATATGAAGACACCCTCTTTCCGCTGGTAAGTCCATTGGTTTGCAATCTGGGCTTTCTCAGGCAGTTGATCTCATTCATAACCCTAAGAGTACGACAACATTAGACGCTAAAAGGGAATCAGATGGCCTAGAAGTTGTCTTAAAAATAGTGGAAACGAAAACACAGGAAGTGGAAATCGGCCAGTTCTTGTCATCTTCTCAATGTCGGGAGGATCTTCGAAATCATGCCGTTCCCATACTGGACGTTTTACCTATCCCTGATGATACCACTCAGAGCCTTATTGTCATGCCCAAACTCCTCCCATTCGATGTTATTCCGTTTCGCTTTTTGGGTGACATTATCGAAGCCATACGACAATTCACTGAGGTCAGTCTTAAGGGCAGAATTTCGGTATCCACACAGCCGACTGATCTCTGAACGTCAGACAATACAACTCCTGCACGAAAACAATATTGCACATAGGTCAGTTCGCGATCCAAGCGATTTCTTAACATGTCTCACCCCGTCTGAACAGAGACGTTTGTCGTTTCAACCTCATGGTGGATAGCTCTCAGATCTTTCCCGACGGCTCTCATTTCTGTCAATGTTATTCCCATGACGGAGTTACCAGCAACTTTACTAATTATCAGGAGCGAAGTCAGATCAACGGAATACGCTACTACTTGACCGACTTCGGAATATCTGTGCGCTACCCTCATGACGCGTCCAACAGGACTGTACTGGGAATCATTGGTCAAGATCGCACTGTTCCGGAGCTCTCCAACGTCATACCGTACAATCCCTTCCCGGTTGATATCTATCAACTTGGAAGGGCGTTCTTGAATCTGCTACAGGTGAGCTAAACCTTGACTGTAGTAGGATGTAAACTCGGTTTAACGCGTTTCATAGGATTACGACCAGGAAGGACTCGAACCGTTAATGCCTTTGCTTGAATCCATGACCGCGCTCATTCCTGGATATCGCCCCATACCTTCCGAAGTACTGAATCAAATCTCTCAGTTCAAGAAATCAACACTCAAGCAACGGATATGGATGAAGAAGGCGGACGCGTCCCACCGTCGCAAGGTTCGCTTTCTAGGACATAAATGCGTGCTTTATTGAGTAGAACATGGTATTTAGATACTGAGTAAACCGTAGAATACTTTCCGTTAAAGAGGATGAATATTTATGAATCAGATGGGGAGGAAGAGGGTGAACTCGAAGCGATTGATAAGAATTGGGAGCACACCGTCATACATTTTGACTCTCACTAATTGTCCTAGCCACTACCGCTTCGATAGCCCAAAAGCCTCAGCTTCACTCCCTGTGAGGTGTCTGTGAGTTGGATGAAGTCGCGTCTGAGTCTGCACCGAGGTTAGGGTTAGGAAACGCGGAGAAAGATCCGGGTCCTTGGAAAGATCATGGTCAAACTTGAACTTGAATGCCTCTCCCCATTTCCCATTCTGGACTCCACGGAACCCGTAGCCTTGTGCATCTAGTTGGATGGGTGCTCCTGGTTCACGGCCAAGAGTTGAGTGAACGGGTACGGCTCTGTCAGCACATTCATGTCAGACCCCAGAAAATTTGGCGAAAGCCTGAGGAAACAGGAATTACTTCCGATGAGAAAGGGATGGGCGATACTGACGATGGCGTAGTATGTGGTCATTTGGGATAAGATTAGGTGCATGGTACCCTCTCAGCCTCGTGGTCACTAGTCAAGGCTAGCGACCATTTGCCCCGTCAAGCGAATGTCAGGGCTGACATGCGTGCCGCAAAGCCTCAATGTTACCTCATGTCGGCGCTACAGCGCAAGCTGTTAGAAACCCTCACTTAGCTCTCGGGAAACATAAGCATGAACAGACCGAAGGGTATGATTTCACTTTTTCCTGTGCGATCGAATCAGCAAGCTCAGGTTTTCGATAGATACAGGGTTGCATCCGACAGAAGCTCCTCTGCTTTCGACAGAGAGTGACGAGGATGCTTGCGCTAAACTGTGGGAAGTCTACTCCAGAGAAGCGCAACGGTATGATGAAGGACTTGTTAGAAGTTGGAAGGACGATATGGACGTGACACTGGTTTTCGTGAGTCCACCTGATGAAGATACCCAGCCTCTGCCGTTCCTAACATCTGTTCATTCAGTCGGGTCTTTACTCTGCTATACTTACAGCATTCCTGATCGAAAGTTATAAGAATCTGCAGGAGGATTACACTGAAACGTCAGCCATCCTTCTTCGGCAACTAACGATTCAGCTGGCAAATTCTTCCAGTGGTCTTGAGATTGTCAGCCCTCCCGTCAATCCTTTCAGTCCACCAGCGAATGCACTTGCTTGTAACATTCTATGGTTTCTCAGCCTCACATTCGCTCTTTTTTGCGCGTTTCTCGCAACGTTCGTACAACAATGGGCACGGCAGTTTCTTCATAGGATCAACACAGTTCAATCCTCTATCAGGCATGCACGACTGCTCCAATTCTTCTACTACGGTTTCAAGGAGCTCAAAATGCATGCCTTTGTTGCTGTTATCCCAACCCTCCTTCACATGTCGCTTTTCTTCTTCTTCGGGGGTCTAGTGGCCTTCCTGAGCGATGTCAACCCTGTGCTCACGGCCATCATGGCCCTCGCACTCCTGATTATCACGTCATCATACCTCTTCTTCACCTTACTTCCTTTGTTCAAGAAGAACTCTTCCTACCAAACCCCCTTTTCGCCATTCGCCTGGAGTGTCCTGCGACGCCTCCAACTCTTATTACGCTTCATTTATCCTAGGAAAAAACTCAAGCATGTCCAATCTCCCAAACCTACTCACGACACCGAAAGCGCCATATCCACTACAGAAAATGAGCAGACCATCCCACTACTATCATCTCTATCCGCGTCTCATGTGAACCTTGCAGACGCAGTTCTAGCTGATTCCCTTCTCCCAAATCACATTCGCGACTGTCAGTCCGTCCAGTGGACCCTTAAGTCCCTCAGTGACGATAACGAGCTCTTGCCATTCGTCGAAGGGTTGGCCGATGCACTCCTAGGACCATCAGGCCTGCGAGCCGAGAACTTTTACTTGCTTAAACCTTTACTCGAAACGACAGATGCACACCTTGACATATTGTCAAGAGTGACCTCAATGATGGTGAATGCCCAAAGTGTTCGTTTCGACGGCAAACATCGGGAGCGTTGTGCATTGGCTTGTCCTAAGCTACTTTGCATCCTCGCCTGGACCCTTTGGGAGTATCCCGATACATTCAGCCTCACCGCCGGATTGAATGGTGGACGTCGTCGCCTGACGTGGTTCTCAGGAGAGATCTTTTCCATCCTAGAATATGGAACCCAGAAGATGGCTCTCAATCAGCACTACGCAATCTCCGCAGCTGCCCTCATATATCTCACCATGTCAAAGGATTTGGAAAGGGCACTACCGACGCTCCCAAGCGAGGAACAGCTTCGAAACGCCTTTGGCACTCATCTAACCGAGTTTATCGAGAGTGAGGTCGGTAATTCCCCAAACCCCATAACTCTAAACCAGGCTACCACTCTCCAGCATCAAATTCTGCTTCGCCGCTCGAAAGCAGGTCTTCAGTATATCGCGAGATCCACTACCTGTTTTCCGTACGCCTTCCTTCATATCCAACCCAGATTTGGCGACCTCACCACTATAGCTCATCACGAGCTGCAGATACCACTATCACTGCTTGTTCAGAAACTCTCTGACCTGTACGAACAAGAGAAGGCCGCGGAGACGGTCAAGGAAGCAATAGACAGCACATGCAAAGATTTGGATAGTGTCTTCAGAACCCTCTTCGACGGATGCCAACCGTCCAATAGCCACTTGGTGGTCCAATATTTGACGAACAGGATCGCGTTTGCAGGTCCTATGTCCACACCTACCATCTTAGAATCAGCGCTCCATAGGCGATCCCGGTTTCTGGATATCACAAGTGACCTTCCGCGTCATATCGGCCCCGAATGGACTACCTCAATCAAGGATTTCATTCTATCTTACGGTTCTGAACAGGAATGGACAGAAGGCTTCGACAAATTCTGCGCCGATACTCTGCTGTCACTTAAAGCGGGTAATCGGTCAAGTGCAGATCAACTTTGCCTCGTCTTCTTCCTGAAATTCCTGGCTCTCAGCAGGCTTCCAACCTCAAATGATCGCAATACATCGCTCACCATTGCCTGCATCCGCCAGGATGTTGTGTACGACACCCTGCTAGGTCGTCTACCCCCTGAATCACGTTTCCACCTTTGGCCAACCCATCGGGGTGCTACCCCCATCAATCACCAGTTCTACACGGAGAAGATTCTAACTGCCACGGTGGAATCTTCGGCCGTTGTCTCTGGCTTTTGGGAAGCCGAGTTCGGCGGTAGCCTGACTGCAGCCGACACTATCACTGTTAGCCCGAGTGACTATGGTGTTGTGTCCAATGGGACATTCCGTGTCACGGGAGATGTACTCACGGGAGAAGATTGGATTGTAAAGGCCGACCTCGACATCAGCGCCAGCGGTAATGTTACGCTCGGTGGTGACCTTATCATTGTTGGATACTGTTCTGTCGCAGGAAAGCTTACAATTGGGGGGAATCTCTTCTGCAAGGGTATACGGAGTATGACAGGAGTAATAACCCTTGGTTATGACTTGCGGACGTCTGCGGATATCCACGTTAGTGGGAAGCTCCACCTGGGAGGGAACCTGCAGACAGATGGAGTGCTTTATGTTGATTCCAACGCAGAAGTAGCTCTCGGAAAGAGTCTCAGTGTTTATCGCGACGTGCATATCAGTGGAAATCTCTGGAGTGGAGGTAACTGTCACGTCGGCAGATCCCTATTCGGCCGTGCGGGTAGCAAGCTGAGCTTGGGTCGCGACCTTCGCGTCGATGGAAACCTAGATCTGCAAGGATCACTGGAGGTTGGCAGGGACATACACGTCATTGGTCGTGCTTACCTCTACGACTGCAGCATTAACGTTGGGGGGGATATGGAGTTCTACGCTTTTCACGGGAGGAAACACGACCCGTTAGAAGGAAATGATGCAGAGGACGGAAACTCTGTACCTAGCATTCCCGAAGATGTTGATATCATGGAAACAGAGGCAGGTTGCTCAGCAACGCTTCTCCAGCTACTTCGGGACCTCAACCCCACTGCGAATCCAACGGAAGCTCGAGAAGCTCTAGAGTTTTTCTGCCACCTTGGCCTACACAATCCAACAGGATCGGCAGGACAGCACAGGCTCAGGCTGGCCACTTCTCAAATCTTCGCATTCGAGATCGCCAAAACTACGAGGCGCTTATCTGCTTTCCTGAAGGTGGACGCCATAAACTATGATATCCTCGACATCATCAAGATCATGTGGAAGCTTTTTGCTGTGACGCTCACCTTCGTGAACCCGAAAGACTATAAATATGACAGGAAAGGCATCTGGTGGGCACATCCTCTCATTGATGCTGCACGGATCCTGCTCTCGAGTGATGCTGCTGCAGTAGCAGCGATCAAGGAAGCGGAGAAAATCAGATGGAAGCAGAGGCAGAAGGAGAGGTACACGCCAGTGGACTACGGGTTTGCTCTGCTGAGCCTGGCAGAGGAGATTATGAAGTTGTTGGAGGATGCCTTACTACATGCGGATCCTTGTATGATACCATTGCCAGACCCCGATGACTCCGATGACGAAGAGGATGGCCATCAAAATACACAACCTATTGACTTAGAAGCGGACGAGCAGGAAGAAGAAACGGGAGAAGCCGAGAGGGATACAGAAATGGGGAATGGAGCCGAAGGGGAGGAAACGGAAGGTGTGGGAGATGACGGAGATGACGAAGACGAAGGGAACGGGGTCGAAGAGGACGGTGGAGGCGACGGAGGAGTTCATGCTGAAGAATCACACACGGATGGTTAGAATTTCCAGTCTTCATGTGGCGAGTTGGCTTCTAGAGCACGTATTTGAATACGAGCTCAAGTATACTAACCTTGTACTCGATGTAAATAGATCTTTGTTCTGCATTCTTCAGAATCTTATGAGTAGCCTAGCGAGAAATCAAGAATGCGAGTTGGACACTCGAGTCTTCCATACTTCTTCCGGGTCTCTTGCTTCTTTCTACTCCTTAAATTTGTACCGTCAAGGCTATGCTTACTTCGAGAGAAATAGCAGTGGGTCGGAAGATTCAAAGCTCAAGAACTAAGCAAGGAATTAAGCCCGCCTGGCACTGGCGGAGGCTGTCAGAGAAAAGTTGTGGACCTAATCAGGCAAACGCGTGATCTGGCCTTATTACCAAGCAAAATTCCCTTATCAGGAGTGGACCCTTGGTGATTAGGCGCGTTTCGCCTTTTCATGAATGGCGCGTAGATTATCAGTCATGATCAGGCATGAGCGCCTGATTAGGTGCCAGGTAATATCCGTGCTGTGCAACATCTCCCTCTAATACAATGTCATCTTCTCGTTTTACAAAATGCGATATATGTGGCCTACCATGCAAGGCAAAGGGTCTGGCTTCCCATAAGCGGAGATGCGAGAAGGAACAGCTTGCTCGACAGAGTATGAGGGAATATCTGGCTGCCGAGCACGATGAGCATCCGAGTCATCGCTCGGTTTCTGTTGCCGCTTCGACGAGGTATCTGTTTCGTTTAGAACCTATCATGTAATCGTTTCCGTATTTATCAATCTAGTCCACCACCCAAATCTCCCGAAGCGGTCGATTCGCGTTCAACAATTCCGGAACCGCTTCAAGTCACAGTTGTGCCCGAAATGGACGACTCAAGAGACGAGGCTCCATCATCCGTGGAAATGGACCTGCCAGCTCCATCGGTACGCTACAGTGCAAAAACACAGAACGGATACCCAAGATGTGACGCATTCCACAGCTCTCCCTTCCGTCTGAAGACCCCGTAGCTACGACACTGAATGACCTCGACCTGTCAACGTTAGGAAAGGACGACATCATTACCGAGTACCACCCTCGCTCGCAACGTGCAATCTCTGTCACCTCTTTCGGGAAGTGGAGGCTGAAGGAAGATGACGACTACATCCCGGAAGAAAAGCCGTGGGCACCATTTGCAACAAGATTAGACTTCGAGTTCTCCGAGTTGGCACTGGAGGCTGCGCTCAATAAAGAGCAACGAGGGAGGCTTATTGGCCTCATCAACTCCGCCGTCGCTCTCCGAGACGACAATGAACAAAAGTTCACTCTTAGGAACGCCACCGATATGGAAGCCTGCTGGAAATCAGCTGGGAACAAGCGGGTGAAGGTTCGTCAAACTAACTATAAAACCCGAATGGGGTTCTCATTTTCTTTCTCAGTTTCAGAAGCATAAAATCACAGCAACTTATAAGAAAGAAGACAGAAAATTCGACTTCACATACCGTGACCCCTGGGATTGGGCTCTCGAGCTGATCAGAGATCCAGAAATTGCGCCGCATCTGGTGTGGGATGCAGAGAAGTTATACCATTGGGATGGCGAAAGGATTGAGCGAATATATGATGAGCCGTGGACCGCCGAAATGTTCTGGCAGGCTCAGGTGCGTAGATCGATTTCTTATTCATCACGTATCTTGAATTATCTCCAGAGCCGCCTTCCAGATGATACTCCGAAAGCCAAAGACGCCAAAATTGTAGCATTCATCCTGTATGCGGACAGAGACAAGCTCTCGGACTTTGGGACGCATAAAGGGTACCCGATAATCGCGCGGCTAGCAAATCTTCCGATTTCAATACGGAACAGCGAGGGTGTAGCAGGTGGACGCGTGGTCGGATGGCTTCCTATCGTGAGTGTCAATCGCAGCGCTGACTTGGATCTTTCCAGAACTGATATAAACAGGTACACGAAGACACGAAAGAGACCGGAAAGCCTGGCTTTGTCAATTTCAAGAACGTAGTCTGGCATGCTTCGTTTCGTCTTTTCCTGGAGAAAATCGCCAGCCGTTCAGCCGAAGGAGAGTGGGTGGAATGTGGGGATAAGATTCTACGATGGCTATGGGCGATCGTCCTCATCCTCTCAGCTGATTATGAAGAATTGTGCGTAATCCTTTGACCGAAAATATCTATTTGACATCCATCCGTTTCCGTTCTGTTTTCTCAATTTTTTCTAGCTCGGTAATGACCCTCAACCGAGGGGTGAGATCCCTCTTTCCATGTCCAAAATGCTTGGTCCCCAAGGACTCTCTCAACGACTTATTGCGTATGTTCCAGCTTCGGACTCAAAAGCACTCTCGGATGGTGTTCGAGGAGGCATGCAAGAAGAGAACGAAAGCTGAGGGAGAAATTCACTTGAAGGGCTTCGGTCTAAGGCGGGTCAAAGTGCGTTCGACAAATGTTGAATTATTGTTGGTTATCTAATGGATACGATGGTTAGAACGCGTTCTGGGGCATTCAAAACAGCGATGTTCACCTTGCAGCATCGTACGATGTACTTCATACGGACGATGGAGGATTGTGGGAGGACCATTTCTTCAAAGAGTTCAAGGCCATCGTCAAAGACCGAACGGACATTGTGAGAATCGATTCTTTGTGAGTCAAACGCCGTTTTCCCTCGTACCTCTATGGGAACAGACATCTAACATCGACTCGGATAGCTTCGCTCAAATGCCTCGATGGCGCGAACTCAACCACTTCGATTCTGTGATGAACATTACATTCAATGACGGATCAAAGAATTTCGACATCTCCAAGGTCATGGTCTGTTCCTCTGCGCTGCATAGCAATAACTTACCTTGAAATACAGATTTTTCTATTCGCAGCACAGCAAACCCTATCCCAGGATCGAGAATCGCATGGATATCTGTTGTTACGCTGTCTTCGTGCATACTTAAATGTACGCATGTATGCTGATCTCAATGTTCACACCGAGTCAACTATATCGGATGGCCTACATGAGCTGGAGGACAGATTTGCGATTCTCATGAAGGTATGTTCCAGCTTCCATAGTATCCTATCCTATAATCGTCTACATGCTTATTATATATAGGAATACATTGATCTTTTCCATGCTGACGATCAGGATACTGTAACACCACCCAACCCGACAGGCGAATCCGAGTCAGATGATAGTGGTGATGAGGGTGACTCCGAACCGAGTACAAGCATCCAGCAAGCCCGACCCAATAGCAACGACTCAGAGTCTGACGAGGAGGATGAGGACGACTGGGAACTAGACGAATCTGCAAGTACCGCTAATCTGGCCCAAAGCGCAACTCAACAAGTGAACACGGAGGATCCTGAAGCGGGTGGCGAAAAGATCAAATCATGGAATTTCCCAAAGCTCCACCTGCGTCGACATCTATTTGATGATATACTGTTGAAAGGCGTCACAAGGAACTACAACACCAAGCCAAATGAAAAGATGCATGGTCCAATCAGGAAGTCATACCTTCGTCGATCAAACTACAAAAACTTCGGAGATCAGGTGAGGTTATCTTGACTCGGTGGTTGTGTATTATTCAGTAGCTGTCTTTACATTGTCTAACACAGATACTTGAAGCTGATCATCGCCTCTACGTCTCGTCACTCATACGCAGTAAAATCGATCGCCTCGACACTTATCACAAATCTGTGCGCCCAGAATCCACACAAACTCTCGGATCTACCTCTACCACCAAAAGCCTCGTCGAAATTCCCCAACTCCCTCATCCTTCAACAAGCAGTGGATCATCACCCGGGCTATCGTATGCCACCGTCGATGGCACGGTCCAAACGGAGGAGTATGACCAATATCGGCACTTAGGATCGCGGGTTCAATTACCTCGTGGACGCCACTACTTGTCCTTTGAGGAATTCGAACAGGACCCAAATCATCGATCGGCCGCATTCTCAAACTTTCGTATTCGCCTAGGTCAATTTCTCACCACGTTCCTGCACGATTATGGAATTGCTCTCCCGGATAATGCGATATACGCCGGAAACCAGGTTCGATTTAAAGCAACAGATCGTGTAAGTCCTCATGTCTCCGTTCTCTAATCTAGGCCCGAACTCATTGGTCATATGTAGGTCATTGCACAGTATCAATATCTGAAGGTCCAGTACGTTTCCGAAGCAGATTGGACACTCAAAACAGATCATATTCGCTGCAACCCAGAATTCTATGGGCAGCCGCGGTACGATTGCGTTCTCGTCAACTCTAATCCCAACTTTTACGCGAGACTTCATGCACTTTTCACCTGCGACATCAATGGGGTCCACTATTCTTTTGCCCTGATACAGCCGTTCCGATCGACCTTCCGAGATGCCCGCCGTCTCATCAAAGATGTTGACCTCGAATTCCTGCGCCTGCAAGAAATGCCACTGAAAGCTACCCGCTTTATCTCGGTCAATAGTATTATCCGGGGAGCTGTTGTTGTTCCAGCAGGTGATGTTGGTTCGAACGAGTCTCGCGATTACTATTTGTTTGATCTTCTGGATGGAGACATGTTTCTTCGAGGGCGAAGTGAGATTAAAAGGTACCGTTCTGCTTTAGCCAAAAATAGAAGATGAAATTGACCACCTGATCATAGCCTTCTGGATGGTTGAGACATCGATTAATTTGCAGAGCTGTTCAATCAATAGTAATCAATAGTGGGATATGATGAGTATAATGAATAAGGCTACATCTACACGTAAAAAGCCCCAATAGCACATTTCAAAGGCTCATGGAACCCAAGCTGTCGGAAAACGAGGCCGCAATGACCTCGTGTATGAGCAGCGATAGCTCCGCATTGCATCAGTGATCAAAGCAAGGCGCTGCTGACTTGGCGAATACAAATTATTGTCAAGTTCCGACCGATTCAAGGCTTTGCATACACGGCCTCTCTGAATGGTTGGTTGGCGGAGGTTATCTATGCAGAAGAGGCATCCAATGATGTCATTCACACACTCAATGATAGGCTGGGCGGTAAATCTCTGGAGGGTGATGATCATCGCCGATTGGTATGCACCAGTAGAAATGAGGCTCGAGACCACGTTTTGGTGTGTTGTTCGAGTCATTCATTCAACATTCATTAACGCCTGTACGTCGGTACTTCCTATTTAGATCGCAAGCGTCAATTCAGTCCCTGAAGCTGATGACATCGCCAGCATGGCTCAAAGGCTTTGGTACTTCCAATCTCGTATGTTCCCTTAACTTTGATCATAGGAAACCTGAGGGCAAAACCTATCATACGGTCGTTCTGGTGAGTTTGGAACACATTTTCCGATTTCAGCCCATGTAACCCTAAGTTTCAGTAGTAATCGTACTCAAAATCCACCTGAAATTAAAGCCATATGTTCCAAGACTGCTGTGGTTAGGTTCCTTCTGATTTGCAAAGCTGTATGGGCCATAAAATTCTAGGCGAAGGGCTGGATTTGATCTGGCAGAGGTAACGGTTACAGTATAAAGGCAAGGGTATCGGCCGTCCTTGAAGCCTCGCCGTTGCATCGCATACGCAAACTCGCTGACAAGTAGGAGCTCTCTCCTGCTTTCTTCTAAGTCAACTCAAGCTCTCTCTCTCTCTCTCAATATGGATCTTGATTCGACGATCTCTCAAGCAGTGAAGGATGCTCAGGCAACCATTGACGTACCTACTGCCAGTATTCCTTCTATGAGAGCGGTACGAGAAGTGTTACGTTCCCTGCTGCTTTTTACTGATAACGAGTCTCGTTATAGACAATACACAGTTGTCAGAGCCAACTTCTACGTGCCCAGGAAGAAATCCGTCGGCTGCGCCAAGAAAATGCAGATCTTCGAGTCACTATCAAACAGCCCGCTAACGACATAGAGAAGAAACCGAAGAGCAATATTCCTACACTGGCGAGGCGTTTCGCCACTCTTCGTGCACTCTGGGTGCCCCTCCCTGCCTTCGAGGGCTCATGCCCACCTCCCTTCCCCACAGTTCATGAAAGATACGTGTCGGATGCAACAATCTCGACTCACATCCGATACCTCCTCTATTCCGACATTCCCGAGACCTATCACCGACAAATGCAAACACTGGTACAATTTAGAGAAGAGGTAAGCTAGATTCGATTCATAGATCTGCTTCTGTACACTGATTCTGAACCCGCCTCATAGTTTTCCTCCAAAATGCAAGATCATCGGTCATCAACCATCAAGATCCTGCGCGGAATCGCTTACTCGATCTTTCGCGAAGTTCCTGGAATCACCTTTGATACTTTCAATCGTTCTCACCTGCGGACTCAGGAGGAGTCGTACGCCTGCCTCAGAGTCCTGCTATCAAAACTCCCGCCTCAAGATGCATTTTTCGACACATCAGATCGACTACGGAAGGAACTCGTTTCACCAGGCCAGCAACGAGGCAGTGTCGAGAGATACAGGAAGCTTTTTTCTGAACGACTTACACAGGCGTTTAGACTCAAGATTTCGGCTCTACATTGCCCTATCTTGTATCCGAACTACCAGCATTCCAGCACGAAGGATCTATCGAAGATATTCCTTAACGAGGCTTTGATGACCGTGAGCATCTAATTATAACCTCTATTGTCACAATAACCCAACGACTGACAATTTCCCAAGATCGCCCGTGTGATCCTATTTGGTCCCTCGTCGATGGCTGGATCGGCAGCTACCAATAGTTTCGGACGGCAGCAAAACATTCGAGAGGTCACACCACCACTGATAGCTTGCTCGAGCGTTATTGTTCGTCTCCAATTACACTTCATACCGCAGATTCAATTCCTCATCACAGTTCATACTAGGGCATCTTTCTGTTTTCGGAGGATTTGAACTTCATGGAGTTTGGAGAGTGCACGGGCTTTGATTATCGTTTAGCATACTACGCGTTTGTAGAAACTATTGAGACGATCGAAGGGACTGAAGGAGGTAAGCGGCTCTTGGCTGCTTGGAACACACACGTGTTCAGGGGGATTCCTTCGAAATCGGGTGGCCCAAGGTCTAACGGACCGGATGAGGGACATAGCGAGCTTTCGGATGGCGACGAATCTGAAGGTGGCATTTCTGCCTTTCAGAAGGCCTTTGAAGGCCATTCAGACATACAAGATGAACCTGTTATCACGGGTCCTATATCAAACGACCATGGTCGCTTGAGCACTGGCGCTGGTGATTGGGACGTCTTATACGATGCAGCCCAAGGTGATAATGCGATGTACGACGAAGGTGCGAATTCACACCTTGATTCACACCATCTCGGGTGACTATACTGACTACATAATATTACAGACGCTCCCGTTGAGCAACTTGTTTCACCTGTCATTGGAGGGTCTGCATCGCGTGGTGTTGCGACTGCTATTCCGACATCGACTATGCAGGACACCAACTTATCCCGATCAACCCCATCTGCACCCTCGGCAAGATCATCCACGCTGATGTCGCGTGCCTCAATGACCTCTATGGCAGCTGCACCACCACTCAATCTTGACGAAGACCACGACGACGAATTTGAACACTCACAAGACTCGGATCCGGAGATTGTTACTCTCTCTCAGAACCATTCTCAACAGCCGGTGCCCGACAATTCCAATACATCCAATCTCGCATCAAATATGCGTTCTCTAACCATCTCCAACGAGCAAGACAGCCTCGACGCTGCCGTCACAAATAGCACGGCCCCGGGATTGCGTGGTGCAGGGCAGAACAGAGGAGAAGCTAGAAAAGGAAAGGTAGCTGGGAACGGATCGGCGAAAGGAGGATCTGTCGGCGGAAAGAGAAAGGATGTACCAATCAGGAGTGGAGCAGACCAAGTCGTTGGAACAGCGGTTGGCGCTGCTACTAAAGGAAGAGGTGGTGGGCGAGGACGCGGTAAGGTGGCTGGAACCGCCGTTGCGTTTGCACAGGCGAGCGTTGATGTTGGAGCTCAAGCTGGGCTTCAAGCTCCCCCTCGTCCTCGTACTCGTGCACGCGCAACCATGGAAAGCACGTAATATTAGGGTTCGCGAGAGGATGTACTTTTCGTTTACGACGCGATACCTTTTGTCACCGTGTGCTGGATAGAATCTGATGCAATGTCATATTTGCTTGAACCTGACTACAAACAAAGGTCTAATGGCCTAGTGGTAATTATGGTAATTGTGGTAAGGTAAGTGAATTTACAAGGTCGAGGGTTCGAATCACGCTAATTACAGAATTTCAGACGGTTTCACTTCATTAATAGGCGGGTAGCAACCAATTCACCTCTAAGGCCGAGAATATCGGCTGCCAAACCTTTTTCAGACCCGCTGAGCCTTAACAGGTAAGAGCGCCCATCACCCCTTATCAGGGTCATGCCCTGGACCCGCCTGATCTTCGTCCCTCATTGGCCATTCAGGATTAGGCGTGGAGCCTGATCAGGCGTTTTCAGGCTATTAGCCTGATTAGGCGTTCGCGCCTGTTTAGATTGTGTTTGGAAATCAGGCCTTTTCCAGAGCGCTCCCTGAAAGCGCCTGAGTGCACCTGATTAGTCATGATCTGGCGTCAAACAATTCTCTGACAGCCTGAGGGGGAAATGATCACGTTACATTACCCAAATTAGCAATGCGCCTTCCTGCTTTTCTACCACCACGAAGCGCATTCTACAACGCCAGCGACTGGCCTTGCTCAACCTCCTCCTCTCGTAAGGCATTTTCGACGAGCACAAGATGGGCCGCGACCAACAATACCAAATCAACGTCGACGCAAGTCACCGAACTTTTCCAAGACCATGCCTCTGCAACATTCCTAGGCGCTTGTACAAATAAAGAGTCTTTGTCGAGCCTCAAATGTGGTAGTCTTCCGGAGGTCATTGTCACAGGTCAGTAAACCCTTTAGATTTTGATAAACCTAGCGTAAAGCTGAAATGTGACGCAACAGGACGTGCAAATGTGGGCAAGTCAACGCTGTTGAACTCTGTCCTTGGACGAACAAATCTGCTCAACACGAGCAAAAAGGCCGTACGTTTCTCTTCACTTACCATGCTCTGCATACTTTCCCAGTGCAACAGCCTCACCTCGCTCCTAGGGTCGTACTCGTTCACTCAATTTTTACCGTCTTGGTCGTGAACCCGGCAAAGCCGTCCTTGTCGACGCACCAGGCTATGGTTCTCGTGGACGTCCAGAATGGGGAGATGCATTTGACCATTATCTTGACACCCGGAAAGAGTACGTCTCCTCCCTCGAGCTCCCAGTCCTCATTTCCTGACGTTTACTTCACCAGGCTCAGACGCATCTTCATCCTCATAAACGCCTCCCACGGCCTCAAAGACTCCGACCTACAAATGCTCGAACACCTTTCCTCGAAAGTCATCACGCCATCTCCCGCAAGAGGAGGTATCCAACCCTTCACGATTCAAGCCATCCTCACAAAGGCTGACATGGTGCCGAATGGGAAATTGGTTGACGTTGTGGGGAGGTTGAAGAAAGAGTTGGTGGAGAAGGGACCGTTCTGTTTGCCCCCGATTGTGACGAGCGCGAATATGAAGTTTGGAGTAGAGGAGGTTAGGCGAAGTGTTGCTGAGGCTTGTGGGTTGTTGAAGCGGTAGTGGGTACCCTGTATGCTTGGTTGCGACCCAGTAGAAAAGGTGGCAATTGTATGTGGTCCAATGCTCGCGATTTCTCGAATCAATATTGAGGTTGTGAATCAGTGCATCGAATCAAAATCAAAGCCTTAGAGGGCCTAGTTTGCTTATGCAAATCCGAGTACGAGAGACTGCGTACGGGGTCGGCTGCTGTATCATCATAATCATCATGGCCCTCTGACTGAAGTTTCGGGCCATCTGGGTCAGAGGGTCCAACCCGACCCCAATGTCGCATGCTTAACATCTCGCTTGTTAGGCGTTCTGGAACAATATCTCGAACGGCTATCGTCGATTTCCTGGAATAGGGCCCAAGGCGCATGGTAAAGCCAGAAGGACGCCCAACCCCAAACCGAAGATTACCCGTATGGACTTTCTCCGCTCGACGTTGAGGGGTATAAATCTCTCATAGTATGGGATTTGAAGGACCAAAACCCTGGGTTTGAAGGTTCATCTACTTCAAGCCATTGAGACAAAATGGTCTGGGCATCAACAAGCGTATTGCTTTACGTTTCACTTGCTTTGGGCAAGATCTTGTATGCTGGTGTTAATGAGGTCAGTTACAGGCGCTATAGCATCTTTAGCTATCGACTGATGGTCTTTCTTGTAGTCTGGTGGAGAATTTGGCGCGTATGGTGCAAAAGGGCAAGGTCTTCCAGGCCGATTCGGCGTTGACTACGCGTTCATCAACAAGGTAGTTCCCGACTTGTACCCCATCCTTATAGTGCTAACCTCTCCTCCAGACAACTGTGGACATATTTGTCGACCAGGAGAAGATCAATCTGTTCCGAGTGACCTTCCTCATGGAGAGACTGTGTCCTCTGTCCTACGGCCTTGGCAAGAAGTTTAACGAAACTGTCAGTCTTCCCGTCTTTTCTTTGCCGATATTCTCGACTTACTTTCACGTTACAGTATTTCAACGAGTACGCCGATGCTATAAACTACATCACCTACAAGAAGGGGGCATACGCTCTTATCGACCCTCACAATTACATGAGATACAAGTTCGGCGTTTCTTCCTGACTCTTTGTTATACATAACTGATCTCCCACTAGTGATCCCTCATCTCAACCCTTCTCCGGAAGTGTACGTGCTCCCACAGATTCTTGACCAACCCCGTGCTCAAGCGTCGTTCTGTAGGTCATCGGCAACTCCTCCGACCCGACAGCTGCCACCACTGCTCAATTTAAAGAGTTCTGGGGTGAACTCGCCAAGCGCTTCAGGCTCAACCCCAAGGTCATCTTCGGTATCAACAATGAACCTCATGATATGGTCAGTTTCACTCCTCACTTCCAGAGTAGCTCACTAGTCGCTGACGTGAATACCTTGCTCTACAGACCACTGAACTGGTCCTCGCTAATGACCAAGCTGCTATAGATGGAATCCGTGCTGCTGGTGCTCTTCAGCTGATCCTTGCCCCTGGAAATGGTTGGACAGGTGGACATTCTTGGACTCAGTGGACCAGTCCCATCGCTAAGCCTTCGAGCGACTTTATGAACCAGTTGAAGGATCCGCTCAATAATACTGCCATTGACATTCATGAGGTGAGCTTCTTTAGTTTTGGTTGGAAGTGCTTCAACTGATTGATTTTGCGAATCAGTACCTTGGTGTGTTGGCTCTATATCGAGCTGGTGTATGCCGTTGCTGAATCGGAGGTAGATGTCGACTTTTCTGGTACACATGATACCTGCACACAACCTGGTTGGTATCGTTCACTCCACAGACGTTTTGGACCCGCTCTGACAGTCATACCATATAGCTGCCTCGAACCTCGCCGATCTGACCGCCTGGCTGCAAACCAACAAGCTCAAGTAAGGCCTGCCTCAGCTCGGTTCTAGTTGTCCAAGGCGCAAGACCTGACCACCTTTCTCACAGGGCATTCATTAGCGAGTTTGGAGGCGGTCCCAACAATGGCTGTTACCAGGCTTTGACCGATATGTTTAATTACATGGACGACAACGACGTATATATTGGATGGTCTATCTGGGCTGCTGGACCTCGTGCGTTCTTCTTTCTCGTCTTTCAGGATAGACTGCCATAACTCACGCAACCCCGTCGTGTAGTTTGGGGTACGTACTCATCTCTCGAACCTGGCCAGGTGAATGCGACTGGTGGCCTTAAGTAAGTATATGTTCCGTAAACTACTCTTCAACACTACTAACGCCGAATGTCACAGTGAATTTGACACCGTCTGGGCTAACGGCGTTCGTCCAAATATTCCCCGCAGTGAGTGGTCTCCATCCTGATGAAAATGAGAACGGAGTTGACGGGTGTTGCTCATAGACCTCAAGCGTCTTGGAATATCGACTTTGTTCTAAAAGACAAGAACTGGAGTTCGGACAATGGAGATGAGAAAAGTTTCCACCATTACGTCGGACAATTCTTAGACTACAGAATTTCTTTTTTGCGCTTTCTCTCGACTGCCCGTCAACTATTTTGTATGCTGCCACTGTGCCGATGACTAGAGCTCGGTGACTACACATTCTACACCCACAGCTGCCCGTGAGGCGACATGAGTAAATGTATGTTATCCCCGATTTTAGTTCCTGCCTCCGTTTTAAGTCCCTACCGTCATCACCCAGGCGTTTGTACTTGATCTTCACTAGGTATCACCCCTTCCTATGCTACCATATCTCCAGCCTTGTAAGCTGGTGTGAGCTAGAATTTTGGCCGCTTCTCGAAACTGCTTCCCTGTGTCTTCTGAAGCGTACGCCCGTCTCCTCCAACCATGAGGCAATCAGAGTTCTCTGGGCTGTACAAGGCACAATTGTGGGAATGTTACACCGCTAAGACACGACATGGTCGGAATTGGATTCGGAAGAGGAGGGAAGAACACGCACACTTAGGTAGGTCAGGAGCTGCTCCTTTTGTGGGATAAGATTCGGAGAGACAAGGAAGCGACTCTCGATGAGGCAGAGCATGTAATCGGTGCCCAAATCAGTCACAGTAGCTGGTATATCATGCCCGATGTCCTCTTTCAAGAGACCCCATACGCAAATCATGAGATCTGCGGAGATTCCAACAAAATTTATGGAATCCAACAAGCTATCAAACGCCAAGTTGCGTATGATGTGAAGCCTCTGGTATTCGCCAATATGTCTCACCAGGTTGATGGCACGCTGAAGGTGATATTGTTCCTTCCCAATGTAATGCTCCTTTGAGCGATCGATGTTCTGGAGAAATTCTGGCATGGTGGCATGCAGAAAGCGAATAGGTGCGTCGTGACGTCGAGCACGAGCGCCATCCTTCGTTACACGGAAAGGGTTCTTTGGGTCTACCAGCGGGGGAATTGACAACACAGAATGTAAGTCTGCCAGATAGATGGAGAGCTCCCCTGCTGTCAGCAGAAGCCAATGTTCAAAGTATTGAAGGCTGCATCGAGGACCATACAAGTCCTTGTCAACACAGTCTTGAAAGCCTTCTTGGTTGTCTCCCGCGTCATAACACATGAAACCTAAAATGAAGGTGATGGCATGCCTAGCTTCGGGGGAAACGGAGTCAAAGACCAGGATATATAAAGCATCCAGGTCGGACAACGGGTTTTCCTCTGCTGCATGCCTCGACTTCTTCTGGGTGGCTAGGATTCTCTGCAAGCTGTGGACCGGAAAGCGCCGCCTGTGGGAAAGGTACTTGACAACTGTAGATGGGTAGATGAATTGGCCAGACGATTTCTCCACCAGGAGAGAAATCACTTGTTCGCCTGGCCACGATGACCCAATTCCAGGATACTGAGCTCGGATTCTAGCAAAGTTCGACATGAGGTATAACCTAATATCGGCGTCTGCATTGGGCTCATCAATGAGACTTAGAGTAGTCGTGAGTGTGGCTAGGGTCTCTTCTGCAAATGACATGCGGATTTGTTGCTCAGGGCGGCAGGCAACCATAACTCGTAAAGTGGGAAGTTCTTGACACGCATAGGCTAAAATGCCCAAAATTTCCTTCTGCTGATCTTCGAAGTGTTGACCAGGAAATGTTCTGGTCTTTGGCAGAGAGGAGCAGCACTCGTCGAGGCCATCAACCACGATGATCATTGACACCGGATCTGACTGCTCCTCGACCTGGAGTGCTTTGAGCGGGGAAATAACCAGATCATCTAGCTGAGATTTGAGAGTCTTTTTGAATATGATTCCATCCCCTACTGCCTCTGCGATTCTGGTTTTGATCTGGGGAATCATAGTTGTAACCTGAAGTGAGATGGTGCCTATCAGACGAGTTTTACAGTTGAGTTCTGGGCTAGATCGCCAGAAGAAGAAGTTGGGAGCGACCAGGTCTTTCCTCCTCCAGCGTTCTATCATGGTTTGTGCAATTGCAGATTTCCCGGCTCCGGCAGCTCCTGTCAACCAAAGGATTGGTTTCGCATTTGCAGATTTGTCTCTTGCCCATGCATCAATCTGCTTTTGAATAGCTTCCCGGGTTTCCGGATGACACCTTGGAGGGTCGGGACGCTCGGCCGCGTCATGCATAGCTCCCAGCGCAGCATGGTCTTCAAGAATATTGAGGGAATCTACGAAACAGTATGATTTCTTCTTTTCTAATTTGACTGCCATTCGTTAATAAATCTTAGACTCACACGTAAGGGGATCCAGGCCAGCTACAGATTGAGTAGAGTATGAGTTAATGACCACGTCCCTGTTCGCATTCAGCGACGAGTTCGATAAGTGGAATCTGGCTGCCATGACCGCTGTGAGCAGAGCAAGGGAGGTTGGAGACGTTGATGATCTCAATTTCAGGTTATGGCGCCTTGGGTTGCCACTCGAGATAACCTTCGAGGCTTATGGAGCACAACAAAGGGTAGAATCCTCGAGTCTCAATGGATACCTCTCGTTCGTCTTGGTGCTCAACTTCAAGTTCGAGTTCTTCCACAAGGCCAAAGACCCACTTCAGCTCACAGTCTTACCTAAGCAAAATGACAAGGTCAATAGCGTCCTGCTCATCGCGGCCACCGTCATTGACGCGATTTGGCATTCTTGAGGCACCATTATGCGATCATCTTAACCGGAACACCTTCTCTGTATATGCCATAAAGCAAGAACATACAGCGCGCGTCGACCATTCCACAAAGCTCTCGTCAAAGGGATGCAGTCAGACGATCAAGCCGACAACGATGACTACCTGATTCCTCGATTTCCACTGGAGTTGGAGAGGAGCATATTCCAGACTGCTGCTAAAGCTTCACCGAGCCTTGCTCTATACTATATGACCCTCTCGAAGCGCATTCATACGTGGTATGTTCGGCTTGCACTTTTTGCAGGAGAAGCCCTCATTGTTGACTTTGCGCCATCCTGAACAGGGTTGAACCAGTTTTATACGAGACAGTAACGCTAGCCAACGCTACCGTATGCCAGCACTTCCTCCGAGTCGTGGAATCCCGGCCCCCAAGCTTTTTCACCAACACCGTCAAATCTCTCTGCATACCTGGTGACATCAGACCAGACGATGCCAAACGCGTCCTCGAAGTTTGTCAAGGCCTCGAAAACCTTGCATATTGGATCATATCATGTCCTCCACCTATACCCTTCTCCTACATATCGTCTCTCCAACCACGACGCCTGTCATTCAACACCTATGGCCTTTTCAGGCAGACCTCGCCTCCGGATTTTGCCCATCCATTCTTTTCGAGGGTTACCCACTTGGAAATTGTGGATTGGCCATGGGTGGGGCACGAGTCTAGGTTCGACTTGTTACCGTGTTTGACCCATCTTGCTGTCGACATCGACCAATATGGACCTGCCATAATCTCTGGGCTACGACATATCCTTGTCACATGCAAACGGTTACTCGTCTTGCTATGTTTGGTACGCGACGAGTGGGTGCTGTTTGATGCTACGAGCGCCCTGGCTGGAGTTGGAGACGAAGATATGAGATTGGTGATATTGTCGGATTCGGAAGTGTTGGAGAACTGGGAGGCCTCCATACACGGGAAGCCGGACGCGTGTCAGTGGATATGCGCGGAGGAAATCATTGCAGCCAGGAAAAGTGAGCATTGCCTTTGGTCCTACTTACCTCGACGCTCATTGGTGAACGGTGCAGAACAGATGGGCATATCATGACCTTGGATATTCTTGGAAGATACTCAGCCTTCCGCGCTTCCATTACTATCGGCGATCTATAGAGTGAGGGCTCGGAAGATATCCAGTCTGGTCTCACTACTAGAGACCCGTCGCCAACACCTATCATCGCCTCTCCGATGTCTAAGCGAAAGCATGGTCAGTCTTGCATATGTTTTTGGGCGCATACAACGACTAAATTTCTAAAATTTCTCTTCAGACGTCGTACCCTTCAGCACATGCTCAAGCAGTACACGGTCATTTCCTGTCTCCGATGAACCACAAACATTGGCTTCCGACAAGATCCGAATGCTAGTCAAAGTGGAAGCTCCAAATCTTGCACAGGCGCTTCAGTCACTGACGCTTGCCATACGCTCTCCGATCGCGCAATTTGAGACCCGGATATATCACAGAGACGACTCATTTCTCTCCAACACCCCCTATACCCGTGGAAGACCAGAGGATGCGGTTCTCGCGACATTGTCAGTCGTCTACCCTTCGCAGCCACTGGCGTTCCACGCTGCAAGGTGGAAGTGGTCAACCGATACAGGACAAGGGAATGGCGGAGGTGGAAGCATTTCTGTCAGCGTCGATCCCGGACGTTTGTCACCACCGGAGGTGATCACAAAGAGGCTGGCAAAGTCGATCACGATCAGGGCGATGATTCTAAAACTGGCCACTCGTTCTTTCTGGGGGTGTCAGTCACCACCCGCGGCGGGCTTTCATCTCCTTTTCATTCGCGTTTTCCACAACCTACGTCGCCGCATCGCTTTCTCCTATTCTGTTTTTATCTTTATCATCATCGATTCTGCTATCAAATCACGCTATAAATACATATTTATCTCACTTTCTTTTGTTCTTCATTGCTATTGCTATTGCTACCCGCCATGAACGTCGTGGACCCATACGATACCAACACGCCTCAGGATCCCGCCGATACCAGTTCTGGCCTCGCCCAGCTCGAATATTTCCCCGCTCATCCTTATTCCCATCCCGACTTTGACTCTTTCGGCGACCATGACGGACTAGCATTCTTCAGCGACGGAACGGTCAACTATTGGGGCGAGGATGTTGGCGTTGGCAAGACCAGCCTCATGGGCCACGATCATCCATTGGGCTTAGGCGATCCTGGAACAGAACTGGACTTGCCACTTTCCGACCATTCCTACCCCGCGAGCTCATCAGCGTCCACTGGAAGCCCAGCATCGACCAACGTCGTTTGCCCTCCTGGATATACCCCAGACGACGGACAGTGGCAGCAACGTCACCAAAGGGATGGACCTGGTGATCTTCTTCCGCCTCTCCAGTTGGCGTATCCCGTCATGTCTATGAACACACCCCGCACTTCTTCGCCTCATCGTCGTGCTTTGAACATGCCATACCATGAACTATCACCCCGTGCTACTCCCATGATGCCTGGCTCTTCTTCGAGCTATTTTACCCCAAAGGCTAGTGGAGCTGTTAGAGCATACCCTCTCGTTTTTTCGCATACCGATATAGAGTCACCATCGCATCAGGGACACCAACATCCCCACCCGCATATGCAGCAACACCAGCAGCAGTCTCCAGGCCAATACCAGCATCGCTGCGTCCCGCTATCGGAGCTCACGGCAGCGTATATCCCCAATACGGTTTCTAGGAACGGAGCAGTTGAGCCGTTGAGGACTAGCTCCCTGGGAGCACTCTCGGTACAGAGCGAAGGTGTCCAGCCTGCTAGACTTGTCACTCAACCGCAGCAACACCATCAGCTTCTCAAGCGACCTCATTCCCCTTATTCACCTTCCCTTCCCTCCACGCCTAGCGATGAATCGTTTGGGTTCCCATCTCCCAAGAGGGCTAGAGTCACCTCAATGAGGCTCCCTGAGCCAAGGGCTGATGGATACTCGGATGCTGAAGGAGAGAGTGAAGCCGAATTTGACGATGAAGATGCATACCTCCCCTCTCGTTCCCCATCCCCTGCCTTTTCTGGGAGCAACTACTCCGATTCCGGGTCTCCTGTGAGGAACTACCGGTCGAGGAACACGAGAAGGGCCAAGGGAAAGGTAGCGGCTATGATGAGTGCTGCTGATGCGTTGAGGTATGCACAACAAGCATCGTCGGGGTCCGCGAGTAGGAGTGCCAGTAACGGGTACGAATCCGATGTCATTTCTGAGGTGAAGCCTCGCAAGAACCAAGCAATCCCCATCCCCATCCCTATCCCGCATTTGACGAAGAAGAGCCGTGGCAGGAAAGTGCCATACGTGGATGCCCAAGTTTCCCGTATCCGCAGCCGTGGTGGGAGTGATGAGGAGGAAGTTGAGATCAGGCCAGTTAGAGGAACGACGAGTAGGAGAGGTCGTGGAGGCAGGTCTGGTGGTGGAAGAAGTGGAGAACGTTCATTCATCTGTTCTGTTCCTGGGTGTGGAAAGTGTTTCGTCAGGGGTGAACATCTGAAGAGGCATGTTCGGAGCATTCATACCCATGAGAAGCGTAAGTACATTCTTGTTCGCCTCATACGACCTTGACTGATGTAACCATTGCAGCATACCCGTGCCCTTATGAGGGATGCCAAAAGTCTTTCAGTCGACGCGATAACCTCGGTCAACATGTTCGCCTCCATCTCATCGCTGCCTAGTACAAGCTTAGATCACTATTTGCTCTCGTTTCCCCGAATTTCGTTTATCTTGGTCTCGTAGTACCTGCTTGTCTTTCGCTTCTTGGTCACGCGGATTGCCTAGGATATCCGTATTTACATTTACGTTATTCTCAACAGAAAAAGTATCTTAGATCAGTCGAACATCCTATTATCATACACAGCATTGTATGGAACCCCTGCTCTATTCTAGCATTGTTTGTAGAACTCGGTTTAGTACCACTCCAGTCTCGACGATCTCAACTGCCAATGGGTACCTGAACATTATCAGTCTTGCTGATAACAATAATACCGTTCAAGTCATTGTGATGTGAGTTGGAGACACAGCACCACCCGCTGGATCAGACAGGGGTCGCAAGCGTTGAGATGCACTTAAACTTGAACGCGGTCATGGGGTTCCCTTGGACAATAACCTGACTAGCAAAAGAAGAGACCGGTCGGACTGGAAGTGTTCAGTACAACAAGGGTATGACTGCTTCTGATGGAAGGAAACTGTCAATCCACGAAGAGCCTTGTTCTTTTCTGGTTCGGGTAAATGACAGTGTACGGAAGTATTACAAGGACCCACTGGCGCCCACAGTCGGAACGAGGCGAATGGTTGGAGTGTGATCCATCCAAATCATGATAGAACGAGGAAAGAGATAGACGGTGACCGGTCGGGAGGGGCTGCACCTCGCAATCCTTCACGTTCCCTCGACCAGTGGTATGCTGAGTGCAGTCTATTTCACCGAAGGAGAGGACTCGAGGCCGTTTACAATTTGTATGGATTCAAACGACGATCCCTTCCGTCTGATTGAGGAACAAGAGCCTGTCAAGCTCTGGTTTGGCGGTAGGTATGTATTGCGATGGTGATGGTCAGAAAACAATGTATAAAGGCTGTGCCTCATGTCATAATGTCAGCTTGACGTTCGACAGCCGAACAAATCAGGACCAACGGGGATCCACTGGCACCCACACCCATGCTCGTACCTCCACACAACGTTTCTATCTCGACCAACAGGAGCGGTATTGTTTACGTCTTCTCGTGTCAATAACACGTCTCTTCTACCTTGTTCCTTACACCAGAGGCCTTCGACATTTGGCTGCTTAAATACAGGATGGACTCAACGTGTCCAGCATCCAGCATCTTGCATTTCGATACTCTTCAGTTGCTGCAGGCAGTAGCAGACATCTCCCCTCATCAACACTTTCATTCAGAATGACACGAACCCATGCCTCGACCCCCAGCTCTGCTGGTGCGGGGAAATCGGCACCTGTGAAGAAATCTGCACCTGCCGCTTCAGCCTCTTCATCCCATGCTAGGACTCACAAGGAGCGTATCAGTGCAGCCTCTTCATCCTGTAAGAAATCTGTCGAGGTCGCCAGGCGATTGGCGACATCGCCTGAAGCTGCTTTCGGAGCCCATGCCTTGCCCCATGCTTGCATACTCACAGAACACCTGGCCCGACAAACGTCACCCTCACCTACTCTACTCAAGCTAGAGGACTTCTACAGCTACAGCCCTCAAAAGCTAGAGCTCGACGAGAGGATTCACATTCCATCTCCCCAAACACGACGTCCTGCCACGTTCGATACCCACCTCGCCAAAGAACTTCGGCTGAAGCGGATGGTCTATGCGCCTCGTCTTGAAGATGACCTGCATGATTTAGCGGCTCAGGCTGCAATAGCTGCTCATCTCTCAGGTAGCCTCCCAGCTATTTCGGACGACACCGCCGACCCCAGATGGAACAAGGAAGCACGAGAGGGCATCCTTCATGACCGAAGAAACACTACCATGATTGACGAATCAAGTGTTGTCGATTACTATCAAAGCTCAGCGGGAACCTGGGTTCCTGCTATTGCGGCTACTCTTGAATACCGGTCAGAGTCCTGGGACGCTGGTCCTCTGCAATGGAGAACCGAAACTAGGGACGCAGAGGCTAAAGCCGATGGCTTTCTCAAATTCATCTCCAACGAGAATGACTTGCATAGAGACTCCCGACGACTCAACAATGTTGCTCTCGTTCACTGGGAGTTCAAAAGTGTAAAAGCGGGGAGTATAGGTGTCATGAATGCCATCATGGAGCTCGTGACCAGGGAGAATTTCGATTGGGTCACCTGCAAAGATGGAGAGGAGGACTGCCCACGATCCCATCCTCCCGACGCCGACCAGCCGCAGAAGGTGGATTACCTTGTCACCTCATCTACCGTTGGTCCAGATGTGCGAAAGAAGGATTGCATCTGCCCGACGATCGCAAAAGGACGTACCGAGGAGTGGACTCCGCCTTCCAATATCGAGATAAGTAAGGGTGATCGACAGAAGGCCATCTGGATAGTCGAACAGGTTTGTCGCGATGATTCTTTGCTGCGATAAAGCACTGATTATCGTGTATCCTCAAGGTCTGGTCGCAGGCTGTAAAGAATGATACGACCTTCGTTGTCATTCATGTGGGGTCATGGGAAATAATTGGCTTTAGGGATCGAGAACATGGAATTCTCTACGTCACACGCATTATTCCGGTGTGGAAGACAGCGTATGGAGAACTCCAGGTTGGCCTATATCTCGCCGGAATCAGGGACACGAGGAAGCGACATTCGATGATGAGGAAGGCTGCAAAATTGGCGGCGTCGAACCTAGGCTCAGCAGGTCATGACGAAGAGGCGACTGGACCGTCAAAAGATGAGGTTCAGAAGCAGATCCTGGACGACGCCCTCAAGTGTAACGAGCTTGTGGTTGGGATCTCCCGCACTCGTGCGAAGCTCGGCAAGGTTTCACTACCTTTTCACACCTGGACTCCCTACATTCGCGTACCCGATTGCTTTGAGAGAAGTGAAGGCCAACCAGATCGTATCCGGATCACCGTGACCTCAAGTCTGGGAGAGTCTGTAGTCAAAGGGACGATGAAAATCGAAAAAAGAAAATTTGAAGGCTTGGCTCAGTTTGACAAGGAAGTCGTGCTCAAGGCTGCACAGACACCCACGGCCATGGAAAACCTGTTTGATGAGTACGACACATACGAGTCTCTATCCGAGGAGGGCAAGATAAGCCGAGGTATCCCAAGGATTATCGGTTTATTCTCCAATTCGGAGTCGGCCTCCGAGTCTGAGCTATACGAATCAGTCATTCTACTCATGGAGAATGTCGGAGAGTCCATCGCAACCATATCTGACCAGGATCGCGCCTTTTTTCGCTCAAGGTGATTGACCTCAACATTCTTCATCCTAAGAAAGCAGACTTACGAAAGTTTTTAGAGGGCAAAACTTCAAGACCGTACTTGATCGTGTTCACCAGGCAGGTTTCGTCAAGGGACTGCTTAATTCGAAGCATTTGCTGGTGCACCGAAAGACGGCAAGGTGTTCCATCATATCTTTCGGTCGAGCACGCCGGGAAAGCCAGAGCTCAAAGCGTATGAAAGAAGAGAAGTCAATCTTGCAGAGACTGATCTCGAATTACCTTCCGGACGCGGCACTCAAGTCGAATTACAAGCTGAGGCCTAGGAAGAGTCGGAACTACACCAAAGAATGGTTAAAGAGAAGGCTAGCCTGAGGGAGCACCGTGACAATACTGACTTATTTCTTCATTAATATACCGATGTTACATGTAACGTACTTGGTATTCCTTGCACCTTCGTCAATTTCCAGATAAGGCGGCCTTGGTCAGTCCAAGGTCAGTCTTCAGACTGTCAATGCTAATCGGGGTCACACTTGGTGAGAGTCACGTGCCTCATCCCGATCGTTGGCGCTTCAGAATATTACGTAATACTGGCTTTATTCATGGAAGTCGCTCAAGAAAGTTTGGAGGTCAAGAAGTTGAGCGAATTCTTGGATTCCAATCCATGGAAATACGACGTGTCAAGCTCTGCATCTACTCTAATACCTAAGATACCATCCGAGCTCGCCTACCTCGACCACCACCTGGACCCCAGGCTGAAGCTACATCATGTCGTACTCGCACCCTCCCTGTCAAACACTTTCGCCTCATTTATCAGCGTGGAGCTCGAGAGGGCTAAGGGAGGCGAGATCATACTTCCGGACGGATCTGGATTAGCTTTCCCAAGGGAGCTCGTGTCACCTGGAAAAGTGGTAGGGAACACAGCGCGAGATCACACTTCGGGTTACAGGGTTGCAGAGCCATATTGTGCTATAGCCTCGACTTTGCGGTTTTGCGCAGAAGCCGAAGGTTGGGACTCCGTGCTTAGCTGGGAATATCTTCGACCTCCCATCTACCAATCACCCATATTCGATAATTGGGGGCTTATCATCGGGAACATGACGCACAGCTCCTCCATGTGGCCATCTCTATCACGGAAGACACAGAATTCGCTTCGTCGCGCCCAGGCGCATAGTGGAGAAATATGCACTTGGATCATCATGGCCAACACGCCCGAGCACAAGCAAATCATAGAGGATATGGGAAAGCCAGAAGTGATAGAAGCGGTTCGGAATCACACCCCAGACATCCTCGGCCCCCAAGACGACCAACACCCCATTTACGGAGACGCAGACAACTCATCAGTCGTGCAGGAGCTTCTTTCCTCCCTTCGCCGAGCTCATAGTCAACCTACACATCAGAAGCAGAAGGTGACAAAGGCTCGTTCGCGGTCAAATACAACGAAGGCTCAGGTCGCGGGGGACCGCAAACTTTTCCACGAGACAATCCTCCTCCAAGACGCTGAACAACCTGCACCCTCGCGATATATCTCGGATGGGGACGCCGCAGCATCTTTACTGAATCATGTAAGCTTGATTCATCCGAGAGGTGCTACGTAGCTCAACATTCACCAGGCCTGGGCTAGCGCAGTCAATGCAAACGCATCCGCTCTAGTCATCACATGTGGACCGTACGAGAGAATTGGGGTTCGCGATCGAGAAACGGGAACCCTATACCTGTCCGATCCCATTGATATGTATGGCGCAACTGCCCCCGCCACTAACGCCATTTATACAGGTGTATACCTCGCTATGCTTGATGATGCTATCGAGCGTGCTAATCGACCGAGGCGTCGGCAAGATCGCCCACCCCGAACCACGGTTGCCAGACCAAGCCAACCACGCACAAGGGCGGCAATAGCACGCGCCATAGAGGAACTTGAGGAACACAATCGCATGAAAAAGGTAAATCTTCGATCCGTACTTATGCATATAAAACTCATTCCGTCTAGCTTGTCATACGCGAACTCCCCAAACGGAAAGTAGCCATGCTATCGTTTGACTATAGGGCATATGTGTCTGCCTCGCCTCAAACCTTCGTAAGGCTAGCATCAGGGGAAACACCAGCCAACTCATATAAAGGAGGATCTTTCGGGCCAAATCAATGTGTTCACCTACAGCTGACATCAGAGATACAACGAGGCGCAACCGGAATTGCATATACGGCTACTCTCAAGCTACCACGATCGAAAGGGGTCATCATCCGATTTCAAGTCGTTGTGAAATTGGCGCTCTCAGAAAGGCAATGTAACCGACTTCGCAAAGAATTCGCAAAGTATCAATCACTTCACAAGCATAAAGTTAGGTGCATTCCACAGATCTATGGCTTATGGGAAGACGTACGAACAGGTGCCCTTGCCTTGGTCATGGATCATGTAGGAATCTCCGTCCTCACACTTAAGAATAAGGCGTACTCGGATGCAACTCGGGCTGGATACTACCATACGCTAGTGGTCACGCCAAAACAAGAGTATGTTATACACTAAATGTTTCTGCCAGCTCCTACTGATGAAAGTTCGCGACAGGGAGGATCTCATGCAAGCTCTAGTTGAAATTCACAACGCAGGCATACTACATCGAGACATACGCCCAGAAAATATCACGATGGACAATAATGGGAACGTCTATTTCATCGACTTCGACAGGTCCCGCTTTGCTCCTACAGATCAAGAGAAAAACAGCGAAAAGAAAGCGCTCCAGGATGTCTTGCGCGGGCATCGCAACTGGGCCTCCGTGACGCTAACATCAACCCTTCCACCAACTGACTGAAATGAGAAACGTCAATATTGACCTGATACCCATGCAGACCGTACTTCGTTATACCGACATCTATTCTTGGCTTTTGCGGTATCTGTGTCTATCTTAGCCTTTTGTTTAGTATTCTACCTTAATCGATTTTGGAAACTATACATATTCTTGGAGATCACCCTCTTGGTGCAACATTCGGACGTCAAGCACGATTCTTCCAGGAAAGGCATACATATCGATCGAAGACTTTAGCCTTATCCGGACCGTCGTGTAATTGCTAATTATGTACACCAAACCTCAGCCAGGCACGTTCACCTTTCGCCCTTCACTGAAACTTGAGAGACAACTTCTCCAGTCCTTGACCATCGACAAGTCTAATTCGACCTGCCATGAATGAAGATGCCCGAGGAATGAATCAACCCTACTGAGTTCCCCCCGGTAAATAGCCTTCCTACTGCATGAACTCATGAAAGCAATACACTCACATCTCGATGTGCAGTAAACCTTGGGTACAATTTCTTCCCCAAACCTCTCCTCGGTAAAACGACAATCATCCGCTCAGCCTAATTCATTGAGATAATATAACGCGCGTATCAGTCGAGAATCCTGGGGAGAAAAAGGTAAGACGGCTGACAGTGTCGTTGAACTTCTTGCCCGTAAGACAAAGGACACAATCTATCCATGAGGAAGGTCACTCGGAGCGTGTTGATCTTCTCCTGGTAAACGGAGGTGTCGATTGTGATCTATGGAGGAGGTTATGAGCACACTGAATGACAGGGACCTGCTAGGTATGTACCTCCTTGATGAACGCATAGCCACCACCGAATCGACCTGGAGGACCTTGGCCATTTGCACCATACGCGCTGAATTCTCCACCAGACTACCAAGAATGCCAGTCAGTGAACCGAATGAAGCAAAAGTGCGCGCAACTGGCCTCGTTTACACCAGTATACAGAATCTTGCCTCAAAGCAAGCGAAACGTAGAGGAACAAGCTCGCGAATGCCCAAGCCATTTCGTCTGAGTCCCAGAGGCAAGAAGTTCTAGAACCCGAAGTCCTGGTATGATTGAATGCCCCGTTGTTATCAACTACATCACCTACAAGAAAGGCGCGTATGCTTTGATCGACCCTCATAACTACATGAGATACAAGTTGGTCGCTTCTTCCTTTCTCCATCATACACGGCTCATCCTTCACCAGTGATTCCTCATCTCAACCTTTCTCCGGAGGCGTACGTGCTCCTCCCAATGTTTCGCTATCCCAGTTTAACGTGTCGATTCTGTAGGTCATCGGCAACTCCTCCGACCCGACAGCTGCCACCACTGCTCAATTCGGAGCATTAGGCTCAGCCCTAAGGTTATCTTCGGAATCAACAATGATTCTCGCGATATGGTCCGTTCCATCTCTTACCCTCAACATTTCGTCTCCGTAACTGACATACACATCAGGCTCATATCATAGCCCACTCAACTCGCCCTCGCCAACTACCAGGCCGCTATCAAGGCACTCCACGATGTTGGCACTCTTTAGCTCATTCTTGCACCTGGAAATGGCTGGACTGGTGCCCATTGTTGGACTTTGTGGAGCAGTTTGATCGCTAAGCCTTCAAGTGATTTCTTGAATTGGTTGAAGCATCCGTTCCATAATACTGCCATTGATATCCACGAGGTGAGTTTGGTTCATGCTTTGGGAAGAGGAGCTATTCCTGATTGGCTTTGTGATTAGTACCTTGGTATGTTACATGCGAGATGAATGTATGCGCATATATTGACTGAGGGGTAGACGTCGATTTCTCTGGAGGACGTGATACCTGTATCCAACTTGGTTCGTACTATTCAGTCGCTCTACATCTGCCCATTCTCTAGCCCAGCTCTGACCGTTATCTCCTGTAGCCGCCTCGAGCCTCACGAACTTGACCACCTGGCTGCAGACCAACAAGCTCAAGGCAGTCATCGGCGAATTCGGAGGAGGTGCCAACGACGGTTGTTATCAAGCTCTCAACGACACGTTCGATTACATGAACGACAACGACGGATACGTTGGACCGTAGATTTGGGCTGCTAGACCTCGTGCGTTTCCCTCTTCTTTACTTCAGCATGGACCGGGATAAGTGACGCGAATGTCTCGCATAGTCTGGGGTGTCCTCGCCATGCCGTGGGCCTGCTGTTGGATCTCTTGAACCGGGAAAGGTCAACGCCGCCGGTGGACCTGAGTAAGTTATCTTTCAGAAAAATCTACTTTACCGTGACTAACGTCGGGTGTTATAGTGGATTTGAGACTGTCTGGCAAGCTGTCTGGACTAAAGCTGTTCGTCCGAACATTCCTCGCAGTAAGTAGCCAGCCTCAAAGGAGAAGAAAAAGGATGCTAACAGGAGTTATTTGTAGACCTCAAACGACTTGGGATATCGACTTTGTTGTTCGAAAGGGCCAAAATGGGGGTTTGGTGGACATGTGTAATTATTCAACTGTTACGTAGAATATTCTGTCGCCTACATATTATTTATTTTACCTTCCGACTTGCTATTCTGTTTAAGAGTCGGTAAGCATGACACGTATCTTCGGTACAACGTCTTGACCTATTATTCTACCAACGACCATCAAGGTACTACGGAATGTTTGTTCCGCGAAATTTAGTGTTCTATCTTGATACTACCCACTAAAATATGGGGAAGAACGGAACGACGATGCCTTTATTAAGCCTTGGGCTGCCAAGTCGAATTTGGAACTGGGGGTGAGATATTATTTTGGTAATAGCTTGCTTGGGTGCAGTCAATAATCTGGCGTTTGATGAGGTGATGATCTATCTACATCAGCCAAGATTGACTGACGTTGTGGCAACTTTCCAAGTCGCTTCTCCTCCTTCCATCACCGTTCTCAACATCGGCAACCAGCACAAGAATACATGCGATTTTAACAAAAAATATTATGCATCTCTGAGGTGTAGCCGCTTCAACGATTTTGACGGCAGGAACCGTTTCAGCCTCACCGCAAAGATTTAGCCAGGAGGATGCGTACGCCTGCGACAAGCCATGCACTCTTATCTAGCGAGGTGCCAAGCGCTGGCTGGTAGCTTTAGAAAGCCCTCGGGTATCAAGGATCCTCAAAGCATTCATACGAATTACCTCCAGCACCGTGATTGGCCGCAGGGTTGTAACTTGAACGACAGAGGCAACCCCAGGCCTGAGTTCCCCCATCCCCATCTCTAAGCTATGTTATCTGATGAGCTCGGAATGGCACTGTAACACATGGTCGCGGCTGAGCTTCCTTGCTCGCTAGTGTCCACAGCCAGAACCTATAAAAAGGGCCCCAAGATGCACCCTCCTTTCTTCAGCTGGTCTCACCACCAAACAATCTCGTATACACTTCACACTACTCTTTTCTCTTCTCTACACCACCCCCTTCTTCTCCCTCATCACAGTTTCTTTACTCGTCGTCGTCTTTTACCCCTTTAGCACCACACTTTCATTCATCATGGTCGCTGGAAAGACTCAATTCGCTGCTACCGTCGCTGCCATCGCTTTGGCTGGCTCTGCGTACGCTGCTCCTACCAGGGAAGCTGAACCGCTGGCAGATCGCACGAACAAGCCCATCAGAGTCACAGGCCAAGCCAAGAAGGATACCCTGCAGCACGGCAAGGTCGTTGATGCAGCTCACGACAAGCTGAAGGATACACCGGGCTCCAAACCTCACCCTTCCACCCCTCCACGGCGCGTTAAGGACACTCTCCACGAAATCATTGCACGTGCGTATTACGATGAAGACGCTGAGGAACTCGTTGCTCGCATGGAGAAGGTTGCCAAAATCGTCGGACAGGTTGTCAAAGATAATCTGCACACCAAGGTTGTTGATGCAGTCAACGATAAGATCAAGGATGCATTCGGCTCCAAGCCACAACCTCTTAGTCCTCAGCTCCAGCAAGCCCTCAATCAAGCGTCAGTCATCTTCCCTTTCGTGCCGTATATCTCACTCTGACCTTCACTTTCCTCTACAGTAAGGGTCCTCACCACCCCAGCGTCATCGCCGCAGTGGTTAGTCATCTACCCAAGAGCCACAAGAGGCGCGATTTTGTCGTTGATGCAGCCCACGGTGAACTTGAGGATACCTTCGGCTCCAAGCCAGCACCTATCACTCCTCAACAACAAGCTGCTATTGATCGAGCGTGAGTCATCTTAGTTTTGACCATTCATGCCAACTCTAATTCCGACTTCTACCTTTTAGTTCTGGTTCTCATCACCCCAGCACTGTCATTTCTGCCCTTCATCACTTACCCAAGACTCCTCAGTCTGGACACAAGAAGCGCTATCCTAAGGGTGACTTCTACGAGATCTTCGCTCGCGGGTTTGATCTCGACGATCTTGAGTAGATGGGGAGATATAGCTAGAAGTGTCTCCGTGCCAAGTTCCGTGTACGAGTTTATATCAAGTAACAGTGTTAATACAGTGTATTATACACTGTCTGCGTCAGATGTGGTGACAAGGGCTGGCCCCTCAATCTCGTTCTGCGCGATTATGCTCCCTCGCACGACGCTCTCGCGAGTAAATTGACAGGAACGTTGCAAGATACAACAACTTTGCAGGAGTCTTTGACTGTCTTTGCAGCATCGGTTACTTGAGTGACCGGCCCCGGTTTAAGTTTCCCGTGAGAAAGCGGTGCCATTCCTGGAGGGACTTGTCTCGCTTAGCGGAGCTCTCATCGTCCCACCACCACACTGCATGATCCATCTTTCATGTCCTTCCTCGCGTGGGCGGTACGACACTCGGCGTGTGAAATTACTTGATCTCCTGCTAGATTTGTTGAGGATTAAGGATATGAACATATCGAACAAAAGAATATATCTGCGCTAATCCCGATTCACTAGGTCGTGCACAAGCAATGAAAAGGACGACTCTTTCGAACGTACTACTGGCGTGCTACAGCCCCTACGCATGTCATGTAGTGTCATAACAGCTGGCCATGTTGGCTACGGTCAACCTGTAAGAACTAGAGAGGCCCCCGGTACGTTACTGAACCATGCTCCTGGGCTTTCTCTATCTAACACGCTTTCAGAAAATTCTTGATCGACGCATACCGGCAAGGCCTGGGCTGATACAGAGGATTATAGGAAGACAGAGATTCGGATGGAGGACCCCTTGCCCCTTATTGGACCTTCTGGAGCTTTCAAATGGCCAATCACGCGTACCAGACCTCCTGAGAGGCAGTTCACCGCCAAGTGCCGATTCATCGCACTCTTACTTAGGGTGAGGCCCAGACTATGAGCTTTATGAGCACGATCCCAATCTTCTTTCGTTAAAGCCCTTGCCAAAATGTTTTCCATCGCCAAAATTTGCCTCACTAATGGCAGAGGAACTGGCGATGCTGCACAAAAAACAAACAACAGCCCTCGTCAGCACATCTGACGCAGACAAATGTATTAACACTAATACTCGATATAAATCGTACACCGAAACACTTCTACTATACCTCTCCATCTACTCGAGATCATCAAGCTCAAACCCGCGAGCGAAGATCTCATAAACCTCATCCTCAAGATATCGCTTCTTGTGGCCAGACTGAGGAGTCTTGGGTAAGTGACCAAGGGCAGAAGCCACGGTGCTGGGGTGATGAGGACCAGAACTGACAGGGAAATTCGGGAGTCAGAATCGGGATTAATCACGGAAATTAGAGATGACTGACGCTCGGCCAATAGCTTGTTGCTGTTGAGGAGTCAGAGGTTGTGGCTTGGAACCGAAGGTATCCTTGAGTTTGTCGTTGGCTGCGTCGACGACTTTGCCGTGTAACGTGTCCTTCGCGACTTGTCCAATGACTTTGACAACCTTGTCCATACGAGCAAGGAGAGCGTCATCTAGATCGAAATCACGCTTCTTGTGGCTCTTGGGCAAGTGACCGAGAGCGGCGTCAACGGCACCAGGATGGTGGGGACCCTTACTGTATATGAACGTGAAGATTAGAATCGGAAATGTTACGGGGACTGAAGAAGACTAACGCTCGGTCGATAGCTTGTTGCTGTTGAGGCGTAAGTGGTTGAGGCTTTGAACCGAATGTATCCTTGATCTTGTTGTTGGCGGCATCGACCACCTTGCCGTGCAGAGTATCCTTAGCCACTTGTCCAACGATTTTAACGACCTTGTCCATCCGAGCGACAAGTTCATCAACATCTTCACCGAAGTAAGCACGAGCAATGATTTCGTCCAGAGCATCTTCAATAGCACGTTTCTTGTGACTGGGTTGAGGAGTCTTTGGGAGGTGACCGAGGGCAGAAGCGACAGTACTTGGGTGATGAGGACCAGAACTGAAAGGGTCAAGTGAGAGTTAGTCAGTGAAAATCACGGAAACAGAGGGGACTAACGCTCTATCAATAGCAGCCTGCTGTTGAGGAGTAAGAGGTGCCGGCTTGGAGACAAACGTATCCTTCAGCTTGTCGTGAGCTGCATCGACGACCTTGCCGTGTAGAGTGTCCTTGGCGACTTGTCCGATAACTTTGACAACCTTATCCATACGTGCTACGAGAGCATCATCTAGGTCGTATTCGCGCTTCTTGTGACTCTTGGGAAGATGACCAAGTGCTGCGTCAACAGCGCCTGGGTGGTGAGGACCCTTACTGTGGAGAGAAGTCAAAAGTTAGAATGCGGAAATACGGCATGAATACGAAGGATAACTCACGCTCGATCGATACCTTGCTGCTGTTGAGGAGTAAGAGGTTGAGGCTTCGGGCCAAACGTATCCTTGATCTTGTTGTGGGCGGCATCGACAACCTTGCCATGAAGTGTATCCTTGGCGACTTGACCAACAATTTTGACAACCTTATCCATGCGAGCAACGAGCTCATCAGCATCCTCGCCATAATATGCGCGTGCAATGATCTCGTCAAGAGCGTCCTCGAGAGAACGTTTCTTGTGGCCAGGCTGAGGAGTCTTGGGCAGGTGGCCCAGAGCAGAAGCGACAGTGCTTGGGTGGTGAGGACCAGCGCTAGAGGTGGATGGAATTAGAATTGACAAATATCACGAAATAAAAGATGACTGACGCTCTATCAATGGCAGCCTGCTGCTGAGGGGTGAGAGGTTGAGGTTTGGACCCGAAAGTATCCTTCAGTTTGTCGTTGGCTGCGTCGACGACCTTGCCGTGAAGAGTATCCTTGGCGACTTGTCCAGCGACTCTGATGATCTTGTCCATACGAGCAGCAAGCTGCTGGGGTTCCCTGGTAGGAGCAGCGTATGCAGAGCCAGCCAAAGCGGCGACGGCGACGGCAGCAGCGATTTGAGTCTTTCCAGCGACCATGGTGAATGAAAGTGTGATGTAGAAGGGGTACAATGTGATGAAGATCAAAGAAAGTGTAGTGAAGACGAAGAAGGGGGTAGTGTCGAAGAGAGAGAAGTGGTGAGTGAGGTGTGTATGAGAGTGTTTTGAGGTGAGACCAGCTGAAGAAACGACGGTGCATCCCGCTCCCTTTTAATATGATTTTGCTGGAGACACGAACGAACATGGCAGCTCAGCCGCGAGCATAGGCCACGGGTGACATTGTGAACTCATCAGAGAACAAAGATTGGAGATGGCATTGGGGATCCCTTCGGGCATTGGAGGAGTTCAGGGTTGTCCCGACTATGTCGTCTGCCGTTACAACCCTGCGGTCAATCACGGTGGCTGGAGCTAGTTTGAATGAATGCATTGAAGATCTTTGATATCCGAGGGCTTTCTAAAATTGCCAGCCAGTTCCTGGTCCTTTGCTGGGTAGGAGTCCATTGCCTGTCGTAGGCGTACGCGGCCTAGTCACCAATTTTTTTTCGCGTTGAGGCAGGGCCTATCCTTGCCTCCAATTTCGTGCCAGCTGCAAGTAAGGGGTTTAGAATCATTTGTATATCGGCATCGTGTTGATTCTCGTAGCCGCCGCCGTTGCTGACGCGGACGTTGTGGACGGTGATGGGAGGAGGAAGAGAAGCTCAAGTTGCCAAAACGTGAGTCAATCTGGTCGAGCTCAGCTACGACCCTGCATCAGATCACCATCTCACCAGAAGCCAGATTACCGACGGCACCCAATGAAAGTGCTACCAAAATGGGATCTCGCCCCCCGGTTTCGAATTTGACTTGGGAACGAAAATCACTAATGAGGTAGCTCAAGGCCTAACAAAAACCCAATCGATCCGTTCATCCCCATATTTTAATAGGTGGTGTCAAGACGGGACACCAATATGGTCTTTAACCGACAAGATTTGCGCGACTAATCCTCCGTACCCCTCGCAAGACTCATAGTCGCTAACATATGAGTGGGTCAGGATGTCATACTGACTGACTTTCGGACAGAACGGCAAGTAGGAAGACAGAAATAAATAACATGCAGCTTGACAATGCTACTGTCCTACGTAATGCTACTGCTACTGGCCGAATATTTTCACATGTCCTTCGTCCAAACCCCCATTTTCGGCTTTTCAGAACAATAAAGTCGATATTCCGAGTCGCTTGAGGTCTAAAAATGACTCGCGTTAGCATCCTTCTTCTTCTCCTTCAAGTAGGGAATACTCACTACGAGGAATGTTGGGACGAACGGCCTTAGCCCAGACAGTCTCGAATCCACTATAACACCCGATGTTAGTCACGGTGGAGAGTATGTTACGAAAGATCCACTTACTTAGGTCCACCAGCAGCGTTGACCTTTCCAGGTTCCAGAGATCCGACAGCAGGTCCACAGCATGGCGAGGACGTACCCCAAACTAGGTGAGGGATTTACGTCAGCCTTGGTGGTCCTGCAGGAGAAAGAACGGAACGTACGAGGTCCAGCAGCCCAGATAGACCATCCGATGTATACGTCGTTATCGTTCATGTATTCGAACATGTCGTTGAGAGCTTGATAACAACCGTCATTGGCACCTCCTCCAAATTCGCTGATGAATGCCCTGCGAGAGAGAGAGAGATAGTGATCAGGTTATGCGCATTGTGGAAAACGAGCTGAGGCAGCGCTTACTTGAGCTTGTTGGTCTGCAGCCAAGTAGTCAAGTTCGCAAGGTTCGAGGCGGCTGTAAAATACGATTGTCAGTGCTGGAACGAGTTATGAGGTGAATGAATGGCACGAACCAGGTTGGGTACAGGTATCATGTCCACCAGAGAAATCAACATCTAAACTCGAGTCAATATATGCGCATACAACCATCTCGCATTTAACACACCAAGGTACTAAATCACATCCAATCAGCTTCCGCCTCTCCTCGAGCATAACGAGAAACTCACCTCATGGATATCAATAGCAGTATTATGGAACGGATCCTTCAACTGATTCAAGAAATCACTCGAAGGCTTAGCGATCGAACTAGTCCACTGAGTCCACGAATGGCCACCGGTCCAGCCATTTCCAGGTGCAAGGATGAGCTGTAAAGCGCCAACCCCACGGATTGCGTTGATAGCGGCTTGGTTGTTGGCGAGGACAAGTTCGGTGGTCTATGACACGAGGCATGTGTACATCAGCAACCGAGGAGAAATGTCGAGGGAAGGAATGGAGCTAACCATGTCATGAGGCTCGTTGTTGATACCGAAGATGACTTTGGGGTTGAGTCTGAAGCGTTTGGCGAGTTCACCCCAGAATGCTCCGAATTGAGCAGTAGTGGCAGCTGTCGGGTCGGAGGAGTTGCCGATGACCTGCCGAAACGACGCGTTAGCTAGGGTTGGTCAAGAGCAAGGAGGAACACGTACGCTTCCGGAGAAGGGTTGAGATGAAGGGTCACTGATGGAGAATGAGCCGCGTGTGACGGAGAGAAAGGGAGAAAGGACTCACTTGTATCTCATGTAGTTGTGAGGGTCGATCAGAGCATACGCGCCCTTCTTGTAGGTGATGTAGTTAATGGCATCGGCGTATTCATTGAAGTACTGCAACATGCATATTAGTGGAGAATTTCGGGAAGAGAAGGGTATGAAGACTGACTGTTTCGTTAAACTTCTTGCCGAGGCCGTAAGACAATGGACACATCCTCTCCATGAGGAAGGTCACTCGGAACGTGTTGATCTTCTCCTGATCGACAAAGATGTCGATGGTAGTCTGTAGAGGCAGTCATGAGCAGGGTTAATGACAGAAAATCTTGAAATAAGTACCTTGTTGATGAAAGCATAGTCGACACCGAATCGACCCGGAAGACCCTGTCCTTTTGCACCATACGCGCCGAATTCACCACCAGACTACCAAGAACGTCAGTCAGTGAATCGTATAAGGGAGAAGTACACGTAACTGACCTCGTTTACACCAGCATACAAGATCTTGCCCAAAGCAAGTGAAACGTAGAGCAACAAACTCGCGAATGCCCAAACCATTTTGTCTCAATAGCCCAAAGTCAACAAGTCCTAGAACCCGAGGCCCTTGTGTCTTGAACTCCATCCTAGAAGAGGTTTATATCCCTCAACGTCGAGCGAGGAAAGTCCATCCGGCTGATCTTCGGCATGGGGTTGAAGATCCTGGGAGGCTTTCCAGTGTGGACTGATGCGCATCGTCGCCCTATTTCCGCAAATCGAGAATAACCGTTCGAGAAATTGTTCCAGAATACCTCGCAAGCGAGGTTATAACCACCGTTAAGCATGCGCTGGTATGATTGAAATACGCTGAACGGATGATTGTCGTTTTACCGAGGAAAGGTCTGGGGAAAGTATTGCACCCGAGGTTTACTGGACGTCGAGATGTTAGTGTATTGCCGTTCGAGGTTGTGCAATAGAAAGGCTTTTCACCGGTGAAAATCGAATCGACTGTATCAATTTCTCGGGCATCTTCGCTGATTGTAGCAGGAATTTGCCCTACCAATAGACAGGAAGGCGGGGATGACTCTGAAGAAGGTAGGAAGAGGTGCCTGGCTCTAGCCCACTGAGGTCCAGGTGCGTAATTGAGATTACATAATAGTCCTGATAAGGCTAAAGCCTTCGATCCACACACAAGCCAAATAAATCGCCACCGCCACATTTTAAGCGCTTCACTTTCCCCACCACGACCTTGCTTCGACTCGGAGGAATTATGGATCGATTGGCCTGGCATCCGACTGGCATTTCTTGGGAAATGAAGTTGGGATCTGACAAAGACCTCAACGCTTGAGATACTACTACCCTACTAGCGAGCGCATACGGATGGAGGGTCAGATTCGTAAAACCAATAAACTGCGTGCAAGGGAATACCGAACAACTAGAATTTCAGAATTCTACCACAACATAATGAAGACGCCAAGGAGACCAGAAAATGTTACAGTGGAAAGTTCGAAGAGACTCAACGGAACTGCTTTCTGAATCCCGGAAGCAGATGCTGTAGGCGTTGGAGTATAATTCGCCAACCATGTTCTAAGAGGCTGTCAAGTCGTACCACTCCACGTATTGCCATGGAAAGGGTCCCATTCTTCTCCAGAGCAGACTATGGAACCCAGGGAGAGTGAACAGTTTGTGCTACGCCCCCACTCTTCAACCCCACCAGTATTGACGGAGTCCTCATGATACATGTAATTTGATTCCCAGGCGACGAGCGTGGCTGAGAATCCTAGTTAAGATGCTAATTTCGAGGTACTGCATGGTGTATGGTATACACACCTTCAATGGTGTAAGTGGCTCCCACTGAGGTATCAGTCGGAGCTGCATGTAAGGTTGTCAGAGCTCGGGGATCGGTTGTTGGTAATCCTCCTCTATGAGCAGAGACCGTGAACGCCGGATCGGGATACTTGTACCAGATACTATTCCGGTGGAAGTCTTTGTAGATCGTAACGGGTTGAGTCCCGGAGGTTGAGACGGAGATCAGGGAGAGGGAGTGTGTCCCGTCGGGCAAATAATTTGTCAAAGGATAATAGTACGTGATCGTTGTCGTGGGTGTTGGGGTTGGTCGTACTTTTGCTTCAACTATATGGATCAATTCGGCGTGTAAGGCCAACGAGAAAAAATGTACGATAGACCAATTCACCGAGGATGGAAAATGCGAAAAGGGTGTGAAGGACCTTGAAGAGGGTTTGCATGATTGCGATATGAAGTGCTAGAATACTATCTGTCTGTAATGGTTGGCGAGTATTTTATATATCATGAGCACATTCAACAAGAAACCTAAGGTTGCGAGGCATTCGGAGGCGATACTTGTCGGCTGCAACGGCATCGAGAGAATTTGGCTGGTAGGCATCTCATTACCGTGTAGCCGCGAGCACTATGCCCACAGATTGTCAAGGCGTATGTGTTTTCTGAAGGACGGGAGGATGATCGCGATGTTTATCTACTCCATCACGGTAAAAGCATGTGCTTTGGAGGGAGAAATTCGAAGATCATCTTTCCTTATGAACAGGGTTTGCCAAAGGGTGTTACAAACGCAGCCCTCTGCTTCCAAGTAGCGCTAAGGTGAGGTTCCTAGATGATAGATGATGGATGAAGCATTGCTATCGAGACTCGGATAGTTCTTTTCAGAAGGACGCGCCTCGTTTGTTCAACTTTGTTGTGCGTAATCGGCCATTACGCGATCGTCCAGATAAGGGTAAAGCCTTCGATTCACACATGAGCCAAATAAACCATCACCGCCACCAGCTTGACCTGCCCCCGATTCGGTCCCGAAGTATGGATGGATCACTTGCCTTGCACCATCATGATCCGACCCCCTGCCAACCCTTGGGATGCGACAAGGACTTCGACAATTTGGCTCTTGTATAGAGGTGGAGTGTAGAACGCATAAATGCCCCCTATCGCGGGAAATGGCAGCTGACTCGAAGTCCCGCTGGAAGATATTACTGTGATATTGATAACTATCGTCGATTAAGCTCCCTTTATGGTCATGTCCTGTAGAAGAGAGTGATCTGTACACGCGTTATCATCTTGAGAATATAGTTGCTACAATAGCGTTGAATGTGGGGCCTCGGATGCAATCGAGCAGTCAGTTCTTGTTAGACTTCAGCCTTCAGGATGTTGTTGAGATTTTGAGGAGGTGGATGACTGGGAAAACTTTATACACTTGGGGAAGGCCACCGTACTAGTGCAGTCCGTAAAGCTCGATAGCTACTTAAGCTCAGTACCCCCTCTGTACAACGAAATTTGATGGGGGAGTAAGGACTGGATCTTGAATCCATCCAAATTCCATCCAAAGCCTTCGTTAAGCCAGAAAACAATGGCCTGTATAGCCTGTGTAACCTTGTAGGTCCACAGATACACATGCGCCCACAACGACCTCCTGACAGACGAGGTACCCTTGCTTTTGTATTCGATTCGGGAAATGCTGTTGTTGGAGGGATCAGTCCATCAATGGGCGTCTAATTGCGGCAGACTCGGAAAAACGTGACTTGGATGGGACCAACAAGGACCTATACAACAATAGCCTTGCTCTTGACTCGGTCCGTGTACCAAATCGTCGCCAGCTGGATGCGAAGACACCCGTCAGAATACAAGCTACGATCTGTCAAAGCTTGGTAACATGACGATCCGGTACTTGTGCTCGGAGTGAGGCAGAGCGGCTGACTGTAGCCTGCCGACTATGGGTGTAGGGGAGTCTTTCGCAATATAAGAGGTACGCCCCCCAGATTTCACTGTATTCTCTTTCCTGATTTCTTTTCTTCTTTTTCTCCCTTCTTCTACAGTCGGCAGACAGGTCCGGCCTAGTTCCCACTTGAATCACTTTCTTTTCGCATCTTTGGACAATTTTCCTCTTCCCTTCTCCCCTTCTCTCTACGTCGACGCCACTCTCATGTCCTACCCCACTGGTCTTGGAAATGGTAGCCCACCTCGTATGGGTGCACCCTGGCCCTCGATGCAAACGGCGCCACCTAGCCCTGGTGTTACTAGTGGCATAGCTCAATCACCTCAATCCCATGTATCTTCGAGCTCGACCGAGGTTCAAGTTGCTCAGGCCACTCGCGGCCGACGCAAGAGTGCATCTACAATGTTCATACCCGCTTGCCATCGTGGACAAGGCATACCTATTCAAGGATCCCGTCCACGAGCTGCCAGCGCTGCCAGTGCGAGCCCCATGGAACTGATCCCACTTGGCAAACGCAAGTTTGACGATGGGCATCACTCACTTACGGATGGTACGTTTTTGTCACTGCAATGTAGAGATATCGTCGACTGATGGAAATCCTAGCCACCTCGACCTTCCCTCAACGCGACACCAAGCGTGTTCATTCTAGTCCGAAAAGCCCGGAGTCCACAAAGTCCACAGGCTCTCGTTCCTCTAGTCACTCCCCTGGTTCACCAAAGTCCACCAAGCGGCGAACTGGACAGACTAAACCTCAATCCCTCAACCTCACTACCCGAAACGGGTTCCTTGCTGCTCCCCATCCTATGGGTAGAGCAAGCTCTGCTGGTCCTTCAACTGCGCCACTTCAACCTGGATACACAATTTCCCAAGACGACGTCCCGTCTAGTGCCCCACCCCCGACCACAACATTCCCCTCTACCTCTGGTCAGCGTCGTGACCCTCAAAGCTTCCAGCAACACCAGTTACTGCCCATACCAAGTCGAAGGCCAGTCACTCCCCAAGCCGATGGACTCCAAGCCCCTTCCCCTTCCCCTCTCACACCGACTTCTTCTCGTTCAACACCTGGCTCACGGTCTCCCTCTCCGGCGATTATCGCTGCCGATTTGGACTTTCTGTCTCCAAGGTCAGCACGGCCACAAGTCAGTCCAGAGCGTCAACTCGGAGACAGTGAGGAGTTGTTCTCAGATTCAGCCACCCTTTACGATTCGGAGGCTACAGCTGGGATATCCGGCGTCGCATCGAGGTCGGTGTCACCGTGCCCATCGCCAAGGTTCGATAAGCAACCTCAGCAATTTGACCCTTCTCTCCCCAAGGAGGCGAGTCCGTCACACCAGCTTGGTGTTCCTGATGTCAAGACTTGCACTATCCGTGCTCCTGCATTTGCTAGTCGCCCCGTCAAACGACTCAAGCGTGACCAGCAGGCTGCTGTTCCCGATGTTGCCCCATCCCTTTCCCCTATTAAACACACAACCGAGTGTCAGGTTAACCTTCATATGGGTACATTGGCCTCCGGAGACGCAACCTCGTTGACGTCTGATGCTCCTACGCCTTCTGAGAAGTCATCTCCTAGACAGACCTGTGGTGAACCGCAAGCCGCCTCCACCAGGACATCGTCTAAGCGCAAGAACCAAACCTACAAAACACTTAAAGAGGCGTATCTAGATGAACATGGTCCCGGAGAATTGAAGGCGATCTATGAGTTTTTCCATACAGCACCGCCCGTACTCGAGCCTGCCAAAGGCCATACAAGCTCTCCAAATACGAAAGAACCCCAGGAATACGATCGACATCTCGACCCCAGTCTTGTATTGAGACGGGTCATCCTCTGCCCCAAGATAGAGGACGACCTTATCAGCCTTGCTGAAGCTACCGTCTTACACTGCTGGCAAGAGGGCGCTATTCCAACCATCGAAAAGGGCGACCAATTTCCCGACTGCAATACCCTCGGCAGATACAAGGAAGATCGACTGTTGTATATAATGGAAGAAAAGTCGATTGTCAAGTACTACTCCGAAACAACTTCCGTTTTCACGACCGCCCTCGCTGCAACTCTATACTTTCGTCAGCCCGTTTGGGGAGCAGGTCTTCTTCACTGGCAGGATAACACGACCGGTCAGACACAAGAAGCGATTGCAGATGGATACCTGCGCGTCAAAAGCGAACTGCCGAAGAACGTAGAACTCCGCGCTTTGCCAGATCTCGGGGAAGCGCTGATCTTCGCAAGGAAGAATATCCTTATCTGGGAATTCAAGAATCTTCTAGCAGGGCGAGAGCAGGTCATGGCAGCCATCGTGGAGTGGGGAAATGTTTCGCAGTTCCACTGGACGTATTGTGAACATGGCGGCTATCGTAGCCCAACGTGCAGGGTGAAGCATCCTCCTAAGAATGCGCAGTGCTCTGATGGGGACTTCACCAATTACAAACCTCCCGTTGGACCCTCGGCAAGTGACGAAGATGCCAAAGCGATCTGGCCACTTTCTCTTAACCCCACAGGGCCACAGTCGAAATGGACATGGAAGGGACCTCCGAGAGCGCTTGTTGGGAAAGTTCCGAAAAGGGGCAAACGTAAAATTCCGTTGGCTACCACAGACAGTGATCGGCATCATGCTGCATGGATTTTGCAACAAGTATGTCCCTCGTGTTTCATCCTGCTACGAAGCTAACCTCTCTCCAGGTTTATGCCCAACTTGTGAAGAACGACGCCACATTGGCTGTCATAAGCTCAGGAAACTTCGAGATACATTGTCGACGCGATCGTACCGATAATACTTTAAGCATCTCGAAGTTGATATACGTCCCTGGACATTCCAGTTATGGTCAACTTCAGACTGGCCTCTACCTTGCCGCCCTCCATGACGCGAAGAGTCGCTTTTCACAACTTAGTCATCCTACCCAAGAATCGCCGGACACAGACAGCAATGAGGCACAGTTGGAGCTGCTGAAATGCGCCTTCCGACGCCGGGAGCTCTTCGTCGTCTTTCAAGCCAAAGCTCGGCGTGAGTCGACGCCGGATATGAAGATTATTCAAGAAGAGGTTCCTTACCTTCGACATGTAGAGTTGGAGGCTCACCCTGATACGAGTGACCTTCTCCGTGTGCAGGTGGCATCTAGAATCTCAAACTCTGTCTCCGTTGGCAGCCTCGTGATAAACCATCGAACCTTTGAGGGCCTTCCCCAATTCAACAAGCGTGTATACATCAAGGCCGCAGACGAGCCGGAATCCTTGCGAAAGTTACTGGCCGAGTATGCTGCTTACACAGAGCTAGCGAAATATCCCTCAACAAGAGAATTAGTTCCCAAGGTCATCGGCTTATTCAAGCACATCTCCGCCTTACACAATCATTTTATCATGTTGCTCGAAGACATAGGCACAGATATGGACTGCTACCTATCCGAACGATCTCTTCCCTTGTTGAAGACATTAAGGTTCGCTTTCTGCAGATACATTCCCGTCTGCTTCTAATTCTGCTTTCAGAACGTCCTTCGTTGAAGGTCTCGGAGCAATTCACCGAGCTGGTGTGCTCCACGGTGCTATCCACCGGCCCCATCACCTGCTTGTCAAGCGAGTGGTCAAGGCGAGAAAGCAGGGCGAGAAAGACCAGATCGACGTGGGTTTCATTTCTTTTACTGAACCAGCACAAGAGGCCCCTGGTGAGGACGAGGAGAAGTCAATTCTCAAAGCGCTGTTTCCACATGGCGATCACGCAGCTACCAGTCCGTTCCTTCCCCGTGGTCGTTCTCTGCGTCACATACCAGAGATCGAATATCCCGAGTTGGAGGCGTACGATTATACAGTACTCTACATGCTGACGGATGGGTGAAGAAACATGATTCCTAGGATAGTTTGTCCTAATTCCACTTGTAATAGTCTGTATGTTATATTTATCGTTGCTTTCACACGAATCGATTCTGAGCTCAATGAGCGCTTGAGCTTCTCCCTCTGCACTAGTTTTAATTCCAATCGCCGAGCGCTCAGGGCAAGCCTGACGAGCATCCTTTTGTTTAATTTCGCACGATCATTGAGCCGTTGTGGATTAGTCAGCTATGGCCATACATGGACGGAACAACTGCCCTCCGACATGTTCAAGACTTCCTGGATGCCCGGCCGTCATTACACCGACCTATTCAACCTGTGCCAGCGGAGGAGGCCAGAATACCCACTCACACAAGCTTCTATGACAGTCACTTAGATCGTCTGCTGTCCTTGCAGCGCGTACGAATCGTACCGTCCCTTCCTACTCGCTTAATCTCAATCGTCAATAGTCAAAAGGATGCTCTCAAGAAATCCACAAGGGTGCCAAGTGCAGCGGGCTTCCCACACTCCAAGGAGAGAGAGAAGGACCATTCGGCCTTTCACTCATCGTTCCGACCCTCACGCGATTATTTGCACGAAACACCCGATTTTGTTGGCAAGGTCGCCTCAACCATCCATTTCTTACATCATTTCGAAAAATGGACGTCTATCTTTACATGGAAAGATGTACTTGAAAGTCAGAGACACCCCTTGTTCAACGATCTATGTGGCTTGGTCATCAATGACTCGGAACGACCTTCTAGCCCTATGGCCTTGCTTCCGCCGGAAATCCAGGAGAAGATTAGGGTCGCAAAAACGAATACCCCCGTCGCGTGTATCTTTCAGTTCTATGATGATGCAAGCGCTGGTCAACAGATTCTTGACGGAATGAGTCGTTTCAATGACGATGACACCCTCCTGGCGGATTTCAGCCCTGTGACCGCGGGGTTCACAGCACCTAAATCAGCGTCATTCGGTGACAGAGAAAATACTTCCATCGTTAACACTCTAATCAAAATCGATGAAGATGCGCCAACTTCGCCCCCACCGTTTCAACCTCAACTCTCAAAAAAACGGAAAGAGTCGAAGGAAGATATAGCGGGTAACAAGAAACCGAAGCTATCTTATGGAGGGGTTTTCCAGAAAGTATATGTTCAAGCTACCTCAACGAAGATTTACTTTGAGTCGGAAGACCTCCCTCGAATATTACTCAAGCACGTGTGTACTATTGCTATACTCATCCACCCAAAGGCCGATCGCTGATTCCTTTGTTAGGCATGGTCTCAAGCCGTTGCTGCGAATAGCTCATTCATCGTTTTCAGCTGTGGTCAATCTGAAAGAATTGGCATCAGAGATCGCAATGCTCAGACTCTGTACCTGAGTGAAGTATTGTCCGTATACGAAGCTCAGGAACCTGGTTATTTCGGGGTGATGACAGGTCTATACCTGGCCATTCTTGATGACGTCTTCAGGCGCAATACTATTCGCTCTCAAAAACTAAAGAAAGTCTTACTGAAGAACAGTCCACGTCCTACACGCTCCTTCCAGGTCCGTATTTTCGTTATAGTGCCCAAGTGAAACTGACATTTCGTTCAGGCAATAACGGCCGGACTGGCCACGCGAGATATCGCTCTACTCTCCATGGGATATGCCTGTTATAACTCTACGAAACCTTCTATATTTATCCGACGCAAAGACAAGGAATCCGTTCATGGAACCAAACAAGCGAGCTACGACCCATCTGAGTACTTCCACGTGACTCTCACCTCCGAAATTGCCAGAGGAAACACCGGTATTGTCCACACGGCGACTTTAAAGCTCATCTCTACCGACGACGCTATCCAAACAATGAATGTAATTGTAAAACTCGCAATGGGTCCCGATCAATGTCGGCGACTACGACGGGAGGCAGACACTTACGCGGATCTCTCAAAATCCATCAAAGAGGGGATTCCGCGCGTTTATGGTGTTTTTGAAGACGTACAACGGGAAATCACGGCCATGATTATGGACCACGTCGGGGAGTGCTTACTGACGTCGTTTCCCGATGCTTACTTTGATTATACCGAAGACCCAGACGTGCCTCCTAGACAAAGGTAGAGTCCACTATTCTTGACTGATGATTCCGAGAGCATGACGACTGACGTACTATCCTTCAGGCAAATGTTCAAGGATGTCTTGAGCAACATACATGCCGCAGGGTACCTGCATCGAGATATTCGTGCTGAAAACCTCACGATGGACGACAGAGGCAATGTCTTCTTTATAGACTTTGATCGGGCAAGACGAGTAGGCCATCCTGTTCCGGAAGAGAAGGCACAGCAAGAATTTGAGTTCTTAGAACAAGTGCTTGACGGCGAGCGAGTGGAACCGATCTCGGGAACTAGCTCACAGCGCGAACGGGACCGTGAAAGATCCCGAAGAGAATGACGAACCAACCCTCTATGATAGTACGAAGACACCATTGATGCTTTCAACAAACCTCCCATTGGATAGGGTGGGCGTCACGGTCGAGGAAGCGTGGCACGCCGATGATGGGGAGGATGGTCACATGTAGAAACCTTGGGTCGAGAGTTCGGTATACACAGCACTTTCGGGAAGCGACGGTTCCGACTGCCTTGCTGGCGATGACATCGGTCTGTATACTTTCCAATGTACTACAGCTTCAACAAATTGGTTCTGAACGAGAGCAAGGTGACGGTTGGGTACCGCATTGTATCTATGTCACCCGTGAGTAGCGAATAAAAGCTAAAGCGCCTATATGTCGCGGACTAGGAGCCCGTTCCCCAATCAAATGTGCTTACATCAGCCTAGAATTCATCTCCATGATTAACCAAACTGCACTCTCGAACATCAACCAATTTTTGAAGGCCAGCCGGACGAAGCATTGTCCTGAAGGGACACCAACACCTTTTCGTGAGCCTCGGGTACCTCGCTCGTCCGCTTTTCGCGACCACCACCTGGATACCCACCTGCAACTCAAAGCCTTGATTGTCAAGCCAGATTTAGCAGATGAATTGGCCAAGACCGTTCAGCAACACTTACAGAATCGCGGCGCCCAGCTTCCCCCAACTACAGGGGAGAATCCCCTATTTCCGAGCAAGTTTCGACTCTCGTCAAAACAGAGAACATCGGACTACTCAGGGGATGCAACATCGGACGTTTACATCTTTGAGACGAGCAGTTTCTGCGGTACCGTTGCCTCAACTATCTACTATGCAGATTGCATGGGCGCGTGGAACAGCCTCTCTACTCGAACCAGGACCAACAAGGGTGTAGGAAATCAGCCCTTAGTCGATCACTGGGGTCCATCTATATGCATACCAGGCTACGCAAGAGATATTACCCCAGACCTTCGGACAGCCGTCGAACGTGTTCAGAACCAGATCACAGCTGGGTGCATCTGCCAATTTCTCGAAGATTCGCCCGCAGCGGAGAAACTCCTTCGTGATATGGAAAGACTGGTATCCCAGCCACCTGATATCCTATCAGCCCAATGCTCAACGACAGGTTTGGTGAGCTTACCATTGGTGAACTATGGTGACACCAGTAATTCGTCCGTTGTACGGCGCCTTATCACGTCCTCCGACCCTGAGGAACAGGACGAAGGGAAAACCCCAACTGAGGCCTCTTATAAGCGAAAGGCAGGACCATTAGCTTCGACGAGCAGAAAAAAACCACGCGCGTGGCACATCGCTTCGGATTTCCAACCGGTCATGATTCCATCGTCATTGGAAGATCTCCATGACAGTTTTACATCCACGGAAGAGTTACCCATTGTGCTTATTCGACGAGTGAGTCGATTATTCACGTGCCCAGGATTGCCTGAAAGATATATCTTCCTTACCAGGCATGGGCTCAAGCTACTGCTTCAGATTGCTCTTTCATCTTGTTCCACTGTGGTAGCTTCGAGCGCATAGGGATTCGGGATCGAGAAACGCAGACCCTATATCTCAGCGGGCTGGTCCACGTGAACGACCTGCAGGATCCAGGTTATTATGCAATCCAGACTGGTCTCTATCTAGCTATCCTAGAGGATATCACGCAGCGATCAAATCAAGGCTCTGGCTCTCGAGATAGTCAAACACTTCCTCCTTCAATCGATCCTCCTAGGACTCGAAGTCGCCAGGTCAGTCGCTCATAGAGTTGACCTTCCGCTTCTCACGTCTCTGATAGACAATGGTTAATGACTTGGCGAAACGAGATATCTTTCTCCTCTCCTTCAAGTTTCAAGGCATGAACTCCCCAGCGCCAACTGCATTTACCCGTTTGGAATCTGCGGCTTGCAGCCGCACGTCACCGACCGAGTACAAGCCTTCTGAATATTTCTTGGTGACATTGACATCGGAAATCACGCAAGGCAATACGGGACATGCCTTTACCGGCGTTCTGGAGGTTCTTCTGCCAAACAACATTGTCCAGAAAACCTCTGTGGTCGTGAAAGTCTCTTTCTTGCCAGCGCAACGTCGAAGGTTACAAAAGGAGATGTCGATATACGAACACCTGGCAAAATCTATAACCAACGGTATACCTCATATATACGGCCTTTTCCAGGACGTCGAGAGCAATGCTTTAGCGATGGTCATGGATTCCGTTGGCGAATGCCTGCTCACTTTATTCCCGGAAGCGTACAGGAAGGGGAGAGGCCCTGTGGTCTCAGCGAGTCAGGCGTGAGTCACATTCTCTCAAAGACGGGTTGTCACTGACTGTCCTGCTAGTAAGGGTTTCCGACAGTTACTAGACAAGATTCACCAAGCCGGATATCTGCACCGTGATATTCGTCCCGAAAACCTGTGTTTAAATGAAAAGGGAGACGTCTTCTTCATCGACTTTGATAGGGCGCGTAAAATAGATGAAGATATAGCTGATCGGCAGCGGGCGAAGGAGCATGATGCCCTAGGGGGTGTGCTATCTGGGGGAAGAATGGTGATGCTTTCACCTTCAAGCTCGGATGTTCAGCGTCAAATTGAACAAGATCGACTCCTCTATGGCGAAGAGGATGAGGATGAGGAGGAAGACGAGGACGAGGACACCAAGGATTACAGCGACGATGAATCATGATACCTAATATGTATCCTTCAATGGTGGTAGAATAGACCTAATACCCCTGGAAAACCTCTGCGAACCCAAAAAGTTTGAATTTCGTGGACTGGATTTCCTTCAATGCCACTCACTAACGGGGACATCCTCGAATTATTTCGTATTTCGTGCGACACTTTGGTCCCTATCAATATCGGCGGGAGGTAGAGATAGAACCTCCAGAATTAGAAGAAGAGTATGGCATCGAGACTTAAATCACCTCGATGAAATATACACGGCTATCACTAGGTACCATGGTGTCCTCTCAGGGTAGTGTCTTCTGCCCCAGACCTCTGGAGACTGTTCTCGATCCCCTCTCCATGATGAATCAGAACGAGGAAATGCAGGGAGACAGCTTGGGAGGACAGAGTGGCGAGTTGTTTATATGATATTTATGGACCTTCAACGCGGTAAGGGAGTAGGAGGGGGAGTTGGGAGATCCAAAGTTGCGGACTAAAATTAGAAAGAAATTATTCAAGCGTGTAAGTCGTCTGACGGATAAAAGCAGTATTTTCGGTAGAATTAATGAGATTAGGTGTGTTATACACCGAAAAGCAGTACCATAACCAGCTGTATATTATCTATGTTCTAGGTTACAGCTGTAACTCGACCGAGGACACCTTTTTTGAAATCCTTGATTGATCCTTGACGCCACACTGGATGCCCGTGGCTGTGCCTTGCACATCGCAAGCGGCTACTTCGGCGTCCTTTACCAACCCTCTGCTGCACCACCGTTTCTATAAGTAGACCCACCCACAGCGATGCTGGGATCGACTCTGGACTCGCTATAATGTCATCTCAAGACATGTCACCATCTTGGAGGTCTCTCGGAAAGCTCGCGTCGTCGCGAATACAAACATATCTCCAACCACGAGTTGGACCGCAAGTGGAGCGAGCCAAAGTTTGGGCTGGACAGCAAATACGTTCGAGGAGAAGTGGGGAGGAGAAAGCTGGTGGGAATGAGAAAGTGAATCTGTTTCCTGGATGGGCTGTTAGGAGATATAGGATTGGGTCAGATGGTACGTTGTATGGTTTTGCCGAGACAGGTGCTGCGCAGGTTCTGACGACGACCATAGACGCTTTTGAGCTCGAGGTTTCTATCTCGGGTTTCGCTGCTAGCTACAGGACAGAAGAAACTGCAACGCGCTCACAAAGGGCGTTCATTCGCCTAGCCAAAGGTCTGTATCAACGCGTAATCTGAGGGGCTGTTGACTGATGTTGGACGCCTACAGGTTTTGCCGCACTACCCAAGATAACAGCAGACGCCATCGACCCAGACCCAATTCCTGAGCTTACACCTTCCACTGAGGAACTCTTGGCTCAGAAACACCTTCCACCACGACCTACAGAGATCTCAGATAATTTCAATCTTGAAGACCTTGAGCGTCAATTCCGTCATGCAAACCGCTCAGGAACATCCTCAGCATCATCATCCCGTTCCTCATCCCCTGATTCTCGTATGACATCCACATCATCCTCTGCATCGTCGACATCTTCACCTCCCAGTCCTTCTGGTCCACCGCCCACACCACCTGCAGCCGCCATGCCCGCCCATGTTCTCCGCAAACTTCACGCGAACCTAGAATCTCGCCTTAGACCGTTTTGGTCCACAGCACTATCAAACCGTATAGTCGAGGTTGAACTCTTTGCATCACCCCATACCAACGATAACAACCAATTGTCGCAACTTGCTAGAGACGAGAATTATGGTCCTGTAATATCTGGTACTGCGACTACAGGACCAGATGGGAGCTTCCAGATGCGGTTCAAAGTTCTCTGGGAGGACTTGTGTCTTCATCCTACTGCACTCCATATTGCGTTTGGAGAGAAATTCACGGAACATGACCTCCTTGTCTCTGCCCGCATCCTGCCACAGCAGGTGGTTTCACCAGACTGCTCGCTCCAGCCCTCTGGGTACAGAGCAAACCCTCAAGCTCCTTCACCCATTTCGTCACCCAAAGTCATCAGACTACCAATCACTTGTTCCCCGATACGTGTTATCTCGGATATTGATGACACTGTCAAATTGTCAGATATCTTGAGTGGAGCAAGAGCGGTCTTTCATAACGTGTTCGTTAAGGAGTTGAGGGAGAATATCATTCCTGAGATGAGCGAATTTTATGGGAACATGTTCTCTAAGGGTGTTAGGTTCCATTACGTTGTAAGTCACTCCTTTGACCTCCGCCTTGGGACCTTTCTGATATCGTGTATAGTCAAATGGACCATATGAACTCTTACCTGTCATCAACGAGTTCTTGACGCTCTCTCAGCTTCCACAAGGCTCAATCAAGTTGAGATCCTACGGAGGTCGATCACTCTTCAATGGACTGCTGTCTGCACCTGCAGACCGTAAACGAGCTGGAGTTCTTGAAGTGCTGGAAGCATTCCCTGAATCCAGGTTCTTCCTCATTGGAGATACGGGAGAACAAGATTTGGAGCTTTATGCTGAGTATGTCTCTCCTTTGCCCCATAGCATCGACAACCAAGCTAATTATGTTTTGGTAGGCTGGCACGCGACCGCCCTAACCAAATCCTCGCTGTCCTCGTTCGAGACGTCGACACTGGTGAACGAATCGACGACCCAACAGGAACCCAACAACCTTCAGATACATTACCTATGAAACCCGAAGTCATGGCACAAGCACTCGAACGACCTGGGATCTTGAGGACCGTATCCGGGAGTCTCACAAGCAGAGCTTCTTCCTTATCATCTTCGATATCAAAGACACCTTCGTTGAAGACAACGACGGAGGTTGATGAAAGTGGATATTTCACTGCTGCTCCTCCACCGAGGTATACAGCTGAACCGGATAGACTTTCGGTGAGGTCTTTGGAGATGGGATTACCGATTGATGAACAACCGAAGGCGACTACGGGCCTTCAGCTCCCCTTGCCTCCTAACGACTTCTCCCCTGGGATACCGATGACGAGTTCGAGGTTATCGACTCAAACTATCACCCAACCCCTCACCCCGACTCAGGGCACACCTACTACACCTTACTCTTCTGGACCCTACTCCTCGGGACCTTATTCTGGTGGACCGAAACCAGCAGCCAGCGCTTCAAAGTTATCGTTAAGTGAAGCGGATAGGAAGAAGTATACGTTACAGATGAGAGTGTATATGGCTAGGACGAGGATACCGGAGAAGATACCGTTGAGGGTGTTTAGAGATCCGAAGGAGTGTGTTGAGGTTGATAGGGTTTTTGAGAGGGAGGGGATGTGATTTCGGAGAGGAATCGTTGGATAAGGGGCGAGGGGAAGGAGAAGGGAGGAATAGAAGAGATAATGTATAACTGTTGTCAGACCAGGAGTGTTGTAGGAATTCTGTAGAATATTGTACATAAATGAGGCCTTGTCAACGACCCAGCCTCAGGCTGCCCCAGCTTGAGTTGACCCTGAAATCGTGAGAAGAAAGCTCCTTTTATGGCATTTGAACGTTCTTTCCAACCACCATCATCAACGGCCATATTTTTCAATGGTCGCATTCTGCTTTTATCTGCCCGTCCTGGACACTGATATCGTCGATATATAACGCAAATGATACATTGAACGCTGATTTTTCAAAGAATCCGTCCGTAGAGGTCGAATACTCTAGCTTGACCAAAGCTTGTCTACAAAGGTCCGACCATATAAAGCCCAATACCCGCAATATCTCCTACGACTTCGACGCCGAAACGAACATGATATTCCCTTGTAAGGAAGTATTGCGGGACGGTATGATGCAGGTACTCGAGTATGTTTGGTTTACCGAATAGTCGATCAATCCTAATCACGAACGCTTGAAGATTGCAAGCAGAACAGTCTGCAATCGATTCTGTCAACAGGTCGTGGAGGTTACGTTTCTAAACACCCCATGCCTAGTACCGCAGTCTTGAGCTCTATGCCGCCCTTGCTCGTGGCTTTGGGCTTGATGCACTCTGATAGACAAAGTATGTATGGCTAAGGGTGTGCTTCCTTGTACGCCTTATATCTGGTGTTAATATGTTAATAAACTGCCCGACACAGATGCGCTAACAGAGCTTCTGTATAACTCTCGTTGGCGGCAAGACTGACACTGGACACCTGGGGGATCCCATCGGATCGGCACGACGGCAACCATGTTAAAGAAGCCGTGAGATCATGGCGTCTGGCCTCAGTCGTTCAATCTCCTTGTAAATTTTATTTGTGGGTCATCTCTAGCCAATTCTGACGAGTTCGCTCAGAAGACTAGCCCAAATTGGCAGCTCTCAAGCGGCTCAAGAACGAAATTAACTAATTCATAACTGGGGGTAAAGATTCATATGTTCGGTATGTCGCTGTAAAAATATCAGCCGATGGACACTGACCAGACTCTCCCAGACTACGAGTACAAGTCTATGTAACACGGAGTCCATTGGACACCTAACACGATACTGGGCCCCTTTAATGGATACGGCAGAAGTCTACCGTGGGCGATGGACCGTGACTTGTACAGCCAGCTCGTGTATCCTGCAGAACGATCCAGCCGCCAGGAACGTAAAGGTGGAACCTTAAGCCTCAGGGTCTGGTGAATCGCTTTGTTCTGCGACAAAGACTAACGGCAACCGGGATCCGAGAAGCCGACTTTTCTTATTCATGTGCTAAAGCATAAATCCAGGGGGTGAGAGCCTTCCTCAGCTAGATGTCGATTACTGAACGCCTAGTAGATGCTATCTGCTACGACCGACGTCAAACTACTCAGATCTATCAACGATCAATTACTTTCTTTTACCGTCTTTACCGTCTGCCTCATAATCGCGAAAGTAAGTGACTGTTTTGGCTATATTCCGACCTGCTACAGGTGCTCATTATGAAGATGTATAGGACGCCTGTTTCCAAATTTTCCGTATGGCTAGTAACCACAGGATGAAGCTGGACTTGAAGCTCTTCAGAGTGAGCGAAATCTTACGCCACTTTCCTCCGAATTGATTTAATTGATTGAATAGCGCTTATCAAAATTGGCACTCTTTACCGCGATGACCGAAAGGTGTAATCCGCTAACTGAGATAGCCTGGACTCCCCCTGAAGCTCGTTGGCGTGGAGTCCCATGCCCAACAATACCCTACCAATGGCGTGACGCTTGCTGAGAAAGCAGAATTCGCGACACGGTGGGTGGTGCGTGGCCAAAGCCTATAAAATGGGTTCAGCCCCCACTGTCGTTTCTTCAGCTGGTCTCACCCCAAAACACTCTCGTACACACACCCTTCTACGCTTTATTCTACGCTCTTCGTCTTCCTCACTACCTTTCTTTTAATTCCTCATCGCATTTCACCCCTTTCACATCACACTTTCATTCATCATGGTCGCTGGAAAGACTCAAGTCGCTGCTGTCGTCGCTGCCGTCGCTTTGGCCGGCTCTTCATACGCCGCTCCGGCTATGGAACCCCAGCCTTTGGTTGGTCGTGCGGACAAGATCATCAAGGCCGCTGGAAAGCTTGCAGGAGACTACGTTCAAACCACCGTCACTAACACTGTACATGATGCTGTCAAGAATAGACTTACTCCCCAGTCTCAGCCTCTTTCTCAACAACAACATGTTGCGGTTTCGGCATTGTGAGTCTCTATCGTTCTCGTAGGAAAATTATCAGTACTGACTAGTATCGAAGGACTGGTCCTCATTCTCACGCCGCTGTGTCTGCTGCTCTGGGTCACTTACCCAATACTCAAGGACATGGAAAGCGTGATTTCGACGATGCTCTGGCTGCTCGTGCAGACAAGGTCGTCAAGGGTGGCGCCAAGCTCCTTGGGGACTACGTTCAAACCACCTTCACCAACGACGCGTACGATGCTCTCAAGAACAAGGTTGGTCCTAAGACTCAGCCGCTGTCATCGTCGTCTCATGCAGCCGTGTCGTCTATGTGAGTACATTTCTCCGTGTCAACGACGTGATTGATATTTATTTAATTTTCGTTAAGGACTGGACCTCACAGTTCTTCCGCCGTCAATGCAGCACTCGGTCACATACCTAAGACGAGTGGAAAGTCTGGCAACGGACATGGGAAGAGGTCTCTCGAAGAACTCCTTGCAGCTCGCAAATTCCACCCAGCACCTTCCGACACATATCGTCCTCAGTCCTATGGCCATCGCCACGGTATGCGCGGTTTCGAGGGCGACGTCGAAGAGGCTCTTGCTGCTCGTGCGGATAAAGTCGCCAAAGGCGGTGCCAACATCCTTAAGGACTACGTTACAACCAAACTCACCAACGACGCGTACAATTCTGCCAATAATAAATTCGGACATCAGACTCAACCTCTTTCGTCATCGGCCCACGCTGCCGTGTCATCGATGTGAGTACACTCCGTTCTCATAAGAGGCACTCGAAATTAATCTAGATCACAGGACTGGACCTCACCATCCCTCCGCAGTCAACGCTGCACTAGGTCACGTACCCAAGACCAGCGGAGGTGGGAACTCCAACGGCTCCAAAGGTGGAAACACCAAGGGAAAGCGCGATCTCGAGCAGCTCCTCGAGGCTCGGAAATTCCACCCAGCACCTTCTGATACGTACCGTCCTCAGTCTTATGGCCATCTTACTGCGATGAGGAGTCTGGAGGATGAGGTTTATGAGATTCTTGCGAGAGGATATGGGTTTGAGATTGATGAACTTGAGTAGGCGAGGTTGGAGTGTATAGCTTAGAGTGCTCTGTACGATTTACATTGATAATTGATTACCCGAGTCGGATGTGCTGACTTGGGTTTACATGTCGTTTCGCCGATGGATTCCTTACGGCTGACCTTGTAAGGGTGACTCGGAAATGGATTGGGCTCCGAACCTACGGAAGCCGGGAACTTGTGCGGTAAGTCTCGCTAAGCTGGTGTTTTGCAGAGCTTATACGATTTCTATGACAAGGATTTTTTGTTGGAAGCGGAGTCACGCTGTTCGGGGAAATGTGCAAGAAATGTGCAAGAAAAGTACGAGCAATGCCAAATGTGAGGCACCAAAATGGCGGACCGAAAACCGGTCCGAGAAATTCGTGGGAATCACTTGCCTATGCGGGGGTTTCTGAGCCTTGACTCCCTTGTCGGCCCCCATGACCGTGACCGCTGTCTGAACGATCTCAAAGTCCACGTTGAGAAATGCTCGCGATAGAAGGTATGTGGGGCTCACTATTGTTGGGAATGCTTTTTTGATTTGGAACTTAGGTTCTCCCTAAGACGCCAGCAGGAATCTAGAAATGATACGGAGGTCCTGACCGTTTGGTCGGGCATATAGTCCACCATCGTTTTCGTGCTCGGTTCATTACTAGCAGAAGACGTTCAACGTATAGAAGAATACATCCTTGGAGGCCGAGGTGGAAGTTTCGGAGAGCTTGGACTCGGAGAGTGTCTCACTTGTGAACTTGTTAGTCTCTTTAACCTCACATTTTCGCGTTTCTCTCATTGCCTGATAATGTCCCGCAGGACTCAGATCTGAGACATCATCCGCCTACGAAGTGTAGCCAGGTGAAACGAATGCTTACCGCTTATGATGTAAACCCCAAGAACGCAGTCACTTTGGCGCACTTTTCATTACCACCCGCCCACGAAGGAGAAAGTCGCTGACATCCTATCACGGGAGGACTCGTCTCGAATGTCTCACATTCGCTACCTCGCAGTGTCTCGAAGCATGAGGGAACGTCTGCAGGCTCAGTCCCGTTCCTCTCGTAACTTGAACGGCCTCTTCCACCTATCCACTATCCTTGTGATATTCCACTCTGGCTAGAGAGGTATCTGGTACTTCTTTGCCAATTTTAAGCTTTCCCTGCTTACTTATGTACGTTCTGCCAGGTGGCCTAAACAGTTTGTGACTTGAAGGCGCAGGGCTTCACAACGCCTGACCCGAACCCGTATAATCCTGGCTCTTGGACTTTTGGATATGTAGCCGATACACTTACTCCATATGCTTTGCGGACACTATACACGACTGGAAGGACAGCCTGTTTTGTAACATGGCTGGCCCCTGACCACCAGTCCCTAATCCAACCCAATTCACTCCACCTGGTACCTCCCATCAGCCTCGTCTCCCCTCATCTCTCTTCCAACCTCCCGATACCAAACACCAAAGATGGGTCAAAAAATCGTCCTCAAGATAGACACATTCATACTTCCAACAGTACGTGTACCCGTATTGTAATATCACCCAGCAATTGTCGGAAAAAGGCATTATAGTATTCCCAGCAACTTTCGGGAATTATAATGTCCCTTAGCTAGATGGCCCCATCAAATAAATTGCCATTGTCCGTATATGTACCATGCTACGCCATTATAATGCGCATTTTCTTTTGCCCGATTCGGAAATCCAACAAACATGTTACTGCGCTCCTGGACGCATCATAATGCGCAAGCGACGGGGAGTTGGAAGTTGGAAACGACGACATTGAGTCGGCAATATGGACCGAGTAGCCGAAAAATAGAATTCAGGATTTTCATTGCACCTCTACGGTACGCTACCATGCACCACATACCGTCCTGAAACTGTGCTTTCACGGCCTATCAGGCTCCTAACGTCAGTCCAGCAGGTGCCAAGAAGGTGCGGCACGGTGAGCCGCTGTTTAATCCCCGCTTGATTTAAGATGCCGGGGCAGGCCTATTGGCCGCACGTTGAGCGGCTGCCACCTGCCGATGATCGAATCAATGTGCAACGCCGCCCCGTTGAACTCCGAGGTCACATAAATTCGCTTGGATTGTGCTGCTTGTCCAGCATTCAATATCTAACGTAGGGTTCCCAAAAGACGCCGTTGTAGTCACATATACTGCCAAGCTATATCCCATGTCTAATCTCAGCGAATACTATGATATTGAAAAAGTCAGACGAAACTACGAAGCTCGGTAGGGTTTGCTATGCAATTCTCGATCAGATTGAAGTTTTGGAGTTGAATGTCATAATCCAGGTGAGGGGTTCTCCCCCGAGAGTAAAAGTTGAAGGCATACATTAACGTGTATGCCTCCGAATACTATTTAATGGTAGTTCCTTGCCTCACTGGATCTCTGTGCGAAGGAATACAGTAATGTTTGGTTTGGAATAATTCAAACTGCGTATTTCAAGGGAACGGCCATTGTATGGGGCCATTCCTTCTACCACTTCAAGTTACCAATGTCTGGAAGGCACCCTGAGAATAGATTCTCTCTTATTTACCTAATTACCTGCCCCTGTGAGCTTGGGTGTGGAAGGCGGGGACGGCAGAAAAGGGTGCAATGACTGGGAATCGAACTCTCGAGCTTTCGAGCGAGCTCAAAAAGGAAGCTCGGTGTTCAAGCCACTGAGCTAATTGGCTTGAAAGTCAATCTCTTAGGGTAATATATGATTCTTAAAGGTAGTTCACTGTGAAGTGGTATTATAAGACGAAATCCTGGCCCTCCCGCTTCATAATGCCGATCAGCTGGACCCTCACAGAAAGCTATGCGGTACCCAAAATAAGCGTTGCTGGAGATACTATAATGCCTTTTCCCGACAATTCCTGGGCGTATTACAAAACGGCTACACTGACTCCTCATACTTCTACTCATCCTCGCCGTGGTCATCCCATTCTTCATTGGCCTAATGCAATCCTCAAACCCTATCCTTCTGCGTTTGGTTGTGTTCACGGTGGGACCGGCTTTCGTTGGGTTTGGGGTTGGGTTTGGGGTGGTGAAGTGGATGTTGGAGAGGGGGAGGACGATAAGGGTGAGGGGGGAAAGGGTTGGTTTGCCGAGGAGCTTGTCGAGCGAATGGCATCTCAAGATTCGACAGAGAGTGTTAAGCGATGGAAATTTCGGGTGTCGTTGAGGTGGTGGGGTGGGATTTGGGAGTTTGTGTAGGATTGTACTATGCTTTATGGATTTAGGATTCGTTCGAATAATTAATCCATACACTTTTTGCAAGAAACGCTTTGCATTTGAGGATGCCGTGAGAATGACTTGCCTCCTTGAGTTCTTCGGTCCAGGGTTTTCCGAACCTTTCGGACTTATCCTTGATCATTGACCACGATGAACATCGTCTTGACGGCCAATGCCACCTTCTGGTCCTGGTACTGCTGGATACAATGATATAAGTGGGTAAGTCGAACTTGATTAGCGAAGGAGAGGATGAGGGTGCTAACTCTGGGATGATAGTCTTTGCTCAAGAAAGTTGCGGGAAAGAAAGGAAAAAATGGCCCTCAACATCCCATCGACGGCCAACGCTATCCTCTTGTTCTCGTAATGCTGGATATCATGATATGAGTCGGTAAGTCAAGTTTGTAGCAGAGAAGAGGATGAGAATGCTGACTTTGGAATGCCAGTCTTTGCTCTTGCTCAGGAAGAAAATGCGCAATGTTGCTGTGGGAGATGGAAAATCATGAACATTCCAGCTTTTTCTACGTCTGAGACACTGTGGAAACAAGGAACTTGGCGATGTTGGGTTGACTCTGCGGCGGGTACTTGGGTGGTGCGTCGGTTTAGCTGGTTACTGAGATTGCTCCGAGGCAGAGGGCGGGTTCATCGTGAAAACGAACAAAGCAAAGCGGCAGGGCGTAGGATGAAAGTACATTGGGTCTACGCAAGATGCTACCTAGACCTCAGGCCGAGCATACCATGGTCCACCATCGCCTCCGTGCATCCTCCGCTGATAAGGAAGGTGCAACATTTACGACAACATGCCTCCGGAGCCTGGGATGGAACTTTTAGCGTGTTTGGAGAGCGTCTAGCTTGTGACTATGCTCAAGTGAGTCACTACAACCTTTCTTGGTTCGTCTCACTAACTATCTAGCAGAAGCCAACGTGATCCTTTCCCAGCCGTTCATCGACGCAACGAAGCCGAGTCGCACAACAACAACAAGAACTGCTGTCCAGTTATCCACTCGGCGTTGAAAGGACGTATACATGGCTGCTCACCAGTCTCATCCTGGCACGCCCTCCCCTCTATGTTGGGACGCATTCCGCAGACGAACAAGATTCGGTCTCCCATGACGACTGTTTGACTACCTATGGTTCCCTTTGGATAGAGAAAGATGCTGGTGTGGATTCAGGGTACGTCACATCGCCCACGGAAAAGAATGTTGCTGATATCACATTCCAGGATATTTGCAAGGCTTGGTTGGCGGATTCACCTGCATACCCATTCTCCTGGGCGCAGACATACACCCCACTCTGGAAGCCCTCGCCTGGACACGGAAAGTGGAAACTAGCGAGAGGCACTCTGAACCATCAGGTGGACGTTGGTAGCGTGATGTTATTGGATTGATTCTGTGACGCCTGTCTGGGTGGTACGTTGACCTGGCTTGTTCTTGAGATTCCTCAAGCTGACGCTATGGTAGATGGATGCTCGGAGCCTAGCGGGTTCATCGCGAAAATGAACAAAGCAACGCAGGACGATGTGCAATTTCAAAGGACGAAAGTCAGGTCTATGCAACACGCTAGCAGGAACTAACGGGGAGCTCAGCACCATGCGCTTGATTCGTTATTCGAAGAGGTCCAACCTACGCATAGTGCACCTTCGGAAACCTGGGTGGAAGCTTTGGAGAACTTGGAGAGCGTCTGGCTTATCAGCTTGTTTAGGTTAGTCTAATTAACCTTTCCCTGGTTCGTCTCATTGACAATCCTGTACAAACCCAAGATGCTGTCATCCACCGCAAAGCAACGAAGCCGGCTTTCAGAAGAAAAGCCGCCGTCCAGTGATCTGCATTGAAAGAAAGCATTCATGGCCGCTCACCCGCCTCGCCTTGGCGCACCATCCCCTCTGCGATGCCTGATTGTGGAGACGTTCCGCACCTGGAAGGATTTACTCTGCTATGACGGGCGATTGTTTGATTATCTGAGATGTTCTTTGGATAGAGAAGAAGCTGGCGTGGATTGGAGGTGTGTCAATACGCCCATGAAAATCTTCACAGTTGCTAATATCATATTCCAGGATATTGCAAGGCTTGGTTGGCGGATTCACCCTACATCGCTCGTTGGGCTTATCCTCCCGGGCTTCAAATCACGCTTCATTGTCAGAGTCACAACCTGGACGCTGAAAGCGGAAAATGGCACTTCAGTCAGTCAGTTCAAAACCAAATGCCCCCAATTCACCAACACCCAGTCCACCTCCCAATCCCCCCCTATCCTCTTCTTCAAAAGCATGACTGGCCGTTATCTCTTCACCCAGCGAACGTTCCCCTTCCCCCGTCACCTTGAAGCGATTTGGACCCCCATTCCTATCTCAAGCACGATGTTCAAGATCTTCTCATACATCCACTGGGTCCTGTTACTGTCTTTACTGCGCAGGATCCTCACTCTCATTCCTTCACTTGTTCTGCTTCTTGCAAATGAGGCCATTTGTAGTCCCTATCTCGCGGTGACGACATTGGTTCTTCTATTACGTTTGACTATCGCTGTTGGTCAATGGGTTCGCTCCCCGGTAGCTCCGTGTACTTGCAGAGTGGAGATGAATGAGAGGGAAGAAGAACAAGCAACATTGGTGGCGACCCCTGTACCGAAGGACAAGAATAAGGGAAAAGGAGGGTATTGGGATCTTTTTGGGAGAAGACCTGGTTCGCCCTTTGGTTCGTTTGGGGGTGTGTTTGGGGCTATTCATGTATGGAATATGAGAACTGGTGAGTATCTTCTGCACCCCTTGTTGATGTGCACCTTATTCATCGTCACCTGCAGATGATGGAGGAGCGGATAGAAACCCTTTCTTGGAGACGCCTGGGACTGATGGTATGTTTTCCACTTCCCCGTCCTCGGACCATGATATTCACGTCTCCTTTGTTATAGGTCCAGTTACCTCCACACCTGTAAGTCTTCCCCTCCCCCTTTAATACCGACACAGCTGATCCACCTCTTTTCTCTCAAGGCCGAGTTTGGACCTAGACGCCTACCTACGGGTCGCGAGACAGAATTACCTGAAGCAGTAGCAGGTCCTCTCGCTAGAGCTAGAGCGTTAGCTAGGAGGGCTTTTGATCTTTGGCCAAAGAAGAAGGATGATGGGTTTGAGGTGAGCTCGCTTTTGTTTTTGGTCGTCCTTGATGATTGCTGACCTTTGGGTCACTTTAGGCTCCTGCTGGTCTTTTAGCTGCCTCTCCATCAGCGTCCCCAAATGAAGGAACACCTACTTCCCCACTTGCTTCTTCAAGTGCTGTGACCCTCGACGCAGCTCCACCTGCACCTCCTACTTCCGAGCCTTCCTCTGAACCATCAATCCCTATCATCCGAATCGACCCTCCTCCTGAAGAATCACCACCTCCTGCACGTCCTCGTCCCCGCGCTACTTCCAGGATCGGTCAAGCTAATCGCGTCACCTCGCTAATCTCTACATCCGACTGTCGGGCAGTCGCCTTGTGCAAGCCTAATACTCGGTTGACTATTCCCCTTCCCCATATTTCTACTTCGACTTCTCCTGATGCAAGCAACCATACTCCGGCGCATGAGGTTCTCTCCAAGATCGCGAATGGTCTCGAGCCCCAGCCTCTCCTATTTTCCGAGGAAGAGAAGAGGACGCTCATGATATACGTCGCTGTGAAGGAAGATTGGAAGGAGAGGTTTGATAGGATTTTCCCAAAGGGAGGTCTTAAAGAGTGGTTGAAATATATTTCGACACAAGAGTTGTTGGAGAGGGGGAATGTGATTGAGGAACATATCAACACCTATGGGAAGGAGGGGAAGAAGAATATGGGTGTGGAGACTCATAACGCTATCGTTGCTGACCTGGAGGGAAAAGGTCTTCTCAAGCCTCGGCTTGTTCGAGTTTACGAGACGTTTACCAAGGAGAACCCCAATGCCAACGAGGAAGCTTGGATCACCCACTATAAGAAAACCACTACCGAGGAGAAGAACAAACTCGGGGCTGAGAACCGGTTCAAAGCTGAATTGGAGAAGAAAGCGTTTAGAGCGAAGATTGTAGCTGGGAAACGGATCAGCCAAGGCGCGTTCTCGTCTGCTGAAGCTAGGATGGAGAGGAAGAACGAAAAGGCACCTGCTCCGAAACCGAAAACCGCACCGATTCCTGTACCCGGAACTGCTGCTGCGAGGAAGGTTAGCGGGATGCGTGTTCCTGCTGCAAGGCCTGTTTCTCAGGAACGACTAGGTCAAGATCAAGAGAAATCGATTGTACCTACCCGTCGTCCCCGTCCCCTCCCCTACAACAAGGCCACTCCTGGAGCATCGTCTTCTAAACCGCCTCCTACTCCTACTCCTGCCACCCCTCCTAAACGTCGACTTACGACCGAGTTCATCGCATCTGCGCTGGCCAAAGCAACTATCACGACTTCCGCAAGTCCCCCAGATAAGAGGAAGGAGTTGGCAGAGAACAAGCATGCACATGAAGTTCTCTCTCCTTACAAACATGTTCTTTTCCCGGAATGGGAAGAAGAAGCGAAGAAAGGAGGGTGCAAGAACTTTTTGCGTTGGCTTCACTACCGTCTGGAGAACATGAGGGTACAGACGTTGGTGGATGATCTGGAACCTTGGGCCACCGCCAATCCAGAGGGCACTGTGGATGATCTAGTCGCGTATGTGAAGGAACAAGGAGGGGTGGAAAAGGTGAAGAGAAAGTTTAGGCCGGTGGTTGAACATTATTATTTCGAGTTTAAGGATGTTCATCCTGGTGGGACGGGGAGGGAGTGGGGGGAGTATTTGGAGGAGAAGATGAAGGAAGCAAAGGCGGAAGAGGAAGAGGAAGCTGGAGAGGAGAAACGTCATGAACCCCCGATTGTTGGAGTTTGCAAGCTTAGGGTTCAGTCACCGCCTAAGGTTAATACTCGTGGCACAGTTTCTGGCATCAAGCCTCCTACAACCACTACGACCAAGGCGCCTGCAGTAGCACCTCCCAGGAGACCTGTCAAAGCTTCTTCACCTCCCACTGCTCGTCCTTCCCCTCTACCTCGTCCAACAAAGACCATTGCTCCGCCCAAACCTACCCCTGCTTCGAAGACCAGCACTTCCTCCAAGTTGCCAGCTCCCGCTTTCAGTCGTTTTAAGACAAACAAGGCAACTAAGGAGAATGTTCAGCCCGTTGTACCGCCCAAACCTGCCACCGCTCCGAAGGCCAGCACTATTTCCAAGTTGCCAGCTCCTGCTTTTAGTCGCCTGAGGGCCAGCAAGGCGACCAAGGAGAACATTCGCCCTTCTGGTTTATCATCAGCAGCGCCAGTTTCGTCGGCTGCTACGAATAAGACGGTCGGACAAGTCATCACTGGCGTCAAGAAAGTGCTTGGAGAGAAAAAGGCCAACATCCCACCTCCTCGACCAGTGATTCGGTTATGCAGAAATCACACTGAATACGACGTTCAGGAGATGGACTTCACTAGGGATCCTGGTCCTGCACCGAGGGGACCAACGGCTGATGGTGCTCGTCAGAGCTTTGGGTATAGGCCTCCTCCTATTCCGACTGGTCGTGGTGGGTGGCGTTAGGCTCGGGTGGAGGAGGGAAGATAATGGAACAACGAAAAACTGTTTCTTGTATTGTTTTCATCTTCATTCGGTTTATTTGACTCTTTATCTCGGAAATGGACTGTCCATATCTACATTCACACATCGTTATCTTTCTCCCTATCGATACCTTACTATCCTGCATACCATTCTTGTCTCGCTTTTCTGTTCTTACTTTCTTTTTTCTCCTTTCATTTCGTCCTTTCTTATTTCTATTCTTATTTGTTGGGTTCTCCAAGCCCAATTCTGACGACATACCCACTCGGTACTGACCAAACTCGACATCTATTTGTCCATGACATGTCTTCTATGTTCCAATAATCTACTATACCGAATGTCATAATTTACAATTGTCCAACGCCAAGCTATAGTCAAGCACTCGAATCACCCCACCATTTCCCGATAAATTCCTCTGCTGTTGTATAACGGATTTTAATCTGATCGTTCAACTCGTTTGGCTCGAAGGTGATTCGACCCCGAATGAGAGAAAGGCTGAATTCTGTGACGGCGTTGGCGAAGGGGTGTGGGGGATTTGGAATAAGTTGCCTTTCTAGTTCCTCTTCACTTTGGTAGGTGATCTCGAACGGCTTTCCTGGAGACGAAAAAGGTCGTGTCAGCGTCCGTGCTATTGGCAGCAATTCGATGAACGTACCTCTGGCTTTCTCCCCAATCTTCACCAGCTCATTCATAGTGATTGAATTGCCAACAATGCGAATTTCCTTGGGCCAATGTTCGATATCCAAAGCTTGGGCGATAAACTCCGCAACGTCCTCCACCTCATTCCAAACCTGCTTCAAATTCCCATCCCCAAGGATAGTCGCCGTGCAGTTCTCGTAGTCGATCCAGTATTTTCCAGGCCTGAGGTACCCAGTACCTGGCTTGGGCGTAGCAAGGTAGTTCAGGAAGGTCCCTACGATAGGGAACGACCATTCCATCTTGGTCTTCTGGAGGGCCTCAACGGCGGCGGATTTGTTGCGATACAGGCTAATATAATCGTCTGCTCCGCCGTATTTGCCTGCCCATCCAGATGGAATGAACCGCTGGACACCAGCCTTGGCTGCAGCTTCGACGAGAGCAACTTCGTTCTTCGCTAGGAGAGAAGGATCACCACCTGACATGCCCATGGCACTGATGACGGTATGGACGCCCTCGAGGGAGGAGGCGAGTTGTTCTTGAGATGAGTAGTCCGTGAGTATGGTTTGGGCTCCCTGTGCCTCGAGTTCTGGGAAGGGTTTACGAAGGATGGCGAGGAGAGTGTGCTTTTTCTTTGAGAGGATGGCTTCGGCAATGTGTCGCCCAACGCCTGAGCTAGCTCCTGCGATAGCAACCTTCATAGTGAGATACAGGTTCCGAGACCGTGCGTCAAGTTTCTGCTTCAAGAGATGTCGATTGTTGGAAGACACTCCTAGATTCTCGGTGGTTTATATAGCATCCCTATAACGCAAACACCAACCACCGATGACACAAAGGAATTTACGAAGTTTAACATCATGCTTGGTCACGAAGGCGTCTGAAATTGTGGTAAAAGCCTGGTATCCGACCACGGATGAAGATCTCCCTGATGCCAGGAGACCGTTATAGGGCGAAATGCGAGGAGCCATGTTGGTTCTTGGTAAGAGTACTGATGAAATGAGCAAGCACCCGTATCGCCACAGGATCATCGGAGAAATTGACCCGCGCTCTCAGGATCATCCAGACGCCATCCTAGCAAGGTACATTGACTGAATCACATTCAAAAATGTATAGAATACCGTCGGTTAATTGGAGATGAACCTTTTTGCTAGATAACCGAAACATTCATTCATATTTGTACATCCTGTGATAGGTACGTTTAAATTGAGCGTACATCTACGCACTCGATTCACCCCACCACTTCTCGATGAATTCCTCTGCAGTCGTGTACTGAATCTTGATCTTATCATTCAACTCGTTGGGCCCAAAGGTAATACGGCCACGAATGAGCGAGAGACTGAACTCGGCAATAACGTTGGTCAGAATGTGGGGAGGATTCGGAACAAGTGACTTCTCAAGTTCTTCCTCTGTCTGATAGGTAACCTCGAACTTTTTTCCTATCAAATAAACCGTTGTGAATATCCAGAGCTTCTCCCATCAGTGAGAACATGTAGCAACATACCTCGCGCTTTCTCGCCGATCTTGACGAGTTCGTTCATGGTGATATAGTTGCCGACTATGCGGATCTCCTTCGGCCACTGTTCGATATCTAAAGCCTGCGCAATGAATTCCCCAATGTCTTCAGCAGCAGTCCAAACCTGCTTCAGATTACCGTCACCAGGAATCGTCGCTGTACAGTTTTCGTAATCAATCCAGAACTTTCCTGGCCTAAGGTGTCCAGTACCAGCCTTCGGTGTCGCAAAGTAGTTGAGGAAGATCCCAACCATAGGGAAAGACCACTCCAGATCGGTGTTCTGGAGAGCCACAATGGCAGCGTGTTTGGCCCGATAGACACTGATGTAATCGTCCTTTCCTCCGTCCGTACCTGCCCATCCAGTAGGTACAAAGCGCTTGACGCCAGCTTTAGCAGCAGCTTCAACGAGAACGACCTCATTCTTTGCCAGGAGAGATGGGTCTCCCCCTGCCATGCCCATGGCGCTGATGACGGTGTGAACACCTTCGAGAGAAGATGAGAGCTTGTCGGTGGAGGAGTAGTCTGTGATGATAATCTGGGCACCCTGTGCCTCCAGTTCTGGGCAAGGTTTACGAAGAATAGCAAGGAGAGTATGTTGCTTCTTCGAAAGGATCGCTTCCGCGATATAGCGTCCAATGCCAGAACTGGCTCCAGCAACGGCTACTTTCATAGTAGAGTGGTAAAGCAAAGAATAGATTTCGGATACGAGGTTCTCCGACCTAAGGTGTCGAATGTTGAAGGCTGCTGGTTTTCTTCGCGATCTATATAGACTTTGAGTTCTTTCAAGAGCGCCGATGACACAACGGTTTTACGATCTTGCTTGGTAAGATGGGTTCCAGACCCCAGTAATGGCCATACATTTGCGGCATTTGGACACAAATACACCTGGCACCACGATAATTGATTGGGCCGCCACAGTGCAAAAGAGGCGAAATGGCAGAGGCGCTTGGTAAGAATTATTGATCAAGTGAATAGAGAGTGTATCGCCACATCAAAGGCTCTCCAAGAGCGCTGATCTCCACGCCTGAATAGTAGACAAGCAAGGTACGAAGTCGCCGCGAGTAGATTATATTCGAGAATGTGTGGAATACCGCTGGTCAATATGAAGTGAGACCCTCGCTACCAGATAACCGAAATGTTCATTCGCATTTCTACATCCTAAGTATGTTCAGAATCGAGCTTACATCTACGCACTCGAATCACCCCACCACTTCTCGATGAATTCCTCTGCAGTTGTGTACCGAATCTTGATCTTATCATTTAGCTCGTTAGGCCCAAAAGTGATGCGACCACGGATGAGCGAGAGAGTGAATTCAGCGAGGGCGTTGGTAAGAACATGAGGGGGATTTGGAACGAATGATTTTTCTAGTTCTTCTTCCGTTTGATAGGTAACCTGGAACTTTTTCCCTATGGATCGTCGTGAATATCCAGAGCTTCGTATATCAGTGAGAACATGAGGTGACATACCTCGCGCTTTCTCGCCAATCTTGACGAGTTCGTTCATGGTGATATAGTTACCGACAACATGGATCTCCTTTGGCCACTGTTCAACATCTAGCGCCTGCGCAATGAATTCCCCGATGTCTTCAGCAGCAGTCCAAACCTGCTTTAGGTTCCCGTCGCCAGGGATCGTTGCCGTGCAGTTTTCGTAGTCAATCCAGAACTTCCCTGGCTTAAGGTATCCAGTACCGGGCTTCGGCGTAGCAAAGTAATTGAGGAAGATTCCAACCATGGGAAATGACCACTCCAAGTTGGTCTTCTGGAGAGCGTCGATGGCAGCGTGTTTGAAGCGATAGACAGTGATGTAGTCATCTTTGCCTCCATCCTTGCCCGCCCATCCAGTAGGCACGAAGCGCTTGATACCAGCTTTGGCAGCAGCTTCAACGAGGACGACCTCGTTCTTGGAGAGAAGCGAAGGGTCCCCACCTGCCATACCCATGGCGCTGATGACGGTGTGGACACCCTCGAGAGAGGACGAGAGCTGATCGGCAGAGGAGTAGTCTGTGATGACGATCTGGGCGCCCTGGGCTTCAAGTTCCGGGCAGGGTTTACGAAGAATGGCGAGGAGAGTGTGTTTCTTCTTGGCAAGGATCGCCTCAGCGATATAGCGTCCAACGCCAGAGCTGGCTCCTGCGACGGCTACTTTCATAGTGGAACAGCAAAGCTGAGAATGGAGTTCGGATACAAGGTACTTGGACTTCAGGTGTCGAATGTCGAAGACTGCTAGCATTCTTCGAGATTTATATAAACTTTTTCCAACGGCGCCCATGACACAAGGGTTTTACGATCTTGCCGGTCATATGGGTTCCAGACCTCAGTAGTAGCAATACAGTTTCGGCATTTGGACACGAATACACCTGGCATCACGATAATTGGCCACCGCAGTGTAAAAGAGGCGAAATAGTGAAGGCGCTTGGTAAGAATTCTTGATCAAGTGGCAGAACGAGTGTATCGCCACATCACAGGCTCTCCAAGCGCGCTGATCTCCATGCCTGAACTGTATAGTTCCTCCCACCAGGCAAGGCGAACCACGGTGACAAAAAGGGGAACGATTGGCCAAGCTGGGATACGAACGACTGGGCGTCATGAAATCACGGTTATATTCCTCCTCCACTGATAACGTCTACTTCATGATACACGAAATTGATGCACCTACATACACCCCCAAATCGCCCCACCATATCTCGATGAAGTCCTCCGCCGTCGTGCAACGGATCTTAACTTAGTCGGTCACTTCATTGGGTTCAAAGCACATTCAACCACGAATGAGTGCGAGACTGAACTCCGTGATGACATTGGTGAATGGATGGGGAGGATTTGGGATGAGTGCTTTTTCAAGCTCTTCCTTCGTTTGGTTCGAATGAATTCCCTGTCAAATGAGGGAATTAGAGATGCTGACTCTCAATGGTACGTGAAGAAGGGTTTAGGGTTTAATACAACAACATTTTTCATGGGCTCAAAATCACCATGCGCCACTGTGATTTATTCTTCTACGAGGGACTGGCTGATGACAAGCTCCTACCCTAAGGTTTGTATTGTGAGACTGGATTTGAACATCCTCGCAATGGAAGTGTGCGCCTCTCCGATGTAACTACCGTCCTTTGTTAGAGCCTTGAACCAGCCAAGGACCTGGGAGCAAGGATATCGATCCACTTGCCACGCGTAGACAGTGGCCGTCCAGGTGCAGGAAAGTCGTGCTTCGGAGCAGTGTCAGGCTTAATGGGTGTAAGTGCAGTGGTGTGGGCGACAATGGTCACAAAATAGTAAAGCAAGCAGGCGCGTTGATCATAGGCGTGAAGGTAGGGTGAGGATGAGGATCAAGGGGCTAAATACGAGCAAGATTGAAGGAAGCCACATGCGGACCTGAGAATGATATTGGAATGATATAAGAAGGATGGACGGGGAGAAATCATAGGAGCACCCAATACGGTCGATCGAGCATGACCAGAGTCCCGCCAGAGTCACCGCCAGCCACGATTAGTTACGAATGAATGTTTTGAGTTGGTCATGGATGTTACTTGACGATTGACAGTTTCGGAAGACAATCCGTACCAAGGTCCAGACGCCCAGCCCCAGCTTTAATTTTGTGGCAATCCACTTGTTTCCACATGTTTTTACTTGAGGCCTTCGGCTGACATCCCGACGACTAAGCGGATTTGATCAACGCTCTTACTCTTCCTCCTAGCCCTCGAGGTCGCTGCGCAGGCTTCCCGAGAATGAAGACCTCTCGGTTACCAGCCCGAAGATCAGGGCTGTCATTCGTGAAGTGAACAGCGACGGATCTGCTGACCTGAATACGAAGAAACGTTGGGTAAAGGTGTTATGTCATAGTGCGTCAGCCATCGGACTCTCGACTCCTCCTCGACGGCATGTTATATAAACTCTGCTTGATCTCTATCTCTCCACCACCAGCAACGAATAATCCAGAACTACCATGAAAGTCGCCATCGCAGGAGCATCCTCAGGTGTTGGCCGTCACATTGCCGAAGCCATCTTGGCTCAGAAGAGACACACCGTCCTCGCTATTCTTCGCAATCCATGCCCAGAGCTTGAAGCCAAGGGCGTTCAAGTCACCCTCACGGACTATTCTTCCACGGAGCAACTTGCTTCTGCTCTCGAAGGTGTACATACCTTCCTTAGCTGCATCGGTATGGCCGGAGGTGACCCTTCGCAACTCGCCAGGAACGAAGTCGTTCTCGTTCATGCTGCTGAGAAAGCAGGCGTCAAGAGGTTCGTCCCTACTGGATGGGCAGGTACCGATGGAGGAAAAGATGACTATATTTCTATCTACCGAGCCAAGCACGCTGCCATTGAAGCACTCCAGAAATCTTCTATGGAGTGGTCTTTCCCGATGGTCGGGATGTTCCTCAACTACTTTTCGACACCGAAGCCTGGAAATGGGTATTTAAGGCAGGGGAAATACTGGATTGATTATGAGGAATGCAAGGCGACTATTCCGGGAGATGGGGAGAATAAGATTGTGTATACGGCGGTGGAGGATGTGGGAGAGTTCATTGCGAAGGCGTTGGATGTGGAGAAGTGGCCAAAGGAGATTGCTATCATTGGAAACTTCATCTCCATGAACGACTTGGTTAAGATCGGAGAGAGGATTAGAGGTGCGTCTTTCTCCTTTCTCATACGAAGTAGCGAGAAGCTAATGATCGGTCACCATTCACAGGCAAGAAATTCGAAGTCACTTATCAATCGGAGGAAGAACTCGTGAAATCCATCATTCCCAACCCGCCCCATCCATTCGCGAACCTCTACACCGACTTCAGTATCTCAATTGTTCGTGGGCGTCTAAGCTTCAGCCCGAATGAGTTGAACGACAAGATCAAGATGAAGTATACCACCGCAGAGGAATTCATTCAGAAGTGGTGGGGCGGAGATAGTGCTTGACGACTCCAATGGTAATCGTTCCTTGCCTAAGCACAATTCTACTTGTATAAAGGAATGTACATTTATGAACTCGTTTTGACATGTAGGAAGTGGCTGAGCCTTTGAGACCCAACGACCGACTGTGGATACGAGAACACTGAGGTCTTATCCAAACCCTATCTGGTCTAATGTTGATTGACGCCGCTCGTTTTGGGAAGTAGATTTGATTCTGTACCGTCATCCTGATACATGCAGGTTGCACGCGGTCGTCTAGCGCAACCTTAATTGACATCTCTTCGTCATCCACAACATGCCGTGTACTCATGGCCGGGCTACACATATACAATCGCCTTCGACAGTAGCATGTCGCCAGAGAGGTCTGGCCCCAGAACGCGAAGATGTCTGGGTCTAGTCAGACTCCATGCATGGTCTTCTTGTAAGTTTGATTTCTTTTTTTCTGTGTCGGGTTCAACATCTGAAAGTGGCTGATAGGCTTGTTGGACCGTCAGGGGCTGGCAAGAGCTCGGTGAGAGGCGTTCTCTAGCCGATTCACCCAAACTCCTAAACTTATTTTCAACTCGCTGGCTAGTTTATCAACGCATTGTGGGGAAAAGAAAGTGGAAAAGCCATGGTTGGCAGCGGAATGGACCCTTGCACCACAAAGGTGCACGGCTACCACATAAAGCGCCCAAGCGGCGATCATCTTCTACTAGTGGATACACCCGGTTTCAACCAGACGATTGTGGGTGAGGTTGTGAAATTCCTCGGCCAACTGAACCAGGAACGGTGTCGGTGAGCTTTGAGTTCGTTCTCTGATTAATCTCTTTTTGATCTTTCGTGGGTCGTCCTAGTTCTAAGTACGTGTTCGGCGCGGTTCTACTGCTTGCCCCTCTCAACGAGCTACATCCGGAGGCCCAAATCATAAGTATGCATAGGGCAGTTCCTGGCCTCTTGTCTAGCCTGCACAACCAGAAGCTACTTTATTTTGCAACGGTAGAGGGATACGATGTCTCTCCCGACACGGCAAAGAAAAGACGGGAAGCACTCACAAAAATCACGAACGAAAAATTCCATTCGGATGAACAGACTTTTTCTACAGAAGCATTCGATTTCAAAGGGAACTCCGCTTCCTCCATCCTAGACGAGATTCTAGCGAGGATTCTCGAGAAAAAGACTATGGTTGAGCTGGGAATCATTGGAAAAACCTTCGCGGAGAAACCCAAGCACAGCCAGACGACTGTTGCGTCGTCAACGACGTCTCGATAGCTGCTCAATGTACAGGTACATTCTGCGTCTTTATACTTGAAACTACGCCGTTTGTACCTAGAGGAAAATGAGATGCCTCGGAGCTTTCGACGATGACTCGGAATGGCGGTTGCTCTCTAAGCTCAGAAGCCGACCCGAGATCCGATGCGTAGGCGATCTTATCCAAATCTTATCGACACCGCCACCGTTCCTGCCTCATTTTCAAGACGGCTGATTCGAGATCGATACACACAGACAGCACGCGAGTGCTACAACCTGACCTTGACTGACAGCTCTTCGTGACACATAACATGCCATGGAGTCGTGGCAGGGGATACTTAAGCAGTCGCATTCGTCGGAAGAGAGAATAGCACCAAGAGAATGCCTCTGCCCAGTCAGACTACATGTACGGTTCTCTTGTTAGTTCCATTTCTGCAATGTGTCATGGTTGACATCTGACAACGACCTAGACTTCTCGGAGACTCTGGAGCTGGTAAAAGCTCGGTGTGTGTGGCGATTCATCGCTATTTCATTGCTGATAAAAAACCGACGCTAATCCGTCTTTAAGTTTATCAATGCACTTGCTGGAGATGGGACCGCTGCGGTCAACACAGGACTAGAACCATGTACATCAGAGGTATCCAGCTATCCTATTCAACGTGCGAAAGGAAATGTTCTACTCGTCGATACGCCTGGTCTCAATCGACCGAAGAAAGACACTGATTCGATGATTGAGAAGATTGCAGAGTTGCTGGGGAAATTAGACTCGTGAGTTGCGGTTCTGCACTTCTGGGCGACGTCGCTTCTGAATAGTCTCTGATGATTCTCTTACGTGTTGTAGCTCTCATGTATTTGGAAAGGCGCTCTTATTCGTACCTCTAAACGTGGCGCGGCAAGGCGCGATGGCCGGATTCCAGAAACCTACGTCTACCATCTGGTCGGATCTCCTCTCACAGAAGCGTATCTCCGTTGTCGCTGTGGTTGGTCATGATACCAAGAGCGATCGTGTGCAAGAGAGACAAGAGACTCTACAAAAGGCACAAAAAGAGTCCAATTGGGACGAAAGCACCCTCATCAAGAATAAGTTCGACTTTAAGGCAGAGTCTGCGGCTTCGATTCTAGACGAGGTTCTCAAGAACCAGACGGAGAATTCTGATCTGGATTTGAAGGCCGTGAAGGAAATGCTTGGACGCTCTGAGCATGGGAAACGCGGACAACGGATGGCAGCGCGTCTCACCCGACTGCCCTGTGTGAATTGAAGGAGTCAAATGGAATTCATCGAGACCCTTGAACTAGGAACACTTCGTTTCGTTTGGTACTTTGGGAATATATAAAGTTTACGGTACATGTACGCATCTACCACTCCTGTAGCGACTCGAAAAACCGCGAATTAGGAACAAATTATTCTGAATAAATAGCTTTTCACATGAAGCCGGCTGACGGCGAACAATTGAGCTCGATACGCGAAGTGATTTTAGTCCGAGAATGGATGTTAGGATCAGATGCAAAGCTGCCGTAAATACGGCAACATGGCAAAAACCGATGTGAGTTCAAATTCAATGGAGGCTTGAACTTGACGCGAGCTTGGTGGTCAAGTTCATCTCAGGGCGACAGTTCGCTTTCCCGGACATCACCATTCTCTTTCTTAGCACCTCGCGCAACTTCAAAGGGAATCAATGCAAGGAAAGGGTGAGGTTTTCTCATCGTTCCAACCGCAGTTTCTGACTTTGGGGATTCAGATGCAGGTCGCCCGTGGTGCTCTAATATGAACAACAGGAAAGCATGAAGATGCCGAGAACGCGCTATTACAGGGATAAGACCGGAATGGTCTAGAGCTTGGATGCTGTAACCTTGGAGATGCAGGCTCTGTCAACGTCAGTGAAAGCCCTAGATGGATGGCTCGTACCCAGTGAGTCTGGTCTCAGTTTTCCGTATGAGGTGTCAACTAATGAATGCCATAGAGGAACAATCTGGTGTAGGAACTGTTCGGGCGAGCGATTTTGCTTGTCTGTAGTCGGAGGGAAGCTTTGACTTGGTATCAGGCAGGTATGTTAATATTTTGAACTGCCGTGACCTAGTCTGATTCGAATTTATCAGGGCTTATTTGCTTGAGCTTTACCGCACGGCAAGCTCAAAGCTGTAATACACGGAATGGCATGTCGCGTGCTCCCATTCTATGGATCGCTCCGTCTGGGTTGACATACCCCGTGGATAAGCCACCTGGTTTCACCTCACACACAGTCGTCTTCTCCGATCCCGACGTGCCCTTCAGCAGAGCAGGCGAATCTGCAATGGAGTTGTCATGGCTCCTGATACTATGAACGATACAGTTGGAGAGCTTGCAGCAAGCCGACAAAAACAGATCTCAATCCCACCCGAGTGGCCCAGACGTGATCCCGTCCAATTCTCAATATCCTCACCTCCTATCGTGTCAGCCTCCATAAATAATCTCCCCAAATACCCTGTGGACGTTTACCTTCTTTCATCCTCACCCAGTACTAGCGTCGCAGCCCCAGCCACGATACCCAACGACTCTTCGGTCATACTCATGGACGCGCTATCAGGATCCCCAACTTCCTCTCCGGTATCGTCAGCTGTTGCCTTGACCAGCGTTGCTGTCGTTTCTGGTCCGGCATTAGCTCTCGACGTCGAGCATATGACCAAGACTCGGCGAGCCACACGCGAGGCTATGGAGAATAGGGAAGAGAAGGAAAACGGCAATCAGAAGGAGGAGCTGCCAGCGGTAGCAGACATCACAATAGTCGCTACACCTCTACCAAAGGGGAAGGGGAAAGGTCACTCCGACATCTCTGGGAGACTGAGGACTCCCATTGGTAGAATTCTTGGTGCCATTGGGACACCTATTCAAGTTCGGAATGTAAGAGTCGCGGGTAATAGTCCGCCTACCTTAGTTTCTGGTACGTCTTACTTTCTTTCACTTTTACACTACGACGGATAGCTGACTACCGTTTTTGAATTCCAGGGTCTGGAAACCCAGACAAAAGCCCCTTTATTGGCCCTGGCTCTACTTCGAATGGACGGCCTCAAAATGGTCAGTTTGGATTCGTCTTTTGCTAGGAGTATATCCTTAAGGTGTTGATCTTGTTCTCTAGCTCCTATGGCCTCGACTCCTCGTCGCAATGGCCGTGAAGTCGGATTACCTGGCAGTGCTGCAAGGCATCTGCAGGCCGCTAGAGACTACGCCAAGAAGCTGAAAAGGAAACCTAGTCCTCTCAAGGTGACCGAGGTCTGTATTCTAATTGATTGATCTTTCCTCACACTTGGCTTACCATACTGCATAGGACGACCGAAAACCTGCAACACCTGATTTTGATGGCGAGAGATCTCAAGACTCTATTGGGTTGAACACCTTCATCAGGAGACATGACGCGGACTACCAGAAGGTCGAAGAGGAGATCCAGAAGTTGGATAAACGTCTTGAGAAGGCAACTCCTGCAGAGAGCCCGAAGCATGTGGAGGATGTTCCTACGGTCACAGTATCCCCTCCGCCTGCATCTCCCCCTCCTGCCCCTTCTCCTCCTACCCCTTCTTCTGTCAAATCCTATACAGTTACAGCTCCCGCTCTTCGAGCTGGTACTGGTCGACCTCTTGCAGCTAAACGTGGTTCAAACCGCTTCACCTCCATCATCCAGTCCATGTCTGGTGGCTCCTCCATTTCGGTCATCACTCCCGAATCTAGGACTGTTGTTCCTATCCCCATCATTTCGCCTCCGACTGTCGAGCCTGTCGCTGCTCGCAAGGACAACTCTCCTGCACCTACTCCTGCACCAGCACCAGCAGCCACTGCCACTGCCATTCCTGCTGAGCCACTTTCTGCACGTGCTCTTGCAGAAAAATATGCCCGTCTAGTCGTTGGACCTGTTGATATGTCCAAAGCTATGACCAAGGATCGCATCCGCATTATGAGGATGTTCGCCCCAATCGAGGAGAAGATTCAAATTCAATGCCACATGATTAACCCTAGAGCATCTGGTCGTGACGTCCTCATCTATATGGGTCATATCCTCGTTGAGGAACGCGTCGAGCTTATCGTTAAGCATCTCGAGCCTCATTTAAAGGTGGCTCCTGAGCTCGGAGAGGACGTCGCTATGGCCATCATTAAGGATCTGGAAAAGAAAGGCACGGTGACGCCTGAGATTGAGAGGATGTATGCGATGTTTGAGAGAGAGAGGGAAGAGGGGAAGGCGACGAAGGATTGGTGTGCGGTGTATAGGGAGGTTATGGAGGTTAAAGCGAAAGCTGCCGAGGAGGAGAAGAACAAGAAGTTGAAAGAGGAGGAAGAGGCAAGGGTTAAGGCTGAGAAGGCGAACGCTAAGCCTGTGCTTGTCAAGATGCCCAAAATTGCAATGACGAAAGCTACGTTGAAAAGGCAGGAAAATATCAAGCGCAAGACCAAGCCACTCTCTCCTTCGTCATCGCCGACACCAGTTGCATCTCGTGGCTCTACCCTTGCATCTACACCCGTTTCTGCGCGCCGTACTTCCGTTGCTCCACATCCCGCCTCCACTGCATCACCTGCTACATCCACTGCATCACATCCCACACCCACTGCTACCAACCGCCTCAGCATTGGCGCATTCGGTACCAAGGAGGCTCGAGAGGAAAGGAAGAATGAAAAGTCCAAGGCTCCCGCTCCTCCCGTTCGCAAATTGGCGTCTTCACCTGTACAGAAGCCTACCAATGGTGTCAGGGTTCCAGCCAGCAGACGACCCTCGTCTGTTGGCAAGTCGAGTCCAGGAGCATCCTCTTCCAAACCTCCGCCACCACAGCCACCTCCTAGACCTACCCTTTCCCCTGTTATCTTCAAAGCTGCATGTGGGATGCTCAAGGGTCAGGCTTCCGCAAAATCGCCTACTCAGGGTTGGGAAAGCTCCAAGGAACAAGACAGGAGGACGATGAAGATTCTCTCACCCGAAGAAGAAAGCCTCCGCGCCGATTTCACGCGGGATATGCAGAATGGCGGCACCAAGTCTTACGTCCAATACCTTCGGAACTACCTTGCCCAGCTTCGAGAAGATGCAATGATCGAAGGGATTGAACGCTGGTACCTCCCAGACCACCCAGATGCTACAGCAAACGACATCGCGTCCTTCATTCAACAAACCTATGGAGGGCTTGAAGGCTTCCAGGCCCACGCTAGACCTGCGGTCGAATCCTTCTTCGACGATTTCGACGCTGCTTGTCCTCACGGCACAGCAGCTCAATGGAAGGAGTACCGAGATGCTCGTTGGGCAGAGGACCAAATCACGGAGGAAGAGATCAAGGAGAGGAAAGCTCGTGAGGCAGCTATTCCTATTGTTGGCGTTGAGAAGCGCAGGATGTCTCTTCGGCCCAACTCGACTCAGCGCAATGGTGCCAATGTCGCCAGGAATTCACTTTCCCGTACTCCACCCACCACCACTGGTTCTCCTCAGTCCAGGTCGTCTATGGCTGGCAAGACCGCCACGGCCACCAAACCCATCCCTACTCCAAGAACCTCTACTCCCTTAGCTCGTGTCGCAGGGAGTGTCAAATCTTCTGTAAACAAGGAGAATGTCCGACCCACTGGCCTTCCAGCTGCTGGATCTCAGACGGCCCAGAAAGTCTTTGGCGGCGTCAAGCGAGTTTTCGGAGAGAAGGGAGGCAATGTACCTGCACCAAAGGCAGGGGTCGCAAGATTAACCAACAAGCCTTCCAGTGCCTCTACGTCCAGTGCCTCTACGAACGCTGACATAGTTCCTCCTGCTCCTACCAGGAGAGCTCCGGCCTCTGTCATTCGTTCGCCTGTCCTTGCACCTGTTCGTGCTGGTCGACGTTGATCACAAAATTTAAAAAATCCAAAAAATATGGCAAGTTTACGGTTTTCTGTTTCTCTGTTTCTCTTTTCTTCCTTTCTTCCATTCTCTTTTCTCTTTTCGTCCTTTCTCTCTTCCTTTCTCCCTTCCTCTGTCTTTTTTCCTTCCCTTTCGTTATCCAGAGCTACTACATCAAACCCAATACCACCGTCTTGCTACCCCTTTCATACTATATACCCTTACACAGTTTTATCATAAATTACTTACCTCTCTTCCATATCTCGTACCCCTTTCACTTGTGTGTTTTCAAACCTTCGTACGTTATTTAGAGACTCCAAGTAACTGTCCTCTCGAACGATTGATACGGAGGCTGCAACGCGTCTGGGCAAAAATCGCACATTTGAGCATATCACGTGACAGAAGTCGTATTTGTCCTTGCTTGAATAAGAGGCTATTGACTTCAGCCCTGCCACTGACGCGACGCGACTGATGAGGTTTGTTGATTCTGGTACCTCACAGTGCACGGCCAGGATTTCCGCCAGGAGAGCAAAGGCAAGCATTTATGCCACCTAAGACGATGCCTTACGAGGAGGTTCGCGACAAAATACGCAGACTTCTTTGTTCTATACCTCTTACACCTTTGGACCCTCCTTCCAGCTCATCAAAGACCGTTGCACCATTTCCGGCATTTCCGGAGCAGCATTTGGCGGACGAACTCTCCTTGAAAGCCGTACGCATCTTGCCTACTCTGGAACCAAATATCACAAGCGTTTTCGGAAATATCCTATCGGAATCGGATGCAGAAAAACCGGAAATGCCGTTTATTTCTCGCGCAACGAGATTCCCAGCGATATATGAGCACAATCGGCCAGAATGTGATGCAGAATCTATCGCGACGAGCTATATGAGGACAACCGGTCGTTTCTCTCCAACCCTCGCCTCAGTGTTTCTGCTCCACAGGAGCGCACCAACCTGGTCAAGCATCCTCAGATGGGAGAACTGTGCAACGCGCTACAGTCTGACCTGTGATGCGTATAGTGAAGACTACAGCATTATATTCAATGTGGACGATGCTGGACGCATGCCTTCGACTACTTGGGACTCTATGGATCCGGAAACAGTTCGCCTTCTGAAACAAGCAGCTGCAAAAAACAGCAAACTATGTATGTGCCATTTCTTCGCGCCGACCCAGGAGAATGAGCAACTGCTCTCAGCCCTGGACAGCCTTGGTTCATTGGATCATTTTCCCGCCATAATGGCTGGTATTACTGGCTTCTCAAATCCAAGTAAAGCTCGACAGAATACTCCTAGAGATGCCGCTCGGACACCTTGGGGTGCCGATTTTTCCGATAGAAGCCCGAAGCAGACTCTCAAAGGAGCTTCTCGAGAGGCGCCAGCCCTTCGAAGAAGTAGCCGAATCAAAGCAAAAACTGTTCGCCACCGCCATACGCCCAAGTTGAATTCCCGGAGCCCAGACACTTCTTCACTCGCGGACATTCATCCAGATGCTGTCATACCTTCGAGCCATGAGGCGCCTAAACCTGGCGGTAAACGAAAAGCTACGGCGATATCGATCATTCAGCATGTAAGCTTGCACTTTATTGACTCTTCTTTGTCTGACCTCGGGAACAGGCCTGGTATCGTGCTGTTGAAACAGACACCACTTTCATGATCATCCATTCAGGGAAATCTCAGAGGATTGGTTTTCGCCATCGCCAAAGTCAGACTTTATACCTCACGCCAAACATTACGCCCGACGCCTATTCCTCCCCGGAAGCATATTCCAAAATGCATGTTGGACTATTTATGTGTTTCCTTCAAGACGCTCTAGATCGTGAGCGGCAGGCTTCAGTTTCCAAAACGAACAACGAAGCGCCGGTAACCGATATCTCATCCCCAGGTCAGTTCAGTCCTGCATTGTTCCACACCTGACAGGACCACTGATGTTCTCATAATAGCCAAGTTACGGCACAAGACCTCTAGTGCCAGATATCTCTCTAGACTCGTGAAGACGCCACAGAACATCCACCCAAGAACGCGTGCATTTGTTGCGCAACAACTCAAAGAGAAGCTTCAGTTTGAGGTAGGATATATCAATTTCTATGCAGCCATAGTCTCACCTTTCGAAGGCGGCAGTGAAAGAAAGTAACGGTCGCCCCTTGTTGCTACTCTATCTCCACGAGGGCAACTTACAGTCTCCATCGCCGTCGTCATTTATCCGGGTCGGCGAGCCATCCTCAGCCGGTCTACTGATTACTCCTGCCAAATATTTGATAACGACTTTGGTGTCCAGGATTGCATCCGGTGCTACCGGTGATGTCCATTCTGCTAAGCTCAACATTTATGAGCCCGTCAAGCTTGAATGTAATGTGGTTGTTAAACTCGCTTATGAGCCCTTGCAACGACAAAGGATGAGGCACGAAGCAGCCATTTATGCTCACCTTGCTTCTTCAGGCGTACAAGGGATCCCAGCGGTCTTCGGCATTTTCTCCGACGTAGAAACGCGAACACTAGCCTTAGTTTTGCAGGACGCTGGTGAAAGCATTGCACACCAGATGAAACAAGGATTCCGTGCACGCCAGACGTTTTCGGCATTTGAGAGGTGAGCTTAAGCCGATTTCGAGGAATTATATCTAATTCAGGATTAGAACCACATATGCCACGATTCTAAAAAGCATACACAAAGCTGGTGTTCGCCACCGCGACATCCGACCAGCTAACCTTGCAATCGACGAAAATGGCCAACCCTTCATAATAGACTTCGATAGAGCTATTTGTGGGGCCAGTGATCTGTCCAGGCAGAAAGAATTAACCCATCTTGAGGGTCTTCTCAGCGGAGAACATGATTATGAACCCGGTCAACTCCCGACATTGAGTAGGCAACAGACACCACCGCTTTCAATATCAGAATAGAATATGTACATCTCTCGATTCAATGGCTACGTCCAGACCTCTGATTGATTACTCTCTTCCGCTAACATCAAAACCGCGACCCCTTAAATAGTCAGCCCGAATTCGGACCCGACGTGCGCCTTCGGTCGATGATCCTGAACGGCATGGCGAAAAGATGTCGTCCTCGCGCGACCTCTTGAGATCAGGTACTGAGGGCGGTAGAGTCGCAAAGATACGTTTTAAGTTGACATCGATATCCCGCAGGTGATCATCATCAGACTTGTGGTGGTCAGTCTCGAAAGCCTGACGGGCAAAATTGAAGATTGAGACTTCGAGGGACGTGTGATCATCTCCATGTATGGCCAAATTGAAATCCTTGAGGGTTGGTATCACCCAGCCGCTAGCGAGAAGTGCTATAAGTGCATCCCGAAACTTTGACCTTCGATGTCCCTGATTACCATCGGAAAACTCGATTGGAGAGGACAATTGTACTCACTGTTGTTCCAGCGAGATGAAATCAGCTGGCCGCTGAACTAGTACCTTGGACCACTCCTCAACGGATTTGCGAGGATCATCCATGACGAAGACAGCTCCAGGTGTCTCCGATCCATCATCCTGACTTCCAGGCTGGTCGCTCGGATGTTCATACATGTACAAGCCATACGCCCGGGCCCGCAAGTCAGAGGAAAGCACAAGCTGCCACTCCATCCTTAGCGCTAGAACTTCGTCGTTGTTATCCGCTACCCGGACGGTGAGAGTAGGCAAGGAGGCCCCTTCGGGAAGGAGTAATTTGGGAAGTCGTAGATTTCCCTTGTTCACGTGTTTTCCAGCCCAGGACGACAAAAATTCAATCCAAAAATGGGTGTCTTCATTAATCCGGGGTCTTTTCTGTGTCCAATCAAAGTCGAATCCGGGTAGCTTGCATGCATAATAATACGCGTTCTCGCGAAAAGGGACTACAGATGAAGACATGGTTTTCATCTTCATTGACAGCCAGGGGCGCGATGCAATCTGTAATCGAACAAGATTCTGGATAGCCTATGGGAGATCCATTAAGTGAGGTGAAGGCTGCAACTAGAGGTACGTTACGTACATCTACAGCCTCACTCCTCCAGTCTAGTTGAATATCGGCATCCTTCCAGGTCGGACAGGAAGTTTTTGCGAGCGAATTCCACCTTCTTGAGAGGTCGACAACCGTTGCCAAGTAGAGACCGATGTGCAGCTTGTAGTAATTCGAAGTAGGAACCTCAATAATCTCGGATATATAGAGCGTTCCAGAGGATCTGTGGCGTATGGCAATGATTTCCGAGTTACCAGCATTGAAGACGAGAAAGGTGACGTCGTTAAAGGTAGCTTCACCCCATATCTAGTCGGATGGCGTGTCAATTTCATACGTTGAATAAGTTATCACTGGCGTCATTCACCTGCTGGATGATATGCTTTACGGCCTCGTAGATGTTACCCTCGGGATTCGTTTCAAAGAATTCTTTTGCATTCTTAGAGACCAACTGAGGCTTGTCACCATTGATGGCCTTTTCGACGGAAGGCAATAGGCACTCCTCCGCATCGGGTCCCATCTTGCATCTTCGAGTACTGCGATCATTATGATGAAGAAGGCAGTAGTCATTCTTGCCGCAGTAGGTTCCTTCGAATAGCTTGCCGTCTTGGTGCCCATATGCTATCTGAGACATCTTTTTGAGACCGGCAACGGTCATACTCTTGAACTCCCAGATCGCCAGGCAGTTGAAATGCTGCCCAAATACGCTCTTTGTGTTCAGCCAAAGATATCCGTCTGCTAATGGCTTCGACTCTCGCTGAGGCTTCTTTTCCTCGTCATTCGTGGCGAGATTGGGCCCACGAAGAGAGTCATCCTCATAGTAACCCAAGCTTGTGAGGTCGTCTTGCGACAGTTCCTCGTCGCCTCTAAACTCCACAGAGGTGTTTAGATTGATGGTCCTATCAGATGCGTGTGATTCAGAATCAGAGGTTTCGCTTGATGCATCAAGATAGTCACTATCGGCCTCGGACTCGGAACTCTGCGTGTATGGGGGCTCTGGCTTTGGAACCCGCTTCTGACGTTTCGGGGCTGGAGTTGGGGCACGCAACTTCGCATGTGGGGGAGCACCAGATTTGATCGTCCAGGAGAGCAGGGTGGGGTCCCAATCGCAAACATCTGCGCCGCGAAAGGCTTCACGGACGGGTAGCAATTGGCTGGCGACAAGGGAACAGATTCTTGCTGTGGAACCTATGTAGACGAGCTGTAAATCCGCTTCTCGGCCAATTTTGTGGGCCGGCGTTTCCTCAATCATTTCCTCTCGCACCTCTGGGACCGGGAATTCCACTGCCTCAGGGATGGCTGGAAGATCCGAGCCTGAGAGGAACGCTTCTGCTAGCTGACGCAGATCATCGGCTAAACCCGGTACACAGATTATATGCTTCAATCGTTGTTCAGGAGCTAGGTGGATATCGAAATCTCCTGGGGGGCGAGTGCTTCCATTCTTGCTAGCTGAGCCTTTGTCATAGTCGACGGCCTTAATGACCTTGATGTGCTGGGCATCGAAAAGCTCATAGATTGCTTCGAGCGTATCTGCATCTTGCACAGGAGAATCCGAAGTATGGGATCCTTGGGACGACATCTCGGATGATGGTACAAGAAGCAAGGGTTGTAGAGATGGTGAGGGAATTTAATTATTCACGGACGGTTTTATGGTCTCGTTCATCGATCCCAGGTATCGAAATACTAGGTCCTTGTGTTCGCCGCGTGTCGTTATCAGAGGATCTGACAGCTATTGTGGGCGACTTCGGGATCCAGGTACAACACGCACCCATGGGGACCTATTTGGACCTACAAGTCCAATGACTCTGTCACCGACAAGGCAGTGCACCGAGAACAATACCTCTTGTCGGATCCATCCAACTCGGATGGGAATACATACAAGTGATCAAGGATTATTGACAAAGTTACCATCACATTCATTGTATGGTGCTAGGCAACGGCTTGTCGACGCCTGTCAGTATCAATACAGGGGCAGTGGCCTTCTTTTGTACAATGACCTAGACGGAATCAGAATCAGAATTGATTCCGTTTTGGCAGATTCCATTGTTCACCGTTTTGAGGCGGTAATCGGCTCAGAGCAGGTTCTACGCCGTTTTGTCCTTGATGTGTCGACCGAAGGGTATTTGAAACACTCAGAGGCAAAAAAAATCATGGTTATTCTATAAAATTAGTGAAGACTCCCGTTGTCTACTCAACGACAGGAGCATTACTTGGCTCACAGTCTTGCAATCGTGTTTCTGAACTGGAAGCGATCGAAATTGATGCAAAACTCCCTAACTGGTGCTTTATTCCCACGGCCGGAAAAATCACTCGTGGCCTGCTCTGAGTCCCGGATATCCCAGTTGGCCAAGTCGATTTGAAGCGCACACACATGAATACTAAGCTTGGCCAGATATCTCTGCTTGTCAATGTTGACTTAGCTTAGCTCCCTACTCAAGGAGACGGATTAATGGCCCGATGTAGGATTAAGGGAGATCCTTGTATTCAAACATTTGTAACGTCTGTCGATTCTGTCCTCCCCACAGCAACTATCTGGCGCCAGAAGTAAGTAACTTCCCTGCCCAACGCCAAACACGTCTAACTCAGTCATTAGCTTTACCTATTGAAGCAGGCCCAAATCTTGAGCACGACACCAAAGGGATCCCGAGTTTTCACCTCGACCCTATCAGTGGTCCATTGAGCACTTCACCAGCCATACGCACTCGACAGCGGGCATCCTCAAGTCATTACCCACACTCTACGCCTCCGGGCCCTCTCTAGTGCAACAGTTCCTTCTTATGAGGACGTCACGCCTCATGTGGGGGTAGCACATCGACAAGGGCCTGAAAGAATGATGGTCAATAGCCACGGAATAGACTCCAGTCCTACCCAAGTCATCCGAACGTGACATGTCTTCAACTCTCAACACCTTCGCGGAGGCGGACACTCCTATCGCTCTACCCTTGGTCGAAACCTACCTCCTACCATGCGACTTTCTCACTGGACTTTCCCCTTTTTCGGTCAGCCTCCAACGTGTAGTACCGGTCAGCCTCCACCTTGTGGTATCGGTCAACCTCCACCTTGTAATACCAAGTATGTCTGCCATACCCAGCCACCGGTCCCAGCGACAGTGCCCCACTCCCGTCATCTCTTGTCGTATACTCTCTTGTCACGGCGTCATGCCATTTTCATTATCACCAATTCTGCCGTCGACAACACATTTGGAGGCCTCGGTGACGCCTCGGTGATGCTCGCTCGGCTGTGGCTGGGATCTTCGACCTCCTCGGCGATTTTCTCACCAAGACGAAGAAAGACGGAGAAGAAGCCCAAGCTCAGGAACAGCAGATGACATCACGCTGGTCGCCATCCCCCTCCCGAAGGTAGAATGGGCCAAGGACTACCTCGACTGGCCGGTTTCTTGGGGTTTCTTGGACGCTATTTGAAGTTCAGAATGGAAGAATATAGGACAATCTCCCACCTGCTACAGACCTTGGCCCGTCGTACGTTCGTTCGTTTTCTCTTCATGACCGATAGCTGACCATCATTTGTTGTTCTAGGGTCAGGAATTGACAGTATTCCGAGGGTTTAGATGGGAGGCTTACTCCTCCCCGAATGAACCAAGTATGTGTTCTACATTATATTCTCCCTCTCTCGCATAACTTATGTCTCTCATAGAACGTCGCCAAACCGGGATTGCCTAAGACGGACCAAGAGACACCTTGAAATTCTATTTGGTTGAATACGCTCATCAAGTACCATGACGCGGATTCTTAGAAGGTCGAGGAGGGGGTTGGCCCTCTCCTCCCACTACCTCTTCGGGACCACCTTCTCCTGCTTCCGAACCTCTAGCTCCCATTGCTGCTGCTCCTTGAGTTTTACTGGGTCAAGGTGGTCACAAACCGCTTTACCTCCGTCATCTAGTCCATGCCAAGAGCCTCTTCTATCTCGGTTGCCACCTCCGAGTCTGGGACCGTCATTTCCTATCCCCGATATCCCTCAACCTATCGAGCCTGTCGCACCTCAGAAGGGCGACCCTCCTTCGTCAGCTGCCACCGCCACTCATGCTAAGGCACTTTCTGCACGTGCTTTCGCAGAGACATACGCTCGTCCGAATGGTGGCACCAAGTCTCCCATTCAATACTTTCCAAACTACCTCGCCCAGCTTTGGGAACGTACAACGATTGAGGGTATCGAGTGTTGGTGCGTTCCAGACCACCCAGAAGCCACAGCACCCGATTTGGCCTTCTCTGCTAACACGCCTTCAGAGCTGTTGATGAAGACCCTCAAAACACCCTCGAGCCGCGGTAGAGACTTTCGGCGGCTCCGATGCAGCGGAATAATAGCGCAGGGGAAGAAGGGCTGGGACACTTATGGGGCCAACGACAAGGGATCAGAGAGAGGAAGGGCCGTAGTGTGGATATTATGACAGCACAATCAGACTACTGATATTGGTGGTGAAGGCGTCTGCTGTGCGCTTAGAGTCAGGAGCTCTCTCGGTTCATAGACATGTACACCATCGAGTAGATCCTGCAAACGTTCTAATTCTCTCCCCCGAGATTTCTCATTCGCACCCTGGATGGCTCGATCGAAGTCAATTATGAATGGCTGGCCGTCTTCGTCAATTGTTAGGTTGGCTGGTCGAATATCACGATGCCGAATCCCTGCTTGGTGGATGCTTTCCAAGGTTCGCAGATATGTGCTCCTATACATGTCGTCAAGTATCGTCAAGCAAGAATAGGCTTAAATCTTACCTTTCTCTACCCAAGAAACTCTTTTTCTCTCGCATTCCTCGATTGATTTGATGTACAATGCTTTGACCTACGTCTTGCATTACCATCGCCAATGTCCTCGTCTCGATATTGCTGAAGACTCCAACCAGCGTTGGGATGCCTTGTACCCCAGAGGAGGAAAGATGGTTGTATATTTCTGCTTCATGCCTCATTCGCTGCCGTTGCGAAGGGTCGTAGCCAAGTTTTACCACCACTTGACATTCCATTTCCGAAGGGTGGAAGGTTTTGAGCTTCGCGATATGAACATCTCCGGTGGCGCCAGAGGTCACTCTGGAGACCAGCGTAATCGTCATGTATTCGCTGGGTCCAAACGACCGCCCGTCTATCGCAGGCATCCCGACCCTACCGAATGAAGACACAGAGGAGACTGAATTCTACCTTCGCTAAACTGAAGTAGAAGCAGAGGACGCGATTTTGTTTCTCGAACAATGACCTAGAGAATCCAATAGTCAGCTCTTTATCATCCGATAGAGACGTTCACATACGTTAAACTGTACCCTTTTCCGTAATTGCTTAGCCACGAAGTACCGAGTTCGAGGACGTGAGCTAAGAGGTAATGGGTTCCACGTGGGACGCCTTTTCCTTCTAGGAATTTTAGGTGCATTCTTGAGCTCCGAAGCTGTCATATCTTCAATGAGTGAATATACGAGAGACATGATATACATACCTTTGGATTGAGGCTCCTTTGACCTGTCCTCCACTACCTGCTCTTCAAATCCTGATACTAGACGCTCACGATCGATAGCGTCTTGTATCAAGCACATGAAAAGCCCAACATGAGCGCAAAGTATGCCTCGGACGATTCATAGTTGTAGGGTGTAATGTTCGGTGTCAGAAAAAGAGTTTGGCTTTCGCGGTGGCGAAACCCGATTCGCTGAGATTTACCGGAATGAAGGACAAGAAAAGTAGCATCCATTTCCACTGCTCGAAACCAGGCCTAAAGGCAATGTTAGCCGACGAAGAAGCAAATTGAAAGAGAAGCGTACGTGTTGAATTATGGATACAGTGGTTGCCTTCCCGTTCGTACCTGGTTCATGCGCACGATGGCTGGTTGGAACGGTAACGTTGAGAGAGCTCTTTGCAGTCGTAGGCGTAGTGCTCTTGAGTAGTTTCGACGCGTTGTTTCCTTGGAGCGTTGGAGCAAGTGAAGACGTCCGACTTTGGATACGCTGGCTCCTTCGGGGAGGTGGTATTGAAGGGGGATTAGAATGGCCGCTATGGTGTTGCTGTGGCTTCGCGGTGACTATGTTCGAACCCCAAGGAGTGCGTGGAGCATCCACAGGGACGGGTGGCGAATGGGGATTTAGCGCAAAAGAGGCGTGTGTCCCAGGGGCAATTGCGGGAAAATTCTCCGTCGAACATACTTCGTCAATTCTGGAGAGTAGATGCTCGTTCTCCGCTGTTGGGGCGAGAAAATGCCACATGCATAGCTTATGTTGCTTGGCTGCGGTTTTCCTGAGTAGACGGGATACGTCAGGTTTAATAACATCCCATGTACTTGAAGGCATGCCCTTTGGGTCATCAATGTCAAACCTGGCACTGTAGTCTTCGTTATAGGTGTCGCATGTGAGACTATAACGAGCCTCAGTGTTTTCCCATCTGATGATGCTTGACCAGGAAGGTGCATCCCGATGGAGCAGGAGCACAGATGCAAGGGTTTGAGCAGGATCCCCCGTGCTGGACATATAGTTCCACGCGATAGATTTTGCGTCACATTCTGGCCGTGCTCTGTCGGTTATGCGAGGGAACATTGTAGTACGAGAAATCGTAGGCATCCTAGGTTGTTGTGCATCAGCCTCGGCTAGAGCGCTTTCAAAGACGCTTCTAATATCCGATTCTAGAGAAGGCAGTATTCGGACAGTTTTCAAGCAGAGTTCCTTAGCCAGATGCTGCTCCAAGAAAGCTGGGTATGGAGCAGGGTCCGATGCGCTGGAGGTAGGATCCAAAGGAACGAAGGGATTAAAGTCGAGAAGAGCCTGTATCTTGGCACGCGCTTGCTCGTAAGGTATTCCAGCAGAAGCCATCTGAAGTAGTAGATGCTTCTTCCAGTGCTTATGCTGGATGAACTCACGCACTGGATCAACAAAGAGCCTGGGTTGAACCTCTTTCCTAAAGGGTTTATTCATCAATGTCGAAGGAACAAATAGATAGCAACACCGTCCTCTGCTGTCAGCCACAATTGTCCGAGTCAGCCACAAGTTTGAACGCCAGGTGAGTCTGCCAATCCCTGCATCTAATTCTCGACCCTTGACTCTCTTTGCTCTAAGTGATGTGTTCGGCCGTCTACCTTGACTTGCTGCTCCTGTAACCCACGACCAACTTGATCCCGGGCTCTCAACGTCGGGCTGAACTGGCTATGCACCAGAAGTTCAGCCACCTCAAGGCATTCTTGCCATAGTTCGCTAAGGCACTGGAGCAGGCAAGAGCACTACATTTTCTGCAGCCAGGCTAGCTGCAAATAGGTATGTCCTCTTCGATATCGGGTGAAGAATCATTTGACAAATATAGCGCAGCAGCTGTTTTCATACATCACGATTCTCATAAGATGTCCTGAAAGGATCGCCTGAGGCTGACTGGGGAAATCCCCGAAATTCTATTGGGCTGAATATACTCATCAAGCGATGTAACGTGGATTATGGGAGTCTGAATGGGTGCCTTGAGTAGGCGAACACTGCAAAGGCTTCACAGGGCTGTGGATGATTGTCCTCCCACTCTCCTCTCCGCCCACTTCTTCCCCTCCATTGTACTCCCTTCCTGTTTGATCCCCGATCCCCGAGGCCACTGCTCCAACTCTTCCTCGAACCGGTGCTCCTTGAGCTGTTAGGGCTCAATGTGGTCCCAACCGTTTCACCTCCGTCGTCCAGTCCATGTCTGGCGCTGAGTCTAGGTCCATCCATCCCATCCCCATACTAGTAATTCCGCCTCCAACCGTGGAGCCTGTCGCTTCTCCCAAGGACGACTCTCCTTCAACTGCTACTGTGATTCCTGCCGAGCCATGCACGTGCTCTCGCAGAAAGATGAGCTCGCCTGAACGGTGGTACCAAGTCGTACGAGTACTACCTTCAGAACCACCTCGCCCAGCCTCAGGAAGGCGCAATGTACCTTCCAGACCACCCAGAGGCTTCCATAGCCCACATCGCCCATCAGACTTTCGGAGGTCGTGAAGGTCCCCAGAAGTACAGGCGCCCTGCACTCCAATCCTTCCTAGATGATTTCGATACAGCTCAACCTCGGGAACCAGCTGCCCAGTCAAAGGAGCGGAATGCCTGTTGGGCGGAGGAGCGAGTTACGGAGGAGAGGACAGCTCACGACTCGGCTATTCCAGCCATTGGTGCTGGGGAGCGCAGGACGTCTCGTCAGCATAACTCGATCTGGAGCAACATCAGCACGGTCGCTAGGAGGTGTAGAACTGTCAACGAACAGGGAGATTGTTCGGCCTAGTCGTTCTTGCTGTTGGAGCTCGGACTACCCAGAAGGTTGTCGACAGCATCGACCGGCTCTTTGCAGACAAGAGAGGCGACATACCCGCACCGAGGGCAGGCGTCGCAAGATTGACGAAGACGCCTTCCAGCACGGCTATGAGCGGCGGAGCTCCTTCTACTCCTACCAGGGGAAGGGGGTTACCTCTGGCCTTTGTCGATGTATTGTTTCCCCTGTTCGTGTTGCTCGGCATACATTGTTTTTGAAAAGTACATACCAGCACAAACAATCTCTCAGTTTTCTCCTGTTCTTTTTTTCTCATCTGAATTACTGCATTATCAATCTTGTTACATATATCGTTTTTCACGACTTTACTTAGATTTCCGACTTTGAATTTTATACTGTTACTACCTCATCTTGAACAACCGAGCGATGACCACGGTCTCGCGGTCCTTCAGTTTTACACCTGAGAAAGGCGGGTTACGGAGAGAGGCGGCAGGACGATCATCGTCAGACCGAACGCAGGATGATAACATGCTGTCAGTCGGAGTAGGTCAGGGTTTTGTGGCGATATTATCCTGTGACCATACTCGTGCATTCGAGCGTATCATGAGAGGCGTAGTAGATTACTCGCATTGGTGTGGCCTCCAAGCTCAGAAGGGAGAAGGCCACGCCGCTGATCCTTAATTTGTTCCCAACTTCTCCGCCACTACCTCGATCCAATCCTCTATCATTGTGGATAACAACCGACAGCCCTTTCCAGAGGAAGGTACCGGGATGAAACGCTATTCGAGTTGACATTTGGATCATCTAGACAATCTGTCATTCAGTGGACGTGGGATTCCATGGAGCCAGCGTTTCGTCATGTTCCACAGTCTAGCCCTTCTCACACTGCTCCCTTCTCTGGCCACAACGGGTACCTTACATGTAGTATGGCGGTCCTTGCACTTGTACACGACTCAAACTTTAACATGATGCCTGAGTATCGATTTCTAAATCTGTGACCCCAGCATCTCAGAAAAGGTCGTCAACTCTGGGGCGATCGTTGTTTCAATTCTCAGCGGGAAACACCTATGTACTGGGAGATAGCCCGTATTAACTGCAGTTGGTAGTCGGTGCGTCTAAATACAAGTTCGAAAAGCCAAGAAGATCTTGCACTACCTACGACCCGACTTCTCTCTCCAAATCCCCATGATTACTCCATCCAAGAAGATTTGTGAAGGTGTATGACACGATGTCCGCTCTCAAGGACGCCTCATGCTATTCAATCTTCCTTTTTGAGTATTTAGCTCATTTTAGCTCAGCTACAAGTTATACCGATGGCATACTCCGATGTCCCTCTTCTCGATCCCTTTCTTTCATCGTCACGGTCCTCAGGGAACCATAGCTACCTATTTTGGCTTCAGGCGAGGATATCATAGTATTGACGCGGAGCCTACTTACGTGACGAACATAGCCCCACCCTCGGTATCATGTCACAAATACCGACGTGTCTGAACTCAGGGAGTCACTAGAATTCACTGAAGTGTAGCAACATCGTTATTCGTACCCTCGAAATCATGTTCTCTCCGCAGTCACAAACTTTCCATATATGATGATCGTCCTTAGGATACTCCCTGGATTGTTTGATCGGCTTCAGCACCTGCCCGGACTGAAGGTCCTTTGAGAGCTTATAGTTTCGACTTTCGCAAATCTGAGAGCATTACGTATAGTTCAATCTAATGCTTGGGTACCTGCTAGTGTGCTTTGGAATGGAACGAAAGCCTCGTGAGCGTTGCCTTCTCCTTCCAGAATATTAGCACGGTGACTTGACATAATGACAGCCCCTTCCAATCTCCCTGTCCAATTATGGGCTACTCTCATACACGGCCACGTAAGATCGGCCACTGTTACTTTTCACCCTCTATCGAAAGTATTACTGCTGCCTTGATACCGTCAACGGGTTCACAAGTAAAGGTATCTTTGCTCTTCAATCAAGGGTTTGAATTGGTGGCCACTTCATCATTCACCAGATTCACCCCGTGTTCGATGTTTTTAATTGCGAGAATGGCCGAAAACCCTTGATTAATCTGGTTCTACCCTATATGCTGCACGTAAGACGGAATTAGGGCTATGCGAGGACGGTCTCTACAGGATCTCTTTCTTATCTCCAGACGTTCTGGAAACTATCTACGAGGAGACTACCACAGGTCCAGAGCTCTTCTCAGTGGCGACTGCAAACCCACCCCAGATATCTGGCACCTCCAGAGTTGAGTTAAGACGCTTCGAATAAGCGAAACCGAGCAAGTCACGATGTTCGCTACAATTCTCGATCCCAAGCCTCGCGTTCCCTTCATGGGCGATCGACGGGGACATAGCATAAAGCGACTCAGGCTTCGAGTCGGAGTGAGCAGAGTGAATACCCAGGCCATGGCCTTTCATGAGGCATGCATTGCTAGTTCAAACGAACGATTAGCCGATGCATCTAGAATTCTCATTCAATTGAATTCATCCTCGTGTTCTCGCGCGCTTCATCGTGATCTTCCTTTATATGGCAACATTTTCCGTGATGCCTTGACAAAGTTCGGTCTGGACCGCCGCAGGTGTCAAAGTTTGGGCCTGCCCCAAAAGGAAAATCGCTTAAACACCCAATGAGTTTATCCCAAACCCGGACCGCGATCTCGTTCGCGCGTGATTCTGTCGCATGCCCTTTGGTACACTCGTGGGCAAGTCAAGGACAAGTATGAGTCCTGATGGTCTCGTGGCGTCCCTCGTTTGCATTACTCGTCCTGCTGACCAACGTATCCGCTTAGTGCACATTGCCATTCGAAGTTTGCATGGAGGTCTCTTCAACATGAGAATTGATAACAAATAGATCGCGAGGTTTTGCATGTCGAACGTTGGTAGGACCACACGTCACCACCGAGGTGCGTCCTGGTCGCCATCTGGGTGCACTTCGGACAAGTCGTCATGTCACTGATTCACCTCATGTCCAGTCAAGCGGGACCCATTCAACGGAGTCGCGAAGGACATGGTACTCACATTTTGCCAGAAACGCATGGGAGGCAATCGCTAACAGGTACGAGCGGTGCCACAGGTTCCTCACGGGATAGGCCTTGATAACGGGTTCACGATCATCCTTCGAAAAGAGGGCTGCTTCTCGGACAGACAAGTTAGTCTAATGGAGAAGTCTTCACGAATCTGGAAACTTCGCACGGAATTCATTGCCTCACCTGGGTTAAGCATGCATTCAGAAGCCTCCGCTCAATTAAAAGCTCTCGAGAGCCACTGACGCGTCGATGAGGTATTCGCCTTCCGCCGATAACATGTGCTCAAACAAGGTTTAGCCTCGTCCCTGAAGGGTTTGATCCCTCGAATTTGGGTCCGTCCTCTGACATATGGTCGTCGATCGAGCTGCTTTGTCACCTATTCAGTCCATGCAGACAGTTGAAACCGTATATATCACTCATGGCTCGGTGTATGTGGCGTTTGCCCATGCCCGCCCTTCGCTCTTCCCATGTCGGATCAGAATGGGTCAAGCTCAGCGTCGTTGTCTTCCGTGCTGATGTTGCCGACTGACCGTCACTATGCGGTCGCTAACCTCCTAGGTTTTTCGTTGGGGGTACGTCGAATGGAACATCTGCTACTGAATAACTTACTCCAAGATCAACTCTAACAAGTTGACAGTTCTTATTTCATGGTACGCAACCGGCGCAATAGCGGTTTACCTGGCGCTCCTGTTGAAAGTTAATTTTCACTTTAGGCGTATACTTTTGCTCATTCGTAGTCTCCGTGGCGATCCTACACCAGCGGGCTCGAATGTCTCCTCTAAACCTTGCAACCAAGGTACGTATCAATAACATATGATGAGCACGGCTTCGGACTCGTCTCACTCTACCGTTCCAGGTGTTTTTTGGTGTCAATACAGTCCTTTTCCTTACTTCAACACTCTACACCGGTAAAGTATATCTCATAGACATTCGTGATGAAGTACGCTGAATGGTAATATGCAGGTCTCAATGTGTTTAGAATTTTGCAAGCTTTTGTATGGTCTCCATCTGGGCCGATCGACTACCTCAATTCGACCGTGTCTCATTGGGAGAACATTGCATTCTACATTTTTTCCTTCATTATGATGAACATTGGCGATGCCTTAGTGGTAAGCACGACTTTGTCCAGTCTGGGCATAGGCCTGAAAAGCAGCAGATTTTCCGTTGCTACGTCGTCTGGGCGAGGAACGTTTACATCGTGCTGATACCCATTATCCTTGTCCTTGCTTCTATCGGTAAGCCAGGGAGTCTTTCATAGGCTGCTTTATACCCTCTGACTTCGGGACTCCGCATGTCAGGTTTCGGCTTCACATTATTCATTGCCCTGAACCATCCAACCTCGATCTCGGCGCCTGCCTTTGGCCAGATACTGAAGCTGGTCTCTATCGTCCACTTCGCTCAGAACGTAATCACGACGGGTCTGATCATCCTGCGCATCTGGTTACATCACCACGCTTCCTCTCAGGCCGGTGTTCGCTCTCTTGGGACTTCCCTTTCACATATCGCTCGCATTATCGTTGAGAGCGCAATGATATACACTCTCGAGCTGTTGCTTCTGATCGTCCTAGAAGCAAGATCGAGTGCGTATAGTATAACTGTCAACTACGTTCTAGTTCCCACCATTGGTGAGTCAGCCTTCTATAATTCTGCTTACCTTGCTAATCGTAGTGACAGGTCTCGTCTTCAATCTCATTGCAGCTCGGGTTTACCTTGCACATTCTAATGCTATGAAAGTGCCTCCCTCGAACATCTTCGCGACCGTCAGTAGTGACACGCGCAAGGACGTAGAGATGCAGAATGTCCATCCTGCCATCTTATCGGCTTAGAGTAGAACTTTTATCTGGTGTATAAATAAATTAGTGGTTTTATTTGAAGGGGCAACGAAAGTGCATCGCTATTCAGCCTTTTTAGACTCAGACCAAATACCTACACGGACTCAGGTCCGTCGGGCCACGAAGTGTCCCACGCAAGCGTGACGATTGACATCAGCATGATTTGATTCTGCACACCTGCTCCCTTCGCATTGATCGATCCATGTCCACTGACAGGTCAAAAATACAGCTCCTTGGCGTCGAAACCAGGGACTCGGATTGGGATGATGGCGATTGTTCCCGGGAACTGTCTATCCAGCAAGTTTATTTCATCTCAGTAACCCTCGCCTCCTCGGTCGCCGCACAATTTTCCAAGATCCGCATTATAATCGTGGACGATGATGAAATTGATCTCCAGACACCGAAGGTTAACATCTCGCTCAATACTAGAAGAAGTCATATACTCACTTCAACCTCAGATCGTGCGACCACTTGTGAACAAACGACTATTGGGCTTCTGGGGATCCAACCTGTCACGCCGTGTCCCTGGCAGATCCGTGCTCTCGGTTGAGAGGAGCCACGGTGCCTGCGTAGTCGTGCTGTCATTGAAGCAGATTTCTAATGACGTGTATTGGGTACCTACGGGAAGGCTCACATTGCTTTCGCCTCGCTCTAGCCAAAGGCCATGGAGTACAAGCCAGGTCCTGTTCGATCACGTGTATGAACGCGCTTATGGGCAGCCAGTAACAGCTGCAATCGAAAGCTCTCATAGACTCATTGACATCGACAATGCCGACCATGCTGTTCGTGCCTTCCATTTCTACTTGACGCCGATCGAAGCCTCTTCCAAGAATCGCAACGACGAGAGGGTGTGCACCAAGGATCCTCGCGTCTGCATCACATCTCTTCCAGAGAGCATTCTCAAATCCATAGGGCGCAAAACAACTTGCAGAACTCGGCAAAAGGCAGTCGAACTCGCAGTCTCTCACACCCCTTTTTCCCTCGCACGCGTCAATCGCCAATTTCATCGCATCTTCCTGCCACTTCTATACTCTCTTGTCGGCCACGGGTATCGTTTCCCACTACGCGAGAATCATGACAAGTTCATGGAGAGCCTGAAATTTCAGCCTAATCTAGTGCCTTATTTAACACATTTTGACGCACGCGAATTCATCCCAGTGAGATATCCTCCACCAAAACTTAGCCCGATCGCCCTTGTCCACCTATTGTCCGTTACAACACACTTGACTCACATATCAATGCCCTTCAGTCTGTTCGAACAAGCACAAGATCAGCTGAAACGGCTCACTAGGGTTAAAAGGCTGCTTCTCACAGTGGAACATAAATGGCTATCCCTAGCTGACCTCCCTTTATGCGTCGGCAGTTGGACGAAATTGAAGGTCCTGCGTGTTTGGTTTCATACCGGGTCGTTCGGAGAGGATTCCGCCGGGAAACGACTAGGGAATGCACATAATGAGGTATATGATTCATTGTTTAGCTATATTACGCCTACGAAGCATGGACTGAGATGCGCTACAGGTACACCTGATCTCGTTGAACGAAATCGGAGTGCGAGGTGGTAACATGATGGGAGGTAAACTATTTGGTCTACTTGGAACATCCTTGTCCTCTCTTCAAACTCTCCGACTTTGGGAGGTTAACGGCCTGGATCATAGAGATTTATTCGCCGTTCTATCAGCTGCTGGTCCGAAGCTTGTCTCCCTTGAGATATCATTCTGTCGAATCGTCAGAGAAGATCCAAACGAACCTTCGGCGGTTGACCAGACTGTTCATCTCATGCGCCGACTCCAGAACCTTTTCGTCTCCGAAGGCATTGCGACCCCCAACTGCATCCCCCAGATACCCTATCAACTTCGCGGTCCTGAGTCGCCTGGAGCACAACGACCTCTATTCACATTGTCAGTTTATTTCGACGACGGAGGGGAAGGAAACTCCTCTCCTCCCTATCCGTGGAACTTGGAAGGGCTATCGGAGGTATTTGCCTCAACGAAGCCGAAGGAGGATTGGTGCCTACTGGACTTAAAAAGGGCAGATCAGTTCAGCAGTGATTTTATCATCAATGCAAGGAAGATGACCAAGAGATCCGGCGTACAGTTGGATCTGAAGCCGAGGTGGCCTTCCGATGATGAGGAACCAGTGTGGGTAGGGTTTTGAGATCCTGCAGGGACTGTCGATCTAAATCTTAGCGAGGATGACCGATCCTTATTATACACAAGAATTTCAGCCTCGTAACGTATACTATCGAATGGCAAGTCAATGTCGATAGAAACATATTGAAAGCAATAAGTAATCGCCAGTACCCCACTGGCACTTCAGGTGATCAACGAATCAGAATTTAGGGAGCAAACAACACACAATAAAGCCACTCTTTTCCTTCTCCTATCACCACCACCCCACTCTGCACGTAGCCCTTGCCTTTGAAGGGAAAACTGCAGGGCTTCAGCTCTCGTTTGGCTAAGAGAGCGCGGCAGTAAGGCCGGTACTGGATTAAGCGCCCATGAGCCACCAGCCGACGTGCCGCCTGGTCAGCCACTTTCAACAGTCAAGCATGACATCATCCCGTATTCACCAAAGCTCCTCCTCGAACCTTCATGTTCGTCCTGCGCAGGCAACGATACTCCAGCTCTTTGACTTACTCTCTGGCGCGGTTATGTGCGGCGTCAACCACGCCTGTTTATCCTCGAATACTCGCTCGAAAGGTGCAAACAGCGGCCAATTCCACGTCTCTCGTATCGTCAGCCCACCAATCCGAACCATTTGAAGTCAAGCTACACGAGGAAACGTTTCATACGTTCAAATGTGGACCGCCAGAGTCAACGTTGAAGGTGACCAAGGATGAGTTGTTGGACATGTACAGGCAGATGAGGACGATGCGAAGGATGGAGATGGCTGCTGAAAAGATGTACATGGAGCAGTTGATTAGAGGGTTCTGCCATTTGTCGATCGGACAGGTTCGTATACAGGTTCTATGTGGAATTCTAACTTTGACCAAGCGATATCTCGATAGGAAGCCGTCTCCGTTGGAATCCAGCATTCGATCCTCCCCACTGACCAAGTTATAACGGCCTATCGATGTCACCCCTTCATCCCACTTAGAGGAGGTACCATAACCCAGGTCCTCTCTGAGCTTCTTGGTCGCTCCGGTGGCATCTCCCACGGCAAAGGTGGCTCGATGCACATGTTCACCGAGACTTTCCGTGGTGGGCATGGCATTGTCGGTGCGCACGTCCCACTTGGAACTGGGATCGCTTTTGCAGAGAAATACCAAGGAAGGGGAGAGGGTGGCACCCAGAAGGCAACGGTCTGTTTATATGGTGATGGAGCTGCGAATCAAGGCCAGGTGGCTGAAGCTCTGAACATGGTAAGGATGTCGTCTCTCATTTCGGAGGGAACAGAACGGTGGCTGACGGCATGCATCCCAGGCGAAGCTATGGAATCTTCCCATTATCTACATCGTGGAGAATAACAAATACGGAATGGGGACGTCGGCGGAGCGAGCTGCTGCGAACCCAGAATATTATACGCGAGGAGATCTAATACCAGGAATTCAGGTGAGGTTCTGGATTGTTTAGCGTCTAGCGTTCGGATCTGATTGATGCGTAGGTCAACGCTATGAACGTCCTCGCAGTCAAACAAGCCACCCAGAATGCTCGAAGATGGACTATGGAAGAGAACAAGGGGCCCATCATCCTCGAATTCGTAACTTATCGTTACGCTGGTCACTCGTACGTATGCTCTCTCCAGGTTTTTTCGAATACGGATTGATTGCATCGGCATGATAGGATGTCTGATCCTGGAACGACATACCGAACGAAAGACGAGGTTAAGGATATGCGCAATACACAAGATCCTATTAGGGGTCTTGGTGAACATCTGGAAGCTTGGGAGTTGGCGACGGAAGATGAGCTCAAGGTTCGTTGTCTCTCATTGCGACTTCTGTTTTCTCCAATCCCATGCTTCGATCTTTCACCTCTGATGCGCATATATTTCACTTCTTATTGCGATCCCAATTCATTAACCCTCCTCCCCAGGAAATCGATAAACAAGCAAAGAAGACCATCGATGAAGCAGTGGAAGAAGCGAAGAAGTCGACGGAACCTGATGTGGGAGAGTTGTGGACGGACGTATATGCGAGGGATGCTGGAACGACGTTCAGGAGAGGGAGGGAGAGAGAAGAGGTAAGCCATCACTTTTGTCTATTTGCTAAGTTGAGATGGAGCTAATGTGTACGATGCAGATCCATTACTACTGAAGTTGCAATGTATATCACATGGATGCTGGCGTGCTTCTGTCTTCCTAGAATTCATACTGTTACATTAACGATCCGGCCGCATGCCGTTCAGCCTGATTTTGCTCCCAATTTTCCCGGCCCGATGTACATTTCATTGGGTTCATTCCTCGCCACTTGAGAAATCAGCGTCTAATCTTGCAGTCAGGATTTCGGGGCCGACCTCGAACCGTAACCCTCGTTCCTTTGCCACCGATCTTGCCATCTCCTTTGACTCTAAACTCGCTGTCCCGGGGATATGCCCATCCCTTCTCAAACTCGCCCATATCCAGAGAAAGGTGCCTCTAAAACCCCCACCACCCGAGTTAGTCGCACTATGCGAGAGCCAAAGTTTCAGGGAACCCCACTCAAATGTGGTTGGGTGCAACTCCTTGAGCGATTCCATAACCGCTTTGACTGTCCAAGTAGTTTCATCAGCATCTTGTACGCCAATGGTTATAGACAAGGGCTTGTGGGTCTTTTTAAAGGGTAATGTCAATGATTCTTCGATGTGCAATCCCCCAGTGCAAAGTGTAGCTGCTCCCACGATGACTCGGGGTGTGACGACGTGGTCGGAGACATATAGCCTCCGGAGCTTTGACATGCGAGAGATTGTCTTGTCAATGGCTAACTCCTCGTTGCGATCCTCCAGGAGAATCTTGGTATATGTCATTTCAAGGACCTCAAGTTGGTGACCAACGGTGATCAGGATGTCGGTTAAATCTGCGTTTGACAGACCCTTGACGGAATGCAAACAAAATTTTCGGAGAGATGTCGACGAGGAAAGGATGAGGGCTTTAATCCGATGCGCAGTGTGATGGTTACCGATCAAACACATCTCGAACAGATGAAATGGGGGAACCTAAAGAACAGAATTAGATACGCAGAGTGAGAAAATGAATCTTGGACCGACTTGGCATTCCATACTGCCATCGCGTTGTCCCATATCTCTAGTTGCTACTTCTTCGGCGGTGGGTGATCGGTCCAGCCCCGCGATAACAGTATGTAGCCTCCTCAGCGCCGGCCATCGACAAAGAAGAGAGTAGAGGTTCAGAAACGTAGAAGGTTCCTTCCATTCCAACAGGTGAAACTGCACTGACACTGCCTTTATTTTTGTCAGTTGTTCAAGTCGTTTCTGTACTTGGTTAAATAACCAAGAGGGGAGGAAGAGATGCGTCAAGTTCGTCGTTAGCGAGAGCAAGGCCGGAATGCCGGTGATGTCGTCGTGTGCAGCAAACAGCCCGAATTCTTCGGGTCGGAAGCATGTGATATGGCTGGCTAGTTGGGGATGTTTTTGCAGAGTTTCGAGAAGTTTTTCTCGCCTGGAATACAGTGGCAGTTCATACCTACGCCCTATACATGAGTATAGAACGGGAAGGATGTTGCGATATAAGTATTTGCTTGCAAAAGCCAAAGAGAGCATATCCCGGACCTCCTGGCCGGGTTTCCACAATGGGTCCTGTTCTCCATTAAAGATGGTTTCCCAAGCAATCAGGCGCAGTATATTGCCTGGCACATGCGTTATTGTAGAGGCCATACCATTTGTCTTTGATGCCGGGGAGGAGAATATCGGGACGACATGAAAGCGAAATCGACATAGATAGTTGGCGCTTATCTGTGAATGGCAGTTTGGGAATAGCTGGTGCGAGCTTTCTATTGGTACTATGAGGGGTGCGTCGAAGAGTCCATGGGGCGCGTATACTCTATCGAAGAGAATGCGACAATGTTGATGAAGACGTTGACGGAAATTTGCAGTCACTTTTGGAAGAAGAGAGACAGATAACGGCCTGAGAGTTGCAGCAGGGTTCGACTCGTTGAAAATGTTCATTTCTTCGAAACAGATATTGAATGCTAAGACTAGGGTCAAGGTGGGCGAAAAATCGACCCGATCATTGGACATCGATGCGCCATGGTGGTATTTTTTCCCCATAAGATCCGTATGAAATAGCTTTGACGCCGATAAACTATCTGTAACCTGATTGCTATCAGACTGGCGGGGGCTGGTGTCAATGATTACAAGACGAATCCTCGAGAAAGTGTCTCGAAGTGTGCGGTGAGGGAAGACTGAGATGGTGGAAAATTTGCGGCAGCCATCGCTCTCGGGCTGGTCATCGGCCAGCTCATAAGAAGCGTTTCCAAAAACAAGATATTCTTCCTGAGAGGTTGGCATGAGATGGTCGAACTTGAACGGTTGAAGGGGTTCAACGCGCAATGACGATCAAGAGCAAAGCCGCGTGACTCGGACACAGCTGATAGCAGATAACGCCCGAGAAGCGCTGTTAGATGCGGAGGTGAAAGCCAAACAAACGTAATTCGGGATGACAAACCAGTCTGACAGAACAATCTTACCAACCCAGCCAACGCAACCTGCTCGCCATATTGCACCCATTGCCTCGAAATGATAGCAATAACAGGAAGGATCACGAGCCATGGCATTCATATTAAAAGTAGCAGCTGAACGCAGCTCCAGTCAATCACCACTTCCCATCGTTATCGCATCATCCCTGCTTAACTTCTCTGTCGTCTTGACACTTCAATAACTCCAGAATGGCAACTGCATCTCCCCGTAAGGTCCTCGTCGTCGCTGGTGAGCATAGATCTGGTTTAAGCTTGGGAACACTTCTTATTCTGATATTATTCGTGTCAGGTCTGGGCAAAGGAGCTGGTACCGGCGGTTCGACTGCGTAAGTAGCAATTCAGACGCCCATTACATCACAAACTCACACAGATAATCTCTACAGTCGTGTCTTCGCTAAAGCAGGCTACGCTGTGGCATTAATTGCACGAGGCAACGATACTGTCGATGCACTTGCCAAAGAGATCACTTCAGCTGGTGGCGAGGTAGGTATTTAGTCTTGTCGTTCCCTATCCATGTTCTCATCATATCACCTAGGCGGCAGGATTCCCCGTTAGCGCCTACAGCTACACTGAGCTTGCCAGGGTCTGGCGTGACATTCGCGCCAAATTTGCTGCACCCGGCTACCGCATCGACACTGCAGTCTACAACGCTGGCTACGGCGTCTGGAAGCCTTTCCTGGACATCACTGAAGAAGAGGTCAAGTTGTCCTTCGAAGTGGTTGAGGGTGCATTCGCTTTCTCTCATGGAGCTATCCAATCCTTCAAGGAGAACGATATCTCTGCCGACGTTGGAAAGAGAGGAACCCTCATTACAACTGGTGCTACTGCTGCCATTCGTGGCAACACTGTGACTAGCGCTTTCTCTGCACACAAGCACGCGCTTCGTGCTCTTTCTCAGAGCTTGAACAAGGAGTTCGGCAAGCAGAACATCCACGTACGCTTTTAATCGAATCTGCTGCCTTTCCACCGAACTAACTATGCTGTACAGGTCGCGCATGCCATCGTTGACGGTGGTATTTTGACTGAGAGATTCCCTCAGAGGAGGCCAGACGACGTCAATAACGCTGACGTTAGGCTCGACCCTGATAGTATTGCAAAGGTCAGTTCATCATGCTGCCAAACTGCCCGTTGCTAAACGACAATCCCTCGTCTAGTCCTACGTCTACCTGGTGAACCAGGATCGCTCCGCTTGGACCTGGGAGCTTGATCGTAAGTGTATTCTTTCGTGCATTAGATAAATATCGTACTAATTGGTTAAATAGTCCGCCCCGCTCATGAGAAGTGGTGATCCGTAGAACAGAGAGATTTAACAACCAAGCATAGCAAGTACGACAGAATCAAACATGTATTGAATAAAATGAAGAATTCTTGAAAGCAATAAAGAACTAGTGTCTTGCTATTTCTCCCTCAGCGAAACTGGGTGGTGGCTAGCCACATGAGTGCGAATAGACAATCCGGGTCGCTCAATTACTGGTATACCCGATATATCTAGTTCAACCGCATGAGCCTCCCAAACCTCGCTAGAGCCTCAATAACCATGGCTCTGTCGTTTCATTCGGTGGGTCATACCACCTGCCTGGAAGGTTGAGGCTGACACCCACTCTCTTGGCCATAAACCGTGCGTTGGTCAACGTGTTCCGCCTTATCCTGTATCCTCCGTAGAAGAGGCGCAGCACACACCACTCATCCCTTGGCAGGAGTGACGCAAGCTCCACGGATAAATCTTGTAAGTTCCAAGGGAAAGAATCGCTGTCGTGATTTGGTCTGTGACTGAACTGTACTGTGATCGAGACCGGTTGTCTCTTGACCTGTAACGAACCCGATTGAGGTTGAATTTGTAGAGGTAAACTCTGGGCGAGGCGAGTGAGGCTGAGGGGAGTGGCAAGTGTATCTGATACGATGAGGCGGTTGAGACGCCCCATGAGATGGATCGTTCTATCGACCGCGTATTCTTCCTTGTCCTGTGTCCTGAAATTGCAAGCTGCCACCTCTAGGAAGACGAGGGTTGGGGCGAGTGAGAAGAGAACCGAAAAGAGATCCTTGTTTGTTAAACCATCGAGCGTACAGAGTCGAAGGGTCTGTAGAGTTCCGGCGGAGGAGGAGAGCAGAGATTTGAATCGGGGGCATGTGATTTGACCGCCATGTAAGGTGAGTTCCGTGAGACCATGCGGAAGCACCTGTAATGCGAAGTCAATAATTTGAACCTTGAACACTATCTAGATAGAAGTACCGGTAGGGCTTTCGCATCCTCATCTTCGTAATACCTTTCTCGCCTGGAGAAATATTGCGTTATCCGTAGGGTTTTTAAGGCCCGCCAACGTCTTAATACTGAGCATACTTCAAGATATGTCTGCGTGGATCGAAATTCCGACTCTTGAAGCAGAAAAAGGAAACCTTCAACCGACTCCAGACGTTCCAATTGGTGTTGGACGATCCTGAATAGCCTTAAGGGAAGAGTGATGTGTGATAAGTGCGTTGCAATCCCAAAGAGATCTCGGAATCCCTTGATACTTGCTTCGCTACGAAGAGCGCGAGAACTACTCATCCACTCGGTCTCGTCGAAATGCGTCATATATGGCACAAGATGTGGCTGTCGTGCGAGGCTGTCGGAGAGCTGGCTTTGTTTCTGGCTTAACCCGAGAAGGTGCCCACGGCCAATGAGAGAGTATAGAATGGGAAGAATGACGCGGTGAAAACGCTGATTGACGAGGGCCACAGCGAGTAGATTACGACCATCGTTTGGTCGCTTACGGGACCATTCTTCATCTTGGGGTCCAACCGGAATGCGTCGTGCAATTAAGGCAAGCACTGAGTCCGTAAGGGAGTTGATTGAAGCTAGTTTAGCCACCACGTCTATTGATTGGTGGTTATGAAGGCGTTGCTTTGGAGGTACGATCGGAATAACGTGGAGATGAGCCATGTTTATCAGGTTCAAGCCAGAGTAAATGTTGCCTATAATCTGGAACGTACTTTCCAGTGCAGCTAGTGGTGGACGCTCCAGCGAGTAAGAGTATGTTTCATCAAGAAGTATACGTCCTGGCTCATCAAAACTGAGATTGGATTTCGAGGTCGGAGTCAGAGGTGAGAGGGTCGCTATGTTCTCTCCCCAGTCTCTCGTGAGGGCGAGAGCTATCACACAGACAGCAGAGATGGAATCGTCTTCCACACTTTTGTGGTAATTTATCTTCTTAGGAAGCTGATGCCTACCCGGCAGGTGATAAAATGTGGTCATACCGAGGCGGCGTAGCAGCCTCTTATCCGTGATCGCTCGAACGAGCTGGAGAAATGGTAAAGATGCATTCAGTTATGAGTATCATGATGTTGATATACTGACCTTAGGTGAAGATGTCTCGTGTATGTCGTAATCCACGATCATCAAGCGAATTTTCGAGAACTGAAGAGCCAGAGAGCGTGATAAGGTGACCGATATAAAGGTGACGTGTTCGCGGCGGTCATTGTAGGGATGAACAAAGCAGGTGTGAATCAGGCTTTGTACAGCAAGAAGACTCGGATCTTGCTCAGATAGCAGCGACATGGTTGTATGTGTGATGAAACTCACCTTTTCTGAAAAGTGTGATTTCATTGAGAAATCGATGCGATAAGAGCTAAGCGGGCGTCAATCGTCCCGGCGTCTATCCTGTTATCCAGTCACGCGGCCAAGCCAAAGGTTGGCACGGGACCCAGGCTGCAGATTAGGCGCTAGTTCACAGCTATCGTCTTGACCATGACCACACACTCAGGGTACGAGGCCCTGATATCCTCGCTCCAAGTTCGTGTGCTAATCGCCCAGTAGCTTCGGAGAGAGTCCACCTAGCTACTCTCAAGCCTGTAGTGTTTCGTACAGTGGCCGTGGAACCCCGGCGGTGAACTCGGCTCGTTCAACTCGCCCTAGTCCAATGAGCGTTCGGTTTGTCGATCCATCCCAGAGCTTTGATCTTTCGCTGAAATCCCTAGAAAGAGATACTACTCCGCTTCTACACGTTCATAATTATAATCACGACTCGCGCCCCGAAGAGAGCATGGGTTGCTGCACTTTTTGGAGCCATTTATTCGCCATCCTCCTTTCTTCCGTCATCACCATCATGATCTACCAGGCGGTGACATTTGATCCAGTTCGCGACGGAGAACGAAGAGAACGAGACAGAGCTCGAGCAAGACTGTATTGGGACGACCTCTTGGCGGATGATCAATGCCTTGGTCACGACCGGATCCATTATCGCGCCTTGCTCGCCAACGTCTCACCCATCCTCGATGCTGTTGAGGCTTGTGAGACTACGGCGATAACCATAAATGGTGTGAAATATTCCTCGCCCGAGTGGTGTGAAGATGTGGTATGGTCATTTCCCGCTCAATCCGCGACTTCGTCTCTCATTGGGTTGGTAGGGCAACTCGAACGTCTATGGCCACTGGATAGTTCGAAATGAAGGCAAGTGCTCCTCGTATTGGGCGTACTTCAAGGACAAGGTATGTGACGTTACTGAGTCTACCTCCATCACGCTGACGATCTTCATCTGAAAAGGGTTGTACTGCTCAAGGTTCCCGCATTCGTGTGAGTGCATTCCGATCCGTTGGAAGCCATCTCAAGGGCTGACAACCTTCTCCGCTAACCCAGCGCTTTGAAGCACCTCTGGCTGGCGTTCACCCCGGTCAAGATCATAAAACGCTTTGCTATACTACTCCCGCGACGATCCTTGGTCAAACATTCTATAGTCCAGATGCTTGCCCCTACTGGGTTAGTGATTCAAATCTCGTTCTTCTCGCAATTGTTTCTTACTTTTACCGGACCTGAATAGGGAAAGTATGGGTACTGGGGAATATGGAACGTGAGGGATGACCGATGTGGATGATTGTTATGTGTTCGGTTCGATTTGGTACGAAATAGTGTGTCCATAAAGTAGCCTATGTGAGACGTCTGTGACTACCCTGTCTCGACTTACAGCGTTCATTGGCACCTTAAGTTGCTTCAGCATGGACATCAGTGCGTTTTCTACGCTGTCGCTATCAAATGTCCACTTCAGCCCTGGCCGCGGGCGCAGGAAATCGAGTTGTACTTACGCACGCCAGTGGATTCTCGAATGCTACCTTGTAGTCCTCCAAAGATGGCTCTTTCGGTAAAGTTCCCTTGATTGCGCCTAGGTCGACCAACGCTTGATATATGTGTTTGATGACTTCGTCGTCTTGCGACTCTCCGCCTTGTACATGGTCGATTTCAGATAAGGTAGCTTGTGCAAGTTTCGCAAGCATAGGGCTGTTCTGCTAAGATACAGAGGGTGTCAGAAGATCGTCCATTCGAAATTGGTGGGTTTGGATTAAACCACCGACTCACTTTGGTTTTGTTGCCTTTACTCGATCCTGGAAACATACAATGTTGCCACCTCTCCATCGCGAGCTGATGAACGGTAGTGAGTTCTATTAGAAAATTCCTCTATATTAACCAACGTACATCAGCCACAGGCAGAATGTCTTTATGACCTTGGTCGCGTTCCAGCTTTACCCAGTACCGATTCAAGAACGTAAACATGCGATTGACGGCGGTGGAGCCTGCGATGTATTGATTCCAATACGAAAGATACTTTTGTAGAAGCTCATTCCCATCGAGCATTGATAGTTCCTTCAAGATTCGATGAGCTTGGATATGGGTACCCCTTTGGAGCCGACAAATACCTGGGCCAATGGCTGGACATAATCGCCGAAATATATCTTCAGCTGACGATACGCATCGCCTGCTGCAGGTGATGCACGGGTTCCTTTTCGATCTCCTGCAGAGGAGTTTGCTAGAGTCACGATATAATGAGCGCATGTCACGGTATTGGCAGTCGTGATGGGAGACTCACAACTCTTACAATAGTTATACACCATTGTGTACATGGCTGTGTGCTCTTTGTAAGATAACCCAACGCTCAGCCCAGGGCGACCCATGGCTTTGTCGATCCCAGACCGTAGGAAAGCCCAGATCTCAGCATCAGAAGCAGACTTGGGAGGGAGTCTTGTAAGGTCTTCAGGGTTGTCAGACATGTTGAGCGTTGTCGTTGAAGATGGTCTTTCGGCGGCCACCTTAGGTCCACGAGCAGAATGACGATCAAGACCAGGTGAGTCACAAGGTCGAAGGCAAGTACAACTACGTCCGTTTCAATATGAAAAGCCAGAAATCGCAAAGACTTTAGAGTGCGACCATTGGTTTGAGCAACAGCAATGATTATATTTATAGCTTGCCTAGCTTCGGTACAAAACCTCAAAAGTCAACGTAGACAAACATCCCCGTTCAAATACCTCTACTATATTAATACGAAAAGGATATGGTATGATGCATTTTCTCGGTTTCGAAAATGGATGGACACGAACAACGGAGCTTCTGTCATTGGAAGCATCTTCGCCTGTAGGGAAAATGAGATCACGGTGGCGGTCAGGCAGGCGTGACACATACCAAGGTGACGCTCTACGAGGAATCCGTAGTAGTCTTGCAATGACTCTTCGCGCAACAACACCCGTTCACGGTGTAGTAGTCCGTGATGACGTCGTCACCGTGGCAAGGAAGGACGATGCCAATTCGGGGGCAGGTATTAGCACATTCGGTGCCCGTCTTCGTTGCAGCTTCACAACCAGGCGGGTTGGTAGATGTACCAGTAGTTTGGGGTGCAGCCAAGGCGACGGTGGTGAGAACGGCAACGACAATGGCAGAGAAGACCTTCATTTCTGGAATCTGTGAAGAAGTCAAGCGTAAGTTGGAAAACAACCAAATCGCGAAGAGAGAATGGAAACTGACCGATGGAAAGTGCTGGTGGACAGTGAAGATGAGTCGACGCTAGACTGGCTCTTTATATACCTTGACGAAGAATCTCGCTTCCCATCGGGTAAAGGCTGAGAATCCGAGAAAGAGGGTCTCGAACCGTACCTGACCAAGGGAATGAAATCAATGTTGCCAGACCAAATAAGTCCCAGCGCCCTAATATCCGCCAGTGGTGAAACCTAGCCGAACAAAGCCGCCGGGATGCTCGGGCTTCATAGAAACATACTTCGCTGTCGGTGTATAGCGTCCGTGCAGGTGGAGAAGCTGTAAAAGATCCATAGAGGTACCCAGGCTAGGAAGGCTACATCAGGTCTGCAGTATTTGGTCAAGGTGAGCATATGTGAAGCGTTTGAAGCGCTACAAAGCTGGAGAGGATGACCGGGGAAATGAATAACGAAGGAACTCTCGAACGAGGGGAAAGTGCTTCCGTGAGAGTGGGGTAAGGTAGGTATCTAATTCAGCCGTCATCCAGTCGAGTACTCTGGGTTAGTTCATCAAACCGGACCTTGGAAAAGACCTTGAAATTCAAATTCGACGAACAGCAGGAGAAGATCTCACCTCTTTGACCGTCGAAACCCCGTCCAAGTTGTTTCGCCTATATTTAGAGAGGAACAAATTGGATGAACTTCCCTTCATTGCCTATCCCTTAGACGCTCCGACCATTACCCGCCAATTTCAAGAGTCCTCAGAGCATTTCTCACTCCACCTCGGCGGCACCGTGTGAGGATGGAGAAGGATTGGTGGTAGAACGGGTTTATGGCACTAGCAGAGTAAATACAACGGGAGAGCGAAGTCACGTTTTTGATTGTAAGGCGGATTCACGGCGGTATCGGCCGCGATGAGGATACTTATGGATCTTTGGCGGCTTGAGATAGTGAACGTTGAGAAAACGCGAGCAAGAGAAGCAAGCAGATTCAGAAGGGAAGGCTACTGTTGCATATCATCAAATCTCGCAACATTTCGCTTATCTGATTCCCTGTTATGCGAGCAGCATTCGTAGGCAAGCCAGTGGCAGTGGCTAAGAGAGGTTCGAGGATGACATTGACATGGAAGATCGCGAAGGAGAGGGCACGGATATTTCGGACTTCGGATCCGGCTATGTCCGGCAAACCAAATAATGGCAAACTCTGCCTCCAAATCGCCGAGCCAACTTGAACTGATCCCAGCTTGAGCCATGACAATCAACCTTTCCTTCGGGTCGCTTCAGCTTTTTGGGGGCCATTTTCGCTGTAATTCTACGGGTAAATGACGGATAACACTCAAATAAAGAGAGCATACTCACGATCACAACGATCTACACCGAGTCCTTGACTTACGAATATCTCACCTTCAATGGTCTACCATGGTCACCATACCTCAGCTCGATATTCTCTAGTCAATGCCAAGACCTCTCGAAACTCATAAGTCGACAATTGTGCTTTCCCCGCGCGTAAAATATGAGCCATGACTGCGGCTTTGTACCCACTGGACCTACTTGTCATCAATGAACTCGTATGGTAGTGGCACTGGAATTGATATCGGATCGTCACGTATACGATGTCAATGAACCATTCTTTCCATCTCAAACATCAATTTCATCTTTTCTATTGTATCCTGACGTGTGGTGGGCAGGTGGTGGGCGCCTTAGTGTGCAGAATGATCAAAGTAGGTCCGTGCTTGGACAACCTGAAACCTGTACTATCACTAGCCCGACAAAGCTCGGTACTTGATCACCAGAATGTCGTAAACATTGGACTCACCAGAGGGTGTATACCCACAGCAATTGGAAGTCCGATTTGGGGTATAAAGTATCTTCGCTTTGACAACTTTTCCTTAGCTGGTCTCACCTAACACATCCCGCAAAGTCTGCTTCTTAACTCCTCTCGCGACCTTTCAACCTTCTTCTCTCATCATCAACTTTCACCATGGTCTCCTCAAAATCCCAAATTATTGCCGCTGCCGCATTCATCGCCGTGTCCTGCGTCGCTTCCGTCTCTGCTGCACCCAATTACCATGGCGGACATGTCAGGGGATCATCACCTCACGATCCATCATCGTATGTGCCTCAGAATCCTATGCCCAACGGTACGATGCTAATCCCGTTCTTTGCAGTGCTTCGCACCACACTGGACAACCTGGCCAATTTCATTTTACTCACCCTCATCACCCAAGTGGCGGTCAACCGGCGTCTTCTACTGGACATATAGGAACAACTGACCCTTACATGGCTGGAGGAAAAAAGTAAAGTATTTCTTCTGGCGTTGGAACATCACCTTCTGATATGTATTTCAGTAAACGCGAACTTTACGCTCGCGGCGGGACAACAATCCTGCAAAATATCGGGTCAAAGATTAAGACCAACCAGGGGTATGTTTCTCCTTCAGCTTGGGATATCCCATTTTGATGATGATTCTTAGCAAACGCGAACTCTATGCTCGTGGCGGGACGACGATCTTACAGAATATCGGGTCAAAGATTAAGACCAACCAGGGGCATGTTTCTTCCGCTAGCTCGAAGAAAATGTTCTGACGGTGTTTTCTAGAAAACGCGCACTTGCAGAGGCGATTTTGGATTATATCGAAGCAAGGGAACTTGAACTTGATGGTTTGGAGTGAAAGCTAGGCTTTGAATAGAACTCTCTGCGACTAAGGTTGCTCGTGATCTTGATCTGGCAAAACTATGGATATACAGTATGCTAGCTGAAGTGTACTAGGTATTGTGTGAAGCGACAAGCCTTCCAATACTATTGCTAGACCAAATAACACGTGACTGGGCAGTAGGCAAATTGGATTCGAAGTGAATGCAATACCATAGGCCAAGCGTGAAATGACTTGATGCTCGAGCGTTGGATTGGATGGCGTCGATCGACCAGCGCCTATACATCAAAGGCAAGTCTTCCCCACGCCGCAGAATGCCGAAGCAGCATCCAGGCGCAAAGAACGACGATCGTGACACAGCCCCTCACGCCTTCGATTCTGTCATCGATCCATGTCAGACGTCTTTCCTCCACATCCACCCCCATCGTGCCTGAAATCGTCATGAATCAAATACACCACTCCATGGTCTCCATCTACGACATATAAACTGTCTCATCTGTCCCCCTCATCCCACATATCAAACAGACGACAACATGGCGTCCTTCCTCAAACAGGCTGGTGATTTTACCAAGAATACAGCACAGACGGGTGTACAGGGCTTCACGAACGCAGGAAATACTGTAGTTGGGGGTCTCGGGAACTTGAATGCAATGGGAAAGAAGCAGGAAGCTCCACCAACCCAGGAAGAGCAGAAGAATGACTCTGGGACGACAAACCAGGCTCCTACCTCGTCAGAACCTACACCCCCGACAAAACCTCCTCCGTCCCAGCACCAAACGCAGTCGCAAGCAGACGCACCAACACCTGCTCCATCGGGCCAATCTGCACCAAGCGAGGGCGGCGGTATCTTCTCATCCATCACCTCTGGTGTTACGACTGGCGTTACCACCATAACCAACCCTGCTATTCAAGCATCCAAAGCATCTGGTTCCCTGATCGCCTCTGTAGGGTCTACAGCAATCGACATTTCTTCCAAAGTTGCTAAAACCTCAGGAAACGTAACCGTCAATGTCATCAGTGGCACTGCCGATCTCGCAGGTACCGCTATCGGTGGGGTCGTCTCACTGGCGGCTGACACGAGTGGAAAAGTGTTTCAGCCTGTGGCTAGTGGGTTGAAGAGTATCGAAGGGCTGGAGAAGGTTGGGGAGGGATTAGAATATGTCAATGGTCTACCTGTTAGGGCCGTGAAAGAAGTTGGCGCCCTCACTATCAGGGCGATGAACATGTCGGGGCTCACTCCAACATTCTTCGACCCTGATGCCGACGGTATCGTTCACCTTGAAGACACGATTAAAGGTCTTATCATCTTGGGATTGGAGGATAAGACTGCCCGTTATGCTGCATATGCACTTCATTCGGCGTTCTCATATTCGACGAGTGAGGACTGGATACCTGGAAAGGAGATGAGAGAGACCATGCCGATACATGTGGATAAGATGAATAGGGCAAGATGGGGGAGGAATTGGGGAAGTTACGAGAGGGTTGAGTGGGTTCAGGACGTCGATTTCAACACGGTATGTCTCAGTTGCTTCTCACTCTACCTTCTCTCCTGACGATGTTCGCAGTTCTTCGAGAAGTCCTCTGAGGACGCTTCCACATTCGAGAAGTGGAAAGCTACGTTCACCAAAGGGTACGTCCTAATGTGATTTTTCGTCATAAGCCAAACCCACCAATGATCCACCTATCACAGACGTCAATACTTTGGCATCCTCCTCCTCATATTCGAATGGGGAACCACTTGGCCATTCGTCATGCCACCCATGCCAGCTGATCAGATTCCGTTCAAGGAACAGATGGGTGAAGTTATAAGGGTGCGTATCCTTCCCCATCCAGTCTCTCCATTCGTTTCTAATGCAACGCCCTCACTCGTAGAAACTCGTTCTGCCCACTATACTGCGCAACTACCAGAACGCTCACCCGGAAACTACCGCTGGTGGGGAGAAGAAGAAAGATGAGACAGAGGCAAAGAAGAAGTCGAGTCCACCTGGAGATGTTGATACGGTTCCGGGTGGGTATCAAGAGGCGTAATCCGTAATAATGATAAGAAAAGGGCAATCTAATCGAATATACTCAATATTTTCTAAACCCCTCAAAATGGATATACCTTGGTAGAACGCTATCTGCTACGCCCCCATTTGGGCTGCTGAACAGGAAGAAAACACACTAGTGATGAGCTGGTTCGTGAAAGAGCTCGTTCCCTACTTTGCCGATCCACGATTTCGTGACCTCGCGCATCATGATATCGAGTGATGGAAGTCCGCTTCTGTATTACTACATACATGATGGTTACAGCCTTGCCCTCTCTTAGCAGGTGACAGTATGCTTTCATTGGCAGATCACATGCTTCATACGGACAGAGTTTATCCATTGACACGTCTTTGCTCATTTCATCCCGACACAGATCCTCACACCCACAAACTCAATCGTACTTCTCCAAATTTGTTTAGATATCCGTCCCCTTGCTTCATCATTACACCGCCCATTGAGGTTGGCCAAAGCGTCCGCCCTCTGAGCTGCTGGCTGTCAACTCAATTTTGGAAGATAAGCTGAACAAAATGGCCATGGCTGGAGCCAACTGGAGCCTGATTGGCAGTAGGATCCATGCTGGACGGAACCTAAACCTGAGCGTCAGTACACAAGGTCCTGTTGATGGAAGTGTTAACCCTCAATCGGTGCGCATCTCCGAGTTCAGGTAATTAGATCCTTATCGATGATCGTTATAGCTCCTCGAAGCGATTAGGGAAGGTGACGCCCACCATGTTCGTGAGCTGGTCGAGTTCATAAGAATTGGAGATATCAATTTTGCCGATCCCGCGGATAAGAATTGCACAGCACTTCATGTCGCCACGTTGGGAAAGTACAGCGACATCGTAGAGATCCTACTCGGGCGTAGACTCGTCAATGTTAATGCCAAGAATGCCGATGGAGAGACGGCGCTCGTGATCGCATCGCGTGTCAACGACCTGGCTATTCTAACGCTGCTGCTCCGCAAACAAGGAATCAACGTTAATGCGCAGTCCAAAGCGGGCGATACCGCTCTCCACGCTGCAGTAACAGAGGGAAACGTAGAAGCCGTACAGCTGCTCCTTAACCACCCCAGTATTGACGCCAACATCCAGGACTCAAATGGGATCACACCTCTCATGGTGGCATCACTATCTGGCAAAGGGGACGTTGTATCAATCATACTTGACCATCCTGGTATCGAATACAACTCTCCAGGAGGTGAGAGTTCACGTGGAAGGACAGCTCTCGCTCTTGCATCCAGCAAGGGGTATAGTAACATCGTACAAATGTTACTCAAACTTCCTTTCATTGAGGTCAATTCGGAGGACCTCGGCGGCTTGACCGCCCTCCACCTCGCTTCGGAGGCGGGACATGTGGAGGTTACTCAGATGTTGATCTCTCAACCTCACTTCATTCCAAATATTCAATCGATCCAAGGAGATACAGCTCTCATTTTGTCCTCGCGAAATGGACGACTTGCAATTGTAGCGGTCCTGCTGAAACTTCAAAACATTGAAATCAATATCCAGAATCGGGAAGGTGACACAGCTCTCATGGCTGCGTCAAAGCGAGGGCATGTCGACGTCGTGAAACTACTTCTGCAACATGATAAAATCGACCTGACCATGCGCGATAACGGTGGGGCTACGCCTCTCATCATGGCTGCGAACTATTCGCACGCGGAGATCCTTCGGTCACTACTCCTCCGAGGAGGTGTTGACACCAATGCACAGACCAATAACTGCATCAGAGAGCAACAGCTCTGGCAATTTGAGGGCAGGAGCACAGCCTTGCATTTCGCTTCACGACAAGGGCATACAGAGATCGTTCGGCTACTCCTCCTTTATGGAGGGGTGAATCCTGCTCTCAAAGATGGGGAGGGAAATACGTCACTGATGCTAGCCGCTATGGAAGGACACACAGATATAGTACGGCTTTTACTAATTCATGGTGAAGTAGACTTTCATTCAAGGAACGATTCCGGGAAGACGGCTCTTAGCCTTGCTTGGGCAACTGGACATGTCAAGATAGCAGATTTATTGCGCTGCGCGCAAAGCTTGAAGTTTTGTATCTCCGGATAGTTTGGAGTAATTAAATGGTAATTTATCGATTAATCTATAAATGCTTCGTCTCGTATCAGCGGAGAGAAACTCGCCTCAAAATGAAGATATTTCAAGTTCTTAGCGCTGGCCTCAGCGGTAATACCGGTCCGAGAGGCCGAACCACCAAGTTCTTGTAGTCACGGTCACGTGCTCCGTTACCCTCCGCCGAGGTGTGACATCCGGCCAAACTTTCCTCGTCGACGTCAACACCCGCTTTGCCACCATACAGACGCTGAGCAACGTCGGCTGCTCTCTTTTCTCTCCGTTTCGCACATGAACCCTTCACTGGTCAATGTACTTGCCCGTATAGCGAGCTCGACGACGCAAAATGCTGGACGAGTGTTGGTGACGAGAGGGATGGCCAGAGCGGCGCAGACGCCTGTGAAAAAGACATGTGAGTTAACCTCCTCTTTCGACCATGGCCTCCCACTCTTCACCTTGCGCCTCTCTCAACCCCAACTCCTCTCGAGACACCTCGCATATCCCCGTCGATATTCCGTGCTACCTCACCAGGTCAATGGACGCCTACTGACTTGACTTTTCGACAGCACAAAGCTTCAACAGGAACAAGGAAACAAAGAGGAAGCCAAAGCCAACCAAAGGCGGCTTCGTACGTCCTCCTTTACTTTACCCCTACATGCTCGTGCTCATGCTGTTGTTCTGCAGATGTACGCCCCGCTCCCAGTGTCCCAGCTCCCAAACCCGGTGTTCCAATCAGAGGCCAGAACTGCCCTGACGCTGCCTACATTCAACGCTGTATGTCCCGTTTCATGGAACTCCCAGCGCGTACACACGTCCTAAAGACTTCGCCTTTAAAGTCACCAGCTTCGCTTGGTCAAGCGATGGAGTTCCACAAAGCTGAAAACGACCCCATTCGGGTCTATGGCCTCCCAAAGAACCTCCTTCTGGAATACCGTATCCTCAGTAAACCGGCTACCGTGGTTAGGGATATCACGGTGTCGATGGCCGACCGAATGGACAAGGCCAAGAACTTAGCTGGTGGTAGCAAACAGACCAGACTCGTCTTGAGTACGTTTGTTTCTCTTCAGCTGGAGTGGGGTTATTAACTGACGAACACGCGTAGCCGGACGAGCGGGCTGTGGCAAATCTATAACCCTCCTCCAGACCGTTGAACACTGCTTCAACTCAGGCTGGATAGTCCTCTACGTTCCACGGACGGTCTCCCTCATGAACTCATCTACAAAACACGAATATAATATTCGTACGCAAACATACGACCAATCCGACTATATGCATCAAACTCTCAAAAGATTCTTGACTGTCAACAAGAAATTCCTGGACGCGCTACAAACGACGAAGAAATGGTCGTTTGAGAAGAGGGAGGTGCAGACCGGAACCTTGTTGAGTGACTTGGTGGCCATCGCAGTGAAGGAGAAGATTACTGCCCCTATGGTGTGGGAAGCGACTCTGAGAGAGTTGGAGACGCAGACAAAGTGGGTACATGCGCAATCTCTCTGTAAAATTCATCCTGACGAGGTCATTTTTATACAGGTTCCCAGTCTTGATGGCTGTTGACGATATCCAAGCTCTGTACTGCACGAGCAAATACATGGATCCACACTTCCAGCCTATCAGGCCGTATCACCTTACCATGCCGAGGAATATCCTCGAGTTCGCAGCTGGCAAAAGGGCATTCGTAAGTTATTTCCCATCGCCATCTTATTATCCAGCATGGTGCTAAATGCTCTTCTAGTCTCGTGGCGCCTTCCTCTCATCCGTCTGCTCCTCCGAAACCATCTACCGTACACCCCTTGAGCTCTCCCTCGCTCTCTCACTCCCCACTACCTTGCCCGTCTCTCCTTTGCAAAAAGTCTCTCGTAACATTCAGGAATACACTTCCGGTCTCGAGAAGGTCGAGGTCCCCGATCAACTGACCGTAGACGAGGCAGCTAGTCTGTTTGAAGTTTGGGTGAAGGATAAGGCTGTCATACCGAGTGTCGCAGATGAAGTCTTCTTGGGCAAGTACACTGAGAGCAGTGGAAATGCGAGAGATTTCACAAAAGGCTTGCTCAGGAGTATGGAAATTTAGGCAGGCGAGAGAAAGTATATTTACTAGAATTTAGCTCTAATAATAATTTCGCTTGAGATCAAGCTACGATCCGGTAGATGTCAAACGTGAACTCTCCTTCCAATTGTCTTTTCCAGCGCAGGTTGACGCAACCCACACGCCGCTAGCCTCTTGCCTACCCATCGACTTTGATTAGGGGAGGTTTCTTCGGCATAGAGATCGAATGATATGTTGATAACCCTGATCCAGATACCAGGCAAAGTTGTGCCTCCGTTAGATTAGGCATCTTCTCTATCACCTCCCAAACTTTCAATGACACCTCTTTCCAGTCCATGGCAGAGCTCGGGTCATACTGAACGCTATCCAAACATAGCTGTTCCAGAGTCGGGCTAACTTTGTAGAGAAAACGCATGAGTTGAAAACTGGCGAGACCAGTGATTGCGGAGAGGGTGATAGACTTGAGAGTCGTTTCAGGGTGTGCGATAAGGTTGAAGAGGTCTTCCCACTTCGTGAGGCTTCCGTCTTCGAGGTAGAGATTCTCAAGAGCGAAAGAGGGTGTCTGCAGAGGCTATGAACAATAAGTTTATCTAAGCTCTTCCTCCATGAGACGTGGTGCTTCCACTCACCTCCTTTTTCGAGGATAGAGACCTTCGGGCTCTAGTAGAACCACATGGGCATGAGCAATGAGCGCGAATAACAAGATGTGATTTCGCTCACGGGGCGTCCCAACTCGACACTCTCAGGGTTTTCAACGAGTTCCATCCTTGGATGACGTCGAAAATCTGCCTCAAGGTACAACCAAGAGGTGGATGCCATCGTCGTGCCTGTTGAGCTTTTGTATCCTTGTGCTGTAATCGGAAATCTCGGACATGCCGAAGCAAGGACAGAGCTTTAGTGCCCTTGAGGAAAAGCTCGTAACAGGTCGTGATGCTGGTTAATTGAGTAGCCAATGAGAAGAATGGGTCAATGACCGCAAGTGCTATCTGGTAACTCCAAGCGATAACTTGAGGCTCGGGTTCCTGGTCGGTGAGGAACAAGGGAAAGTTGAATCGGAGAAGGTGTTCCGAGTCCTGTGGGTGGGACCGAAGGGAGTGGACGATGGATCGTAAATCTGGGATGAAAGCCTCTCCAGACCCGGCGTATTTCCAGAATATAGAAGTGACATGGCGCCAGGACTTGCTGGTGATAGAGTAGTCCAGAACCTGGCGAGGCCATTTTGGATCGTTTCGGCAGTCAATAGCATTTTCAACGATCAAGGAAAGAATGGAAGGCGACAGCCTCTGAGCCATCGACCTTGAGGGGTGGATAGAAAGAGATAACACCCGGATATGATAGTTGATGTTTATTGGCATTGAAGGAATCCTTGATTTACTGGCCCACATAAATTTGAGGACCAATGAACGGCGATCATGCTCTATTCTGTAGGTGCGATCATAGAGGATGACTGGTGTCCTGGTGTTGGAAATTGAAGTCCGCCAGCGGCAGCCGACTTCAGGACGGGGTGCCAGTTTAAAGCAGTATCGATATCCGGAGTATGGAGTTGGTTGTACAGTTCTGGACGTCAGAGCAAATATGAGAGTTGCCACTGGCTTGAGCGTTTCCCCTGTTTCACTCCGATCCGGGTATTCCTTTGGTCGCTGAGAAAACGTCGATCTAGATGGCCAATCCTCGATCTCAGTACGAGAGTGTCAGTCAGTGATCTTGTCTAACACTGAGAATTTACGTACCAAGCAAGTGGGCTCTTGTCGACTTCTGGGATGGCTAACAATCACCAAACGAATTCCCGAGAAGACTTCGTGGCTTCCGTGATCGAAGTGGAAGAAGACCATACTCTGAGACCTATCATGGTTCGCATCTGAATCAATTTGGTCGTGATAGTGGTTACAGTAGACCCAGTATCCGGCGCCATTCTGAGTGTCCAGGCGAACGTTGTTGGTCTGAGATTCCATCTAGAAGTGTCCGCCGCGAGACGGATTAGGTGGGATTGAAGCAGATACTGGGGCGTGGTGGTGTCTTGACTACCTTGTATTTGACCCAGCATTGGCGTGATCACGGTCTAGGGATATTCGGAAATGCTGGTGATTGCTTATTCTGACTCCGGCCAATGCGGAGACGTGATCGAATATGACCATCTATCGCTGCAACATATACTCCAGTTACGCTATTACAGAGGCATCCTAGAGCACTGTCACGAAGACCAAGTGCCAGAATACCCGTACCTATTGACAAGAATCCGTTGGTATCCTCTCTGATACGCCCTGGAGGCCAAGCGCTAGATAAAGCTCCACCTGGCTCATGCTTTCCCAGAACCTTGAGGCGCTATCTCAATCGCCAAATTCCCGTACGCTGGAGGGGAATTCAGGCAGCGCATGTCATCCGCTCTTCGCTCTGTAAAGTCCAAGTAAAGAGCATCTTAGGCAGGTGTCAGCCTCATGTCAGCCACAGAACAGCCACAACTTCTTGCTGCACGTGGAAGTGCGTGAGAGAATTTCCCGCTTTAGGCAGCTTTGATGGGTCCGATCCACTCGGATTGTCGGCTTGACTTGCCTCCATCCTTCAGAGGCGGCTTTTGTTCCCTGACCAACATGTCTGTCAAACCATTGACCAAGAGAGAAAAGGATGCTCTCCTGATGCTGGTCTCAAGAGCTGCTGCTAGCAACAGTATCACCATCGAGAATGCCGCAGATATCCAACGCGTGAAATCAGCGATACGACGGATTGAAACCGAAATATGCTTTCTCAAAACGCGGAACGCAATTGAAGAACGCTTACGACTGCTGGAAGCCCTGAAGACAGCCATAGCTCCTCACAAGACTCTACCAGCAGACATTCTCATCGAAATATTTCATCACTGTATCGCGCCTCCCTCACTTTTCTTGTCTCACTGGGGCCCATCCGGGATACTCAACGTCTCCCGTGTAAACCGATACATCCCGTGGAAACTTCGTCAAGTTTGTTCCGTATGGAGGAACCTAGTCATTGGAAGCCACGGCCGTCGACTCTGGAATCGAATTACGATACCCAGTCCTTGCATTTCCCTCAATCATAATGGCGGAGAGGAAGCCTTGGCAGACCAGCGATGGTCACGCATTTCCGAGCGAGTAGAGAAGCTACTTCCACAAGAGGGGCCGATATCACTCAATTTTGTTGGGGATAGGTATGGAGGGATCCCTGTACGCACAAAAGAGATAGGATCGCGGTTCATCCAGAAATATTCGTCTCGATTGACAGGGCTGGCAATTGTCAACGTTGACAACGAACTGTTCGCAGAGTTGCTGGGAGGTTCACCCAACGGCTATCCGCCGCTTACTGATCTCAGAATCGAGGCGATTGGGCTCCATAGAGCACTTGAAGCTGTCGTTCGAGCGGCTAGACGCCTCTCACATGCACCGACGCTCACTCGGCTTTCTATCTCTGGCTCAGGAGCCTTCCTCAACGGCGTATTCAGGTCATGTCTTCCTTGGCTACAATTGACAAGCCTTGTGATTGTACAAGAATACGACTCTTCTCATCAGGAGTACAACATGCTCCTCGATACTTTGTTAATTCTACGTGTCCTTAACATCGCCGAATCCCTTTCAACACTATCGATATCAACCACACACCCTTTATTACCCATTCTCGAGACTGATAATGCAATGCACAATGTCACCCTACCCCTTCTCCACACGCTTTCTCTCGAGCTTGAACTAGGGAAACGGGCTTCCCATCTCCTGGATTACATGACTCTTCCATCCCTAGAAATCCTAGAGCTACTTCGCTCGAGAAATCGACAAGATATCATGGATGTTGTTACGTCGACAAATGCCATGATTGAACGATCAGGCTGTCGTATCAAACGCTTCGACGAATCACCTGGATTCCCTGACGGACGACACAAAGGGATTCCGATCAGCAAAAGTCGCAGAAAGTTGGAGAAGCTATTCAATCTTCTGTCTCACGTGGAAGAGCTGCGATTGATGGGTATCGTCCTCGGTTCAAGGGAGCTCGAGAGGATAGCCAGCTTTGGGTATTTTCCAGCGGCTCGTTCACTCAGCTTTCCCTGTGACGTCGGATATCAAGAGGCTCTCGACTCTGTCGAGCCTCGCCTCAGTCACAATCCATCTCCTAAGGTTGGGAGGATACACAAACTCCGGATGTGGTCTTATGATCAAACCCAAGCACCGAAACCGGACGCTCTGACAGGAATTTGGGAGAAGTATTATATAAAATATGAAGTCACGGTCGATGTATCACGCGCACAATGGGCCAAGAGGCCGCACTAGGATACATACGTCTTATGAACAAGACCTGCTAGTTTCCTTTCCTACGAGATCAACCATTCTGATGGTAATGAGAGGTGGACCCCTGACTCATTAGCAGCTTCCTGTATCTTTCCAATCCGGAATATATGTGATGCCCTCGCCGACTCCGTTTCGACCCATCCTCCTTCTCCATCGGACATTATAATAATCGATGCCCACTTCCCTTTCCCGTCACGTAGTGCCTCCGCGAATCCCATCTTCCGAGTACTGTTGTAGATGGAGAAGTACTGGTAGTCTGAAACGTGAAGTGTCGACCCAAGGAATGACGGAGCCTTTTTTGAGATACCTTTGTTGGTAAAGAGGGCCCACTCAGTCTTGACTTCCACGAGGTTGGGCATGTCTCCGATTGTCGCGTCGAGAGCAAGGTCTTGTCCTGGACCTGGGTCACCACAGGACGAGATTCGTAGAAGCTCTATCTTTCGCAAGTGTGGTGCGACGAGCTTGAAGAATGCGAGAAGATCCTTATTGTAGATCGCATTGACGTTAATGAGGGACACATCCGTGAGCCTGATCACAGGATTTGAGAAGAGTTGTAGCAAATATGCTCCCTTCAGCTGGCCGTGATGTATGCTGAGCGATTCCAGGGAATACGCAGCGGGTCCATAAAACTGCATTTAAACCGGTCAGCGAGGTTTCGAAGATACGCATAACTGAAAGTATCTTACACTTCGTGGGGGTCCAGTCATTTCTTCGCTAAATCGACGAAAATGGTTTATTACGCAGACAACAAGCGACAAGTATCGCTCACAAAGTAGGCCATGCCCATCCCATGATCTTGAGCTCTCTGAGATCCCTCCATTCCTGGATGGTATCGAGAATTTCTGTGATCCTGGAAACACCGACCCTGGCGGGAGGCGCGCGAGGTCGTGGTTCTGTTTTGTCGCCTATGAAATCCAGATATCTAATGTGACATAAGGCCCGAATCTGTGCGATGGCCGAGGCGAATGATTGGAAATGAATCTTGATGGACTCTAGAAGTGAAGCCTCCGCGAAGAAGATGGGTGCAATGGGAGAGATCGCTATATATGGAGCAACTAGCTTCGTACCGAATCTCTTATTTGGAGACAACAACAGCGCATCATCAAAAGCGCGGATGAAATGGCGATATTGAGGTTGGATTTGTAAGGAAGTCGCAAGTCCGGGGAAGTTGTAGATCTTTGCGATTCCCGTACCAGCATATCTCCAGAAGATTGAGGTGGTAGGAAGCCAATTTCGACTGATCAGGGCGTAAGAGAGGACCTGACGAGCCCACCAATTATCATGCGTCCACGTATTTCCGATAGCATAATCGACAATCCTGCATACGACTGCTTCCGGAAGCTGCTTTACATGTGGGGATCGGAGAGGCGATAGGGCTAGGGGTAGAATCCTGAAATGGTAGCCCACATCCAGTTTCTTGGAATAGGGAGAGTGACCTCCGTACCAATCAAGCGTGATAGCCAAAGATCGGTGATTGTGATTGATGGGGTACGATTGAGAGTAAAGTATCTGGCTCGGATGGACCACCCCTTGAAGTCTCCACCGCGAGTCTTGGGGAGCAACAACGCCAAGTGGTTTGAATATCCGATGCGGAAAGCTAAGCTGGCCTTCTCCAACGCTCGTCCAAGGCGAAAGGAGGAGGACCAAAGTCGCAATATTGTCTGCAGAAGCCTGTTCCCTATCAAAGAGAGGGGACTTCGAGTTCTTCTTGGCTCCAACTTCTCGTTTTGCTACTTCGATCTGGGTATTTCGAATGGCGGTTCTCAACTGCTGCCTGCTGGAAGATGCAACCTAGATTCCGTTCCGGATCAGACAGACCCCGGATTTGAAAGTACCACCTTACAACAATATCCTCGTCCAGCATATCTTGCGCATGCTTCAGAACGACCACCCTTACACCAGCGAGTCCTTGATAGCTCCCATGGTCGAAGCTCAGAAAGATTCGCTCGCCTGGAGGGTCGAGCTTGTATCCCTGTTGCTTGAGAACTGGTTGAGCTGAGAAAACCCAATAGGACTGATCTAAGGCTGTGTTGCGATCTCGCAGGGAGGTTTCCATGATTATGTAGAAGAAGGTTGGGTGCTTTGTAGGTTGGAGGTCGAAGTCAAGTGTGATCTGGTTGAGATCCTTATCACGATACCCTCGGCAACGCAGACCATTTTCACTGATCAATATCATCGCGTCGCCTCAGATGAGACATTGTGAGAGGAAAGAATCGTCAAATTGGCTACGATCCAAGTCAGCTACAAAATACCACATCCCTTTCCTGTTCCCCATGGTTCCCCATCCAAACAAACGCCTATTCTACGTCTGCAATTCGGAATTCTGGGCGTTAGATCTTGACCATCCAACTCTCAGGTAATGTCAAGAGTACCCCGGACTCACGAGCCGCCTTTTGGAGCCTCCTTACGCCCAACTTGTGTGTTTCCTTTGCGGATTCCGATCCGAGCTCCGGTGCCTCATCCGAGAAGATGACTATGGTGCTCCATTTCCCTCCTCCACCTCGAATGGCTTCCTCCAAGCTCGGTCCATGCTTGACTTCATTACCACTGGGCGATAGTGGTGGGTACTTTCGAAGAGACAAAGACGTCTTCTCGTGGGTAAGAGCCTTGCGAGAAATACCGTAGCGATCGAGTAACGGCCACTCAGTGATAACGGTAGAGAGGCGTTTCATGTCTCCAATAGTGATGTTGAAAGGTGTATCTGTCCCATTCGGTAGGCCCCCGATGAGCTCAATCTTGAGCAACACGATGTCCTTCACTGTCGTGGCAATAATGCGAAGGAAAGCGAGTAAATCTACATTATCGAGCTCGCAGATGCCAATGAGGGTGACTGTGGACAGTCGAATCGTCGGATTTGACACAAGGTGAAGCAAATGAGATCCTCTGAGCTGACCGGAACGAAGGTCGAGAGATTCAAGGGAGTAACAAGCTGGGGAGGAATCCTGAGGGCGTGGAATTAGCCTAGAATATCATGATAAAAGTCATCATGGACCGAATTCGCACCATGGTGGGTTCTGTTATTTGATTATCTTCACTGGTGCTACCGGTTGTGATGAGTACATTTCCAATGACCACCTCGGGACAGAACACTACTCACGGCAAATATTTGCCCCAATCTTCGACTGAGAGATCGGTGAGGTGAACCCAGTCACGAAAAATCCCAAGGATCTCGGGCATCCGCATCAGTGTGCGTTCATTGTTCTCTTCGAGGATATCAGCATCTGGATCTTCCTCAATACGCAAGTAGTCTACTTGCTGCAAAGCCTGGATACTCTGCTTTGCGAGGGCAAATAACTTATGATCAATTGAAATTCCCTTCATCATTATTACCTCCTGAAAGAACCCAGCAACCCCCTTCAAAGCGTTTTCGCGACTCCGAATCCCATCTGAACTATTGTCGGCCATGAACATGCGATGAGAGTAGAATTCGGTAAAATAGCGTCGATGTGATGGCTGATTCACCAATGTTCTAGTCAATCGTGCCAAATCTTTGATGAGGGCCTGGCCAGTCCCTGCGTGTTTCCAGAATAACAAGAGGGAAGGGAGCCAAGCTTTGCTGATAAGTGCCATCGAGAGAACCCTTTTCGCCCACCTGTAATCATACTGGTGATCGACAGCATTTTCTACGATGCAGGTAACAACCGTAGCAGGAAGCGTTTGCCTGGCTGGGACAGAGGAGGACGTCGGGAGGATACGAAGGTGATAACCCATGTCCAGGCCGCTTCCAATCGTCATCATCCCAGTCCTACAGTGCTTAACAATGAAAGACCTGTTATGCTCGTTCACAGGGAAGGTCCTGGAGTACGCGACGAAGGTGGGATTGACCGCGCTCGTAGGCGTGGGCATAACCTGGAAGAACAAGGAGGAGTAAACGCCTGTTTGCCCTTTGACTCTTGTCCAGCCCGGGGATGGCCGTAGGACGATGGTGGCTACTCTCCGAGACCCATTTTTGACGTTGTTGGCAAATCCAGGGCCTTGACTTGAGGGAATAGACGTATTCCCAGATCCATCACTGCAAAATCTATCGTTCTTTCCCTCAGCTGGCTGGTAGACAGACCGCTTGGGTTTCGGTATCTTTTCTCCTTCAATCTACGCTACCAAGTCAGAGACAGAGCAAGTTGAGAATGACTAGGCATACGATAACGTCCGGGGATGCAAATTTCATGACAACCAGACGTACGCTATCGAAATGGTGATGGCTCCCTCGATCAAAGGTGATGAAGAATGTATCCTCGGCTTGTTCTTCACCGTGTGCCACCATATCAAATCGATTAAAGTACATCCAACAAGATTCGTAGTTTGCCATACTGATGGGCGGGTGACTGGTACAATTACGGTGAGGTTGGAAGTCTGGTTGAGAGTACAGTATAGATTGAAAAGCTCGGGAACGTGGCGGTGAGGCACATGTTGTGACGTAAAGGTTGTGGCAAGTGGCCCAATGGCCAAGCCACTGACACACCAGGTCGCTGGAGGTTCGGTGCGTACAAGTACTGCACCAGACGTGACAAGATAAAGCCTTTTTTATGAACACAGACATGAAATTCGTTACATTTTCCGGCTCTACAGCTATGGGTAGCTACAGAGAGAACAAATGACTTTCGTTTCAGGCGCTTTCTGCCAGCCACAGGAAGCTGTACACAAGGCGAAAGTCATTTTGACGGGGCAACGGTGATTTCCGGATAGAGAGAGAAGGGAAAGCATCTCCCACGATCGGCTAGCAAACGGATAAGATCAAGGAACTGATTACTTTGATTTCTCACCCCGAAGCAGCCTTTATTCGGAACTATTTGCTCACGGGTAGCCACTTCGATCACAGATCCAGGGGCATATCATGGGCGGGAGAGCGCCCATTTTTGGCAAGCTTTCGCACGTTATAATTGGTCAATCACTGCTGGAGCGCTGGTTTAGCGCTGGGCCTTGGTTGCCCGAAAATTACATTTCGCACGTTATTATTGGTCAATCTATGCAGAAGCGCTGGTTTGGCGCTGGGGCACTAGGGGATTTCGCGGCCGGAAAATTCCATTTCGCACGTTCCGATTGGCTACTAAGGCTGAAGCGCCGGTTTAACACCAGGGTGCTACGAGCGTTTTGCGGGCGAAAAATCCATTTTGAGCAGGGTGAAATCCCCGTTTCCTGCATTTACTCAATACAAGTGGCTTGGAAATGCAGGGGCTTTCAACTGAGCGAGTGTGGTTCAGAAGACGAGCGTAGCTACTGCGAGGATTGGTTTGGTTACCCCATTTGCAAGCCAGGCGGTACTTCGATGGACGGTGTTTCCTCAGGTCCACACAGCATCAGCTCGCCTCAAATATACTGCACGATAATTGATCTGAATTGAACAACATCGAGATTAAATGAGGGCGGGGCCGGGATGGCCGCCTACCAGACATGGAAATTGAGACTACACAACTGATGACTGTGCATACAACGGTACACTATTGACAGTGAGGTCGGAAGCTGTCGCTGTAACTATCTCGGTCTTTGGATGCGGGGAGCTCCACCAAGAGAAGAACATTGTATATAAGCGTTCGTACATATGAGCCTGCTTGAGAGCATAGGCCTGGCGACCCTGAGAGACGGCGTCGTCAGGAATACCAAGCCCCTTACTGAAGTTTTTCCACCGCTTCTTCAAAGTCAATTGAGAGCGTAGCACCCTCCGCATTTCCTCTTCCAGCACCTGTACCTCCTCCTTCCATCGCTTCACTCGAAGTTGTGATTTAGACCAGTTGACCCTGACAGCTATCAAACGAGTCAGAACATTTTATCAACGGAGCCGAAAACATACATACAATCATCAAGACCGTTACGGGCGTCTTCAGTACCGAGGTGAGCAGTCCAGATCCAGGAAATAGTTCGGGTACCAGTGGGTTGGTAGGTGTTCCTTTTTCGTTTGTGCTTTGAGACACTAGCCAGCCGTCGTTGAGCGAGGGCGTCGTCTTCCACGACGATATCACTTGTTAGATCTTCGTCGAGAAGGGGCCGGAGTTCGGGGTATTGACCATCACCAACGAGTGCTATGAGGGCTTCACGAGATCGACGGTATTTCTCGGCGGAAGAATGGACTTTGTCGCTGACACTATCGATGAGGGTCCTTGAACGAGTAGCCACTTGCTGACCTACAGCGTTATCATCACGCCAAGCGATGAGATGCTGCTTTGAGTGTAGGTGGCGTCGCATAGTGACGAGAGCGTCGGTACATTGGGCTCTGCGCAAACGAGTTTGGCAGCGACAAGGCCAGTGGAAAGGCCAGAGCGACGGTCAGATGGGGAGAGGTCCGATGGGAGGTACAATTTAATGCACTCCGCCGCGAGGGGTGTCGCATCCAATGGTCGTGACTCCTCATCACGTTGCAAAGCACGGATGGCGCCGGGAGCATAGATTCGCTGTAGGTCGCGATATGTCTTGAGCTTGGTGAGGATCCCGAGACGGCATTGGTGTACCTGGCCCTCAACAGCAAGGGTCAGACCGGAGAGCGATGATGCAGCCAAGACCTTCTGTCTGGAACGACGACTGGTCAACTATCACGAGAGAAGCCACAACAAAAATAATCTACTCACTGCATGCTCTCGATACTAAGTCCTAGCGCGAGAAAAGCAGCAGCAGATGTGCCATGTATCGGTAAGTTCCCGGCCGCCGCTTCCCGAGCTTCTTCTTCTTTGAGGTCTTTTCGTACTTGCGCTTCCGTCGGATTCTTCTCTTCGTTGATAGTGAGTACGTGAAACTATCAAACACAAACCACATACCCTGCCCGCATAGTCTGTATGGACTTGGCCCATTCTTGTCCAGAGCCCATGCATCGATGAGTGCTTGCCATGCGGCATGTACTTCAGGCTTCAGCGTGGAGGTCGTCATTTCGTAATTAGCTAGCTGCCTCGCATATTCTTCTCGGGCTATAAGGAGTCGTCGAGGTAAGAGTTCACCTGAAATATCATTAGATATAAGCCAGAGAAAGAGAGAAAAAAAAGATAAGACATACGATGGCTAAGGTTCTTGACGAAGTTGTGATGGTCCACCTTGTCGTCGAGATGGTCGTGACGAGCACCTTCACCCATTTCTTTCGTGGACCATGCGGCACTGTTCAAGGCTGACCATGTGCGTTCGATACCCTCTCCATCCGTGTGACCAACGCCATCTTGATATGTTAGCGAGTTCTTCATCCGACATGATAGCTCATGAACGGCAGCATGCCACGTAGGTACCCCGAACTGGACACGAAGAGATGGAGGGAAGGATAAGTGAGGAGGTAGCTGAGTGATGCGTTGCTTCAAGTTGATCTGCCACTGACAGGCGATGTCGTACGATATTGTTACGCGGTCGAGTTTGACGTCCTGTAAGGCAGAAAGAAGGACATAGTCAACGTTGGCATATCTACACAGCGTGGTCAACAACGGTACGACGGACAATAATAAAAAAAAAAGTACCTTTCTCCTTTCTGCAAGTCACCTATGCCAAGCGGTCGAACAAGCTCGTGGCGAGCACAAACAACACCAGCCACCCCAGAGGTCCTCAACCCGGTGGTAATCTTGGTTTCCTTCTTGAGAAGTGCTGCAAAAGCGATACAAGTGCTGACCTTGTGAGATGTCAGCGGGCGTTAACACAATCAGTAGACGTTACTCACATCTTCTTCTGCGACATAATTCTTCAAATGCTCTTTATAAGGCTGCGGGTCCACAAAGTATGACGAGCCTGGCCCTAGAGTGGCATGTCCTCGTTCGTTGGAACGAATACGGTTCTTCAAGCGGAAATTGGCATCCAATGCGATGATAAGCATGTATAAAAATCTAGGCGGTCATCAATAAATGTGAGTTGTACTCAAAGAGAATGGACATACTGGAATTCGGGTGCAGCCTTCCGCCAGTCTGGAGGAAGGTTTAATTCCTCGTTGGGGCATCCCCAGCATGAGATGGCTAAATCACCAGGATACGATGTCCGATATGGCCGCCCTGACCGTTTCACCCGTGTCAGGAACGCATACTGACGCTCCATACGCCCGAATAACACTGATCGATCCTGAAAGATTATTAGCAGGAGAAGAATGTAAGGCGGAACATCAAGACTTACCGGCAACCCTGCCAGCGCACAGGGATCAGTCAAGTTACTCAGTGTCTTGCAGAAGGTTTCCACATTCACGTTGGCGATGACATTCAATAACCGAAAGAGGTCGAGCACTCGGAAAGTTGCGCAAGTGTGAGGGTCTGTGACAGTGGCAGGATACCAGCCCGTCCTCAGCAGCTGCTCGAGATTGGATGCCGCATGTGTCGCTCGACAGGTACAGTAACAGATGCGGACTTTATGAAAGCCGGTGATGTCGATAACGACAAGGTCTCGAGGGCGATCCTGTCCAGGGCATGTCGAGAGATCGTGGTCAAGAGAGTAGACAAGTCCTAGTTCATACAAAGTACGACGTTGCCAATAGCCTTCCGACCACTCCTGAAACATCATGTTTAGAGAGGGTACGCCATAGAAGAATAACTGAGTACTAACCTCAACGACGTGCAGTGGGACTTGCACATGCCTTGTTAGGAGGCAATCTTCACACATCAACCCGCCATAACAGTCTCGACAGCGGAAGAGCCTGGTATGTCCATCGACGGAGTAGGCTTGACAGCAAATCGAACAGGCTGGCTGGTGGAAGGAGTTGCCGAGACCTTCACCACGCAGTAGCTCGTCCAGGAATAACTCCATGTAAGGGAGCCAGACCCCCATGGGATCATCCTACATGGAAAGTCAGATGCTTGCTCGTGGATACCAAGTAAAGGACTCACTGTACTCCGATAGCGTTTCCGCTTCTCGCCAGTCTGCTCAATATCCTTCTCCTCCGCAGGTGCATCGTCATTTGAAGACGAGGGGTCGCATGGGTTCCATCCAGACAGGCTGTCATCGAGGGACAAGGGGTGAATCGTGGACGTCGGTGTTGGAGCGCGAGCAGGAAGCTCAGCAGCATCCTTCGACTTCGAAGAAACACGTCGACAGTCGCTGGAAATAACATGTTCAATGTCTTTCGGAACCTGATGAGAGGAAGGAAGACTAATGTGAAAATTGTCCAGTTGGTGCCAGTGTTTTGAGTGAGTTGAAGGACGACCCACGCGACGCATGTGTGGCCCACACCGTCAAGCAATCCACCATAGCATACTTATAGGATGTTCAAACCGTCGAGTGGAAGAATAGATGAAGGCAAGCGGGAAGAAGGCATGATAATGCGAATAGCCAGGAGGGAATGGTGGACGGTATCCAATGGAGGATGACCTTTAAGGCTTGAGTTGGGGCTTGAGCGGTTGCGCCAGCTCATTGTTTGTGACGGTGACGCAAATCCATCAACCGCCCATTTCGCTTGAACTTGCGGCATAGCGGCATTCACCCTAAAATAGCGTTATTTGGCTTAATTTTAGACGCATGAAACAGCCAAGCCGGTCTAGTTTGTGCCCAGACTCGAGGGGGCGAACAAGGAACCACGGTGAAAGATGGCCGTACCCATGATCCTGCCGAGATGCCCATTGCTGTCAATGCATGGACCATCTCTATACTTGGAAGAAAGTGGCCAAATTAGGACGAACATCGCCTGCTATTTGCTCGAATTCGCAACCAGCCAATTATGGAGGGATCAAAGACATAGATGATTGAGCAAGCGATAAATATAATATACAAGGGCTACCAAAGGTAGAAACGATAGTGTACAGCGAGAGAAAACGAGCAAGCTTACAGGTATGATGATCTACCTGATAGCGGATTCCTTCATTCACGATCATCATAGATCATCGTACACTCAATCAACATGTACCACATGGTACAGCTAGGAACCATGAGGCGTCGAACCAGAAGCAACTGGAGGAGCAGGAGGCGTCGAACCAGAAGCAACGGGAGGAGCAGGAGGCGTCGAACCAGAGGCAACTGGAAGAGAACGAGACAGTGATGGAGATTGGGATGGAGCAGCTGGAGCAGTGTGTTTGGGGCGATGAATGCATCGCACCTCTTTTGCCATCAGGCTCCTGACCCACTCCAAGACGGCTTCTTGCATGGTGGGGAATTCTCGATAGAAGGAATCTACGACGCCTCGAGTGTTGATCATCGCCGCTATCCTGTGGGTTGTTGATTATCATGGACTCTAGGATCCAATGAGTGCACTCACCATGATCTATAGACTCCTGGTATGATGCTGCGGTACACCACAAACCACTCCTGCCCAACGACCACGGTGTTATGGAGCCTCTCATTCACCGAAAGAGGGTTATCGAAGTCGCTATACTCAATCTGATAGACACCCAGCAACGGCCTGGGAAAGTCGTTGAGCACCTTGAACGGTTCGTCCTTGGCACGAGTCCATCCAAAGCGTTCCGCCTGTTCGAACACCGCCTTAGCTTGAGCAAGATTACCAGCCCTCTGATAGAGGGGACCCGGATACCACTTGAGTTGCTCACGCAACGCCTCTCTGTGGAACTGTGAGTAGATTGATAAAAAAACGTAGCGTGATCACGCACTCGCCGCGATATACGCCAGGCTGATTTCCATGGAATACGATAAAGATGGGCCTGTCATCTTGTTCTTCTTTTGGCCCTGGCGTTACGACTTCGCCGATGAGTGACTCCTCTCCAGTGTGGAAGTATCCCGCGAGGGTCCTATCAGATCTCAATACGACGTCTAAACTTCGACAGATGATGCTCACCATGCCGCTACACCAACAGGCTGCTTCACGGACGTGTAGTATCCTTGAGTAGCAGCCACGGCATCTACTAATGAAAGATTAGAGTTAATATGAAGACTTGTGTTGAACCGATGAAGTTGATCACACCTGCAATGTTGGTGAGATCGCACTCGAGATCAATGTCGATGATGAGACGTACCTGCGGCCTCCACCTCGCTGATCAGGTCGACGCCGACCTCTTCCTCTTTCTTGGGCTCTTCAGGCACCTCAACACGAGTGGTGGTGTTGATACCATCCGAAATCTGCTCGTTTTTGGTCGCAGGGATCGATGTCGCTACATTCGCCTCGCCGTTCTGGGCTACTGTGCTCGCAGCCGTTGCTTCTTGTGCACTATCTCTCGTGGCATTCTGAGGCACCGCAATCGGGACAGACGGTCGTCCTTGAACTCCTTGACCGATTGATATATTCACAACTACTGTTTTACGGGTGAGTGAATACAACCACATCGTGATAACGGGCAGGCATAGCCTTACCAGTCGGCTGCGTGCTGTTAACGGCCTCAGAAGTCGATCTAGAAGTCGATGATGGGCCTAGAGACGGTTCGGTAGCGTTAACGGCGATGTTGACAACGGTGGACATTTTTTTTTGCGATAACCGAGTGGGTGGGAGCAGAATGGGGGCGCGAGAAAGGGGGCATAAACTGATTTATATTGGGGGCCATGACAGGCCGCAAACATAGTACAAACAATGATTTATGAAAGATGCATGTATTCTACTCCTGATCACCCTAGGCGATGCTAACTAAACCCAAACGACGACTGGCGTTGAAGACAGCGATCGCCTCCTCCTGAGTGGAGTACTTCTTCAAGAACGAGTTGCTAACACCGGAGGTAGCAGACATCGCAAGGGGACTATTTATTTCGAATGGGTTAGCGTCAGTCAGTCCGACTTTGATGGATGGTACGTACTGGAGTGCAACGATACCAACCCAACGACTGCGAAATACGGCATAGTAATTGTCTGACACAACTCCAGGGTCTCCGACAAGATCACCCTCAGGAATTCTACCATAGGACCGACCAAGCACCCAGGGAGCATCGAAAACGACGAAAGGTGGAAAAGCCGGAGCTGTCCACCAATGAGTGAGTTCAAAATACATCACAAGCGTTCCAAACAACCTACGGGGGGAAGCGTGCCACCAAGCAGCGCGAAAACGTGGGCAGCAACAGTAGGACTGATCACCGGTGCGGGAGCGAGGTTAGCGATGACGGGATTGGTAACAACAGGGACCGGATTGGCAGCGACGGGAACCGGATTGGCAGCGACTGGGACCGGATTGGCGACGACGGGAACGGTATTGGCGACAACGAGAACGGGATTGGCGACGACAGGAACGGGATTGGCGGCGACAGGAACGACTTGGACCGGATCAACAACGGTTTCATCGTCTAAATAGAAATCTATTAGAGTAGATACATATAGTAGCCCAAACATGTGCATTACCTTCGTCGTCAGAGATAATAATGACGGAGCGTCCATCCGGGTTGAAAGGAGAATCATCCTCGTCGTCGTCTGTGTGATATTCAATGAATAGGTGCACGAGCCAGACCAAAAAAGCCTAATAGCTTACCAGCGTTGGCTTCATCGTCGTTATCCTCGATATCGGTGTCCACGAGGACTTCATCGTTGTCGTTGGTATTATTCTCGTCATCCAAAACAGTGTCTAAAGGGTTATATCAATGAGGATTCGACGCCGAGCATACGTGAAGACATACCAGTGACGGTGTCGTCGGTGTCGACGGTGTCGACGGCCTCAGAACCATTGTCGGCGACAGCTGGTAACGCTGGCAAAACCGAAGTATTACCAGCGCCAGCAGCGAAGTAATTGAGAATAGACATGAGGTAAGAAGAAAGGCGAAGAAAAGAGCTGATGCTGAAGGATGAGGACGAATAGCAGAGGGTTTTTATATCTGCCCGAATATTCTTAATCGAGGATTGGATAAAAGGTCTCCGGGGGCCCAGTGTGCGGACAGAGTGGCTTTTGGTGGAGCGAAATGAACTCGGCAGAAATCAAGGCTAGTAGGGTGATGCCCCCCTCAGGGTAGGTGATGCCGCAATTAGGACGCGGCGGCGAAGTCAGCGACACGGGGATCAATTCAGACACAAATTGTCAATGTAGCCACAGCGACCGAATACAGCCTCTTACCTGTTCTTCGTTCGTCAACTGAAGCTCCTCTGCCCTGCGTTTTCCTGCTTTGCTGTCCTGCAAATATGCGTCATAACGTTGTCTCTAAAAAACCTAAAAAATTGAAACCTCGCATGGGCAAGGACGATAGAAAGAGTCTCATCTTCTGGGCGGATGGTGTCCGCGATAGCATTCTGAGAAAGCATATTCCCGAATATGCCGACTCTCTGCAGCAAGGCTGGCGAAACGAACGTGACTGTCTTCGGAAAATCTGCAACGAGTACCACTTCCTAATTCACTGGAAGCTAAAGGATTCTGAAGAGCCTGCTCTACCACTACCACTCTATGACCCGAAGGCGCCTTACGTCGAGGAAGACCTCTCTGAGGAGGAAAAGATCGCGAAAGCACTCCATATCAAGGAGTCCAATGAGGTGCGTGGGCGATTTGATCAAACTGATATGATGCGACTGACACCTTCCTTTCTTAGCCACCCCTAGTGGTACTATATATCCTTTCACTCCTGGACACAGCCAGGTCTAATTTTTCCTTTTTCCCCGGCTGTAGCCACCCTCCCCGGGTAGGTACTTATAGTCAGTAAATGGTCAGGATATTGCAATATATGAGCCTTATCTAATCAATTATCTAATCACTCACCAGTGATAAGATTAGATCATCGCACTTACCAAAAATGGAAAAAGCGAAAAAAGATATTATTCCAGATATACAGTGACTCAAACAATTGTCCACATATTTTGTACTTTCTGAGTGTTTGCCCAATAACTTTAGTTGGCAAACAAATAATAACATAGTGCTGGTATATAAAATAAAGTATTTGATTCTTGCTTTAAGAATATAAAAAAATTACGTAATTTGGATCAAAAAATGCCATGATATAATAGAAACAAGACAGAGATACATGCGGACAATTATTTGACTGTGGCTTGTAAAATAGTGAAACCACTCTTATCCCTTGGTATAAACTGCTAGAAATTATGCTATAAGTCAAGAAACTCCCTCTTATAACTAAAATTACCTCTTTACAAGCAACAGAACTAGCAAAAACACCCTCAGAAATGTAGTGCGCATCTGTTAATAATATATTTACTTTTAATATTAATACTCATTTTTTTGAACTTATGCTGACTATTTTCTCAAGCATATTTGTTTAGAACTTTATAAACTAAGTTCAATCACTTGAAAAAGTACTGTGGTAGGTACTTTGGACTATGGTATAACTTTTCTCTAGGCATTCTATTAAGCTATTTATTTTAATTTATTGATTATCTACAATAGATTGATATCTACAGAACTATGAGTGCTATTTCTATACAAGAGCATATAATTTCTACTATACTTAGTCTATTTGGCTTATATTGCATGTCTGTACCACATTGAAAATGGTCATTTGAGGTAGTTGCCAAGAAAAATAAAATTGTAGCAAATTTTGATAATTACTATAATTCAATAAAATATTGATTGCAGCTGCTAAACATACATTTATCAAGGTAGAAATTATATTATTAAATTAACAAGTAGCTTAGCTAAGTATTCTATACTATGTAGCTGCTTTGAAGGATAATTATAAGATGGCAAAAGGGCAATCACAGAGGGTATATTAAACTAAGTGTATTTTCATTTATAAAATAACACTGTCACAGACCTCAATTGACTAATAGTTTTATCTAATCTCTACTAGACCTCATCAACAACATAATGGCAAGGTAAATGTTATAATTTCCTGTAAATGCTACTTGTTTTGAATCATTAACCTAGCTATTTCTGGTAAATATTTATTCTCTAGAAATACAATAGCACTATATGCACAATCTATATTAGCCAAAAAAGATAACTAAAGTGTGGAAACTATTTGAATATGTTCTTACTTATGTATTATGAGTATTCAATGCATAAAGAAAAGTGTTGATGCTTCTTAAAATCAAGGTTGGAATATTTATTTTTATTATATTCATCTGACCACATAGAAGGAAATTTTGTAGGAAGGGATCTCTAGAGCTATTATGTATATACAATTATAGTAGTAGAGAGACTAATTCTCTTGCCACACTGGCTTGAAAATATATCTGAGGCGTTAAAATGCCTGGTTTTACTATTTTACAAGCCACAGTCAAATAATTGTCCGCATGTATCTCTGTCTTGTTTCTATTATATCATGGCATTTTTTGATCCAAATTACGTAATTTTTTTATATTCTTAAAGCAAGAATCAAATACTTTATTTTATATACCAGCACTATGTTATTATTTGTTTGCCAACTAAAGTTATTGGGCAAACACTCAGAAAGTACAAAATATGTGGACAATTGTTTGAGTCACTGTAATATAGGTCCAGATAAGAAACAGGTATAATTGAGGGCGGGATTAATGATGGATATCAAAGCGGAGTCCAAAATGCATGATGGGAAGGTATAGAAGGAGCACAATACAATGTGAGAAATGGAGCGGCACTTAGCGTTTCTCAAGGTGAGCAACCAATCCCCGCATCATCCAGGCGACATCATTGTTGGCAGCAATCCAGTCTTGGCGCCAAGTCGGGGAAGACAGAGCCGAATTGGAATCAAGGGCACAGCCCCACCAATAGAGCGAAGCGACGATGCTGAGAAGACCGTTCTGACCAGGAAAAATGAGGGAATCCCAGTCATCTCCATACGAGGCGATGACCGGTTTGCCATCCACCATCTCACGCCAGCTCGGCTGTAGCGAGGCCCACCATTTCCACCACGTCGTTGTAAACTTCGGAAGATGGTTGATAACCGGGTCCTTCCCGCGCCACCTGCCACCGGAAACCCATCGTTTCACCTTGTCAGGACGGCCTTTTGTTGGTAATCCCTTCGTCGGATTGGTGAAATTGTGCGCAGTTTCGATAGCGATAAGACCTCGGAGTACTTCAGTGAAGGAGGCGTCGAGTGGAACTGCCGTGACGGATTGGTAGGCCTGCTGGAGCCACATCTCAGCGTTGTCAGGGCATATCGGAAGAGTTGATGGTGATGAGCGGATGGGCGGCATTTGAGCGGATGGTGGTGTTTGCGGAGGTGATCAACGATCGTCGTGAGGAGTCTGCATGGGCCGTTTCCGGCCAGGATGGCGAGAAATAACCATGTCGGGTGAACGAGGGGGAGAGTATACTGCAGGAGTTGGCGCAGACGAGGGTGCGGAAGGTGTGGAAGGTGTGGCCGGAGGCTCAGTGAGTGGAACTTGGGTTGACGTGCCTGAAACGGTGACAGCTGGCTGTGATGATGACGTTTCGAAGGAAGGGGATTTGGCGCCCTTATCCGATTCCGATGTCGCTGAATTCCGTTGTGCTGCTTCTTCCGCCTTCTTGGCCTGTCCAGCAGCCAGGAGCCGCCTCAGAAGCCCATCAGTGAGTGACGGAATTGTGAGAGCCCGAGGAGGTCGAGGTTGGCCGTCTGGACACTCGTTAGGGGCAGAAATCCCTTCGCGAGCCGACAATGGTGCAGCTGATGAGGCTCGGTGACTGCGAGAAGAGGATGGTGTAGGGGAAAAAGAAGTGTTAAGAGAAGTTTGAGCAGAGGGAACAGCCGATTGGGCTCGATGTATCGTGCGAGGAGGAGGAGGTGATGTGGAGGGCGGGATGGTCCGAGCTCTCTTCGATGAGGAGTTCGGCTCCTGGGCTCGGCGGCATTTCGTTGGTATCTGCTCATGAGGACCAACAGAGGGACTGGCAGAAGAGGCGCTGGGAGGAGCAGAGGCGCTGGGAGGAGCAGAGGCGCTGGCATTGGATGCGGCTGCCTTGGACAAATCGCCAGGTGGGGATTTACGGCGTTTCCTCTTGGAACGTGTGGGACGTCGTGATCATGTCTCGTCCTCGCTGCCAGATTCGGAGTTTGATGATTCCGATGACGAAGACTCAGACTCAGAGTCATCGTCGAGGGGGTGAGAACTTGCCGCTTCCTTGAGGTCGGAAGGAGCTGCAACAACTGGTCAGCTGAATGAAGAAACAAGAATGAACCCTCAGACTTACTGTATGTGGTGTCCAGCCATTCGTGGAAGAAACCTCGAACCTGGGTTTCAAATCTTTCCTTCTGCCACGTCGAGAAGTAAGCGGGGTTATGAGCGACATTTCGACCGTAATTTAAACTGTAAAGAAACATTGTTAGTAGTGAATAAGTCCAAAAACCGAAAGACCTACTGGTTTGAGGCAACTTCTCCATCATGCTGTGGATACGGAGCTCCATATATCACAAAGAACTTGGCTTTGGTCCTCTCCTGAATGCCTTGGATGATGGGCGACAGCAGAGATGGGATGTTGTTGATGCACCTAAGAGCACGTTAGTGAGGAGGTAACGGAGCCGAAACCAGAGACTTACTTTTGACGAGCTTCAGGCGACATATCCGGAGGTGCCTTTAGAGCCTTGTCGTATTCCACTCGAGCCTCAGCAGCCTCATCCTTCGCCTTCTTGCTCCAAGCAACCTGTTGTTCCGGCGGCAACTTGTTGAAGAGGTCACGGGTGACCTTTGCCCGGAAAGGTGCGTCTGGAATGGTGTCGGCAGCCAGTTTCTCTCGGATAATCTTCTCATTCCACAGCTTCTTGATCACAGGTTCGATGTCGTCCAGATAACGCTCCTTTATGTATTGTTGATATGCTTGACGAGCCTTCGGTGGCTGCTGGACACCGGTGAGTTTGGCCATGAGGATTGCATAGGGGTTCTTGCGAGGGTCCATGCTTGGCATGAAGAGTTTCTTCCGCAGTTTTCTTGCTCGATACTTCAGCCAACACCGAATTTGCTGAGGAGGGAAGACGTCGACGTTGAGGACAAGCCATCATCCTGATTACTAATCACACTTACCGCATTAATGATTTGGATTCGCTCAAGCTTGCACTTGAGCTGTTGAGGAGTGAGAGTCTCCTCGGGTGGTACAGCGTCTGGGTCGTAAGGAGGAAGAGGAAGTGGTGGCTCGTCGTTGTCACCAAGTTTCCAGGATATCTGAGCATGATATTTGTTGCAGACCGAATCGATGTAGTCACGATCAGCCTTCCATCCAAGATCACAAGCCTCAGCATAAGGTTCCACATGAGGCTCGAGGATGGAGGAACGAGCACCCTCAGCCCAGAGCTTAAGGTTCCGGCGCTCCTCCTTCGACTTGCGCTTGTACGGCCTTTTCTTGGAGGGAGGTTTCGAAGAAATCATGAGAAGATGAGGGGTAATTGCCTGAGCAGACGACGGAACTAAGTCAGCAATGGCGAAGGCGGCGTAGACGTCCAAGAGAGGTCATGGGCAGTCAAAGGCATATTTTTGAAGGCGTAGGAAGGTATATGAAGGACGTGTAAGTGACTAGAGTTGTGACGCGTTACATCGAGCGTAGCCAATCCAGACTGCTGGAGCCGGGGTCTCGGGTGACCGCTTCTCCTCAGTTGAAGGGTTCACGTAAACGCCGTGTTGTTTCCGTTTATCGAGGCTAAATGAACCGCAACCCTTGCTTCTGTTTTCTCGCCGTATCATGTAACCGTGCAAATTATTTTCGCTTCTCTAATGAAATTCGACTGCCTTTGACCGATTTTGCACGGGTGTGCCGCTATCTCTGTCTTGAAAAATATCACAATATTTCTGCTCCGTATATTTGCCCACTAGTAGGTACAGATAACTAGAATACTTCGTGCAGGCGCAGAGGACACAATCTCGCCCTACAATTGCGATGGGATAATTTGTTCGAGTCCGAGAAGAAACGGGGTGTCTTCAATGAATCAATCTTACCCATGGTCCCATTTTGATGAGTCGAACTAGCACCGCCAACCGCAGGGTAGTCGTACCCTTAGCTATTACGGATCCTTCGATAACAAAAAAAACAAATTATCGGTCGTCAAATCGGTGAGAAATAGGCCTTTTCGCCTTCAATAATAGGATGCCGAGATCTCTCGCAAAATCTTTGAGCATCTCATCGGACGGGAAGGCCTGCAAATGCAACTCGAGGCATCAAATGAAATGAATGGCTGCAATTAATCTAGTCTTGTGTGTCCTCATGACTGATGAACGAACCAATTCCGGCCAGGCCTGACAGTTTGTTGGGGTGCCAAACCCTCGCGCAAACACAGCGTGGCCAATATAATAGAATCACCTCCCCACTTTAGCCGTCTCTTCCTTTGTCCTGTAGACGCATCCACTCACCCCTCCAAGCAATGCCGCTCGACTTATCTTTGGACTTACTTACACCGATCATTGCGAAGGAAAGAGGTACCTGGGCATTGAGGCACGAACTCACGGATCTGGTAAATCTCGTAACGACCGATTAGCAATTTGTCTTTAACGTTGGCGACTAGGAGACGGGCATCACGTACATCGTACCGACCAAGCTTGGGGTTGAGTACGCAAAGAAGCTGGAGGCCGAGGCCAAGAAAAAAGCAACGGCGAAGGCGAAGGACTCTCCCAGGGCCAGAAGCAGCGCTACCGAGAACGACGGCAATCATTTGTTCTGTGTTGTCACCGTCCCCGATGACAGTGATGGCGATGAAGACTCGTACGGCGGAGATATTTTCCGTGGCATTGATAGCGACATCTGTAGTGATAACGATGGCTCCAAAGATGAGGGGCAAGCTAAGGTCAGACACATTGTGATCATCGTTGACACTCTATGAAATGGTTTCTTATTCATTTAGAAGTCGTCTGCGAAACAGAAAGGAAAGCAGAAAGCGGCGGAAAAGCTGAAGGTCAAGGCACGAGCAGCAGTAAGTCGAGCTCTTGTCGGTGCTCGAAGTTGATCTCATCGTGATTTCAGCCCCAGGACTTGGAACCTGGAGTCATCGATAGATTGAGCAAGGTGATGGTATCGGTGCCCGTCAAGGAAAGTGGATCCAATGCTGGATTGCTGTTGAACCTGGGTGCTAGCAATAACGACGACTTCGAGCAAGACGGTGTCGCACACACCGAAACCGCACCTCAAGGTCAGAACTTGATCGCTGATCCTCCTACTGACCATGTCCGCCATCCTCATGACCAAACTGTATATGCAGTGAAGTCGAAAACCTTCACTGGAAAAACTCCCCATTGGTAAGTACCAAATTCTTGTGTCTCGAATCAACTGATCTTGGTGTACTGATCTTGAGCGTTAGGTCTGTCGCAAGTCACGCTATCTCAAAGGAGAACGGTGGAGGGACCGTGAAGGCTACCCACAGGCGTACCAGGACACCCATTGACAGCGATGAGGCGCATTATCTCGTTGTTGTGGGTCGGGTTACGGGTGTGTTCGACAATTGGTGAGTATCCGCGATTGCGATTGTGTGCAATTCGGATCACTGATATCTATGAAGGGATGCTACCGAATGGTGTACCACTAAGTTCAGCGGATCCTTGTACAAGAAATACCCTACCTTGGAGAAGGCTAACGCTGCTCTCGCATTCGCCAAACGCTTTGGATGGCTGAGAGGACCAGAGACGTCACGCGAAGAACATGCTCCCATCATCTATCCATACACGTGGAGATACACACTGACTGATGATGATTTTGTTCGCGAAAATGACCCAGTCATGCGAGATTATTTCGAAGGGTTAGAGGCTTTCATGCTGGATGAACCAAGGATGTATTACTGTGTCTACAAAGGCCTCCAGCCCGGTATCTTCTTCACCAGGTGAGTTGATCATTACTTTTATCAGAACTATCTTCCTGAATTCCTTTATAGCTTCGAAGATGGTATCAATACCAACTTTTGCAAGGGAAAATCCCACGAAGGATTTAAAGACTGGGAGACTGCTCATTACGAGTTCAAGAAGGCGATCAACGATGGTAGCCTCAAACGTTTGCGTCATACTTATCGAGGCTGGGTTGATAAAGTGGTCTAAAGGTATTTCGCTATCCAGTTCCTCATTTACGGTACATCTGGGTCATTCCACTGGTATGCTACTATGATCTCTACCTATGCCTCTTTTTTCGAATGCTCTTCCTTACCCTGTAGTATCTACGATTGTGTGACTTTGAATGTCAGTTTATCGATCCACTTTCACCTCCGGAGTTTGAATTCTGTTAAAAGCCACGTTTGTCGCCTTCACGACCCTTCGCCCTAGCCCACCATGAGCACCCAAACTAATGACAGCTTGAGACATTCAAGGACTCATTGACAATGGGCTTCCAGGTCCTGTTTTCGATGTGTGTGAGTGTGTCCCGTTTCGCGTTGCCGTTAGAGTGCTTACCGATATTTTCGCTTAGCCATTAGCCGTCGAGTAGATTGTGCGCACAAGGGTCAATTTCGCCATCCTTGTACCTCTGTTTCACGGGTAAGTCGAGTCTGTTATTCGGTGAAAAATTGGTGACCAAGTTTGCTTCAGAATCCCTCCCGATATCTCGGCCTTGACACGCCTGACTCCGATACAAGATGATCCCACCAGCACCCAGTCCACACTTCCAATTTCGCCCCCGAAACCATGCAGAAGGCTGGTCGTCGCCCACGAACTGGTTCCTTCTATGACGCCTCTCACCAAGACACAAATACCACCATCCTCGACCGTGGTTTCTGCTTTACGGAGGATAACCCTACACCCTTCGTCCATACGGCATGTGTTCGACAGAAGAAGGCCGTCATCAAACCTCGCAGTCTAGAGGACACATTCGCAAGATGGGTCCCTCTCAAGGACTTAAAGACGCCTCAAGATAACGTGCCTCTGGATACGGTGGACCTCTCGGAGTGGGAGGATTTCATGCCCATCGACTCAGAGGATGATCATATCGAGGAGAAGCCAACTGGGTCCAAACGCAAACGATACACAAGTTCGGTATGTCCCACGCAATCTGCACGCTACTACCTTTTTCTTATTCACTCGATAGGACGATCCCAACCTGGTATGGCGGCCAGAAGCCATATCATTACTCATGGAGCTCCATCGTCACGATGGCCTGGGGAACGCTTTGCAGGTTCCATGTTGTGGAAGCTGCGGTACTGTTTACGGCGAGGGCCCTCAAGACTCTCCAATCCGACTTTTTCGATGTAAGGATTGTGACACCATTCTACGATGTCTCGAGTGCTGTCTGGAGAAACACGAGACGACACCGTTACACCTGTTATCGGTAAGTACATATTCTTTGTTGTATCTTGAACTACACTAATTGTTTGCGCTCGTACAGGAATGGAATGGAAAATTCTTTGAATCGACAACCCTCGCCGACCTCGGTTTGGTCTATCAGCTAGGCCACGGAGGCCTCCCTTGCCTGGCGCCTGACCAAACCACTCGTAAGATGGTTGTGGTCAAGTGGAATGGAATTCATGTCATCCATTATCGATACTGCGCCTGTGCGACAACCTTCCGCCCCACCAACATCCAGCAACTCATGCGAGCTGGGTGGTACCCCGCCACGCCTACCGATCCTCGCTCTTGTACGACATTTCGATGCCTTGACCTTTTCCGCCAGCTCAATGTAGGCGCCAACGTGAACGCAAACGATTTCATTACTTCCCTTGAGCGGCTCACGAATGCCGTCAACCCAAAGGTGCTACTGGTAAGGCATTTTTCTGTTTCATTTTATCATTGGCTCATGCTAGCATTAGGACCATTACAACATGTTCGGCCGCAGCTCCCGTCAGTGGGCTTTTCTTCACCGGGCGAAACGTTCGGGAAATGTTGTTGGCCTCAGGAGTATCGATGACATTGTGGAAGGTAGTCTGGCGGAGCTCTGCTGGGCATGTTCCCACCCAACATTTAATCTCCCTATCGGGTGGGAACGCGTAGACGAGAAATATAAGTACGTATACTTGACATTCATCATACTTCCTGTGTGCTAACGCATTGCCACAGGTACCTTTACATGCCCGTCTACGCTCTCGACGCGAACTTCCGCTTGAGAGCTCGACTGCGATCGAACGAACGCGTTGAACACTCATTGGCCCCGGGGTCATCGTATTTCCTCGCTCACGGACCTTACAAGGAACACCTAAAGAAATATGTATCGGAGGAAGATGTAAGTTAGCATTCTATCCCTACTTGTGATTTAGTTGCACCAGCTCACCACTCGGCAGGTTAGCACATGCATCGCTTTTGCGGCCCTATTAGAGAAAGATACGAAGCTCACGACTGGGTTGCGAACATCAGGTGTGGCAGGTTGTGCTTGCGCCAGGCACGAAGTCATACGTCCACTCGGCATGGGAGATCTGCAGAAGGGCGAGAGGTAAGTACCCTGTTTGTTCTGCCGTGTATCGCCTTCTCACGTACTTCCTAGATACGCCAACATGGATTATGTTTTCTTCTCAGCCATTCGCAATGTCGGCCTCGAGCGCGTGGCAGTATCCTATATCTCCTGCCAGTGGAAGGTCCATCTCAAGGAACGCCTCTCGAAACTGCCAGAAGAACTCAAGGCAGGGGCAGACGGTCTCAATTTCACATTCGGCCTGCCGACGTGGCACGCTGTTGTTCACGAACAGTCATGCAAGAATGCCAACTCATTAACGTATCAAGACGGTGTCGGCCACACCGATGGAGAGGGAATCGAAAGGATTTGGTCCGTACTGAACCCAGCTGGCTTTGCGACCAAAGAAATGGGCGAGGGGACGCGACACGACAACCTCGATGATCGTATTGACCATCTCAACTTCAAGAAAAATATGTCCCTCGGTACGTTACCTTTTCGTTTGTTATTATAAAGTTCTATTCTGTTCTAACATGAGTTATCAGGGACAACACTGGCACGTCGGCTTCGTGGAGCTATCGTCGAACGGGACAAGCAAATCGCCAACTTCGATATCGTTAACAAGCCTCTTTACGCTGCGGTTCGAGTGGAATGGCAAGCCAAGGTTGATGAGTGGAGGGCTGATCACACGAAGCCGAACCCCTATGTCTTACCCGATATATGTGAGTCTTAAATATTCATTTCTACCATTCCATGGCTGAAATATGTTTAGGTGCTGATGTGACCGAGACTCGTGTACGGGAGGATCTTAAAGCTCAAGAGGATCGGGAGAAGAAAGCAGGAAGGGCACCGGTGTATGGCACAAGCGCAACCGCCTTCATCACCGCCGGTCTCGAGCTGCAAGACTTACAGTACGTTGCCATTCCTTTCATCCTATTGATAATGCTGACTGTGCATAGGCTCCGGCTGCTACGCGATTTGAAAGTCTCAACCCAATCGGAAGCACACAAGGCCTCTATCCACCTTCGTCGGGCAGAGTTTGACGACAAATTGGCTGACTTTCGCTCCCTTCAATGCGTCTATATGCCCCCCGCCATCCACGCTCTCCAAGTAGAGGAGAAGAATCGCAAAGCCGACGTTGCACCCCCTCTCGCCGAGCACACAAAGCTCTGGCTCCCTTCCGAGCTCTCCCCATGTGAACGTGACAAGTGTACACCTGGACTATGCAACATCGAGACCCAACTACGTGAAGCACGATGCAGCGATGCCCTCAATTCTCTCCGCCACAACCTCCATGCTAAACAGTTCCTCATTGCCTTCCGCAACGCCAACGTCACTGGCCAACGCGACTCTGGCAGGGCACGAGGCTTGATTGAGAGTGTTGGTAACCGTGTCTCCGCCGATGCGGAGAAATATCGGCAATCACGTCAAGCCTTGGTTACTCTCCTCCCCTCCATGGATCGTTTCCCTCCTCTGGACGACGCCGACATTGCTCTCGACCAGGTGACCGACCCCGACCTACTCGCTATTGCAAAACTCGGTGGAAATGGTCGTGACAGGCATCGTCTTTCCCGTATCTCAACCGGGAAGAGGACCATGTCCTGGATATGGACAGCTAACGGCAGTCCCACGCCTGTCAACAACACAGCGCCCAACGATCAAACAGCGCCCAACGATCAATCTGCCATAACCCGAGGTACCGCCAACAACCAGAAGAACAAGACCGTATCTGAAAGTGCGTCTTTTTGTTCCTTGACCAGCCATTTATTCTAAAGATATTTCTAGCTGTTCGCGTTGAATGGTCGAAGGCACTTGCTAGGAGGGACAGATGGATTGAGGAGGTTGAGCACATTCGAGAGGAGATGAAACGTGTACTTCGGTTCCTGGAACGGAAGGCTGTGTGGTGGGAGAAAAAAATGCCTGCGGTTGATCCATCCAAACTCCATCTCCCCCATGCGGCATTCGACTCTGGGGTACGCGCTTATGCTGCCCGGCAAGCATGGCGGTTACGGTCAATTCAGCGCTCTTTTCAACAACTTTGGAGCTGAGCCGGTAAGCGCCCAATTACCAAATTTCGCATTTTCGCGCTCTTTCTGTTACATTGTTCCTCTCTCCGAATTACCTCTTTGGGCATGGCGGCGGTCTTTTCTCTTTGCTCGAATACTTCCATTAGATTTCATTTACATCATTTCATTTGGAACTCAGCTTAATATATTATATATTCATTATAGATTAATTCCCCTTTTTAATTCTTTTGGCGCTTTACTGATGATCACGTGATTTTGATTACAAATAACCTATTATAAATTTATTATATAATATATATTGCAATATCCCGACCATTTACTGACTATAAGTACCTACCCGGGGAGGGTGGCTACAGCCGGGGAAAAAGGAAAAATTAGACCTGGCTGTGTCCAGGAGTGAAAGGATATATCCTACAACTATGGCTCTCTTAGCGTATCCAACACTGGATGAAGTATCGAGCACGCAAACTATGCAAAAACTATCAGTCAACCAATCCGAAGAAGAACCCGTATGCTGTTCTTCTTGCGAGGTTGACTGGTGTTTCCAACCCACTGAAGGCTTGGCAAGGATATCAGCAGTTTATGTGGGAGCATTGGAAGGATACAATCGAGCCGGAGATCAAGACTCGCTGGGACAAGAAAATCATCGACGAAGGCCTGGTCGGAAAGGCTCCGAATACCGCGTTCAGGACGAAGGTAGCCAGGGAGCTGTTCCAAAAGCTGCCGCAGGCCGAGCAGGACGCCATCAAGAAGAAGGCCCAGGACGAAGCGGCGGATGCTCGTAAACTATACGAGGCTGCCCTGAATGCACCAGCACCAACCAATCCACTTGATCGCCAACGGTACGTTCCATTCAATATCAGCAATATACTCCCGTAGCTAACCTCCTGAAAGAGCGATAGATGCGCTGCCGTCTGTATTGGCGCCGCTTCTGCAGGGCCTCTATGAAATCACAAACCTCAAATTTGTCGTGGTCTATGGTGGCCCGTGCCCAAAGCTCCAAGGAGGATTTATGGCAGAGAAGTGAGTACTCTCCTGGTACTTCTACGGACGTAATCTGACATATGGTCCAGCATTGGGTATGGGAAGAGTCTGAGCAATACTCCGATGACCTGGCCAGAATGGGACACGGAGCAATGGGAAAAGTCCATGGGATCCTTTAGGAAATGGCTCGATGTATCCTTCAGTACGCATTCCTAGCTTCATTCATAAATTTCTCTTATTTTAAAAACTAATATTTTCATTTACAGACGAAGACGATGTCAAGAAAGCGATGCCCGATGCGCCACTGCCCTCACTGGCGGATAAAGACCTTTTGGTTATGGACGACGAAGATTTCGATCTTTTCGGGGAGGGCGAGGCGCGAGGCGATGAGTCCGACATCTCTGACGAAGACCTCGTCGACCTCTCTGACGAGACCTCTTTCAGCGTTGAGAAGGGTGCGGCCAGCTCCAAGAAATGTGTTAGAGCCACCACTACGTCGGATCCGAAGAAGCCTGCCAAGAGGCTCCGTCAGGATCCCGAACCCCCATCTAACGCCGCCCCATCCGCAACACTGCCAACCAAGATTCCTTCACCCAACGCACAATCATATTCACCGTTTTCTTTATCCGATCCCTCTGGTCCACTCGTCGAGCCTAACTGGCTCAATCCAACAGAAGTGATGGCATACGCCATGGCCCAATCCGAACGGAAAGCCTCCCAACCAGGCTTGGCACCTATCCAACCGACGTCCGTGCCAAGTAGTCAGGGTCAACTGTCAAACGTCATGCCGACCCAATCACCACCTATCAATCGCCCAGTCAGCCCTCGAGCCTTGGATGTAAAATATAGGCTAGAGTCTCAGGCTGTAGCCAGGCCAATTGAAGTCTTTAGCTTTAACTCTAGCCATGCCCAGTAGTAAATAGATACTAAAATAATTATATTTAGGTGTATTACTAATAGATAAGATAAGCGGAGATAAGATTAGTAAAGGTAGAAGATTAAGGTTAAAGCGGAGATTCAAATGCAGGTAGAAGTGATTATGGCCGGTAAGATAAGATTCAAGTGGAGTCTTGAAGGAGTATGGGATAATGATAAGATAAGGTTCAAGCGGAGTCTAAAAAGGAATGTAGGATAAAGATAAGATAAGTGTTCAAAGGAGAGATAAGATCCAAGGATAGGTGATAAGATAGGGGGAATAGCGGGGAAATGAAGGTGATGTCAAAGTGTGTGAATAGACAGGGAGGGAAAAGAAAGTGCTGGATATCCAAATGTGAAAGGAGGGCGGGAAGGGAATGTGTGTGAAAGGAGGGCGGGAAGGAAATGTGTGTGAAAGGAGGGCGGGAAGGAAATGTGTGTGAAAGGAGGGCGGGAAGGAAATGTAATATCAAAGTGTGGGAAAGGGCGGGGAGGGTATCAAGAGAAATGAAACACACCACATTATTCAGTCTCCAGATGATCGATCAATCCTCGGAGCATCCAGCCGACATCATGTACTGCCTCCAGCCAATCAGCGTAGAGCGCTGAACCAGACCCAGAGTGATCGCCAATAGCCGCCCCCCACCAGGAAAGTGTCGCAACAACGCTCAGTATACCATTTTGCCCGGGATAACGGAGAGTTTCCCACTCGTCGCCATGAGCATCTTGAAGGAGGGGCCGACCGTTCGAAATCTTGCGCCAACTCGGTTGCAAGGCCACCCACCACTTCCACCATGTCTGGGCGAAGCGAGCAGGGTCCTTGACAGTGGGCGGCTTCCCACGCCAGCGACCTCCAGCAATCCACCGTTTCAGTTCATCAGGCCGATTGCGAGTGGAGAGACCTTTTGCGGGGTTGTCGAAGTCATACGCCAGTTCAATTGCAATGAATGATCGAACGATATCAATGAATTCGGGACCGAGTGAGGTGGAGGTGACGGACTTGAATGCATCTTCGAACCATTGTTTGGCAGTTGATGGACACAATGGGACTACGGCTGAATCGACGTGTGGCAACGAGGGGCTGGGTACAGCGCCAGCGGTAATGGCAGAGATTGACGGAGCATGCGACGGTGTCGAAGGAATGGTTGGTGTTGTAGGTGAGGGTAGAACAGGTGATGGCGCTGTTTGTGGCCGTAGAACGGCAGAACTCACTGCCGCGTCTGTATCAGCAGGAGTGGCGGGAACCGATGGAGTATGCAATTGTGGTGGGGGGACGGTTGGTGTTGTAGGTGAGGGCGGTGAAGGTAATGAAGATGTTTGTGGTCCTGGAACGGCTGAATTTGCTGTAGCGTCTTGAGCCATAATTCCAGCATGAGCAGGCCCAGAGTGTGCACTAGGAGCACTGCCAGCGAAAGGAGTCAGTCCCGCAGCTTTACTTGCTGGCGGGATTATGGAGGCGGCACCTGACAAGGGCAGGGATGAGGTTGATGTCTGAGCAGTTTCAACGACAAGAGAGGCTTGAGGAGCACATTGATCGTCGACAGACTCAGTAACTTGGAGAGACAAAGACGACTCTCCCTGCGGCGCAGCGTGAGAGGTAGTTGGTGAAGTAGGAGCCTTGCTATGTGGTAGCAATTGTGACGGAGGGAGGGGCAGAGCAGATGAGAGTACTGCTGGCGCCGTGACACGTCGAGCGCTTGGACCAGGTTGGCGTCGTGATCGAGAAGAGGAAGTCGATGGCGAAGGAGCTGCTTCAATGTTACGAGAAACATCTCGGGCTGATTTTGAGTTTTTCGTGGGGTTTGGAGGTCGGGAAAGACGTGGGCGTTTCTTCACTGGACGTTCGCAGGTCGAGCGAGGCGCATCCTCTGAATCGGTGCTACCCTCACTGGAGGATGAGGACTCTGCTTCAGAGGAGTCCTCCTCCCCCCGAGAAACCTTCTCGAGGTCGTTGGGAGAGACGTTCTTCAGGGAGGAGAGCTTGATGTCACCATCGGCTATGAGGAATCGGTAAGCAAGGGACGAGAACTCATAGGTAAGGCACTTACAGTAGCAGGACTTCAGCCAGTCCTTATATGTAGGCCAAGTTGTAGCGTCGAACTGGTCCTTCTTGAAAGCAGTGAAGGGAACAGGATTTGACGCCCTATTTCGACCGAAGTTGATACTGAACCAATTGTCGTGTCAGCGTGTTTCCACGTGGTCAGTGGATTGAATTACTTACAAGTATCCTGTCACTTGTCCATCGTAACGGGGACAAGGTCCACCATAAAACAGTGTGAATTTGTAGTTCGTACGCTCCTGAACGCCCCGGAAGATAGGACTCAAGAATGCAGGAAGACGGTCGACGCAACTGATGGCAGTTGTTTACAAGTCAGCTGTCTAACAAACAACGGGAAGATCCAAGCAAACTCACTTCTGAATCGATAAAGGATCGAGCGATATAGGATCGTTCATGTCCTTCTCGAACTGGTCCTTGGCTAGCTGTGCCTCCTCCTTCGCCCTTTGAGAGAACCCGACTTGCTCTTCTGGCGAAAGTTCCTTGAAGAGGTCCCTCGAAACTTTGGCACGGAAGGCGGCAGTCGGAAGGGATAGCAGTGTAAGACCCTCAGCTTCGATGTGGTGGCTCCAGCGTTCTTGAACTACGGGATCGATTCTAGCCGCATATGCCTCGTGCATGAATTGCTGGTAGGCTTGACGAGCCTTGGGCGGTGCTGTGATTCCAGATAGCCGTGCCATCAAGACTGCGTACGGATTCTTTCGAGGATCCAACTGGTTCCAAACGAGTTTCTTGAGGCTCCGCACACGATACTTCAGCCACCGACGAATTCTCTGTGAAGATAACTTTAGTTGGCACTCATGAAGACGACAAGAGACTCACTGCATTGAGAGCTACGACTCGCTGTGACCGGGTAGCCTCCTCTTCCGGAGAAAGATCCTCATCCATCGGTATGGCTTCAGGATTATATGGCGGAAGTGGCATCGACGGCTCCTCGTGGTCCTTGAGGCGCCAGTCGACCCGTGCGTGGTACTCGGAGCACACAGCCTGCCAGTAATCCTGCTCGGCTTTCCAGCCACGCACCGATGCATCAGCATAACCCTCGACATGAGGAGTCAAGATGGACTCTCGTGCCCCCTCTGCCCAGTTCTTGAGGTTTTGGCGGGACTCCTTAGGAATGCGACGAGGGCGTTTGAGTTTGGCACCGCGAGTCCTTGGCATAGTGAGGTTACGGGGCAATGATAATGACCAACACGGCTCCGGAAAGGCGGAGAAGTCACCAGGATCTTTTCGCCTTGCAGCCGTCTTTCTTAAGGAGATTTTTATGACCGACATCTGTGGGGAATCGGCGGATACGCGAGTCGGTTGCGCTTTCCCCGGATCTCAATGGCATGGAACAAAGTCCCGACCACTTTTGAAAATTCGGCTGTTTCATGATTATTGCGCTGGGAATTTTCGTTGAAAATTGGATCTATCACCCGTAAGTCAGCGTCTGTTTTACCCAGTGGGTGCTCCAGATAGTGTAATTGGCAAGAGAAATGTTCGAGTTTGTATTCTCTCTTCAATAGAAATGCAGCACACTTTCTAAGCAAGATCTTCCGAGAGAATCAGGCTTCATGTGGATGCATTCATTATAGCCGTCCAGAATGTTCGGCTTAGGGAGCCTCTAGCATTTCACGACAATATCGCCGAAGTGCTACCCTGGGATACCTATCGGACGGCTGCGAGATTTGGATTCCCAGACTTTCTCAAGTTGAAGCGAAGGTCTGGAATAACAAACCACTTCCTCCACACAAAAGGGTGGATTGGGAAGAAAGTCACAGGTAAAATATAAGGCTTACACGTTCGATTCAGTGAAAGGCGCCTAAACGGCCATCACACAGTCAGATCTGTTCGCGAGTCTTTCATGCACGAATGGGACGGAATAGAGACGCGATGCGAACTTCAGGGATCGGAACGGAGAAACACCAATGAGGCACCGGGCGATTCCTCGCTTTCGAATCCCAGATCGTTTATATTCGAGTTCAGGGGACGGAGCTCATTGATATTAGCGCTGGGAAAGTCTGGAAACCTGAGATCATCGGGCGTTTACGCATAATCTCATCTTATCGGGGATGAACCAATGTAGGACAATAATTTTCATCGCCCTGTGAATGGTAAAGTCCGTAGTGCGATTGTATTGAAGGGTAGCAGGCTGCGGTGCCGTAGCAATGTTGATCAATGATAATTCTCGGTGTATGGATACTTCTCGAGCATCCAAGCTCGCATCATACCCCAAGAAGGCTGCGAGTCCTACCAGTCATTCCACAAGGTGATGACGATCCTCAACTCCTTCGTCAACGATATCTTTAGATCCGCCGCTGATCCATCGATACCTGAGTTCCACGCCGACATCATACTCCAACTTGAAGACATTGACAAAGAATCTAACTATTCCAACAGAGCGATGGCTATTCTCGACTCCTTCGTAAGCAATATATTCGAGTATATCAAGGCAAGCGCTTCCAAACTCGCATCATACTCCAAGAAGCAACAAGAGGTCCACGAGGTGATGGCTTTCTCAACTCCTTTGTCAACGATATCTTCGAATCCATTGATACATAAGTTCCAAGCTCACATTGTACTCCAAGATGTTGACAAAGAATCTAACTATGGGAGCGAGGCGATGGCTATTCCCAACTCCTTCGTCAACGATATCTTCGAGCATATTGAGGCGGAACACTTCCAAACTCGCATCATACTCCAAGAAGTCCACAAGGCGATGACTATTCTCAACTCCTTCATCAACGAGCGATGGCTATTCTCAACTCCTTCACCAACGGTTCCGATATTTCTAGCATTTCCGATCAAGCCATTCACGCTCGCATCATACTCCAAGAACTTGCTAAGTCAAATCTGGTTACGCAACACTTCTCGACTCCATCGCCAATGGTATCTTCAACTTCAAGTACGGTACGCTTACAGCTAGAAGGCCTGGATGAGTCAAGTCTGAATATTCAAAACGTGGACAGCGACTCTCAACTCCTTCGTCAATGATATCTTCGAGCGAATCACTGTCTGAAGCCTCCAAGCTCGCATCATACTCCAAGAAGTCACTTTCGGCCGCAGGCTAGAGGCATTGACTATCCTCAACTCCTTCACCAACGATATCTTCGACCTATCAACGCACAACACTTCCAATCTTGCATCATACTCCAAGAAGTCGATTTCTTCTGCAACTTCTGCAACAATGGTTATCCTCAACTCCTTCGTCAACGATATCTTCGATCCAAGCTCACATCATACTCCAAGATATCGACGAAGAATCTAACTATTTCAACAAGGCAACGGCTATCCTCAACTCCTTCGTCAATGATATCTTCGATCAGATCAATTCAAGATGCTTCCAAGCTCGCATCATACTCTACGGGTTTGATAAATCAACGTGTATCGAAGAGGTCCGCAGTGTGTCAATGAAGTTTGGTAAGGCTAGATAGATCGAAATCACTTCCAATTTACTGACCCAACACTGACAGCGTTGGCGTGTCAATATCCAACAAGGCGATGGCTATTCTCAACTCCTTCGTCACGATATCTCAGGCTTCAACGTTCATTTCATCCGACTCCAAGTCCAAGCTCGCATCATACTCCAAGAAGTTGACAAATGGGCCAGATCCAACAAGGCGATGGCTATTCTCAACTCCTTCGTCAACGATACCTTCGAGCATTCGAATCTTTCATTCTCCAAGTCATATTATACTGCGAAGAGCCACTAGCAACATGGCGCGATGGCCGACTACTCTTCCACAGGTGGTACGTTTCCTTATCAAATCCTCAAGTGCTCACACCATATCACTAGGGAATCAACGTGACCATTACAAGTTCCATCTGCCTACTGGTGAGCGTACATAATTTTTGTTTCAATAATGGTTTGAATTTGGTGCCAAAGCTGTTTAATGCCCAAACGGCACCTGTGTACCTTGTCGTTATCTCCTGGTGGGTCGGAGATTGAAACGGTGTCAACCGCAACATGGCGACGATTGGGCTCCTTACCACGTCCTCTGAATCTCCCGTCTCCTCCTCCCTTGCTGAGAATCCATGAGGCGACATACCTTATTGCTCCTGAAGACCAATTACCACTTGTCACCGCCGATTGAGACTTGGCCTTACGGGTTAGAGGTCGCTTAATTGGTAAGATCAAATTCAGTTTCTCTCCCCTGGCCACCTCTCATATTCGGTCGCAGACGTCAATACCAAGACTCTCTCTGGAATCTCCGCCTATTATATGATATTCATGGCAGTCAAGTCCTTTCGGATCCCTCACCATGCATCGCTGGGGTCGGAAACCACTCCATGAATACCATGCTGACACGTCTACCTTCGAGACGACGAATATGGTCATCGACCATGGACTTTCGCAGAGCACCAGCGGGCGACATGTATTGGCCGAGGTTGTATCCGTTCAGCCTATCAAGGACCCTACACCGTCCACCCTACCCGACGTTTATGCAAGTTGGCAACCCGCACCATCATTCACACCATCACTCTTCGACAATGACACATTCAATGACGGCTCCGACCCTTTTGAAGAAGAAACCCCAGTGGGCGAGGACCTTCCGGGAGTGTCCACAGCTGGTAGTAAACGGAAACGATATGAGTGTTCTGTAAGTTTCATCCTTCACCTGCTGCTGCTCATCACTGACAAAGACGCTGAAGGACAACCCAAACGCTGTTTGGCGTCGAAACGCAGTTGAGCTGCTCCACGAAATCTACCGCTATGATAGCCTTGGTAATGCCCTTGCACTTCCATGCTGCACGAGCTGTGGATGCCTTTTTCAACCCACCGAAGAGGCCAATGGCATCACCAGCGATCCTGTTCGCCTCTTTCGCTGCACCAACTGTCATCCTCTACTTGAATGTCAGTCCTGTCTTGTAGACCGGCATCAGGCGATGCCACTGCATCGTATCCAGGTAAGCATACTGAATAGTTCTGTATTGGCAGGAAATCTGATTATTGATGGACAGGAGTGGAACGGCAATTTTTTCGAGAAGAAATCCCTCTCATCACTCGGGCTCGTGTATCAGCTCGGCCATTGTGGGCTGCCCTGCCTCTCACCCGACCCTCTCCTGCGAAAGATGGCCATCATGGAGGTGAACGGCCTTCATGAAATCAACTATCGTTATTGCGACTGTGTCCCCATTCACAAACCTACGCATGTCCAGCAATTGATGCGCGTTGGGTGGTATCCTGCAACGACTACCGACCCACGAAGTTGTGCAACGTTTCGTGTCCTTGATCTCTACCGCGAACTCAATGTTCGTGCCACTGTGAATGTAAACGACTTCATCAAGGTGTTAACACATCAAACAAATCCTATCAACTCCACAGAAGTCCCGGTCAGTACAATCTTTTCTGTATAGTTCTTGTCTAACTTTCCATACAACAGGACTGTTACAAGCCCTTCTCGAGAATGGCCCGACAGTGGGCGTTTCTTCATCGATTGAAGCGCTCAGGTGTCGGGTTCGACGTCAAATGCCTTGATGACATCAAACACGGATCCTTGGGTGTCTTATGCTGGGCTTGTCCCCATGTTGATCTGAATCTACCTGACGCCTGGTCGACGGTTGCTGCAAAACATAGGTAAGTGCTCCCTACTTTTTTTCTCGGTTGTGTACTGATACAGTTTCTAGTTATTTATACATGCCCGTTTACGCTCTCGATGCCAACTTTAGACTCAAGAATCGCTTCCGCTCAAATGAACGCTCGGATCCATCACTGGCACCAGGTTCGGGATATTTTCTCGACCCAAAACCTTACAAGGATTTCCTGAAGGACTATGTATCTGAGAAAGATGTTCGTGATTGCTCATTGTGTTAGATATGGCTACCGTACTCATATAGTTTGCAGATAAGTACCTGCATCGCGTTTGCAGCGCTACTCGAAAAAGACACCAAGTTAACTACGGGCCTCAAGACCTCAGGTGTCGCTGCCTGCGCCTGTGCACGCCACGAACTGATTCGTCCCCAGGGAATTGGCGATCTGCAGAAAGGGGAGTGGTGAGTTGTTGCCGTGTTGACTTCTGTTTGGTCTACTAAACGAACAACAGGTATGCCAACGTTGATTACGTTTTCTTCTCTGCCATCCAGGGCCTTCGACTCCCTCGCCTTGCCGTTTCCTATGACATTGTTTGCCAATGGCGGCAGAATCTTTGGGAGCGGATGAGTCGTTTACCAAAGGCACTACAGCTTGACAAGGAAAGCATGGAACTCTCCTTCGGGCTCCCCACGTGGCACGCCGTTGCACACGAGCTCTCGTGTCGAACCGCAAACTCATTGACTTACCAAGAAGGGGTTGGAAGGACTGATGGCGAGGGTATCGAGCGAATATGGTCTCTGCTCAACCCTTCAAGTCACGCAACGAAGGAGATGGGTGAGGGGTCCCAACACGACAGTCTCGATGATAGAATCGATCATCACAACTATATGAAAAATATGACTCTTGGTACGTCTTAGTCCTCACTATCATATGACTTCTTCTGATGTTTGGAATTACAATAGACTCAGTTCTCGCACGACGCCTTATTGTCGCCATTGAAGAACGTGATCGGCAAATAGCCGATTTCGAACAGCATGACCATAGGCTCAGGCCAGAGCTCCGGAAAGAATGGGGCCAACGCATCGCTGACTGGAAGGCAAATCCGGAGCTGCCAAGTCCTTTCCTACTCACCGCTTTGAGTAAGTTTCTTTCTTTCTACAAAGACTCTAGCTAACATCATATCAACTTGCCAGGTAAAGGGGCATCTGAAGCTGATGTTCGTGCGGAGTTGGATGTTGAAGAGAAGGAGGAAAGAGAAGCGTCAAAGGGTGTCTTACATGGTGTCAGCCCTGCTGCGTTCATTGACGCTGGACTGGAGTTGGAGGACATCCAGTATGTTTGTTGTTTATACTTGCCTTTGCTTATCACTGACTGTGTTATAGGCTGAAAATTCGTCGAGACGCTGGCGTACAAAATCTCACGCCCTCTCAGAAATCTAAGCTGAATGACCGGCGGCGGACTTTCATGGAGAAGATCAAGAAATTTCGAGAGCATCAACACATCTACACGCCGGGAGCAATTTGCGCTCTCAACGCTGCTGAAGCTGAGCGTGCTGCCAATACCCCCTCCCCGGAAGCCGAAGATGTCAAGCTTTGGCTTCCATCTGACTTCTCGCCCACTGAACGTGTTACTGCCTGTACCACTGACATTGGTTACTTGGAGGCAAGGCTGCGGGAGGGCCGTTGTAACGATGCGCTTGTGGCCGTACGACATTACCTGCACTCAAAATCCTACCTCCTCGCCTTCCGCAATGCAAACGTCACCGGCCAATAGTGTTTACAGGTCCGGTCCGGTCCGGTTTTTTTCCATTTTGTCGGTCAACCGCAACCGCAACCGGTTGCACCGGTGTCCCAATTTGGGCTCAACCGGACCGCAACCGCCGCAACCGGTTGTTAGCGGTTGAGTTGTGTGAAAAAACCGGTTGTGACCGGTTGCAACCGGTTTTTGGGCTCATTTTTGCTCTTAACGCTGTAAAAATGCTCGCAAACGGTAGTATTCATCTATATGCTACTATACTTAGTTGTATTAACAAAAACAAGCACGGAAATCTACCAGGAAACTGGTTTTTTACGGTTTCTCGAGCATTCTCGGCGATCCTGCCGCTTTAGGCCATTTTTGATCGCGATTTTGATCGCGTCGAACAGTCGAGACTCTGAGTTACAACACGCGTGGAATGGTTTTGGGGGTTTGTTTCTCTCTTCTTTAGTCATTATAGTGCGAAAATGTAATGAACTAACCCAATATTAGTTCAATAAAACTTTGTTTCGTGTCAAACGGATGTCTGTAGCGAAAATTCTCGATTAGGCCGTTTTTGATCGCGATTTCCCACGGTTCAACTTGTGAAACCACACGCGAAACACCCGCCGAATGCATTTTGAGAGCGCATTTACAATACAACTATAGATAAAAATGTACATAAATGCGCATGAGGTGCTTAAATACTTGCCTATGTACTCAAAATGTCCGAAATATGGGCAGGAAATACTAGGTGACACAACCGGTTGCAACCGGTCTTTGCCCGGTTGAGACCGGTTGACCTGACCTCACGGTTGGCGCCAACCGCAACCGTAACCGGTGATCAACTGCCAAAACCGCAACCGCGGTTGCAGTTGCAACCGGTGCGCGGTCCAGTTGAGTTGCGGTTGTTTTGCGGTTGCATCAACCGGACTTGTAAACACTACCGGCCAACACATGTCAACTAGAGCACGGACAGTCATTGACAATGCAGGTGACCGTGTTACTGCAGAAGCCGAGAAATACAACAGGTCACGTCAAGCGCTGCATTCGCTGTATGACGTGGCATCACTCGACGATTACCCCGAGATCACGAAAGCCGACATCGCGCTAGAAGAAATCACCGATGCTGATCTACTTTCCCTAGTCAAGCTTGGGAAGGCCGGGTCTAGTAGCCATCGACGGAAGCACGTACCAACAGGAAAAAAGGCTATGTCATGGATCTGGACTGGTCAGGGTGGACCGGACCTCCAGGAGGGAGGTGTCAGCGAGTGTGAGTAAATTTAATCATTTTTGAGTAATCTATCCTAACGAAGTCTTAGCTGTCCGTGTAGAGTGGTCTAAAGCATTGGAGCGCAAGAACCGATGGATTGAGGAGGTGGAGCGGCTAACCGAAGAAATGAAATGTGTGCAGCGATTCCTCGACAAGAAAGTGACCTGGTGGCGTGGAAAGGTACCCAAGATTGACCCAACAAATTTGCGACACCCCGCAGCTGTTATACAAGCAGGTATGCATGCATATGCTGCTCAACAGGCAGCCCATTTAGAGGCTGTTGCCTCCTCTTTTCGATCAAAATGGGGCGGTAAGTGACATCGGGAGTTACTATATTTGGCAAGTGGCAGTGATAATGCACATTGATCCACCTCAACCTCACCCTGGACCGGGTTTATTAGCCTGCCGATCAACCCCGACTAGGGCAGGCTAACAGGCCCAATTCCACGATTCCCCGCATACTGCCAATATCTTCTGAGTATTTCTGAGGGTTTTCCTTTAGGGATTAGAGGGACTTGGAGGATTTGGGCGACTTTCCTTGAGGCTCGGCCGTTCGGCATCCCATCAATGGCATCAGCCAGCTGCGGCAACGTCCCTTCCTGGCCCCACGCTGTCAATGATGTCCGTCGCTGTGGTTCGCACCCTCGGTAACGCCGTAATAGGCGTTGCCACCGTCAACAACTGCGTCCTCGTCGTCGGGGAAACATTTTCCGGACATTTCCCCGCCAACAATGTATCTTCTCCCTTTTTGGTTCATCCCCACCCTTCGCTTTCTCCCACGGGCCTGCTGCCATTTAGCTATGTTTCCACTGAGTTCAACAGATAGATTAAAGCCATGTATTGTCATACAAACAATATATAATGCCTTAACCAAGTGTCTTAGCATGTTTGATTGGCAGGAGGTCTATGTGGGGTAAGGCTAAAAGGAGCATTACATGGAACGGTCGAGGATTGCTTCAGTGTATTTAGGCAATAGGTAGGTTTATAGGTAAGGATAATATACCACCATGCAGAGAAGACGTCTTACACCCAAGGAGGAGAGGGTCTCGCCTACGAGTATAGCCGCCCAAATAGCCGCCCAATAGCCGACAAGTTCGTTGATCGAGCGTTTATCCACCCAATTCTCACGCTCTACTCACACATCCAACTGCCAGTCATGGGCGTTCAAAACGGGAGGAAAAGTTTCCTCTCCAATGGCATCACTCACACCTCTGCAAGCATGCAGAACAACGGAACCAATAGGACACGAAGACTTAATGCTGCTGATCTGGCCAAGGAGCGAGCTGAGGCCATCGCTCGTCTCCAACAAAACTTGAAAGGTACTTCCACTCGTTCTCGCCGTGAATGTTCACTGATAGCAGTTTCTAGGCCTAGGCCGAGCGGCTAAAGATACCTTGCAAGATTACGGACTCATGGAGATTGAAGAAGAAAACGGGGTCAACGACAGCGGTTCCATGGAGTGGGTGGACGACGAGGATGTAATTACTGGAGATATGGGAATTCCGGATTCTACGGCGGAGGAGGAAGATATCCTGACGGCATTTCGAGATGCTGTAGGTGCTAGGTGTGTGGAATCTATGCGAGCTTTGATATTTACCTGACTGTTGTAGAGGCCAGGATACCAACGAAGAAGAGTTGATGGACGCTCGTGGGCTGTGCGTCGGGAGAGCCTGGAGTCAAACTGGGCTCATGTCATGCCAAACGTCGTCAAGGCGTATCTTGCTTGGCGCAGGGACTCTGCTTTGAGCACGGCAGATCCCAAAGACAAAACTGAGCGGTTGTCGACGCCATTCGATTTCGCCGTTGGTGTGATCGACATCTACACCCTTGAAACCTCTGCAGTGATATCCAGACCTGACGATTCGCTCTCAGCCCCTGAAGCGCTGGCAAGAGTAGGTCTTCTGGCATCGTCCCCGCTCTCACCATCTGTCGCCATCACCTTCAAGACATTGGAGTTCTTCCGACTACTCAAAATGTTTCGCGGCTCGTTCAGCGCTGAGGCCTTCGCGAAAATGATATGTCATCTTTATGTGGTATGTCTCAATTGTGTTCTCTAGCAGATTTCTTACTTTTCTCTCTTCTACAGGTGCCTTATCAACCGAAATATCGTAGTCTGTTGTCTGATGCCCTCGACGTCTATCTATCCATCCGTCGGAGAGTTGACCAACAAGTGTCTGCATATCTGGGCAGAGACTCTCCTAACTACCGGGTCCTCAATGCATGTCCGCCATGTAACTATGAGGTGAGCAGGTGCATGATATTGTGGCTGTAGCAGGCTGATCATTCTTCAGCTTGAAGATGAACCGGAACTCACATTTCGTCGGATGTGGGCGATCGATGGCAACAACTCTCTCAAGCGTGTCAAGGGGCTTGGCAACAGAAACATTGGCGACAATCGGACGTTTGAAGACAGCGACTACTTTCTCACCAACGAGTTTGTCAACAAATTCGCTGATGAAGTTCCATCACGACCCGTCCCCGCCGACCCAAACATCAATGAAGAGAATACTGGACAAGAAGAAGCTCAACCACCACCTTTACCATTGGATGATGGGTGCACAGACATTTGGAAGGCAGCTGCTGACGACGATCAAAAGAAGATGTGGGGTATTTTCGATGAGGCAGGGATTTTCGCGAGCGCCTGCCGTCACGGCTTGATACTTTGGCTTGCGGACATGGTCCGGAGCGGCGAACAGTAAGTCAAATCGTTCTGTTCCAGGACTGGTGACCGTCAGGGCTGATGGTTTACACAGGGCAAAGTACCCGTTGGCGATGATCTCCAAAGGCTTGGAGGTCCTTGGACCACGGAACCTGGTGGGCTACGACATCGGCTGCTCCTTCAGCAAGACGATCAACGCAAGTTCACTTGGGTCCGAATTCCAACGCCAGCGTAACCAATGTTGCGTGAACGCATTCCATGGCTACTCCCATCATTACTGTTGCCAGCTTCGCCACCATCCAAATGGCATAGAGGGTGCTGGGATCGAGGACCTTGAGACACTTGAGCGTGTTTTCAGTTCTTCAAATGCCCTGGCACCTATCATCCGCTACATGTCCGCCCACAATTGTCGTGTCTACATTGACCTTCACTTCAAACACTGGGACACGGAGAAATACCAGAACCTGGCAACCATGCTCCACGGCAACTTCGTGCAGGCGACCACCATCATTGATACCCACTCAACCTATATTGAAGAAGTTCTCACATCCAGGGGCATCGACGAAGATCAACTCAAATGTTATATCGACGAGGAGCGGAGTTATTTCGAGAGATTGGGAAAGGAACCAGAGGAAGACATTCACGCCATCGCGTACGTTGAGACACTCGAGGCACTTACCGAAGTAACGTAAGTCTTTACTGAGAGGATTGCATAACACGGAGCTAATGTAATACAGGTCGAAGTATGACGATGTGTCTTCAATCTTTCACACTCAAACGCCGAAGGACTACCACTTTCTCTCTCCCGAGAAAGCATACACGCAATACACATCGGCTACCATGAAATCTGACACTGCTCGCCGAAACCTTGCCACCCGGAAGGACGAGCTTCAACTCGAGGCACTCCAGTTTGAGTCTCGGATGAACATCTCCCACCGATGGACAGTCAGCTGTCCGGAATACCAGAAGACTCTCAAGTATATGAAGATGCGCAAATATCAACGGGCGCTAGATCACTTACAAACGCTGGTGACGAAACGACTATTTGAGCTTCATAAACTCAATCTTTCGCGAACCGGCGAGTCCCCTTTCCAGTCAATTCTAACACCCTGATGGCTGATATCAATTTTGACCAGGATATAATATGCGCACTCACATCTCCAAGGCCCTCCAAACACGATCGAAGGCTATCAGACGAGCGGTACAGGTTCACAACAACCTCGCCGTACCACTCGATCGGCCAACTCTTGACTGGGACGCGGTGACACATTACTCATTTCTCGACAATTTTGATCTCCTTCGCGATCGAGATTCGTCCGTGCTGCAACAGCCATGGGCCGACCCTGTGATGCAAGAGACAATGAAGAAGTATCAACGGCTTCAGCGAGCTCGTGAAGAACTTCTTCGCTGCGAAGTGGAAATCCGGCGCTTACTAACAGCAATTACTGATGAGAACCGTTTCTTCGATAGGGTGGTGGCAGCTTTAGATTCTGAAGATGCGCTGGGGTTTGAGATTCACTGTTTCATTCAACGGCGCCGTGCCGTGAACCTTTATTTATTGCGACAAATAGCCCGTACTCACGCTCTTCGAATGTTTACAGGCGCTAAAAGTCCTGGCACACGAAAGGGGACAACTCCTGCATCAACACCACTTGCCGAGTCTGGGCGAAGCGGAGCCATGGCAGCAGATAATGAGAGTAATCGGAGTGTCGAAGGGGAACAGCTGGAGGAAAATGAAGAGGATGAGGACGATGATATGGATGATGATGTTCTTGGCAATGTTGGAGAACTTATTGATTACATCTCGAAATTGTAACTTGTACATTACCGCCCGCTAATCCAATTTTTATTATCTATTCAATGGTGTTCATATCATGTAGAATCTGGGGTGAATTGGTCTCAATGCTCACTCGTGAGTCCGAAGCGACTCTAGAATGCCCTGGGAGATCATACTATACTTGGCGGCCTTCCACCAGACTCCAGTCAGTGGTAGCAACACTGTAGACATATCACAAGCAGTTTATCACTAGCGAATTGACTCAAAACTGCTACAGGAGTCACCAAGCCGACTTAGGACACACAAGAATCGTATCGAGACAACGAGCTAATCCAGATTGTCTACAGATGTTTCCTTTCGTAGAATCGTAGACCATGATCACATATCGGATACCCTTGTATTTTGACCCGACCGACTCAGAACTGTGCAACCATAGGATTCATTGTCTTATTAGAGAACTTCTACCTCTGTGGCGTACCCTTTTGTAAGAGGGATAGAGAGGTTGTGGCTTATCTCAGTGTGGCGAACATAATTATCCTTCAGACTTGAATTCCATCCAACCGACTCGAGATGGCCAACATCCAGACGGTGAGAAAAAGGGGAGTTGAATCAAATTCAACTCCCTGATTGCTGCTTATCTTAAGGCATGTCTCGTCATTGGTGTGTCCTGCGTCAATAGACTTCCATGACCTTATAACTGCAGTCTGGTCGCGTCGCTCTCACTGCTGTCTCAGTCGAAACTCAGTCAACGTTGCCAGACACCTTCAGTTTCAAACATGCGTCAACAACGCACATACAAATCGTTCCATCGATTGCTGCGTCGTTCTTCTTACATCCTGTGGATTGCCCATGGCATGGACGTTCACTATGTCCTCAACACTGCAATCTCCATCTCTGCGGGTGAATCTTAGCGGTGCTCAGGGGCAAAGAGGAGGAAAATGGGGCTAGGAGACCGAGGTATGCGGAGGCTTTTCACTAGCATTCTATTTACGCGCTCTCTCAACTCTCTCTCCCTCATTCCCTCCTGCTCGTTAACAGAAAAAATCCTCAGATCCTTTCAATGCCTGGCTGCTTTGTCTACGTCCTTCCTGCAGGCTTCTCCTACGGTCATTATCGCGTCTTTGCTGGGACCTACTCTCGCCCGTGTGTATTCTTTCGAGACTCATACACCAAATACTAATCGGCGACTGCAGCCAATTTTGCGTCGGTGGTAAGGGCAGCCTTCCACCTTTCCCACTTCATTTTGAGTGCGCCAGCCCCGAAGATGCCCTCAGATGCTTCAACGTTGCTTCCCTACTTGCCGAAAAGCTGAAAAGCATGTCTAATGACGATGTCGTCAACACCTTGCTTGGTAGACCTCTGGCGGGAAGTCAACGTCCTGCCACCATTCCCGCTGAATGGACAACTCTCTGCGAGATGATGAGAGGCCAGGCAACCACCTTCTATGCCATTACGCTTGGCAAAAATGTTGGTATCTTCATGAATTAGTACGTCTCTTGATGCAACCTCTCTGCTCGCAGCTCACCCAACACTAACCTTGTCTAGTGACACTGCTTCCGAGTCGTTGAGGCGGGCCATCTCCAATATGGTTCGCCGATGCCATCGGTTTCGGACATTTGAAGGAGCATACCTGGCAATGCTCACCTCCATGGATGCCTCTGTGGATGTCATCGGAGAAGGTTTAGGTGATCCACCGGAACCTGAGGAACTTCCTCCTGCTTATACGCCAACTCTTCACGATGCACCGCTACCAGCGGTACCACTCTTGTCACCTTCGACACCCACAAGAGGTCGTGGTCTGCAGGCTGCTACTCGCTCGAGTACTACCCCGCGAACGCCTCAACGTGCTCACTGGCAGGGAAGCCCCATGGTGGTACCGCCTGCTGGTGTGGCGCGTGCTCCTGCATCTCCCACGACTCAGCGGCGTAATGCTCCCGACTCTCCCTCCCGTTCCTACCCAGTACATGGAGCAACTACCCCCGAAGGACCCTCTCACGTTGGCATAGTTCACCCCCGATCAGTGGCCGTCACTCCCAGTGCCACTCGGCACACTAGGCATGCTTCAGCGAGCCGAACTCCTGGTTAGTTTCCCTGCTGCTGTACGAAGAGTTGGTTATGCTGATTAATTGTATCACAGGTGCCGCATCTCAAGCTTCTAGCAGCAGGCCAGTGTCGTTGGAATTCATTCTCCGTGAGTATGAAACACTCCACAATGTCCCTCAAGATTTCGTGGAGAATGTTCTTGAAATTTGTTCGGTGGGAGTTCCGACCTTTGAGAGTTTCTCCGAAGAACTATCCGGTAGATATCAAGCAGGTCAAGGCATGTCTCTACGGGGCACACGTTTCATCTGGGTCTTGCTTCAATCCTCGCTTGTGTTTCCCTCCCTCTGATGCTCGCATCAGTGGCTAAATAAATTCCAGATCTCTGTACAATCTTTGCCGGGTGATGCAAATATATATTGTCAGTGCGTAGTACGCCGTTCCGCATTTCAAATCTACGGATATCGGTCACAATAAACTCTGATCTAGAATCCACCAATGGGGCCCCAACCCCGCTTGCAAAACATATTCAGCACGCGATATTGCAATTGGAAAAGAACATATGGTACGTATCCCAGCAACTTTCATCCCTGAAGCTGGCAGCTAACTTCGCAGCTCAATGTGTGACGAAGCTCACAAGGTGTTTCTCCGATTCTCCGTAAGTACGGGTTTCAAATTTTCAAATATTCTAGTTGTTAGAGAATATAATAAAATATACGAAAGTTGTGGGGGTGCTTCTGAAACTTTGCTGCGTGAAATGTTGGCCAACGAGGCGGCGGAGGTGCAACGTCTACCCAGTAATGCTCGCCTCCAGTCCTCTCATACGATTCGACGACCTTGGCGTACACGCAACCGACCAACTGTCAAGTTGAGCGCGTCACAACGAGCTTTGTTAACGCAACGCCGCCGAATCAACAGGCTCACCGAGCAAGAAGCCATCACCGAGACCATGACACTCATTGAGAAAATGGCAGCCAACCTCGCACTTCGGTTCAAGCGGCGTACACCTGACTCATGGCTACGCACTATACTACAACACGGGAGAATCTCGCGCGCCCGTCGTGCTCCTGGGTCTTGGAATGCTTTCTTGAGCATGGAGGTTAAACGAATGAATAATGGTGAGTCCCGAATTCTAACATTATGCCTACCGGTCTCACATCTGCTTGTAGAACTCCCAGAAGGGGCTCCGAAGATAAAAGCTCACAGTGTCTCCACCGAGCTGGCCGTTAAGTGGAAGGAAATGTCACCGGAAGAGAAAGAAGCTTATACGATGGAAGCCCGTGAACAGATCAAGGATACGCAGACGATGCGCAGATTTGCACCACATAATGGCCCCGTGACCGCTTTCCACGATGTTCGTAATTCACTCAAGGCTATTGACGAAGAGGTAGGAGGTAGTTCGCTTTAACCGTCGCATCCCCTAATATCTTTCTTAGATTCAGTGTTTGCACGCTCGCACTGGTCTCGAAGTCATGATGATGGCCGTCCGATCATCGAAGGATCAGTTTAACATGCCTCACCTTCTTACCACCAGCGCTCGAGTCGCTGATTACTTTCAATTTCGACTCAAAGAAAATTTATTTGACACTACTGGGCGGCTGGAGGCTTACATTATTGCTGGGGTGCACGGTAAGCGTCTGTTCTTCGTTCCTATTGAATACCATCAACGCTTATCTCCATCATTCACGATCGGCAGGTGTGATCGACAACTACAAAGAAGCGCTCCTGAAAAGCCGCGGTCATCTCGTTGAGCTGATCAGACGAAAGTTAGGCAAGTACTTCTGCTATTTGAGAGGTAACAAGATGACTGACAACGCTCTACAGGCCAGGCGGCAAAGAGAGACGGCATTCGCATGTTCTACTCCAACTTCGACGCGAACATAACCACACCAACAGGTTGCGTCATCAAGGGATGGCCAGCTGGGATCTCGTTCAAATGTCCGAGCGGAATGTCACGGGCCGAAGTAGAATTGCTAACAAACGCTTGGGAATCAGGGGCGACCTACTTCTATAAGATGACTCGGGAAGAATTTGAAGCGTGGAATAAGGGTTCTTCATCGCCTTCCTTCGCCACAACCATTCAACCGGTCACCCAGCAACCAGCAGTACCAAGAACTTCAATGCCGATGGCTTTATCACCAAGTGAGCAGCGAGAGCAGAGTGCGCCACTCGAACCTCCCACGGTAACTCAAATTCAACCTCCTGAGACGCCGAGTACGATTGATCGACCTCCACTCGCCTCTGCGTTTATCAATTATGCGCCAGGCACCGTTCAAGACGGGAACGGTGGAGCCGTCAGCTTTACCAAGCGACCCCGGAAGCAGAGGTCTGACAAGGGTAAGCCTCGTAAGCGGAAGGAGGGCAGCGAGAACGCGCCGCCAACTTAGTAGTTACACCTATGTACCATGTACTCTCCGAGTCCTTTCCTTCGTCAATTTATTGTGACTGCAACATTATCCCGCCTTCAAACAGTATCCGAACATCTCACATGTGTAGATAGATCAGTGTACATACTTCCCAATGTGCTGACAATTCATCTTTGAGGTTTTGAGCCCGTTCAATGTGTATCTAGCTCGAAAGTACATCTATAAAACTCAAACAACGCCACGGGAAAGCCCATAATCAATCTAGCGAAGCTGTGAAAAGCTGCGGATGGCGGGGAGGAGGTGTGATGAACCAAAAAGGGAGAAGATACATTGTTTGGCGGGGAAATGTCCGGAAAATGTTTCCCCGACGACGAGGACGCAGTTGTTGACGGTGGCAACGCCTATTACGGCGTTACCGAGGGTGCGAACCACAGCGACGGACATCATTGACAGCGTGGGGCCAGGAAGGGACGTTGCTGCAGCTGGCTGATGCCATTGATGGGATGCCGAACGGCCGAGCCTCAAGGAAAGTCGCCCAAATCCTCCAAGTCCCTCTAATCCCTAAAGGAAAACCCTCAGAAATACTCAGAAGATATTGGCAGTATGCGGGGAATCGTGGAATTGGGCCTGTTAGCCTGCCCTAGTCGGGGTTGATCGGCAGGCTAATAAACCCGGTCCAGGGTGAGGTTGAGGTGCATTGATCGCGCCTGGTGGCTGTGCATACCGCGGCGGGCTACTTACTATATTTGTACATTACATAATTAAATCATGTGATTTATTCTCGGAAAATATTCTACGAATTTTATTTAAATTTCAACATAGCATATGCTCTATACACTAACAATGGAGTTGAAATTTGCTAGCCATGCCTAGCTAGAGTTAAAGCTGTAGGCTTCAATTAGCCTGGCTAGTACCATGTCGTTAAGATAAATGCTACAACCAGTGGTGAGCCCTCCTGCGACTCCCGAAATCTCACCAGCATCGTTTTCACCTATCGAGCCCTTTTTATCAACTCCCGATTTTCCTCAGGATGAGGATGTGGATATGGAGGATTCGTTCAATGAACCGGCACCAGCATTGACGCCCGGGCCGTCGTCTGGTCTGGCACTGCGACCAGCCTCTTTCCCTGTTCGGATCCCACCCCTGCCGATCCCTGCCTCATTTGCAACTCCAACTGTCGTTCCACAATCTGTCCCTACCTCCACATTCGAGCAGCCTCTCCCCTCTCCAGTCTCAGCATCCTCCCCTCACATTGAGTCGACCTCTTCCGCTCCTGAAACTCGTTATCCACCACCCACCCAAACTACCGTCCTTCCTGACAGCTCTGCTAACGACGATTTGGCTTCGGCCCCTTCTTCGGCTGAAACTCCTCCATCAATGGATGTTTCCTCATCTGTCAAACCCCGGTCCTCTCGAGCGAAACAGGTTGTCATGCCGGTCTGCCCGGACGACGCCCCTGCCTGGTTCCAGGAAGCATACACTGGATTAACGGCCACCCCTCTAAATGACAACGACTACCGCGATCTCATTCGAGATTATTTGGCGTTGGAATATTCGTATGGCTTTGCCGTAGGGAAACCTGGGAAGTCGCTGGCCAAGGGGAACCGACCAGTTATGCTCGATAATTGGATCAATGGGCAACGGTGGCGTAAGCGAGTCCAACCTGAAGTCGGCGATCCAGCTAGTTTTGCTCGTTCCTGGTGGAAATGGTGGGCCACCATAATGCCGAAATGGGAAGTCTTGACCATGGCGCAGAACCCAAAATTGCATCCGCATAACATCCGCCAATGGGAGACCCTCTACATCCCAGGTCCGAATGGGTTCCTCAGCCCAGTCGTCTGTCTGTACTGGTGGAGATGCGCCATCCAGGGTCATATCCAACGCGTGACCCTCATGTCGGATTGGAAGGCAGCGGTTACGGAGGTTCGGGGCATCCTTCGTGGGTTGCGACGATATCATGAGGCCGAAAAAGTATGAAGGTATATAATCGACGTAAACAGTAAACTATGTCCCTATGTTTTTTTTTCGGGAATTTACGGCTAGAATGCATTGGGATGTAGCGTGTGAAATTCTGAAATTGGAATTCGTCGTATGTTTTCCGAAAAAAACACATTTCGGGTACATTGACTGTGAGTGAGGCCGTGGGAAGAAGTGATGAAAGCGCATTCGTCATATGTGTTCCAACAAAAACATATTTCGGCTAGGACGACTTTGGTTGAGACCGTGGGAAGACGCTATCGAGGGATTGTGTCCTATTTCGACGCCAGGTCGCCCATGGTGTTGCCATCATTCATGGAATGAGGGATTTGATCGACAAGTACATCAGCAAAACTGGAAATTACTTTTTCGTACTTTTTGTACTTTTTGGACTTGCCACAAGTTCGAAAAGGAGAGTTTTGAACAAGTACACTGTACTTGCCACAAGACATCTCTGGTACTTATCCTGTGCTTTTTGTCGGTGTACCTCCTTTTTTGCCTCAATGTTACATTTCCAACCACTGCTGTTGGTGCTACCACTTGTTGCCCGTCTACACTACTTGTATCACTCCAACCAAAATTTGAAAAAGAACATGTTATGCAAGTAACAGTGCTAGTACATCGTAGTGAGGAGGAATAGTCTAAGAGGTAACAGAGCAAGTGTTCTAGGCTATATATTCGCACAATGCAGCACCCCGGCGGCTTCCCGATGAGCACATAACAGCACCAGCAGCTCCTTTCGCGAGGAGGCTAGGCCACGATGACCTGCAGAATACTAGCGTCAGAATTAGAGAAGAGCGATATGGTACGAAAGACCTCACTGGGCAACTCATGTTCCTTTTGCGTCTGCGAGCCAGCCAACCTCTCCACTCGAGGAAGAGTCATGAGCGTAGCTGGATGCTGGTTGGAGCGGTGGTGGTGGTGATGGTGGAGCGAGGTCATGATGTTTGACATGAGGTATTGAGGGAGGGAAAGATAGGCAGGAATGAAGTCTTTGAGGATAGTGTGGCCTGGGATGTAGTTTTGGCGCACGAACGTGTGGTTTACCTATCAAGAGAGGCGGTTAGTATGCAAAATAACGAAGGCGGTACTTGAGAAAGCGCCGCTGATCCACTGTCACTCACCGGAACGCTCGAGGCATCCAGCATGCCTCAATGCGGTGTTTCAAGCACCCGAGCACCTGAACATGATATAACCTGGCAGAAAACAAGGGGGAAAGGTCAGTAAATGGTTATGGAAGGCGAAGCGGCGTTTGAAACGCCGCCCCGGGTGTCTCAATGTGGTCACATACCTACATGCTCCAGGATACGATTGATGGCATCCTCACAATTTCAGTCCTCGCATGATAATGTGGGGGGAGGAGGTCGGGACGTGGTGGTAGTGGGAGTTGGTGTGAGGGACGACGTGGCTGTCCGACGCGTCTGAAGGCGCTAGTTGATCATTGTTCCCACGGTTCATTTTGGACTTCGAACAATCCGCGAATCGCCAAGTCCGAACTCACCCACCACCACCGCTGCCTCCACCGCCGTTTTAACAACAACGGCTGGACTCCTCCCCTTCAACAAGGGATGCCAGTCGTCTAGGATAACCCAGGATGCTGCAAGCGTGTCCCACAAATGACAGGTACAATGTTTACCAACGAGGGCGTTAACAACCGACGCCCCGTTCATCTCTGAACTTTCGCTAACTTTTTTCGGCAGATTCTCTTTCTAATTTGTGGGGAAAGACGCGAATACATGTGTATGGGCACCTATGAGTAGTTTCAACACATTTGGTGAGTCCGCACCCTAACGTGGCGCCGAAAATACTAAAGCTTCCTCAGGAGGAATGCCGCTTATCTAGCCTCTTAGTCCATCTGCAACCCACCACCAACCTGTCTCATCCACCCCTGCTGCCTAACACCAGGGCCTGGAACCATCCGAGTGGGATCACAACGCGTTGTGAACCGGCCGCCGCTAATTCACGAACCGGCCACCGCTAATTCACGCATCGCCTGCCTCTAGCAAGAGAGGTTGCATCGTTAGCGGGGAAGACAATGGCTTCACCGGGGTGAGCTGGGGCTTACACAGAAAGGGAAACTCTGTACGCAGACGCGTACTTTTCTGGTAAGTTCTATATATATTACTGGAGAACCACTTTTGACATAAACGCGGTTTCAATAGTCATTACGATCATCCATCAATATCCGCCCTCCCATCCGCCTGCGTTACGAGCACTCTCACCTCGAGCTTCCTCCCCCCGTCTAGCGGGTTCACCAACTGCGGTATTCTCTAGGCTTGTACAATCAGGAGAGCGGGTGCAGGCGGAATTGGTGGATCGTTGCATGGTGCACTGGGATATGGTGATATGGTTGAAAATATCAGAAGAGCGGAGCAGTAGGTCTGTAGTGTTTCTTCCAACGATAGATACATGGTTTGCGAGAGGAGGCATTTGTATTCGCCTGTGAAAATGTACTTTCCTCGCCTTCTAGTCTACTTTCTCTAGTTTTACTCTACTTTTTGGCTCTCGAGTACTTGGAACACCTATATCTACTTGTACCTCTCCCAACATAAGTACCCGAACAAGTAATTAGGATTACTTTTTTCTACTTGTCATACTTTTTACTAAAAAAGTAGGAAAAAGTAGGAAAAAGTATTTTCCAGATTTGCTGATGTACGCCTAATCATGCCCCATTCCATCCTCATCGACAGTGCCATGACCCTGAACATGGCAGAATGACCCATTGGTCAACCCCGCTTGTGGTCAATCCCATATCTGATCAGACCGTCCCAAAACAGTCTGAAAGGTGATCCCACCTTCAACTCGCCCAGCTATCTATGTCTACAGACATGAAAAATGTAACGTATTTTATGTGTACAGCCATGGACTAAAGGCTTTATATTACGTCTCCGGCTCAGTACTGGGCATTTCCTTGTTCGGCCTCTTTATTGTATCACTTGCATTGTCGTGTCTCTCTACCCTACGCTAGGGCCTCTCATTGCCCAGAGTGTTCTATCGTATTGCGCTTCTGAATGTTACATCACTCCTAGTTACTAGTACGCGAAACGAGTTCCATCGACGAAGATAATAACATGGCTTCTACGATGGAGTCCCAAGTGCCAGCCTTTTCACTCCCAGCTATCGGGCAACGTAAGAAGTACCCTGGCATCGTCTGCTGCCTCTTGGAGCCTCTCCATTCGGATCCTGTGAGATTCCTTCGTATATTTCGATTCGGGTTCTGGTCCGTCATATGGAAATATGACGATAGATGTCCATTTACCTTCTCCACATCGAATGACTTCCTCTAGGCTCGGGCTGATGTTTTGTCCATGAACTAATGAGTAGGGATACTCATATAGTCGTAGTTCTGCCCTCGTGTGCATACAAGCCTTGCGCGAGATGCCATGATGGGTGAGTACTGGCCATTCGGTTTGGAGGGTCGAGAGGCTTGGCATGTCCGCGATGCTGACGTCCAAAGCGGTCTCTGCCCCTAATGATTTCTCTGTAATAGATTCGAGCCCAAGCAATTCCATCTTTTCTACGGTTAGGGCAATTAGGCGAAGGAAATTAAGGAAATCGGAGCTTTCGAGCTCGCTGATATTAATGAGAGTGACTGATGTCAGTGGTACTATCCGATTTGAAAATGAAGTGAAGCAGATGAGGCCCTCTGAGCTGACCATTGCGGAGGTCAAGATCCTTCAGGGAATACGAAGCTGGGGATAAAATCTGGAGATGCGGCATCAGCCTATTCTGTGAAGACATTCTTGGAAATGACTCGCACCGGTGTCGTTTTCATCCTCTCAATATCTTCGCTAGAGTTCCCATTTGTATTGGACATTGAGAAGGCGAGAGGTAGCACTCACTGTAGATCATCGCTCCAGCATTCGATTGAAAGACTAGTGAGCTTTTTCCAATCTCGAACGACGTCGAGAATATCCCCCATCTTCGACGCTTTGGCCACACCTGGCTCTTGAAAGTATGGCTCATCCTCCTCGATATGCAGATATTCCACTTTCTGCAGGGATTTAATCTTTAGGCTTGCATGGGCAAAGAGGGTTTGACCAATTTGAATTGTCTGTACTTCGGTTGCCCCCTGAAAGAATGTACCAATAGCCTGAGAAGCATTCTGATAGCTACTCCATCCTTCCAGTTCGAACTCGGGCTCGATTGAAAACATACGGTAAGAGACAAATCTGGTGAAATGGCGTCTGTTTGATGAATCAATCCTCAAACATCTAGTCAATCCTGCCAAGTTTCGGATGAGAGCCTCGCCAGTCCCTGCATGTTTCCAGAATGCTGAGAGAGCAGGGAGCCAAGTCTTGCTAACTAGAGCGACGGAGAGAACGGTTTTCGCCCACCCGTAGTCGCACCGCCAGTCAACAGCGTTCTCCACTATGCTAGTGATTATGGTGGCCGGGAATGCCAGTGTTTTCGGGACAGAGGACTGGTAGGAAGTGGGAAGAACAAGGATATGATAGCCCATGTTCACCGTGGCTCCAACAACTGGCGTCGCAGTACGGCTCTGTTTGGAGATAAAATTCTTGTTGTCGTCGCTGACTGGGAACGTCCTGGAGTACGCAATGGAAGAAGCATCACCCACGGGCTTGAACATTGATCGAAATCTGAGGAGAAGGCACGGATAAGCGCCTGTACGACCCTCGACCTTTGTCTGGCCCGAAAGTGGCTGTAAGACGATCGTAGCTACCCTGCTATGCTCGTTGTTTGGATCATCAGGGAAGTTTGTTCCCCGAGTCAGGGGAGTAGTTGTATCTTTCCCATTCAGATGCTGGAAAGATTTCTGGGACTTGGGCTTCTTTTCTCCCACAATCTAGATCAGTCTCGGGTCAGAAACGCAACAGAGCTGGAGACTATTTGAACATACTATAGTTTCTGGTGCCTCCGACTGCAGAACAATCATGCGTACGCTATCGAAATGGCGATGACTTCCTCGATCGAATGCAAGAAAGATCGTATCTTCTGCCTGTTCTTCGTAGTGTGCAGAGAGAACAAATGGATTACAATATATCCAACATGGTTCGTCCTCTGGCATACTGGTTTATACTGAGCGTGGAGGCTGGAATCCGGGCTGACCAACGTTTTGGTTTGAAAGCCTGCCACACGCGGCGTCAAGGCAGCCTTGAGGTACTTACTTGGTATTGCGCGTGACCTAAGTCCATACCGACAACTTGATCCTCGCATAGAAAACAATCTGACCAACGATATCAAAAACAAGAGATGAGTGAGTGCGTATATGCGTGAGACTACGAACAGACAGACGAAGTCGAAGAATGAGTGACAACTGAGTGGAGACAGAGAAAGAAGAAAGGTGGAAAGAACGTAAAAAGTGTCAGTACACATATGTACACGTCGAAGAAACGTTATAAATACAAACAGAAATGGGTATGTATAATCCAAGAACGAGCGTATCTGTTTCAATGCCATACGATACCCAACAAAACCACCTCAACGAATACTCAGAAAGAAAGAAGAGATATCACGAATCGATATCCATCCTTTCCCCCTCCCTCCCTTCACCGCCAACAAGCTCCACATCCATCCCAACAACCTTCACATCTGCGTTCCCACCATTCACGATCTTCACGTTGGGTATCACACCTTCATCTTCATCATCCAACTCCCTCCCCAACACACTCTTCGGCGTACTAGCCACACTCCCACCACGGCTGTCAATCCTCATACTTCCCAGTCCCAGTCCCAACTGATTCGCTCCTCCTCCGTTAGGTGGTGATGGAGCTCCAGATGAAGAACCAGACGCATATACCCCTGGGCCTGCCAAATTGGACGACCTTCCATAGCCAGATCCAGGTGCATAAGGACCCGAGGGATATGTACTCTGGTATAAATGCGATGGTGGAAGCACATAACTCGCCCCAGGTGTACTAGGAATGCTATTCCCATTTTCACTCCCAGTCGTGCTCGTTCCTACGCTCATTGTCTCCATGCTTCCCAGGGTAGAGAACGACCGAAGTGATGAGGTGGAATAGAAAGGACTGGGAGGTCCATCCATATCGGAATCGATAGAACCTGCTCTATCCCTTCCGCCACCTCGGCGGTGAAGGGAATGAGGGGGCTCAAATTCATCGAGCTCGGAGAGGTCAGAAATGTTTCGTGTATGGCGATGGTTTCGGAAACCATTCGTCGGGGCGTTGGCGGGGAAAGTGGAGGAAGGTTGAGGGGAGGTGGGTGTCGCAGAGTGAGGCGAGGCCATATCTTGTTCTTGTGGATCACCTTCGTGAGCCGATCCTCGACGTTCGATACCGACAGCTCTGAGCCTTCCAACCCATCTAATGAAAGTGAATATATGCGTCAGTATATGCGCATATAATGGGAGAAATCAACACATACGCATCAGCTTTATCCAAACTATCCTTCACAACACCCGTAACACCCCTCATCATATCCAAACTCTCAGTAGCAAGCGTCAATATCTTCTGGGCAGCTACAATCGCAGTTGTTGCAGAGACTTGTTCCCCATTTCCAGGACTGCCGTTTGAACCGGTGCTACCATCTCCATCACCGGTCTGGTTAAGAGAGTGGTGGCGACTATGTCGATTTGGGCTAGAAGGCCTAGAAGGAGGATTTGAAGGGCCTGCACCAGCTCCACGTTCCCGATGACCTGCTCGCCTTCCTCGCCTGACAGCTCCACCACCAGTCGCAGCTGCAGCTACACTCTCTTTCCCAGACCCAACACCAATTCCCGTCGCATTTGCAGGTGCTGTCGCCATCCTATCCAACTCAACGTCCCCAGTCCCAGGACTCGGTGCTCCACCTTGTCCAGGCGCCTTCTTCGCCCACCTCTGTGGCAGCTGAAGTATGAAACCCCTGACATGGGTCCTAGCTGGTTCGGGTAAGGCACCACCTGCATACCTGGACACGACGTCTACGACTTGGCGTACGGTGTGCACTATGTCGCGACGAGCTGCTGCTAGGGTTTTGAGGTGGTGTTGAGATACTGAGGCTCGAGCATGGTTGGAGTTGGAAGAGTGAGGAGAGGAGGGAGGGAGGGGTTGAAGGGAAGCAATGAAATCCCTCAAGACGAGGATTTGGGCGTCAATATGAGATGTAGCAAACTATATGACCAAAAGAAGTGAGTATATGCGCACGTGTAAGGGGGGAAGAAGGTAAATGAAACGTACCATCAGCCATTCAAGACAATACTTCAACCTCTTCATACTTTCTTCGCTGAGCGCTGCACTAAGTCCACCAGCTTCAAGTAGCATGGTCTGCCATCGACTGCGTTGAGCTACTTGGCGGTCTTCACTCGTGTTGTGAGTGTTGTTAGCGTTGGCGTTGGTCGACGCATCCGAAGGTGGAGGTCGACCAGACTCCATGAGGTCGGAGTCTTGAGCTGGTGGAGACGCGGGTGTAAATGGGGAGCGCGCGGCTGTTGCAAGAGGATGAGAACGATATTCAAAGGAAGGGGGCTTAAAGACATACCATTCAACCAACTAGATCCTCTTCGTCTGGGCTTCTCCTTGATCGTCGCAGTGGCATCATCATTGACCTCAATTTCGGGAGATTTTCCCTTGCTGCTGCTTGAGGAACGACCACGGACGGAAGAGGTAGGTGACAGTGTGATGTCGGCATGACTGGAGGAAGAAGAGGGAGATGTTGGCGGTTCTGGTGATGTTGGAGTCTTCTCGGCGACAGATGGTCTTCTATATCGGTCAAGCTGCAATTATGCGCATCAGTAACCTGTGGTAGTAGGTCGGCTGGTCGATGTGGAGGGTCTCCGAGGTAACCCCCGACCAATGACGAGCCAAAGATTACGACTCACTCTGTCCAGTTGTCGACAAGCAAACTCATCCAACGAGTTCACATCGACAGGTAATCGATTAATAACAGGTTTAGATATCGTCTTGACACCCGATTCTACCATTTGAGCGCCATACTGTTCATCAAGCTCGTCAGTCCCAGTTCTCGAGAGGGTGAGGAATTGTGAAGGTCGTTTGCTCACCTTGACGACTCTACTGGATGCTTTTCCTTGTTCGTATACTCTCAACGCGGAGTTGACGAGTGGAATTCCTGTCATTCGACCGACAAACCCTTCAGAATAGGTAGCTGCGACAGTCGCTGTAGGCCAAAAAGCGGGCCGCTCAGCCTTTCTCTTCGATCAACGGAAGTAAAAAAAATTACCTTGGCCACTACTGCTCCCAGCCCTCGGACTTTGCTTGGCACCTTTCCTCATATCATCCAGAGCACTAGCAGCGATGAGCTCGCTCTCATCCTGTCTCTTCTCGTTATCCATAGCGGATGATAATGGTTGGGGAAACAGAATAGGTGCAGGAGTGTCATGTGTTTCCAGTTTCGACCTCTTTTGATTTCGATGGGGAGAGGGTGGAGGCATGTGAAATCTGAGTTTATCTACTCTGTTACAAATAAAGACAAATAGACAGGACCAATCAGGGAATTTGCCGAAGATTTTCCAAGAGACAGTGCCACCGTCAGTCTGTTGGAAACCGACTCAATTGAATCCTGAATGAACTGTTCGACGTCGGACGACCCCACACGTCTCTTTTTTCAACCTTATTTCACATGCATGCTCCTCCTCAAGTTCTCGAACCTTTTTCCTCAGAAAACCACCCTCGGTCGTCTCGGCCAGCCCTGCCTTATGTGCTATAACCCTCTCTCCATCCGTCCTTCCAATTCAACCCTGAAGATCTCTCGAAAATAACGTGCAATCACTTCCCTGTGCTTCTCATGTGCCTGCACGTTCGTCAGCCAATCAGGTTGAAAATAAACCTCGCAAACGCCACGGAACGTCAGGAGTGGGCGGGCCGCTTTTGGCCGCTGTCAATTGTTGTGTCATTGATGAAAGTTTCAAGCGTTCACCACCAACATTCATAGAAAATCACGGTCGCCACTGACCTAGGTACGTCCATAGGTATTCTTCACGAAATCACAGCGCTATGCCGTTTCAAGTTAGTTACGCTACGAATCTACTGGCGATCATTTATCTGTCGAAGAGAAAATACCAATAATAGCGGAATCGACCACCTGACCTTGCTCACTTTCCTCCAAGCATTTGGGAGTTCAAGCGCCAAGTCCATGTAAGACCGCAAATTGGAAATTAGTTATGTTAGACCTCATGCGTGCCACGCGAATGCAGGCGCGACCTGGCTGTAAACTCACAAGGCAATTCAAAACCTAGAAAGTCGTTGATCTGCGTTTTGGAGGGAGCCTGAGCCATCGCTGACCTTCTCCCTATATCACTTTCCTTTACGACGCAAGTCTTGAGTCGAACGTCGATATATCACCTATCGGAGAGTACAGCAGCGTTTCCTTCCGACCAAAGCATCCACGACATGAAGGCCTGGTGAGCTAACAGGCCGAGGTATAGGCCCAAATGATATTGCACATGTACCGAGGAAACTTAAGAGTAAGACTGGGAGCTCGTCCACTACATGCTGTACCATATCGTTGGGCGACCTAGTATATCTTCCTGAGATTTGACCGATACCCTTCTTATGGGCCCAAGCGAGCAAACTCTGATAACGTCCTTTGGATAAAGTTGCCCCAATCGTCGCGACACTGTCGAGTTTTACTCGTTATTGTCAGTCTAGCCACCGGGTTGATACTTATGTGTGTCCTCTGCAAGAATATCGCAAAAGGTTCTATGTGAGCCTGATAAACGGGTATCGGGAACGATACGAAAGCTTATTTTACGCCAGGAATCAATCCGAGAGGGTGGCGTTATCTGTATGACTAGTTGGGAAGCAAAGAGATGCCATCCTAATTCGACCAAGTGAGCGATTCTGCAGTTGTTTCGTAGTCGCTACCCGTCTCGATGCAGATCGTTCATGCATCACGCTCCCCAGACGCTTCCTCATGCTTGCAGCTCCCGCATGACCTCGTAAATGAATTACTTACGGCATCGGGGACTAGCTCTCGGGGACCTGAGCGTCAAAGTATAACGCTATCAAAATTGAACTCGCTTCATGAGCACTCCGTCAGCGGCGGCCATACCTGGCAAGATACCTCGACCTCAAGACAGAAGAAAGCTTGGCAGAAATTTTGCTCATCCCGTGTGGTCTTTCACAAGTCACTCTTGAGGTCGAGTTGGGAGGCTTACCGTGGGGCGCATCAAAAATCGGTAGTGTCGCATGGGATCTACATCAGCCTCACCCAATTTGAGCCATTGCTCTCACCTTGAAATCACGATCCTGGTCCAGTTTCCACCACCCATCACGCACGATAGTTTTTATGAGATCCCGCTTTGGCATTCAATGATATTTCACGGCTGGAAGTGGATGCTCCGACGAATCGAGAAGATCCTAGATAAGATTTTCGTTGAACAGAGAGCGCAGAAGGTGTATATGGGTTTCTCGAGGCATAAAATATAGCTATATTCGAGAAGGATGTGATATGTTCGTGTCATTGGATAAATAGGCCATCTCCACCGCAAGGTTGTGGGTAGACGATCGGTCACTGAGTCAGAAGGAATGTGTCAGCCTGTTGTTTGGTATCTCTGGCGAAAACAAATACGAAATACGAAATAGCCGACTTCAGTATGCCCAGTCCTTGAACGAACGCCACACCCATGACCTCGTCGTTGTCAAAGACAGCTTCGGCGACATGCCTCTCGGGGACCAGCGTCTAATGTGAAAAGACACTCTGACTGGCCAGTTTCTTCCACCACTGTTCTCCTGCTCCGTTTACGGCCTTCGAGCGTGACACGGTACCGCGATCTCAAGACACCAGAAAGCTTGGCAGTAATTGCGCCATGACCATCTCAGTCTTCTGGCGCATAGGGTGCTTCATACGCTACAGCCTCACTCAAACTGTAAAATGAGGTTGCTGGAGGTACTATCCTCAACTGTCTATGTATGACTTTTTACTGAATTTCGCCATTTAGCGTTCTGCCAATGTTATAATCAGCTCAAATCGTTCGCAACTTCCAGGTGTTGGAGAGGAGTTTACCGAGTATGAGGAGCCGCGCTGAGGCGCAATTGAAAGCTGACGTACATGCGTCAGACTGGCCCTACGGCTCACTTTCCTGGCATTCCGCCGACACAAGCTTTCAGTGTTGTCAGGACAGGTCTCTCAGGCAGTACAAGGCTGCCAAGTACGGACTTCATATTTCTCCATTAAGCCGAGTCCGCTGCTTGTTCTGAGCCAAGCACCGTCGCGGATTGTACTTCGGCGGAATCGCCAACTAAAGGTACGAGTTTGACTTATGACGTCTGACATTGTCGAACTCATTTCTCGATCACTGCAGCGCTGCTCGTCCAATGAGATTTCGCGATCGTCTATGCTCCCTCCCAGCCATTCATTCCGGCGGCAAAACCTGTTTACCAATGCCAAATGAGACTTACTCTGCCTCGCGGATACCAACCGCCCAAGCCATCGCGATGAGATGGGTAAGTAGTATAAAAGCCCTTGCTTTTGAAGGATGAACATTAACCCACACTTGCTCAGCAATGCAGCTTCGAGCTCTCACTCCTCTTGTCCCCTACTTCCTCTTGTACGCGTCTTTCTTGGGATGTGCTGTCGAGGCTCAATCCGGAGACAAGTCCCGCTACAAAATCCTGGACAGGGAGACCGACAACTTCGTCAATAAAGTTCTCAAGGACTGGAAGTCGCCTGGTGGTGTCGCCATTGCTTTCGTCCGCCGCGATGACAATGGCAGATGGGTCGATATCGAGACCAAGGGTTATGGTCGTGCCACCGCCTCTGGCAAGCAGGTCACTGACACCACGATGTTCAACATCGGATCCAACTCCAAGGTATGCCGTCATTCCCGCCACATTTCAACCACAGCCAACATACCTCTTCAGCTGTTCAATGTTATTGCCAACGGCATCTTGATCCACAACGAGACCTTGTCGCCTCGCCTCGATTGGACCACCAAGCTCAAGACCATCTTCCCTGAGTTCAACCTCACGGACCCCTTCGCTACCGCAGAATCCAATCTCTTGGATCTTGCCACTCATCGTACCGGTTACCCTCTCCATGACTTCAGCTACCGCTACTCTGACCAACTCGAGGATGTCGTAAGTTTCTCGATCTTAAACAGACAGCGAACCCATCTGACAACCTGTATAGATCCACAAAATCCAATATCTCCGCCAATCTGCAGAGTTCCGTGATATCTGGCAGTACAACAATAACATGTACACCACCTTGTCTGCCATCATCCCCAAGCTCGCTGGCGTGCCATTCGCCCGTTACGTCAAGGACCATATCTTTGATCCTCTTGGCATGACTCAGTCCACCTACTCCTACCAGCTTGCCAATAACCACGGACAGAGAGCTGATGGTATGGTTCGTCAAGGGTTGGACGTGTATGCTGATCCGTTCGCGGGAACGCCAAGAGCTGCCCAGTACTGGACAGCTACAACCGGTGGAGAGGATGGTAGTGGTAAGTGCAAGGACCATAGAACTGCAACGCGTACTGACAATACTCTACAGTCCTTGCTGGAGCTGGTGGTGTCATCACTAGCGCTGTAGACATGGTCAGTTCCTACAATCTAGCCCCAGGATAGGTTACTGATGACCCAAAATTATAGGCAACGTGGCTTCGTGCCCTCCTTTCCAACGGAAAGAACCCAGTGAACAACCAGCAAGTCATCCCTGAGGATGTCTTGCCGAAAATCGTGACCGCTATCAGTGTCCAGGAAGGCAACCCGTACGCGTCAGTTTGACTTCATGAGAATGATGCTGACTTCCCTCCTTTCAGTGAATGGCCTGAATACTCCTCTATCATTTACGGTGCTGCTCAACTTCAGATCACCTACCGTGGTCATTGTAAGTGCCTTGTCTCTTCTTGACACTCGGAGGCTGACCATCCGATTTCCAGACATCATCGAACACGGTGGCTTCATCCGTGGTTTCAACACTCAGATCAGTCGTCTGCCGAACGACAACTTCGGTGTCTCTGTCCTGACCAATGACGGTGAATATGGCAAGACCATTGGAGAGATCATCAAGAACCACGTCATCGACAAGACTTTGGGATTGCAACCCATTGACTGGAATACTCGGTAGGTTCCTCATTCATCTTCATCAGGCTATGAACTGACCTTGGTTTCTGCTCCCAGATGGATCCAAAAACGCTCTGTTCCTCCCACCCGTGCTACCGCCAGACCTGTGCACGCCGAGTCTCCTGTTGCCGACTTTACTGCTTTCGCAGGAAAGTGGAACAACGCCGGCTACTACCCATTGGAACTCTGCCTCGTCCAGCCCGCAAACCTCAACCCAAGCCCATACTGCGCTGGTCTCGCTAGCAACATCACCACTATCTTGCCTGGTGGTGTTCGCCCTGGTATCCCAACCCTTTATGGCGCTATTGATAGCCCTTGGTTCTCCCACATCAGGATTGAGCACTTCGATGCTAACCTATGGAATGTCAGTCTGCTCATCAGCACGGTATGTTTCTTCATTCTCGCGCGCCCTGACATGATATTGATTGTACGTTCTAGCCCACTGGTGATCGTAGCCAACCTTACTGGACCTACAACGACAAGAGCAAGAGTGACAACCTGATGACTGCTGAAACTGAACTCGTTGATGGACGTATGGGTATGGGTATGGCTGGCTTCTGGGCTGGTCTCTGGGATGGCGCATCCGCTGGTGTACCCAAGCCCTTGGGTAACACTGTTCGCGAACGCGCTGAGGTCTACTGGGATAAGATCGAGTAACTTACTCCAAAAAGTTCCGAATCGTTTAGAATGTTTTACTTTTATTTGGTCTCCATTCAATGTTCGATGTCTGTACATAGTCTCTTTAAGGAATACAGTATTGTTACAATTCCATTTCCTCCAGCGGCCTTCAAAGGTCAAATTAAGCTGGACCCCTATCTTAGTACTAGGAAGGATATCGTGAGTAAACGAGAAGATGCCTGTCAACAAGCTACGAAGGACTGACCGTTGGGTAGGTTGAAAGATAATCTTTGAGCGTAACAAGGCCCTCGTCCCAATTGGCACTATGGTACTCGGATTCGATGAGATCCTCTGGTCTCTGCCGAAGGACCAGGACATTGTCGCTCCACGAATGTCTGGCCTTTCCTTCCGTGAAGTTGAAGATCGACCGGTTGAGTGGTGATGAGTCGCAGAGGAAGTTGTCATTGATAATGACGACGAGACATCGGTCATCAGGCAGAGGGATTTCACGTCCTTGCATGTAATAGACCTGCTGATCCTTCGGGAACGCGCCGTCATGGAATAAATGACTGATATGGCGATGTTGGAAGCGGGTGTCTTCACCGCCAAGCGTACGCCATTCCCATTCAATTGTGATCATGCGAGGTTTATCCTCATTTGCAGGGAAAGCAATGGCCTGGAAAGTATTCTTTCCTGGCACTTCGAGTTCAGGAGTGGTCAGAGGAATTGAAACGGTAGACAAGGATGTGTCTTGCAGCTTTTTGCACATTGCTTATGACGTTTCCAGTCCTGTAGGTTGTAGGTGGAGTCAGTGAATGCAAATACTGGACATTCCTGGTGACGCCATACCTGAGCGATGTGCTGAGGGGTACAATAAAACATAAGGCGGCATCCAGAGCATCTCTGCTCAGTCGCAGCACTACAAACGACGCAACGATGCCCACTGGGCGATATGCTAGCTGTGGTGGCCATAGAAGACCGAAACAGAGGCGTGTCTGACCACAAAGGGTCTAGTCCATGTTTGTTCGAGGGGATATTAATCGAGGGGATATTAACAAACTGGAAAAGGCAATCACAGCCACACTTCCAGTGTCGTCTTTAACAGGAAGGAAACGACCACGCTCTCCTTTCTTCCAGAAGGGCTGGTCATGAATCTCCATGGATTTCTCGCATCTCCGCCAACATTTAGCATCTGCTACTGCCTCGGATCAATTTTGTACTCTCCTGGTCAGGATTTACAAAGTAGTCTTGCTGGGCCCTATTTGCAATCCAAAGTCAAGCGAGGTGCAGGATCTTGGGGCTGGATTTTCTCACGTGTGGCGGGGTCAATTGAGCTAGCTCTAGTTAGGGCCTTAAGGACCGACACAAGAAGCCGCCTCGCTGGACCTGGTACGATCCAGAGACCAAGATGGTCTCAGATGGATCGTACGCTCGAGAACCTTTTGCCCTCCAGGAATAGGCTCTAAAACGAACGGTAGTTTCAGGAGGACCGATAGCCTGCAACGCATCTCAGGCTGATGCGATACTTCCGGACGGGACGTCGAAATGGCCTCATGGTCGAATTGTATCCCCGCCCCCAATCTAGGCTATCCCGGTCGCGATTTGATGGTTCAGACCCCTCCGATTTTCCACTCTGGCTTCGACGCGATTCGCATGAAGTGATTGACATCAAGCATGACAGCTAGAATCCTTAGTATCTCCCTTTTAATTGAGTGCTAAGGAAAATTCGTTAGAACAATGGCCAATCAACCTCAACTCGACTCTTCATATACCTGTCGCTTCGAGCCCAGGATCCATTCCAAATGGATGGAAGCGAAAGCAAATATACAAGTCTACTACCTAGAGAATCTCCTCTTCGACTCGCCCACTGAGCGAGGGTTCTTCCTAAAACATGATTACGAGGACTTCTTTCTGACCGCATTTGCTGGAGCCCTCGACGACAGGTTTCAAATCGCCAGCCTGTTCTACGAATTTTTCTTCTTCTGGGATGACGAGATGGAGAAGTTGGATTCCGCCACAGTAGGTGTCGCGTAGTCCATCCCCTCGTTGAGTTCCTAATCAGGCCGCTGATAGGCGAAGGAACGTATGTCTGGCCTGTTTGGCGTTATGCTGGGAACAAAGCAACCGGATCCATCGGATAGGATGGAGGTTATCATGAAGGACCTCGTCTCGATGTTGATGTCCTTTGGTGGAGAAACCGACCACAAGATCGTTGGGGATATTTTTCAGGCAGTCATCGATTTCGTTTCAGCTGCTGGGAATCCCAAAGGAAGAGTAGCTTCTATGAGCAGCTTTTCAGACTACCAAGACCACCGTATTCTTGACAGTGCTGCTTGGTGAGTGATACAAGAAATAGGCAATAAAACAAACTGAGACCTTCTTCAAGGGCTGCGATCCACCTGATAATTTGGTCATACGGAATCCATCTACCGCTACACATGGCTACCGACCCAGATATTAAAGGATTTGCTAGGATTACTGGACTTCAAGCAGCCCTTATAAACGATCTCTACTCGTATAAGAAGGAAGTCGCTGAAACTCAAGAAACCAACGAGTTGCTCTATAATTCGATCGAAGTCATTATGAGGGAGCGGAGTATTGACGCACAGAGCGCCACGGATTACCTGAAGGTGTGCATCGCAGGGCTGGAGGATGAGTTCTTGGTGATGGCTCGTAAATTGAGGGATCGGTACGCTAGGAATCAGGGCGATCTGGAGATCTTGAACAGGCTGGTGAAAGGCTACGAATATCTGATGTCAGGGAATTGCATTTGGTCTGCATATTGCGGTAGATACCAATATTGCGGTAGCATCCAGGAGACGCTGTGTAAAGCTTTGGGGTGTATGCAGGCAGGGTCATGCAAGGAAGTAAAGGATCATCTCCGATTGCCTGTAGAATATCAAACCAGCATTGGCGCGTAGCAGCTTGAATGTAAACTAATCGAAATTAAATCCTTCCGGACTCCGGTATGTCATCGGAAAAGTAAAGAATCTACGGATTGAGGACCGGTTACCCCCGCAACACTTCTTCGTTAATCTCAAAATTCTTTCGAAAGTGCTTATGGATTTAAACATGACAGGTAGCATTCATCCAGTCTGGTTAAATCTTGAACCCCGAAAAAAAATAGCTTATTCAACTTGATGCCTGACTCTACTCAACTCGATTACTGGTATCCTTGTCGCTTTGAACCCCGCTGTCACCCCAAAGCGGTAGAAGTGAAAGCCAACATACAAGCATACTACGTCGAGAACCTTCTCTATGATTCCCCCAGTCGCCAACGATCCTTTCTCAGCGGGGACTACGAAGATATCTTCCTACTCGGATTCGCTGGGGCCCTTGATGAAAGACTTCAAATTGCGTCACTCTTTTACGAGTATTTCTTCTTCTGTGATGATGAGCTAGAGAAGCTAGATCCTGCTACTGTAATTTGTTCCGTTTTTCATTCAACGTCTGAAACTGACTTGAACTTTGGCAGGCGAAAAAGCGTATGGTTAACCTGTTCGCTGTTATGCAAGGAGTCAAAGATCCAGATCCATCGCAAAGGGATGAGGTCGTGCTCAAAGATCTCGTTTCGATGTTGACATCGTTTGGAGAAGAAGCTGATCGAAGGCTTGCTCGAGATGCTATCAAGGTATTCATCGAGTTCCTTGCTGCTGCTGGAGACTCCAAGAAGAGGGCAGCGTCCATGGACAACTTCTCGGACTACCTGGAGTATCGTCTTCTTGATAGTGCAGTCTGGTGAGTCTGATGTCTTGCGTGGTAGTGACCAAATGGTCATAAATGCTGATACATCCTCTCAAGGCCAGCGATACAGTTGATAATCTGGTCATCTGGGGTTCACCTACCACCACACATGGCCAATGACCCCGACCTCAGAAGTATTGCACGAACTGCAGGGCTTCAAGCTCTGCTCATCAACGACCTCTACTCCTATCACGGCGAAGTCACTCGCACTCAAGGATCTACTGAGCTCCTTTACAACGCCATTGTGGTCGTTATGAAGGAGCAAAACGTCGATGTTCAGAGCGCCATGGATTACCTCAAGGTGAAAATCGTAGGGCTAGAGGATGAGTTCATTGAGATGGCCAGTAAATTGAGGGATCGATACTGTGCGGACAAGGAAGACCTTGGTAAACTGGATAGGTTGATCGAAGGATATCAGAATATGATGTCAGGGAATTGGATTTGGTCTACATATTGTGGGAGATATCATTCGAGAAATGCAGGGAAAGCCACGAACGGTGAAACTGTACACGCGGAGGGATGACGTGAGGAGGCGTATAACGTAGTTTAGATGCGAAAATGTAAGGTGATTGGAAGTGCATGCCAGTGTCCATGGTGAAATTGACCGGTTAGGGATGAAGCTTGGATATTCAACACTCCAGGAAGTGTGGAACGCCATATCCCACACGATACCGAGTCCGCGGCAGGGAAGGACCAAGCTATCCTGGCTGGATGCACAAATGATATCGCGATGCATCATCCCAAGCTGTCGGGGGCACAACGGTGGATGTCAACTGTCATCCACTTGGAAGCAGGGAGCGTAGGCAAACGGTAGCTCAAAGATGGTTGCACATTGAGGCCTCCAAGACGTGATTCAGGTGGCAAATCGTATCCCATTTGGGGGATCTGGTCAGACGATTAGCCACTGGTAAAAGTGCAGCTTGAAGTGGACATACATAGTTGTAATAGTCCTGGGGTTGAGCATAGTAGTCCAGTTCTTGACATGTCCCGATAGTGCACCAAGCTGATGCCCGTTCTAAGTTTGTGGAGAGGTTCGTGAGCATCGTGAAGGAAGTGAGCATGACGGATCGATTCAATGCACTTACAAGTTACAGTTTCTTCAGCAGGGACGTGGCATCCAAGATACTCTCATCTGGCTATTACATGCAGAGATTTATAGTTGTTCCATCGATGAACATGCATGATAAGCCGTTGGCGTTGACCGTGATGTTGGAGGGCGAGCTGGAGCCTGAGGACGAGGTGCAACACGGGAGACGGTCAGCCACAGTCTTGGCCCTGTGTTTGGTAACACAGTAGCTGCCATACAATGCCAAACATGGCCACACGCAAGTTACAGTCGGCTCAGCCACAACGCCTTGCGTCTGTCGACTGCTCAATGGTCTTCCAAGGCCTTTCTTTCCAACCTTCGGCGCTGACACCTCTCCTGGCGGATAGTAATAATCAAATGGAGACTACGGATCTACGGAAGCTTGACCCCATAACCTGCTCGTTTCCGGTTCTCTGCGTGGGTACTAGAATCATCCTGTCTGTCAACTCGAAGGCCAGAAGCCAATATCAGAACCGAAATAACAAAATTCGATCTATCAAACCTTGCTCCCTTTACTAGGTAGAAGGTCATAAAGTCGGTGTCTCATATTTCACCCGTCCTTCCACGTCCTCACCCAAGATTCCAGAGATGAAAAAGTTTATCGTCGCCTTTGGCCTCCTACTCATATCTATGGTCACTCCGATACATGCTGGACTACCAACTGGAGCGCACATCTGTTCTACAGACCAGCCCGACTGTCGACCGATCTGCCACTGTCCGCAACGTCCACTGCTGAAGTGTCGTGAAGGTTATACCTTGCAGGATAGCATTGGTGAGGGTCCCTGCTTTTGCACCACCCCTCGATGTGTCGCTCCTGTAGCACCCGAATCTACCCCGGAAACCCCATCTCTGTACGTTGACCCTCGCATTTGTTCTCCTTTCATCCTGACTCCATTGTCCTCTAGGTGACCGATTGTCGTTCGAAACGAGTCCATACCAACAAACCGGTGCACATTTTAAGTACGGCGACACTTTGGAGGCAATTCTCAATACATTCCACTACCCGATACAATACCATGTACAGTCGAGATGCAGTAATTCTTGTCACGAATCGTTCAATAAACGTGCAAACATTCCATCTGCTCTGCGAGATTTTGAACATTTCTACTCATAAGTGACTAGGAAGCGTCGCTGTCGTGATCGAAGTCGGATTTTAATCGTAGGACTCAAAGTCGCTCAGGCCTGAGCATGTCTCTTCGAGGTTCTTATGTGAAAGCTCCAGTGGTAGTTGTACAGTTTGTATTGTTTATGTACAGTGTAAAGCGCATCAGCGCAAATACATGAGACGGCTCAGCCGTGTACTATTGGTTTGTGTCTGGTATACCCGTATGCAATCGTACAAAACACCGTCTTCTCTATCAAATCGAAATCATTTACTCGAGTTCATCGAGCTCGAAGGAGCGAGCCTCGACGTAATCTATGAGAGCAGCAGCAAGATCACGCTTTCGGCGGCCGGTAGCAGCACTGAGGAATATGGTAAGACACATCGTCGAAGGGGTATGAAAGAGAGTTAGACTTACGCGACAATCCTGGAATCATGGGGCTTGGTGTGTTGGCGTGCAGCCTCGACGAGACCAGGGTGGACAGAGGGCTTGGTGCCGTAGTGCTCGTGAATCTTGTCGTTGACATAGCCAACAGTCTTGCGGTGTGCAACGTCGGAGGCGACATCAGCACCGACTTTGGCGACACGGCTCATTCCAGCGCCACGAGCGAAGAGTTCGTCAAACTCCTCATCGAACTCACGAGCGTAGAGCTCATCAAGTTCGTCCTCGATGGAGCGTTTCCTGTGGCCGTGACCGATGGCAGCACTGTAAGAGATGATCAACATGATGAACTCGAAGGTCTGAGAGACGTATGACTTACGCGACAAGCTTGGGATCGTGAGGCTTGGTGGCGAGCCTGGCTGCCTCAACGAGACCGGGGTGGACTGAGGGCTTAGTACCGTAATGCTCGTGGATCTTGTCGTTGACATAGCCGACAGTCTTGCGGTGTGCGACGTCAGAAGCAACATCAGCACCAATCTTCGCAACGCGGCTCATGCCAGCACCACGAGCCAAAAGTTCCTCGACAGCATCCTCGAGCTCACGCTTCCTGTGACCGTGACCGATGGCAGCACTATAGGAGATCTCATTAATACGGAGAACTGGAGAATCTTACAGAGATACGACTTACGCGACGAGTTTGGGATCGTGAGGCTTGGTGTGTTGACGAGCAGCCTCAACGAGACCGGGGTGGATAGAGGGCTTGGTACCGTAGTGTTCGTGGATCTTGTCATTGACATAGCCGACAGTCTTGCGGTGGGCGACATCGGAGGCGACGTCAGCGCCAATCTTCGCAACGCGGCTCATGCCAGCACCACGGGCCATGAGTTCCTCGAGAGCATCTTCGAGCTCACGCTTCTTGTGGCCATGACCGTGACCAGTGACAGCACTATGAGGAGAATATCAGTATCATGTATGAGTATAATCGAGGAGACGAGGCACTCACGCGACGAGCTTGGGATCGTGGGGCTTGGTGGCGATCCTAGCAGCCTCAGCAAGACCTGGGTGAACGTGGGTCTTGTCGATGCCGAAGTGCTCCTTGATCTTGTCATTGGCAGCGTTGACGACACCACGGTGGGCCATATCGGCAGCGACATCACCACCAACCTTGGCGATTCTGCTCATTCCAGCACCACGAGCCATGAGCTCTTCAAGCTCATCTTCGAGATCGCGCTTCCTCCTGCTGGTGTGGCCAGTGGCGGCACTATCAAAGATATTATCGTTAGCATAAGTACATAGGTACGATAGAGACGCTACTCACGCGACGATCCTGGAGTCGTGGGGCTTGGTGTGTTGGCGAGCAGCATCGACGAGACCAGGGTGGACGGAGGGTTTGGTACCGTAGTGCTCGTGGATCTTGTCATTGACATAACCGACGGTCTTGCGGTGGGCGACATCGGAGGCGACATCAGCGCCGACCTTAGCAACTCGGCTCATGCCAGCACCACGAGCGATGAGCTCGTCAAGGGCCTCCTCGAGATCGCGCTTCCTCCTGCTGGTGTGGCCAGTAGCGGCACTGTCGAAAGGAAATTATCAATATCGTATTCGCGGATATATCATTAGCAGACTACTCACGCAACGATCCTGGAGTCATGAGGTTTGGTGTGTTGACGAGCAGCGTCGACGAGGCCGGGGTGGACGGAGGGCTTGGTACCGTAATGTTCATGGATCTTGTCGTTAACGTAGCCGACGGTCTTGCGGTGAGCAACGTCGGAAGCAACATCTGCGCCAACCTTGGCAACACGGCTCATACCAGCACCACGAGCCTCGAGGACATCAGCAGCGGGGGCAGCAGAGACGGATGCAGCAGAGAGAGCGAGGACGGCGGCAGCAGCGGCGATTTGAGTCTTTCCAGAGATCATGATGAATATAGAGTGAATGAAGTAAAGGTACGATTAAAAAAGTGAAAGGAGAAGAGAAGAAGAAGTTGACTTGGTGATTGTACGAGTGAAGGGGTGAGACCAGCTGAAGAAACATCGTCGTCGTTCAGCTTGGTTATATAGGAATTCCGTCTTCGCTTCTGGATGGTGAAAGGCGCTTGGTCCAACTTGGTCCCTTGATGGCCTTTGGCAGTTACCATGCCTCGTTGTGTACGTTTCAAGCTATTCAAAGACCATGCCCACATGACATCTCTTGGAGGTCAGATTTTCGATAGCGGTGTTGTGGAGTGAAGATGGGTTTTGAATGGAGATCAACTAGCCGAAGATAGTCATCAATCGCCCGCATGATGGCAGCACCAATCATCGACGGAATTGGAGATAACCTTGGTGAACAGCATGCTTCTAGGGAGGTACCATCTCAACGCTGCCTTGATATGGTTTCATCTTCGGACGCAGTATGACATGGTGTGAGTTCTGGAGTGCGAAGAGTAGTAATTTCAGCGCCCTCATTCTTCTCGAGTGAGAGGTCAAATCTGCTCCTCCATCAACCGTCTTTTTTCTCCTCATTTACACAGATGTCGTACTAGCAACCGAAGTTTACTACATGACCTGTAGAGAAGACCGTCGTCCTCAGATTGACGCTGAAGAGAAGCTTTCAAATTCTTGCTGTGCCAATGATCGATTTCTCAACCGAAGAACTTCATGCCGAGGTAACGGCAGGATCTTCCTTACGTGGATCAGTGTGTCAGATCTAACCACCACCGATCGACAAGAATAGGACGCCCCACACCAGATCAGCATAGCGTTGGAGGTGGCGGTATCTTTCAGGTTGGTCAATTTCCAAGCAACTCTCAACGAGTGGAGGCTAAACTGGCCCACTTACTTCAAATCCTCGAGAGAAACAGTAACATCTGAGCTTTTTCACGAGAAACAAGCACATGCAAGGTGCCCTCGTCTGATTTGGATGTCAATCAGGGTCGGTAGTCAAGCGGCCACGAGCCGACCATGCAGACTTTTTGGTTGCGAAGGGTCGTGATGATAGAGATTCCATGATGTAATGCACGCCTCTGCCGCTACTGCCGATCGCCCGATATCAGGCTGATTGTTCTCCTCACCTCTGCGTACGTGGAAGGTCCTCCCAAAGGCTATTCACAGCAGAGGAGCATCGAAACGATGCCTGGATCTCCAATCCCACTGATTTTCTCACTCAACCCGGCTCCTCCAACGCTACAGATGATGCTCCTTCGAGTCGAAACAATCAGGAAGAGAACAGCAAATTCTACCTCTCTCAAACTTTGGGTTGGTGATCAGTACTAAGAATACGAAGCTTACTCAGGGCGAGTGGCGACTGGTTCCTGCCGATTGAGTGAGCTGACGGCTACAATCCTTGCCCCCGCAATTCCACCGTAGTCCGAAGAATGCGGTTGGACCCTGGAAATACTTGCATGCGTCGCAGAGCCAAGGCATTTTACAAATTTGCTCTTGGAAGATATTCGACTCTGGCTTCTGCCAAGGATTACCGACGTTTTTTCAACCGATTTTGCAAACGAATGAAATCTCGAGGCGGACAACTATGACCGGCAGTATCCTCCGATTTGAGATTAATGATGCGCCCACTGTCTTCCAAATTACATGGATGCTACCTCGGAATTGTGGGTGCAATTGAACTCAGTCCGCAGTTTCTTTTCATTCAAAAGTTCATTGGAAACACCGGCATTATGTCATTCGACACACGGCTTCAGGTCTTTCTCCACAAAAAGATTTCAGGCACTCCCTTTGACTGTTGACGCGTAACAGCCAACGACCGAACAAGAGCTAATCGACACAAAGGATGTCTTCATTGGCTGAACATTGATTGATGTATCTTCGTATCATATGTCTGATTCTATCCCACATCCATCGGAACTCGGTCAGATATGTGTGGATGAGAACATGATTAAATTTGGGAAGACGCTCTGGGATTCATTTTATCCGTGACTGACTAGAGATACTCGGGGACATATCACGAATACACGAATACAACATTAGATATCCACGATTAATAACATTCACAGTACTAGCGCCAGAAGAACTCCACACCGAACGAGATAACGATACATTGATTGCAGCAAACTCCTAGAAGCCCCTCTCAACTTTGCGTACACGGAGAGGGAGACCATCACTGGGTTCTAAGGAAGATCACATTAGTGTTAGGCACACCGCACGCTCAAAAGTAGTAACAGAGTTTACTCACTCATTGTAAGGGCTGCCGTTGGACGAATCTGCTGTCCATCTATGGCAGGTGTGAACTCAAACTTGGCGATCAGAGACGCAACGACCGCTTTCATTTCCATCAGTGCCATTGTCTTTCCGATGCACGCGTTGGGTCCGGCATAGAATGAGAGGAAGGAAGTTGTTGATTTGCATTTTGGAGGGAGGTTCAGCCATCGCCGTGGCTTAAACCTATATTGGCAAAGAGAATGTTAAAGTGAGGGTTCGCCTTGTGTTCCAATAAGACAACGTACTCTTCAGCATCCTCTCCCCAGATCTCTTTCCAAGTATTAACAACGCGGATCTAATACCGATTTGTGAGCGGATTGTATGTAGAGATGAAGATACGACATACAGGGATATACAGAAGCGTTCCTTTCGGGACAAAGACGCCATCGACAACGGTGTCTCTGTCAGCGATGCGGAAAGTCATTGGGACGGGAGGAAGAACACGTAGGGCTTCCATGCTATTGAGAGGTGTTATAGATATACTATTTGGATGCGTGTAGAAAAACAACGTACATGACACAATCGAGCCATGAGAGCTCGTAGAGGCGTTTGTAGTCAGGGCACGCATCAGACTGAGAAAGGAGGGGAGAAACCTCGTCTCTAAGCTCAGTTTGTGAAGGCATATCGTTTGCGAGCAACCAGAGGGTCCAAGCTATGCCTGATGCGGTCGACTCATGGCCTGCGCCTAGGAAAGTCAACTGGAGTAGACAATGAGACATAAAGCAGCACCAGTATAAGTTGATGTCCTTACCACATGCTGCACCATATCGTAGTCGGACATAGTGTATACGTTCGGAGCTTGACTGATATCATTCCTACGAGCTTGAACGAGCAAACTTACGACGTCGCACTTTGCATCGAAATCTGAGTCTAGCAACGCGGCATCGCGCGTCCTCTCAGCGAGAATGTGCGTAGCCACCTCTCGGATACGATACATACTCTCAACGAGTGTATCGAAGTCATCTAGAGAAGGATTGAGCTAAAGGATATCTCGATCTCAATGAGGTAATAGCCTACTTCCACCGGGAATTCTTTTGAAGAGGTACCGATGTCTATACATCCAATCAGAGGCCAGAAGGCGAGATGCACCGGGAATAGAAACCGCAGCAAAAAGTCGTGAGATGTTATATCCAGACTGGAGGTTTACGAGATTTTCGTAGGAGGCTGCGAGTTCGTTATGAGGGTGGTGCAGAGAGTCCGTAATGTAACCAAACCCGGTCGCGCAGATAATATCTAGTGTCAGCTTGCCAACTTTGGAACCACCAGTCAATGGTGATGAGGGTCAAGGAGGGAATGATCGACATACCCCACTCATACATTTGGAAGACCTGACCAGCTTGTGGACAGTCGCAGGAATCTATTTCTCTCTCGAGGATATCTAAGAGTCTGGCAGTGTTATTTTCGAGATACTTACGGCGATCTTCGTGGGTACTTACCCGTTAATACATTTCGAAAATGTGTCGGCATCTGGGCGTCAATCAAGATGATGTAGAGCCTGGATTGTGGTTTTCGGGAATACGCACGGGAAATAAGACTTGAGGTCGAGAAAGCAGGGTTCATGGCACGACGCATCTGCTGGTGTTCGTCATTCGGAACTGCAAGCAGACCAAAGCCAGCAGTGAGCCCAAGCGCCTGTGCCACGCAGCTAGGCTGATTCCCAATTACATTCAACAACGTAGCAGATTCGATCAGAGCTACTCACACGTGGAAAGTTGACCCAATCGCTAACCAGGATCTGATGAAGGGCAGAGGGCTTCGTGAAGATGAGCCTCTCGATGCCTATGGGCCCTACCACTCGAACAACTGGACCGTATTCCTTTACCCATTGCCTCTGGGGGATTCCAGCTTCGCCCTCGAGTATTGCCGAGTATTGCCCCACAATAATATTCCCAAGGGGAGGGCCAGGAACGGTTCTCAAAGGAGACAGAAACCGTGGATAGAAGACCAATTTGTACGTCGCAAACAACATCAAGGCAGCTAGAAATGAGGTTAATACAGAGGTGCAACGAGGAAGAAATCGAAGAGAAAGCCACGAACCAATGCAGAAGAGACTAGCATAGGCAGGGGGGAACATCCCAGAGAGAACCAGCACAAAAATAACAACGATTTGGGGTAAGAGCGATCCCATGGTGCTTTCGGAAAGGGATCTGGGGCAGCGGACAGCTTGCTCGGAAGGTTGCCATTATATAGTAGATTGTGGACCTGCTTCGATTTCCTGTGAGAGACATACGGTAGGGCTACTAGTCTGTTTGCAGAAATTAAGGCAATCTGAAAGATATGTAGATTGACGTACGCCATGGAGGAAAAGGCGGAAGTCGGTAATCCCAGCCTGGACCGAAGAGGCAGAGGACTTGTTCAGGCTATTCGGTTTACGTCAGCGACTTTGACTTGGGTTTTAAAAATCATTCAACTGGTGAAATCTCGAGTCAACTAGATAAAGTATGTTAAAAAAAGCCTTTTAACGACAGAAGCAGCTGCCTGCTCCAGATTTAAAGACACCTGCCCTTCGGATTTTGGTCAAGCGTTCCGATGAGGAAGTTGATGAAAGTAACTCGAATGATACCATCCCGGATACGAGTAAAAACCCTGAATAAACGCAAGGGACCAGCGCCAAAGTCGACGCGCCCATCAGCGTCTGGACTCTGAGCCCATGCTTCTCACTAACTTCTGAGGGTTTTCCCAGCAATTTGGCAGGGCCATTGAAAACTTGCCCAACAAAAGCTTTCAAGGTGACGATGGGCTGCCAGCGGTAGTTCATGAAATGACTTGCGGATCTAAACAAGGTCATCGGAAATGCCGTGGCCTTGCATGACTGTCGTCGTGTATGGAGGTTTGCCTACTCGGGCTTCTAAGCCAATAGTCATAATAACTTCCAAGATCTGGGATCAGGCCTCGAGAAACTTCGCTATAGTGATCTTGTAGGTCCCTTGTAAGCGTACGAGTTTGGCCCTCTAGGCCGAGTGAGATCATTGTTCCTCACATTGACAGTTGACGCTACGCCCGCCATTTCTGTATTGTTGCGTTGCTTTGAACTTGCATTATGATTATCACATCAGTGTACTTAAGAGCTATGGTACTAGATGTCGTTAGAGCAGGTACTGCTGCGATCCCGAATAATCTGTGCTGCTTGAGCAGAACGAGGCGTAATCTTACAGGGAAATGCTGGAGGATCACTGTCATAGCGGGAAATCAGTTTAGCCACCATTGATTAATCACGGACGTACAAGTGACCGTGCTCGCAGTAGGGGACGTCTGGCTCAATTACATTGCCATTGTCATCCAGGGCTTTCTGAATATCGAAAGTAGCCAAAATGGACGCCATGGCAATCTTCAAGGTCGATTCAGCTAGATCCTGCCCAGGGCAGACACTGAGCGTGAAGATGAGTTGAGGACGTCTGAGTAATGAAACGACTAAATCTGCTTACCGTCCTCCACGACCAAAGGCTACCTTACATGGATCAAGGACATCTGGGTTCAGTTGGCCATCCTTGAGGAATCGCTCGGGTTTGAATGTAGCGGCATCTGGGTATTGGTTCTCATCTCGAAATATGGCCCTAGTTCAGGTTCAGTAAGTAATTTAGCCATGGAGATTTGATCCTTACCATTGATTGGCTACGACGAGTGTGTTCTTTCGGATGAAGCAGTCGCGGTAGTAGTCATCTTCCGTAACGAGATGAATGATGCCTGGAAAAGTTCGCGAGTCCATCTACGACACTTATATGGCCGACCTACCAAGGGGAAGGACTGGTAGCCATCTATTGGGTTTGTCGTTAGCGCAGGTGATACTTGGAAACATCGGAGCGACTTACCTTAATACCTCTCTGAAAATGGCTGTAATGTAGGGCAAAGCGCTCAAATCAGCATGAGTTGGAAGTCGTCCGCCCAAGACTTCGTCTAATTCTTGTTGAGCAGCCTTTTGCGCATTAGGGTGGAGAGTCATGGCCAGGAAGAATACCATGAAAGTGGGAACGCCGAGAGCGTTAAAAGCTGCGTTGGTAATGTCAATCGATGTGCAAGGGCGAAGGCTCAGTAGCACATACCAAAGAGGGATGTTCCTGCAGCCTCGCTGAGGATTCGTAAGTCCGGCTCGGGTATCTGAGAGGCGCGAAGAGCGTTCGAAACCATTGACGGTCGATACGGGCCAGCACGCTAAACAAGCCTTCAATAAGTCGAGAAGATATCAAATCAGATATTACATACCCAAGCGGCGTGTGACTCATTAAATGGAGTGTCCTTTAGCGAAACCACACTCTCTTGAATAGCAGTGACTGCTTTTGGAGTGGAAAGGTTAGGTAGAACTTTCTTGATCGCACTAGGCGCAAGGATCGAAAGCAGGCTCCCGATACTGAAGACTCTTGGCGCATAAGTTCTAACCTTGTTGAAGGCACAGGAGACTTCAGTCATGGCATCGGGCGTATTGATCCCGTATAGAGTTGATAGACTGGTGACACGGAAGAACCTAATTGACCGTCAGAGAGACTTCACAGTACAAGCGATTGAGCGTACTCTTCCGTGTGCGTCACGAAGTCTTGAGGAGATTCCAGAAGCATATCTAGATACGTGTAGAGTGCCTGAAGCTCTTCACTGTGGATCCTCTCGGTAGCTTTGACGTCGAGATGATTTGTGACCATTTGCCTTGTCTTCTTCCATCGTTCACCAAACGGTGTGAAAATGAAGAGAGGTTCCAGAATTTTCTTGCTAAGATATCCAGTTACTTAACGTTAGGCAAAGACAGGTGTAGTCAATGGATGCTTACAGGTCATTGGATAGCGGGATATTGGGGCTTAAGCATCTTGTTAGTCGATATACGTGGGGCTGGTCTATGCTGCTTACCGACTGGAGTATATGGCCAACCTAGCATCAAGGAGATCTGAAGCCGATTGGTGCGAGTTGAGAATGAGCAGGTAGAGTCCAAAACCTTCTGCTTGGACGATATCCGAGTCTATAAACCGCGCATGACGTTAGCTGAGCCTATTCATCGGAACGGGCGAAACTTACTGTAGGTCTGGCTCCACTTCGCGAAGGTTTCCCATTGACGCTTTAGACCGACATGATGAACGTTCCCGAGCAAAGGAAGTTTCGGTGGTCCAGGTGCGACTTTGTGCCTTGAGAGAAACATGGTCGGTGGTGAGGTGAAGTGACCTTCCGGAATGGTATATATAGGAGGTACCTGTACATTCTAAACGCCTTCCCTTGTCGTGTTATTCGGATACATACCAACCAAGCTAGGCTAGCCCAAGACGGCAATCATCGAATGCCCAGCGTATACCTTCAAGTTGTTACTTCCCGCTAGTTTCCGCTTGGAAGTGGTAGGTGAGCATTGGCTAAATCATCGTATTGGAGAGAGTTCACTGTCCATAGCGTAAGCAAACGTACCGTATATGATGTTTTCTGGCATAGGGCATTGGAAAGAGGCTGTTGGTGACAGGAAAGAGGCTGACGGGACGGACCCTTGTCTGATCGGAATTCTGCGTTTCTTCGGAAGGTTTACGTCACGTGATGCGACGCGTCCTCCATCTTCGCGATTGACGTTGAACGCGTCTGCCTCTGTCCTGCCTCGCCTTTCTACTGCCTTAGCTTGGCCTTAGCGCCGCTTGAACACGATAAGAATGACATTTCGAGCCAAATCTCTGGTACAACACTCCCACTGTATATCTCGTGGCATGGCTGGCTGGTGTCGACCAGGCCCGCAAGCAGCAAAACGACCCTCGTAGAGCCTCTACTGTACGACTGAGATGGAAGACGCCAAGTCGCCCCAACGTTTGGAGGATTCTATGGTTGTGCTAGTGTATATTCCAAACCACTCAGTTCCGGAATGCCTATGCTTTTAGTGGATCTTCGCAGGGCCGTTTGTGCAGAAAGCAACGGTAGCTGCGGTCGCCCGTGACGATTTGAATTCCTGTTAAGTCTTCTGTTCTGAGTTGAAGTGAAGTAATGATTAGAGGGAGAGTTGTCGGTATAGAAAAGAGATGCTGGAGGAGCATGACACGACCCGATGAGCCAGGATTGTATGAAGGCTGTCATGTCAGGACGCTTGAAGTGAAGATCGAATCGTTCTGAGCAACGCATTAGAGAGGATGAACCTACGTTGGTGATTTTATATCTCATCACGCCTATAAAACACTCTCGAGCATCGAGGACGCCCATACTGGAGGTCGATTAGTTGAGGCCGGGGTTGCTCGGGTATGTAGTAATCGCCTGCGGATGGCCAGAGAACCCTGTCAAGTGCCAGGATATCAGCGCCCGATGTCAGAGAAAGCGCCGAGTCCTCGACTAGCTCAAAGTATTATGTTCTAATTGATTCGTGATTGTACATGCATCCGTTGTATAGACGAAGCTAAGAAAACAATTATGCGACCTCCAAACCCATTATGGCAAAACGATTGGTCGATCTAGAATGTAGACCCTTCTGGAGGTTGGGGTAGCTTCCGATTGTTGAAGCTGGCCATCTCTTTCCTGATTTCGACCAATACCGTCTCGATACTGTTGTTCCGGGTCCAATTGCTCAGGACGTTCAATTTCGAGGGATTCACGTTGCCATTGCTGGGATCGACGAAGGAAAGGTTGACCTTGGAGATGAAGCTGATCGTCGGTGGTGAATCGGGATAGTTATCACCGCAAGTTATGGAGAGAGAGTAAATTCGGTTCTCATGAACGGTCTATCACAGGATCATTAGTCAGTCTATTGGAGAAATATGAAGCAAATGGTATGAAGATTCGAGTTGGAAGTTGCAGGAGGAGCGAGGTAAACTTGGTGGAATACTGGAGCTGTAGAGCCACAAAAGAAGGTCATTGACGTACATGTCCAGGCCCAATAATCGTTCCGTTCCAACTTGACATCATAACATCATCGCTATCGTTGAGACCGTAAGAGCAGCTACCATCGCCGATGCCCTTTTCGCCCTTTTCGAGTTCCTCCAGGAGGCGGAAGTTGCGAGGAACTGTAGCGTTCTATTAGTCTCTATCATTCCGTAACGATGCAGCCAAGGAAAATTTTGAGTTCACGAGATGCCAAATGGGCTCTCAGAGGAATATAGAGGGTGTTTACGAAGGGCAAACGAGGTCGACGTACCTTTGGCCATGGTGCTGTTGGGAGTTGAGTCGAGAGATTATCAAAGCGTGACAATCGAGGGCAGTGCGTCATGCACATCACGTCACGATTCACTGCCACACTCCCTTCAATTGACCGCCATGGACAGCATGAGCTCCGAATTCTACCGTGATTTTTACTCCTGAACAGAGGTCTCTTGGGTTGGGATAGCAGCATTCGGCGTATCCTAATAATCCCTCGATAGCCGTTTCGGGCATCAGCTCGTGAGGATCAATTGAATTCAACCAACAATGAATGAGTGACGAATTACCATGGTCTTCAGGCTGCCCTGTTTCACGATTTCTTGTGTCATTAGGCTGTCGGTGGGCTTGGAATATACGAAGGCTGCGACTACTCCTCGACAACTCGCGGGTGACCCCCAAGAACTCATAGAATGCACATTTACGTTCCCCGCGAGTGGTCGTCTTTCTATTCCGCTATCCGAGATGGGTTGCTTGAGCATCTCAATCAGCATGCGGGGTACGCGTACAGCGGGTATTTTACCGATCTTTCGGAAAGCGTATGTATTAAAGGCTTCGCCATTCAATGCACCACAAACCACCTTGGGAACGGACATCTATGGCGCCTACTTCCAACATGTCCATCTTGCGCGTCATGCTTGTCAGCCTCTTCGCCTTACTTGTAAATGCAGTGCCTACGGAGAAAAGGGATACTACTACCACATGTGCAGACGCTACCGTCTACTTTGTACGAGGCACATTAGAGCCAACACATCCCGGGATTCTCGTCGGACCCGAGCTCAACGCAGCCTTACAATCCGACCTTGGCAGCAAGACTCTTGAATTCACCGGCGTACCCTATCCTGCTCTCCTCACCACATATATTGAAGGCGGCGACCCGGATGCAGCAGCGACACTGGCGGAATACGTTACTTCCAAGGCTAGTGCTTGCCCAGACACGAAGATCTTCATCTCTGGATACAGGTGAGGTCATCTCGTCGTTCTGATAAAGCCATAACTGCAAGATTGACGTAAACCATTTCAATAGCCAAGGTGCTCAGATTGTTCACCTCGCTGCTGCCCAACTTTCAGCCGAAGTTGTTCCTCGTGTAACTGCTGCTATAACTTTCGGTGACCCATACGAATTCGACCCCTTCCCGAGCCCTATCATTGGGAAGGTCTATTGTAATGAACTTGACCTCGTCTGTGGTTCAAGAGGTGGCATCCCACCTACAACTCCGTTCCACTTTACATATGGCTTGGTGAGCTTCTACATTCCCAGCTATACTACATATCTGACGGGTTGAACTAGGATGCTCCTGATGCGGCTGCGTTTATTGCTTCGCTCTCATGAAAGACGGTCATCAGAGATTAGATCCAGTTTAATCTAGTCATTTCGTATAGCATACGATGAATTCTATTCAGTGTTGCCTCTCCATTGCTTTGACTTAAACACGATGATCAACCTAAAAATCAATTGAGTCAGGTGCGATCAAAGTACGTCGAGATGTCTCCAACCAAACCTGGAATGCTACCATCATGACCGAAGTAGCTCCCCAACTCTCATTCACAGAGCCTCCCGCATCGTGCGTCCACTTCAACGTATCAGCTCCAAGTGGCTCTTACTGGCCTGCACATACCATCTCAATCAGCTTCGATCGTTGCGAGCCTGCTAACATTTCGGCAGTTCGGCTGGTAGTGGTTTGTGAGGATGTGGACGAGTGGAGAGATATCGTGTGTAACCGATTTGTGCATTGACTCCGACTACACCTGACTGAACACGCTGTCGTTAGATACTAGAACGGCATATGGATAGAGTTAATATCCTCCCTTCCCGAGTGGTGAAGATACCACACTATTCGAAGACACGACTTCTTCTCCAGCGGGATTCCTTGAAGGAGCACTACGGAAGGGAGCCAGATGCACCATCTTCTTTACGCCATGCGACTCCCATCATCCTTCAACTTACCTCGAATCGCCGTGATTACTCTTATCTCCGACTTGAGCCTCTACCGTACAAGAAGCAACCGGAATTGCATAGGCTGCGCATACTGTATGATCAAACACTGGCACGCAATTTACATGATTGCTCTGGGTGTCGAGTTACCCTCCGTTACTCCCACCAATATTGGCAACTTGGGCCACTCGAACGATTCAGGCCCGTCAATTTTGAATATAGCGTTCATATTGCTCCACTCTCACCCAATCATCGAACTTCCCTCCCTGCGCTTCCACCTGCTGTCGTTAAGCGTATTGCTGATTCTGTACTCGATTTGCGTGACGGCGACCCAGGGTCAGCTCTCATAGGCCTGTCCCTCGTACAGAAGTCGTGGGCGCATGTTCTTGAGGTGTATTGGATACGGATTGGCTCAGGTACGGATCTGATAACTAATCTTCCTGGAACAGTGATGCATCTGGCAACCCATCCGGAATACATTCAGCATTTCAAAGTTTTCAATTCCCCGTCCCTTATGTGGCGCCTTTTCAGAAACCAACTGGGGGAAACCAGATGTCTAGACTATCTCACCGAGTTGCTTCGGCTTACAACATCTGTCAATTCCATCTATTGTTGGAATGCGCTGTTTTATAAGACGATGGTATTCCTTCGTGGGTTCCGAGCTGTTAAACGTCTGGAACTGGAACCAAACAGTGAATTATTTGGTTCACCAACAATCGCGGATATACTAAATACCGTTTCCCATTGGAAAAACCTCGAGTGGTTCTCTGCTACGGCGTGGACAAGAGCAGCCCAGTCTGATGGGTAAGCGTCTCTGCTACTAGAGCTTTCAGAGAGTCCTGAAATGCATATAGGAATAGTATTCCGTCACATAGCGACACGGAGCCTTTCCGGCTGAAGTCCTTCACGCTCGACGACGGATATATCACCCCTTCAGAGTTGTGGTGCTTCTTTGGGCATCCGAACCTCACCTTAACACGCCTATGTCTACAGAACGTCAGCGGGCTATCCAACAATGAAATCCATAGACTCCTCCTCGCAGTGGCACTGACTCTGAGCGAGCTCAGATTGGACGCGGTGCATCATTCTCCTCTGTTGATGGGAGAAGAGCTAGCATTTGAGGCAGCCCTTCCATACATGCAGGAAATTGCCAATGTATCGATCGATGCTAGGCTCGTCACCAACAAAGCCATCTCAAGGAAACGATTCGCAGCAACAAAATCGTCTATTCAGATCATATCATGTAGTCTTTCTATGTTCATAGAAGCCAGTGACACCATAGGGCTATCGCACGCTCTGAAGACGACTGGATGGAGGAGAATTGAGCTCCAGCCTTCCTACGTTGATGGACTTGGTCTGGAGCCGCCCATGGACGAGGATACGCATGGACGAGTTGTGGCTCATCTCACTGAATCAATTAGGGTGGCGAAACAGGCAGATATTATATTCAATGTGCATGGGTCGTGGCGTGAATTGGCTGTGCAGTAGTACTGTATGTTCTTCCCATTTGTATCCTTCATCATGGCCGATTCTTGCCAGTCCAGGCCCATAACTATAATAAGCGTCTTGTCGGCTTGAAAAGGGAGATCGGATACGAGAATGCTCCAGACTTGGAAAGATTCGTCCGACTCGAAATGAATCAGCAGGATTGGCTTCTGCGCTAGCTGTCAATGATTGACGGTGGCAGGAGACTAGTGCCTCGGAACATCGCGGCATTGTCCGGTCCTACCTCCAGTGTCGCGGTACCTGTAAACATCACCCTGGCGAATGTCCACATTCACCCATCATCTTACGCAAACGGACTGCCATCTGAGTAGCTGGTACACTCGATCGACCAATCCTGGCATTCCTCAGGATATCACCACATCTGGCAGTCAAAGGCATGGATCCTAAGAAACCTGCAACCCGAACAGCTCCCTTCTTCGCGTCCGCCTGACATAGTGAATATTCAGGGACCATTATGAAAACCATATATGAGTACGCTAGTCGGGATATCTCCTTTCCCTGATGCTCGCTCTTGAGGAAAACATGTTGACCTTAATCGACATACCGCTTGCTGGGGACTTGAGACATCTCTTCGATGATCCTCGCCTTATCGCATACGCAGGTCTTGGATTGATAGGTGCGTGGCGTATCAGAGTTTATTAGACCAGCTCTGACCTGGACAACTATCAGGCTTTTTGACGTGGCGCATCATCTACCAGCTGATTCTCTACCCAAGATTTTTTTCTCCTCTCAGGAAACTTCCCGGCCCTCCACTCGGCAACATCATCACTGGACAGCTCCTGACAGCCCTTCGAAGCGAGCCTGCGATACCTCAAAGGGAGTGGATCAAAGAGCATGGCCCTGTTGTTCGTGTTATGGGACCATTCGGCGTCGAGGTCCTCATTTTCGCGACACCTGCAGCACTTCAGAAGATCCTCGCGAGTGATTGTATGGATTACCCTCGTGTGAGTATTTGTCAATCACAGATGGGAAAATCGATACTCAGGTCGAGGCTAGCCAAACTTTCTGACAGATGGCCTCAGTTTCTTTGCGGGCTACGGCTTGCTCACTGTGAATGGAGCCGAGCACAAACGGATGCGCCGTCTTGTAAGCCCCGCCTTCTCGATCCCAAACGTTGCCGCTCGTGAGTAATTTCCGTATCCTTTTCGACGTAAACCCCTCTCATTCCTCCTCCGTATTGCATTAGAGGCCGATATGTATCACGAGCCGATTGAGGGGTAGGTCTTGCGCTTTAAAATTGCGTTCCCGCACTCAAATTTGCTGCAGGTTGTTGGAGATTCTTCAAAAGCAACTAGAGTCCTCAGAGAGTCAGCGTAAACAAGGCGGAATCATTCATATGTACGAGTGGAGTACGTGTATCGTGTGTTTGGTTGGCGCTCCTGGGATCAATTGACCATTTCTGTTGATAGTCAGCAAGGTCTCGCTAGATATCCTCTGCGAAACTGCGTTCGGTTACACCACCGACTCCTTACACAACCCCGATAACGAGCTCGCGGATGCATATGACAAGCTCTTCAGCCTACAATGCGGTTCTTCTATCGCTATCTACATCGCAGTCTTTTCCATCCCCGGAGCGCCAACCCTGCTCACGTCAGACTGGGCCTACAAGCATCGGTATCTCTTCAAGTGGATTCCTGGTGTAGGAGGTATGTTGGCTTCTCACTCACTTGAACCAATCACGAAGTAGATTTTGAACGTCGTTTCAGATACCGTTGGGATCGCCGTTGAATCTATGCATAGGATCAGGAAGATTGCTTCCCAAATCTTAGAAACCAGGTTACGCGAGTCTGCGGCCCTGACATCGGATAGCGAGGGGAAAAGGGATATTATAAGTCTATTGATCCAAGCCCGTGGTGATAAACAGAATGGTGAATCGGCCCTCAGCGACGACGATATGACCCAGCAACTGGTGAGAGTAGCACCTATCGTTCTCTCTATTTGATCTAATCAGGTATTAGTTAACGTTCTTGACGGCCGGGCACGAAACCATCGCAGCAGGGCTGGCTTGGACACTCTGGAATCTCGCAAGTGACATAGCCTCGCAAACGAAGCTTCGAGAGGAGGTTTCTCCTTTCTTTGATGATGCTCATGCAAGACCCGAATATCGACGCCTGCAGGAGCTGTCGTGGTTGGACTGTGTCATGTATGTTCTCCGTCATAACATTCTTTTTCACGCTAATGAGGCATTGAAATTGTCCAGCATGGAATCGTTGCGTGTTCTCCCTCCTCTTCCCTTCGGATTGCGCACAGCAACTAAGACGGATATCATTGATGGTGTTTTAGTCCCGGAAGGAACAGTCATAGGCTTACCTGTTCGTACTGAATTCTGTTTGGTTCTTGGTATAGAACCCATCTAAACAACATGTTAGATTCGTGCTGTGAACTCTTTGAAGGAGACCTGGGGTGAGGATGCTGAAGAGTAAGTAGCTTTTGCGGCTTTCAGATGCTGACTTCATCGCTTACCTGTTCTCTCCTTTAGGTTCAAGCCTGAGCGTTGGCTCAACCTCCCTCCTGATGGTAATCGCATGAGCTCCTTCCTTTCGTTCCTCGGTGGCCCTCGCGCTTGCATCGGGAAGACCATGGCCATGATGGTGATGAAGGCAATTATTGCAGCCTTGATCTCTAGATTCGAGTTTGAGCCTGCTTATGATGGGCAACGAGCCCATCCAACTGCTACAATCACGATGAGTAAGTGAATTGTCAATGTTCAATGTCATGCTCTAGCACAGTTTAATAACTTTGTCCCTCAGGACCTGGTGACGGTCTTCCTCTTCGAGTTCGCGCTGTTAGCAAGTCGTCCTAGGTGTAGCTGTCGACTTGTCTTCTGGGCGCACTCAAGGCGCACTCATTCGGGTCATTGGTTCGTATTGGCCTCAAGGGTACCGTAGATTTCACGATACTTGTATCGCAATATATTTCAGAATATTTATATTTACTCTCGTTGACGATATCCCCCTTTTATCCTTCGTTGGCCGTATAAACGCATGCCAATTTTCAGCAAGGAAATCAGAATAAACCTGCTCAAGCGCTGGTGACGCGTGACGGCAGGCAGTGCGCGTCATATCCCATCACGCTGTCACACCGCTATGGCCATCACAGCCATCGCGTCCTTTCTTGAATTGCAACGACGACGACGATTTGACGACGACAACGATGTTTGGAGGCGGCCAAGCTAATCCTTACGACGAAATCGTGGGTAAGTACGGCCTACTGGATAGCTTGTCAACGTCTAACCTTCGTTCTAGTCAAAGCAACCGACGAGAACCTTACTGGCGAAAACTGGGAGATCATCCTCAATCTATGCGATAAAGTCGCTGATGAAGGGGAGGAGGGTGCAAGAAATGTTACTGCTGCTCTTTTGAAGCGCCTGGCACACAGGAATCCTAATGTCCAGCTTTATGCGTTGAGTTTGGGGGAGAGTTTGACGAAGAATTGTGGCAAGGTCCTGCATCGAGAGATTGCCAGTAAGGCGTTCACTCAAGGGCTTGAGAGGGTAATCACGGATAGGGTGAGTGCCTTTGGCTTTGAAAATGTGTTTGAGGAGGCAGTGTGAGCTGCAGGGGCAATGGATTGCGTCGAATGGATGGACTGCGTTGGACAGGTTACTCCGCAGTTGTCGGGCCGATTGCTGTACTATCCTTGGTCGCCATCCTCCCCTCCATCCTCTCCGTTTTCTGTCTTTTAGAGTTGAACTTGGTCCAACTACGCGATACTGATACGAATCTACCCAGACAACCCACGATAAAGTTCGCAAACGTGCCCTCGCACTGATAGCCGAATGGACGGAAATGTTTGAAGACGACGAAACTCTGGGAATTATGGAGGAATGTTATAATGGATTGAAGGCGAAGAGTGAGTATCTGCTGTCCATAACCTCCAACCCTTCCTTCATTTTCGCCCTCCCATCATTCCCTTTACCGACTCTAGTGGTTCCCTTCCCAGAGCCACTCAGATACCCTCCATTACTTCACATCCTTTTCCCATTTCGTTACTTTTTTATGGCAGGACTTCGTTCGCTGCATCCATCTATACCTTATTTACTCCTTTCTGGTGGTTACCCTCGCATCCAATATTCGACCTATTACTGCTCGCTTGTCATACTTCTTGAATACTTTTTCTCTCGTTTTGTCATATTCCCAACTTCTTCTCTACACTTGTTTTTCTTATAATTCTAGTTCCCGTGTCGTCTATTCCATTTCCCCACAATTTTGCTCTCCCTTCCCCAGTAACACCATACTGACCCATTTCGCCTCCAGACTACAACTTCAGCCAACCCTCAGAGCCACCGCCACCCCAGGTGGACGACGAAATTAGGAGAAAAGAGGAAGAAGAACTCCAACGCGTACTGGAACTCTCTATGCAAGATAAGGGTGGACGACCAGGCTGGGCAGAGGCATACTCCCCTGCTGCTGCTTCTGGCTCTACCGCAGTAGCAGGTGGTTCCTCATCCACAGCTGCTCCTGCAAGCGGAGCAGGAGGTCGAGACGCTCACGGATTCCAACAAACGAAGTACTCTGGTGGATATTCACCTGCTCCTGCTCGTGAACGTACTCCTGAGCCAAAGACTACTAGTCCTTCGGCGCAGACTTTTGCTGCGAGTACGACGAGCGGGTATGGGAATCCGAGTGTTACAGCTAGCTCTACTGCTGTACCTTTCTCGTCTGTTCCTGCTGTTACAGCGACTTCTGCTACTCCGGCGGAATCTACCGCTCCCCATCATGCATCTACTCCTTCGACTTCGAGTACGGCTGGAGGGTCAGCTTCTAGCACAGGCATCGTGACACGTGTATTGGCACTTCATACCTTCAACCCTACCGAACCTGGAGAGTTGGCGTTCGAGAAAGGAGATATCATCAAAGTCGTGGATAGGGGATATAAGGATTGGTGGAGGGGACAGGTTCGTGGAAGGACTGGGATTTTCCCGGTTAACTATGTGGTTAGTATCCATTTCTCATCCTTCGCACTTCGCTCTAAGATTATGTGTCGCTGATTCTGGTTGTTGTTTCTAGGAACCACTTCCGGAACCAACTCCAGCGGAAATTGCTCGTGAAGCACAATCTGAAGCTGATGTGTTCTCTCAAGCTGTCAATGTTGAGAGACTGTTGAATATGTTGAGGGCGATGGATCCTGAGAGGGATAGTTTGGCTGATAACGAGGAGGTGCAGGTTAGTGTCGTCTGCCTTTTCCGTTTGGCCATCTTCTCCTTAGCTCAATTTGATCAGCTCACTGACTCAATCCTTTCTCCAGGAACTTTACCGTTCATGTATGGCTCTGCGCCCCAAGATCGTCAAGTTGATCGACAAGTATAGCCAGAAGAGAGGTACATTATTCGGTGCAACTCTCTGTATCAAAATACTGATATTCGATGTCAGCTGACCTCGTATCCATGAACGAGACGTTCGTCAGAGCGAGGACCATTTTCGACAGAATGATGGAAGAAAGTTTGGCGAGACATACTGGAGGTCTGTCAAATTCGACATTCTCCAGTTTTTGGACATCTTAACTCACTCCACCTTTTTTCTTCTAGTCTACGACCCACAGCCTTCCTTCCGCCCTCAACCTCAGTCGACATACTCCCTCCCACACCTACAGCAGCAGCATCAAGTTCGTCCAGATTCTCGAGGTAACTGGGGACCTGCACCTCAAGGATACGGGAACGTTCCTCCACAAGGATTCCCTGCACCCCAACCTACTCCTTACCCTGGTGCTCCTGGACCCGTTGGACCAGAAGCGTATGGACCACAGACTACTGGGTACCAGCAGCCTCCTGTCCAGCAGCAGCAGCATCAGCAGGCATCTCCTCAAGCGGGTTACGGACAGCCTGGTCAAGTTCCACCTCACCAGCAGCCGTCTCCCCAGGCTGGCTATGGACAACCTGGTCAGGTTCCACCTCAACAGCAAGCGTATCAGCAGCCTCCTGTTCAGCAACAACCGCCGCCTCAGCAACAACAAACCCAGCAGCAACCCCAGCAACAGCAGGCTACAGGAGCAGGACCCATATACGGAACTCAGGCTGGCTATGCGGTCAATCAGCAGCAGCCGTATGGTGCTCAGGGATTGGTGATCTATCCCGATCAAGGACAGCAACAGCAACCACCCCAGCAGCAGCAACCTGCTCAACAGAATGTTCAACAGAATGTTCAGCCTCAGCCTCAGCAGCAGCAGCCACCTGTTCAGCAGCAGCCACCTATCCAACAGCAGCCGATCCAGCTTCAGCAGGTTCCGCCTCAGGCTACCTCTCCTCAGCCACAGCTGCAGCCCCAAATCCACCAGTCGCCGCCTGCTCAGACGCAGCCACTCCAGCCGTTGCATACTCAGCAACCCGTGTCTCAACCTCAGCAGCAGCATCAACAGCCGACTCAGGTGCAAGCTCAGGTACAGCCTCAACCTCAGCAGCAGCCTCAGCAGCCTCAGCAACAACAGGCTCAACCCCAGCAGCAGCAGGCGTCTCAGCAGGTGCAGCCAGTCCAGCAACAAGGACCTCCATATGTGTACGACCCCAACACCACGTATGCTGACCCGAATGTCCAAGCTTGGGCTCAGTATTACGCGAAAGGAGGGAAAGATCCCCAGGGAGCAGTGTATTTCATCAGCGTTCCCGGCGTCAAAGAAGGACCTGCGAACGCACCTGTCGCTGGTGGTTCAGGGGCTGCCAACTTCGGCGCTGCTGGAGCTGGTGCAGCTGGATCAACCACCACTTTGGCATCGACTGCCAACGTCACGAGCCAGGATCACCAAGGTCAGCCACAACGACAACAGACGCAGGAGCATGGTCAACCTCTACCAAGGCCAGCGTCGCAGGCTACACTCGACCTCCCTTATCCCGGCGATTACGCTTCTCCCCAAGGAACTTCGCCTGGACCTGGAGGAGCAGGAGCAGGAGGCCTCAGTTCGCTCACTTTCAGCGCTGGAGCTTTCACTGCAGAACCTCAACCCGCTGGGCAACACCCATACGGCGAACCTCAACAACAGCAACAGCAACCTCAACAACATCACGGCTTCGGACAAGGATACCAACTCACCGATCCCGGTGCTGGTGCTGCTACTTCGCAGTCTTCACTCCCTCTGCCTGGAGCTGGACGAGCTGCTTCTCCAAGCTCACTACCATACCCTGGAGCGACAAGTTCGGAGTCGTTGCCTGGTTCTGGACCAGCTGCTAGTGGGTCGGGTTCTCAGCCTTCGTGGCTGTTGCCAAAGAAGACACCTGCCGCTGGTACCCATGGGCTGGCTCACCAGTTCTCGGGGTTGAACGTTGGTGGTTCAAGCGATCTGACGTAGGAGAGCTGATAGAGAAGCAAAGGTGGATTTGACGAACGGACTTTCAAGCTTACTTTCACGCACTTATACATCTTCGTTGGAACGGAATGGGCCTTTGTCTGATCTATGACTTCTTACTGTATATTCCTTCGTTCGATTTGGTTCGGTTTCAAGTTTCTATGGTATCACCTAGACGCGTTTGAGATCATCTTTTATCTTCCACTTTCCTCATTCATGCCATATCTTCGTTACCCTACAATTTATGATATTCGTGAGAGATGTATCAAGGGATCTCATTGTATACGGGAGAGGATGTCTGTCATATTCAAGGGTATTTCGACTAGCAAGACTACTCGATCAGAAGTTACCCCATAATCTAGATGTCAACACAGTGTTGAATCGGGCAACAGCAGGGTGGGTCCTCGGTGATAACTTTCTTCGTTCCAGTGGGGCAGACGATGACGAATTGGGGGCATGCACATGTCTCTGTGGGGGTACAGAGCGAGTCACGGGCCTCATTGGGAGCTGCAATAACAGCTGCAGCGGAGACGATAGTGGCGAGAACGATGGAGAATTTCATCTGTAAAGGGGATTAATTTGTGATTGTTGGGTTTCTGAACAGAATCTTGACCTACGATTTATGATAGTTTCAGTTCAGAAGCCAAAATGGTGTAATATGCGCTGGCCGATACCTAGAAGAAATATGAGAAATGCTTCGAAGGTAGGTAGGAGAATCTTTGTACCCAAGTGGATCTCTGCGGTTTGCTGTCTGTGTTCGTTCAACCTGAAGCGCTTTTAATAGTTTTATACTACCGAAGGCTCATCCTACCGTAAGCGCCCTTAGTCAGATTTATTGCATCCATTTCACGAGCCAAAGAATACTGTGAGATATTCCAGGGCTGCTACAGTCCTGGTGGGAGGAGGACAAAGCATTCGAGCCTCGTTGTTGAAAGCCGCCGGCGTCATCGGTGTTGTCCTTTCCAGGAAAGTTGGCTCGATGGAGCTTGGTTCTGTTTATCGTAACGTCCCGTCCTCTACTATGCCTGTGATTCGGTCGGGCCCAACTAATTATCTTCACTGGCGGAAGGTGAATCTGGACAGTTCAAGCCTTCTTTGTCCTTCATGAGCGTCAGTACGACGCTTAACATCCGTCTTGGCATCGCGATTCTGACAGGTGCTAAAAATAAGTATCTCCCACTGTCAACGTCAATGTACCAGGCACCCCCTCCATGCCCTGATTGATTTTGTTCCCGTCTCGCAGTGACACAGAGAACGCTAGAATTCCAAAATTGCCTGATCCGACTGGAGATGCTTGTCTTTCAGATTGGGCAAATAGTGGGAAGACTGCGGCAAAATGATTTCCATAACGATCAAATGACCTCTCAATGACTACGGAAATACATTGGAAAGCACAAGTTAAACTGGGTAACAGGTATAGGAAGCACAGCAGCAGGGTGGCTTGTAGGTGACGCCCAAGGCGGTTCCCTCACCACAGCTTGGAACCACAAGAGGGCAGGCACATGTTTCAGTGGGGGTGCATCCAGAGCACGTGGCGGAAGCGGATGCAGCGGTCAGCAAAGCTGCGACGACGAATTGAAAGACTTTCATCTAAAAATCCCGGATTAAGCCTCGAGCTGCAGGCAAGTTCAAGATCCACTCACGATGACGGTATCCGAATCTCGAGTGAAAGGTAGTGATATCCAAAGGACGTAGACGGTAGCTTACTCTGGATGGTGTGTTTAGAAGAGCAGCTCGGCGATGAATCAAAAGAGAGATCTCACCGTGGAAGTGGCTCGTGAGCAAGCTGGGTGAGGGGTCGCTCGAACCTGGCCTGTTTTTATAGTAGAAAGACCCCGCGTTTGTCGTGACCCTTAGGAGGAAGTGTCGCGATGGAGGTCAGCCCCCATTGATTCGTGAGAATGAAGAAAGCGCCCCTTAATGAAAGTGGCTTAGTGGAGGCACCGGAAGGTGAAGAAATGTTCATAGAACTTGTAGGGGTGGCGGTTGATACTCGTCTATCTGTGATGGCGTCCGACTTGGAGAGCATACTAGTATTCAACGAGAAAAGCCATGATACTACGATTTTACAGGTGCATATATATCCGTTTTTGGCGAATCGGAGTTAAGATATCATGGTTTGTCGCTACAGGAAAGATGGTACTGTAGCGGTCAGCAGAGCGGGGATAATTAGCTTGAGTAATTTCATCTTCGAACAATGGAATGAGTTTCGAACTGGGGCCAGGAGCTTGACTTACGATGGGCGATTGTAGCAGACTGAGAAAGTCTATGCTTGACAGATCGCAAATGATGGATATCTAGGGCATTGTATCAGAACAACGGATACGCCTGAAGGGTATGAGAAAACATTACCAAGGTATTCGCAGCAGTCTAGTTCCGTCAGGCAACTACCTCTTCGATCCCAGCTCCCGGCTTATATTTGAATGACTCCCCATTTTCAGTGCTCATTATGTAAAGGGGAAAAGATGTCAATCAGCTATTGAGTTGGGTCGTACGAGTTGAAGAGACCCAAATGTGTAGTGGATTCGATGGGCATCCCACGTAGCGTCTAAAGGATTCATAGGAGTGGCGATTGATACCCGTCTGTCGGTGATGGTGTCGGTGGAAATGCTCACTGTGCGAAGCGTTCATCACCTTTCCTCTCTCATTCCGTGTTCAGGGAGATTCAGTGGCGTATGTTCCGCGAAGGGCGCGTAATTGAGCCACCAACTATCTGTACAGTGCTCACACAACTTAGAGTCTTTCAAATAGAACAATTGATGAAAGACAAGAATCGTGTGGTTTACATTTATTGAGAGGGTTACATCGGGAGGTTGGTGGTGCTATGCAAGAGTAATTCGGACAACAGCAGGGAGTGCCTTGATTCGGAGTGACATAGAACACCATCGGAGGTTGATCGGAGGGAGACAGGGGAGTGCTCCTGGACAAGCCCGAAGCTGACAGGGCATAAGATGCGCTGGCCGAGACCCAAAGAAATGCAGGAAATGCCGATGAAGGTAAGACAGTCGTCACATCTGAGCATCTGAGTAGATCTCTGCGGTTTGATGTCGAGTCGTTCAGCCTGACGTCCTCATACACCACAGGGATGGTTATCATACCGTGGGCGTTTCGTCAAATTATTACATCCATTTCGCGAGCCGGCGAATTCTGTGAGATATTCCAGGGCTGCTACAATCCTGATGGGAGTTAGGCAATGCCTTTGAGCCTCATTGTTGAAAGCCGCCGGCGTAATCGGCGTTATCAGGAAATTTCGCTCGATTGGCATGATCAGAGAGCTTAGGAGCGTTGGATCAGTGCTAGTTATCGTAATGGTCTATCCTAGGCTACCCTGCTGAAGATTCAGCCAGACCTAACCTATCATCATCACTGGTCGATGATAAATAAGAGAGATTCGAGTCTTATATGGTCATGACGAGTGGGACAGAAGCAATGTCCGTCTTGGCATCGAAATTCTGACGGAAGCTAAAAATAACTACGTCTCTCCCACTGTCACTGTCAATGTACCAGGCACCTCCCCGCAGATCTCCAGATTGAATTGTTCCCATCTCACAGTATGACATGAAGACCGCTCGAATTCCAAAATCGCCTTCACGAGACTGCTTATATCCGACTTTCTGTCCGACTGGAGATCCTTGTCTTTTCCAATTGGACAAATAATGGGGAGACATCGGCAAAATGATTTCCAAAACGATCAAATGACTTGAAATGACTACGGAATTACATTGGAAAGGAGGCGTTAAATTGGGTAGCAGGTATAGGAAGCGCAGCAGCAGGGTGGCTTGTAGGTGACGCCCAAGGCGGTTCCCTCGCCACAGTTCGGAATTACAAAAGGGCAAAAGCACGATTCCGTTGGAGTGCACCCAGGGCAGGTGGCTGCAGGGGTGGCGGAGACGGAGGCAGCAGTCAACAAAGCTGCGACAACTAATTGAAAGACTTTCATCTAAAAGGCCAACGATGAGCATCGAGCCATGAGCGAGGTCAAGATTCACAAACGGTGACCAAACGGTGACTATATTTGGAGCAGAAGGTAGAGATACCCGAAGGGCGTAGTAGGTGTTGGCTGACTCTATAGAGAAATTAGATGAACGGGTCTGCAGTAACGTGGAAGAGAGAACTCACCGTAAACGTGGTCTTCAAGGAAGCTTGGTTGATCATTGCTCAGACGTAGACCATCTTTATAGTCGAGGGATCCCGCCTCGGCCGTCACCCTTAAGCAGAAGGAGTCAGCCTCCTCCATCCAATCGTGAGAATAAAGACAAGTACCCCTTAATGAAAGTGGCACAATGGAGGCGTTACAAAATGAAGTAATGCTCGTAGAAGTGGCTGGGTAATGGCTGATACTGGTCTGTCGGTGATGGTGTTTACTTGACTTGGAGAGTATATCCGACAAGAAACAGTCGTGATACTACGATTTTAGGTGGTCATCTATTCCAGTTGGGCGAATTGAGGGGAAGATATCATTGTGACGATTCAACGGGAAAGGAGCTACTCGACAGTATAGCACGTGTACGAAGGACAGCAGCAAGGCGGGATATATGTTACTCCTAGAGCGGTTCCCTTTTCGCACACTGGAACGCCCGCTGGACATGCACAGATTTTTGTAGCGACACATCCTGTGTCACATGCAGTGGGGCTAGCAAGAGCAGCAGTCGCGGTCAGCAGAGCCGGGATGAATAGATTGAGCAACTTCATCTTCAGATAGAAATGAGTCTGGAACTTGGCACGCGAGGCCTCTGCCGTGACTTACCATGTGATTCGAATGGGCAGAGGGATCACTAAGCTCAAAAGTCGCAAACAGCGGATATCTGGAGCATCGTGTTAGAACAGTAAATACACCGGGAGATGCGAGAAGACGTTACCTGGAGGTAGTCTGTTGAAGGAGTCTGATTTGGACGAGCGGACCCCTTCGGCTTTTATTCCAACGACCCCGCGTTCTCAAATCTCGTCAGGTGAAGGGGAATAGATGATAATCACCTATTGAATTAAATCGTCCGAGTTGAAGAAAGCCAAGTGCGAATTGAACACTGTGGAGATCCCACGAGACAACGCAGCGTCCAAGGAATTCACAGGAAATTCACAGGAGGGGCGGTTGATACCCATCTGTCGGTGATGGTGTCGGCGGAAATGCATAGCGAGGCGTTTATCATCCCATTTCCTCTCAGTCCCTTACTCAGAACGGCGAAGTAGCGTATGTTCCGCGAAAGGCAGACACCAATTGTCCCACATCGTGCTCACACGACTCAGATGTTTTCATGTTGGACGATGTATAAAAGTCGGAGAAATCGCGTGGCTCGAGTTAATTGAGAGAGTTACATCGCATCAGGAGGTCGATGGTGCTACGCAAGTGTAACTTGGACAACAGCAGGGAGGGCTTTGCGTGACATGGAGCACCTTCGGAGGCAGACAATAAGGGACTGCTCCTGGACATGCGCATATTTCCGTTGCTTTACATTGGGCAGATACGCTGCTCGCTGCGAGCAAGAGGGAGGAAAGAGCGAGAAGAAGGATTTTCATCTCTGGATTGCGTCGGGGATTTCCGAGGGGTGAATCTGCTGATCCTGAAAGACGAAGAAAGGTAGGTTAGCTTGGCATTCGGTTAAGAGGTGGGTGAGAGAACCAAGACTCACGAGGGTATAAGTTGCGGTGCTCAGTGTTGATATGCTGCACCCCGAAGCTAGCATTTATACAGCACGGTGAGTGCAAGCCGTGTTAAGCCACGAAGCTGCCGTTTTTCCGTTGAATTGGCTCAGAGTATCAGATATCATGAGACTTTTTGCGAACGATTCGAACTATTAAAGAACGGAGAATCTGGGGTGATTGTATGTCGGCATCAGAGAATGACAGATAGGGCAGTACCAGACAAGAGAAAAAAATGATTTTGCCGACGGAATCACATAGGAATCGAAGCTTTCGAGCGCTCAATAGCGTGAAAGGCTCGAACTTGGAATGCCGACTGTTACAGAAGGCAAAGAAGGCCAGACTTAATTTACCATTTGAGCTTAAAATGCCGGTTGCATGGAATATGGTGATCGAGTTGGTGCAAGACTCTTTAAGATCGCTCTGCCACTCCAAGAAAATGGGCAAGTTACTTTGATAGTGATCAGCATAATAATAGATTTCGTGAGAAGAGGATGTCGGGGATGTCTCTCCAGTCTTGACTATACAATAGTCAGTTGAGCCTCAAGGCCATCCTGGGACCTCAGAACTTCGCCCTGGGTGTATCAAGAGAAGGTACGGAAATTGCCTGACCGAAAACCCGATGCCGAATCTTCCGACTCCATATTAGGCTGCTTATGGCCACATTGGCCACGTGGAATTCTAGGCCTTCTTGCGGATCAGCCTCGCTTATACGGCACTACAACGCATCTTCTCGACACGCGACATTAACACGGTGAGGTGTGCTCAGTGCACCACAAGCAGGCTATGGCAGCTTCTATGGGGGAAAGCCAATGTACGAGAGTGACCGATCATCATTGGATGTCAGCCAGTCAGTCTGACGCGACATGGACACGTTGCGACACGGACGAAATACACATTCTTTCGATAGCACTGGATGACGACTGCTGGAGGGACTTCTCAGGAATACGCGTCTTGATTGTGGTCAAGGAGAACTCCCATGAGAATGCGAGAGACCTGGTAAGTTAGTAACCTTCAAAAAGTAAAACCCCTTCCTGACGATGGGCTAAGGAAATTGTCACTCTGAATGACCCAATCATGCTGGACGACCATGGATTCTACCGACACCTACCCCTTAAAGATGGATACTCGCATACTAGGACATTCAAATTGGGCGAGCGGCGTGATAGATTCAGCTCTTCTAAATCGCTGGAATCATCGCAATGCTCTTCGGCCATTCAACCTCTCCTGCCCGTTCTTGTCATTCTCCTAGAGCTTACTAGCTTCGGACATAACCCTTTCCACCGGATTGAACCACTATCAGCATATGCGAGAACGCAGGTTCCCTCGAAGAACCTGCGAGTGGTTTACAAACACACGTTCAGCTGCTCGCAGACTCGTCGGAGCGTGTTTACCGTCCTCAAAATTAGCCATCTGGAATTCGTCGAATACGATGAAAACCGATATACCTGGACCATGCGTGCTCGCACACAGATCTGTAATGCACTATCGGTCCGTGTCGTCCCAATCAACCAGCGAAAGCGCGCCGTTGCCCTTCCTCGCGAACTCATCATGCGAATTGTGGAGTTTGCGAATCATGTACACCGACCATGGGCTAAATATTACGACCCATGGACTAGAACACAGTTCAATCATGCCCTTCTCAACTACTCCCTAGTGTCAAAGTCTTGGACTCATGTCCTCGAGATTTTCTGGCGTGATTTACGTCCTCTGGGGCAACAGGGCTATTTCCCTCCTCGCCGGGCTTATTCGTTAGCCAAAGCTATCATTAATCATCCCGATTGTGTTCGGAAGATGACCCACCTGGATGCATTGGTTTTCGATGCGGTAAAATCGGATAACCTTCTGAAACGACTTGGGTCAAGCCTGTTTTCCACGGCGAAGTCTTTGCGATATATTCGCATACCCCATCACTTGGTCGCCAGATCGTTTCAGGACCTCAGCAATCTTCGAAAAGTCGAGGAAATGTCTCTTTGCCTCTACTCCGAGGATGGAATACCCCCCGATCCTGACGTCCCGATCGGTATGCACGACATACAGGCATCAATCAAGCGATGGAAAAGGCTTCAAAGCTTGGAGGTGATACAGTGGGAGTTCAGCAATGATCACGGAATGTATGTTGGAATAACCTATGAATTCGCTTTATATAAAGATTCTGACACCGTACATCAGAAAGATACGAAGCAAGAAACCTCCAAGGAAAGGGACCATATCGCTGCGAGCGTCATACAACCTAAAACGGCTTCAACTGGAGTCAAGCGTCCTTACAGGCACACAACTCCTGCATTTTGTCTTTGGTCCTAAACCTTGTCTTCAAAACATTCGCCTCCTGAACCTCGAAGGTCTTCATAATGATGACCTTCTTGAGTTCTTCGGGATCACCAAGAGGACATTACGCAGCGTCATCATCCGGAACTGTAACTTCCATCCACCACGTCCGGGGGAAACGCACGCACTCGAGGCACATATTTCTCAGATGGTTAACCTCGAAGAGGTCACTATCCCAGGAGATATGGTCACACCCCGTGCTTTGTTGCGCTCTCCTGCAGAAATTTACACAAGTTTGCAAATCCACGGCGTTTTACCCAACTTCTTCAAGGATCGCGCACTCCTAACTCAATGTTTGGATACCAGTCCCTGGAGGTCCTGTTACATCTTGTTTACCCAGGAAGACTCTCTTCAGGCCGTTCAAGAAGACGTCGAATACGCTGAAATCTATGCATCCGGACTGAAACGGATGGACTTCAGGGTAGGTGGTGATGACATGACACTGATACGCACACTTATCGAGTTCTGGCCGTCTAATTAGGTTAAAATGGACTTTGACGGTTGGCCACCTGTATACTGAATTGCCTTCTGTGGCCACTCGATTTCTACATTGGAAGCGAACGAGCCTAGACTAGTTGATTTGTACATGTTGACAGCCCCATATTGCAGTCGCCAGCCGCTGGCATTTGTAATCTATACCTTTGATCTCAACGTGGATGCCATTCCATCTTGTCAAGAGATTGTCCCAGACATGAACACCACGAACCAAGGGCATTGGGTCTCTATTACCAAGGACGAAATCTGCTGGGAAAACCTAGTATTCCCTTCAGATTTGCATATTGTCTCTACTATCCTGGAAGGACGCGCCTACGATGACTTTGATGGAATACGGATTTTAATCGTATACGCCGACAGGCAGGGCACAAGTGGGGACTCTATTGTAGGAGTTTTGATTCCTCTTCATTGTCTACTAACACAAATTATCTTTGAATATCAGGTCATCGATGACTTCATCGACCCCGTTCTTCTTGATCATGGAAACGGTCTTAAATTCGGCAAAGAGATCGGCCCAGAGGATCCTTCTCAAATCAGTGATCTCCTGCGCCAAAGAAGGAGGCATCGACTACGTGCAGTTGCTCCCAATGAGAAATCACCTAAACTCTGCACGATAATTCTTGAACTCGATAAGATTATTCCGGCACCATTCCACACTATGGCTCTTTTTCGTCGACCTAAACAGAAGCGGACCTCGAAGCATAAGCTGCGGTACAAGATCATTCTTGACCGGACTTATCGCAAACCATTGCGTTCTAAATCGTTATTTCTCGTGTTCCAAATCGATCCCCCGCCATTCCCTTTGGATAACATGCTCGACTCAGATGAAGACGAACCCAAGGAACCCGAACCTTTGTGTCAATTTCTGTCTCTCCGTATTTTTCCCTGTTGTTCTAGCTCTCGATCTCATCCTCGAAACTTTCCCCAAGAAGTTATCTCGTGGATTGCCCTTCACGCCGTCGATTTTGATCCCACTCATATGACTAATGCTCTACTCGAATATGCTCTTGTAGCTCGGGCCTGGCGGCATATTATTGATCTATTTTGGACCTCATTCGGTCAGTCCCAAGACTATACATCACCGTTCAGACCGTATGAGGTCGCCCAGGCCATCGTCAAACGGCCCTATCTTGCCCGTCACATGCGCTTCTTCAATGCCTTCCATTTCTATCGACTGAAACCCAATGACGTGCTTAATGATGTCGGTGTAGCTATACTGAGGGTAGCGAGGAATTTGAAGTGGATTTACCTCCCTGCTCAACTTATCCAAGCATCTTTCGCGGAATTAAGTAGCCTCCGTCGCGTTGAAACACTCTCCCTGCGAATTATTTTGCGGGACGGAAAGCACGACTTTCCGAAGGTATTCCCGAGGCTTTCAGAAATACAGCATGCCATACGAGGATGGAAATGGTTATCGTCTCTGGAGCTCATGATGTGGCGTACAGAGACTACGACGGAAGGGTATGTCCCTATGCTCAGTTAACTGGTAATACCACTCATTCAGCATTGTAGCGAAGACGAAATATCACTACCCCCAGTCGCAAATTATTCATTGACGAACCTTGGGATCGGACCTGGTGCCCTGACAGGAGCTCAACTTCTCCATTTTGTCTCCGGTGGACATAACAGATTTAACACGCTTGGCCTCGTTGAAATACGCGGTTTGACAAACCATGACTTGCGTAACATTTTATCATTGGCTTCGACCACACTAACGACGGTATTCATCCAAGGGTGTACTATTCCTCCTCTCCCACCAAACGAAGAATCTGCACTGGATACCCTCCTTCCAAAGCTGATAAAGTTGAGGAATTTGACAGTTCAAGGCGACATCGTCTCCTTGGCTGTTTTTACCCGCTCACGGTCATATGATACCCTCGCTCTGGACCTCATCGATCCTATTCCACTTTTCTCTTCGAAGAAAGCCTTCTTGGTAGCGTTGCAATCAACAGGATGGAAATCAGTACGGTTATCGTTTAATACCGAAAAGTCGTACCAGAGCCATGCGAAGTTTGTCAAGAAATGTGAAGTCATAGCAGCACGACGGGGTATTCCCCTGGATTCGGTTAGTGACAGTTCTATCTACACACACACATCGCTTAAACTACACGCTCATACCCAACCACAGGCTATTAGCTCTGCGCTTCGTAACAACGGAATGGCCCCCAATGCATGGGATCCATATGCATCGGATTAGGGGTATCTATGCTGTGGCTAATAACGAACAATGTACATATAAGCATTGTTGGGACCGAATCAAGGAATCGCATGGCAAATAGTATTTGTACAAATATCGATGGAGTATACCAGCTCGTAATAATAACGTCCCGCTCAAATCCGTTGAGTCGATATGTACATTGAAGACCATGGTCTCATTCATAATGGCGCTGTAAGTAATGGAAGTTTGGCAAACTTGTCCTCTTTAGGATCAATAGCGTCTCTTGGTGGCAATACCATGAAGATCAACCTGACCATAGGAATCGGCAACGGGGGTCGTTGGTGAAAAGGAGAAATCTACTCACCAGAGCTTTATCCTTGGAATTAGAGAAGCTATGAAAGCTTCAAGAGTTCCTCGACCTCGTTCAGGGTCGGCAACATGAACAGTTCCCTGTTTCCGCCTGGAATCTGAGGAGAATTCAGTAAAGATCGGTCACGTTGCAAGAGGAATATCAGCTAACCCTTTCATCCTCCGTCAAGTTCCTGCACCACCTTGCCAGGAACTTTCTCTCCGGTTCGCCATCTATTCCGTCACTTCCTCTCGGATCTTCATCAATCATCCCATTCAACCTCTCGACTAGCTCGTGTGCCGTTGGCCTTAGCGTGGGGTCTGTTGACCAACTTTCAGCCATGAGAGCCCACAACCTTTCTGTGAGTCCATGCTTGGTCCACGCGCGGTCGGTAGCAAGTGGCCGGCTAGGAAGGTCGCCCCGCAGTTTCTGAATGGTGATCATGTCTTTATCGCCTTTAAAGGGTGATTCGCCAGTGTACAACTACGAGTGCGTCAGTATCTAGCCGATCGAGGTGGTTCGGACCCGGACTGACCTCGTAACAGGTGATACCCCATGCATAAACATCGCCCGCGCATGTATTCCTCTTGTCGTCCACTGGCATCAGTATCTCCGGAGCTTGGTAGGCTGCTGTCCCTCCTGTCGACGTTGCTCTTGGTTGGGAGGTCCAATAAGCAATTTCGGGTGCATCCACCGACGTTAGGCCAAAATCAGCTATTCTGGCACGCCCAACGCTATCAATAAGAACGTTTCCCTGTAGGTAGCTCGTTAGTTCAACAAACGTTATAGGCGTTACCAACGTACGCCTTTGAGATCCCCATGAATCACGTCGTGTGAATGAAGGTATTCCAAACCATTCGCAATATCTCTCGCCTGTGGGACATCAGTTAAGTACAATGGATGATACCATGATGATGCAGTTGCCAGCTCACAATTAACAAGCGTCTCTCAGCGCCAATAGGTCCCTTCGCGTACTCCTTCAAATTTCCCGCAAGCATCCACGGCGATACCAGGCAAGTTCCAATATCGAGCTCACAGATCCCATAGAAAGGGAGTACATTAGGATGGTTAAGTTGACGCCATATTATTGCTTCTCTCGCCAGTGCCTGTGTTACCAAGAGTGTCGTCAGCCTCGAAGATTCAAGTCGAGCCCGAAGACAGGGAGAAAAGGTTTGGGAAGGTGGAGGCCAAGAAAGCGACTCGGATTAAAAAGGTACCAACCTTGATCAAGTCCTTGTTATCCTTGTTTGCACCTTCCTTGAGCGCCTTCAGACAGACGATGTTTCCTTGGTATATTCCTCTGTACACCTTCCCAAACGCTCCCTCATCCAAACAGCTGTTGCCACGAATGTTGATTCCTTCGAGGTGGTATGACCGTGGATATACGGAGGAGTGTTTCGAGAAACGTTGCATTGTCACGACCAGTTTTCGGCGGGAGAGGGCATCAATTGAAGGGCATTCAAGAACCTGAGGACAGAAGACGTTAGCTTGAACACCTAGGGGGAAAATGAAGACTAACCGCCTGACTGATATCAACCAATCGCTGCGCCTTCCACTTCTCCACACGCGTCAGGCTCCGATAATCCTCATCGTTATCGATGACTTCCATGATCTTGGCTACAATGGCATTTGCTGTTTGGTCGTCCACGGCCTCTTCTTTGACTCTGCCCGGCGTGTCGCCAATGGAAGAACGGTTGAGGCGGGGTCGGCCTTCGGTGTACATCGAGTCAGCATCCCAACTTGGATCAGAGTTGGTGGAGTTGGGAGGTAGGAGTTGTTGCACTGGCGAATGTCCTCCAGCTCCACGAGCATCTGGGACTTGAGACTGGGCGAACGGATTCCTGGAGGTGGTAATACCGACTCGAGGAGAAGCCATGAGAGTGGGTTCTGAAGCAGGGTCAGACTGATAGAAGGGGTGTTGAATCGGATGCCGCCCTTGAGGCTGAGGGTAGTGTTGAGCCTCGGTATGGTAGTCTGTATCCAGTGGAGGGTGAGAAGGTAACTCGCTGGTTTGATATATCATGTCAAAGTCCGAGCCCAGCGTCGGATTTCTTGGTTGGCGCTGTTGTCGAGGAGGTGCAGACCAGGTATGGGGATGTGGACCGACATTCATAGGCTCGTTGTTGTAGTCGTATCTTGGCCAGGGCTGCCGGGGTCTAGCATCCTGACGATGATAGCCTGCACCTGTTGGTTACATTCAGCGTCCAGATGGTGCGAAAGAAGAAAATGGCTCACCAGGACCGTCATACGAGTCTGTGCTCCCTTGATCATGCGGAATGACATTGAGAGACTGGTCAATGTATTGATACGCGTCTCCGTGTATTTCTTCGAAGGTGGCGTTGTAGATTTCGACGCCCTTTGCGTTCTTGAAGAAGGGCATTGAGTGTTGAGTCCAGTGATGATGTTGCTCAGAAACGGGCTACGGACCACGCCTTTAAAAGGCAGTGTGGTCACGCCTCAACGATTTTGGCATGTCGGCGCTTAAGTTACGTTGGCGTTGTTGAGGAAGCACAGGTCGAGGAAGACGTAGTGTTCTTTGTTGTCCCGAATACTGAGCACAACGTCGATGAAGCGTGAGGAACAAGGGGAGTCCGTGACGGAGCTTCGGGTTCGCCCATAACCAGGGTTACCATCATGAGAGTCAACTCTTTAATCATTGTACTATCTTGCTCTTGTAAGCTGCCGACAATGCGTCCACGTCCTTCAACAAAGAATCTTAGCCAGTCATTGTCGTCGCTCAGGGAAACGCCGTACCTGTAAGACTGCAGCACGTTTAGGACAAGGTAGTCAGGGAAATTTGACAAAGACTAGTCTGAGTCTATAGATTCGCATTCGTAGCGCCTTGGTACTATAGGAACCCAAGGCTGGCATCCAACAAGTCCAACGCATCCTCGTAGGTCCTCGACAAGGTTGAGGACAAGGTTAGGAGGACAAGGTCAGTAGATGACTAAGCGCTCAAATCTTTCGAAATGGACTGAACCCAACCCCGGCTATCTTAGCGCGTCAATCTCAGCCACCAATCTTGGTAGGGTTTGAGTCAGAGCGCAGGATCACAAACGTTTACGGGGCAGAATCACGGATTGAATATATTCCCGGAAGGTTATACTACATCCGTGGAAGAAGCGCATAGAAGATAGTACTGTTCCTTTTTGTCTGACCAAATATGAGATTTCTGGAGGCGTGCTAACTTCAATAGGGCGTCGATTTCCTCGTCCGTGTACTGAATTGAAGTAAGATGTAACCTGAACTTAGCAGGAATAATGCTCCTTACCTTGTTGGAGAACATCACGAGAATGACTTCACCCTCTTCGATTTCGATCGTTTGATCACTCTCGAGAAGTTGAATAGAGAGTTGTTTCTTGGCTCTGTATCCTGCTTCGTATCGACCTTTCATTTGAAGTTAGTATTAACTGGTTCTTCTACTGAATGTGTGACAAATACCCCGTGCTTCATTGAATTTCTTATACCGTTCCCAATCTGCCAGGGAAAAGAAGTCCTCCTTCTCGCAGAGTGCGACCCCTGCGCTACGTAGCCCATTCATGATCCAAGGTGTAGCCGCCTCAAAGCCGTACGCGAATTCCAGAGCCTCCACCGATTTTGCTCTATCGATGCCCATAGTCAGAGTATCGCCCGCCTGACGACGTAGGGGAAGTCCTCTGAGGAACTTGGCGTCTTCTCCTCGGGTAAAATTACCGATGGTTCCACCCAGAAAGAGCAGATGCACAGGGATATCATCACCTAACTTGAGCTCGTTCTGTTCAAGCGTACGGATTCCATCATCGTAGGTTCCCCACAAGCCTTTAGTGGCGATCTTCCCTGAGAGCCTCTCGCCATACGTCTCCTGTAAGTTGGCGAGTGTGCGTTCGAGTTCTTTCTTGTCTAGGTCAAGTGCATAATAAGTAATCGGCGGATCAGAATCAGCCCCAGAAACGAGAGAAGCGAGAGCTAGGAGGATGTAAGCAGTCTTTTCCAAAGACCTATTGTCGATTATCTATCAGCGTTTCGGATTATACCAATCAGTCAGATTGCGTACCCAGCTCCTAACTCGATGAGAACAGCCTTGCCAGTTTTTGATAGATGGAATTGAGCGGCGATTTCCGCGCCATGGAGCTGCAGAATCTCCGTCTCCGCTAGAGTGGGATAGTACCACTTCGACCAGTCTTTCAGCTGTTCGTTATAGATTTTGAGCCCAACTTCGTCGTACAGGAGCTCAGGCGGGAGTGTTCGTTGACCAGACGGCTTGGATAAACCATCAATGATCTGGGAACGAATCTGTGGAGTGGCTCCGAAGGCTTCCTTCGACCTTCGAATATCGATCAACTGTATAGCATCAATCATAGCTTCGTGTAGGAAAGTGGTGTCCGTTCTGGATGGCTGTCGACTCTTGCCGTTTTGGGTGATGACAGCAGTTTAATTGCCGCAGATCACGGCTCTTCTGGGTCCAATGGGTGTGCAGCTAGATCGCGGTCTGATGACTACACACAACATCTACCTCGTGCTTTACGATGTCTTCGATGCTTTCTAACAGCTTGAGACGTCATCCAAGACTAATTTAGGCCGTGAATTCTTACTTATATCTCCCACCACGCGATGCGCCCACGCCGGCGCTCACCATTCTCCTCACTCCTCCAAGACGGCTGCCATGGGTAGCTCACCCTGTGCACTACATAACGTGGCGTATTCACCCCAGCAAGTAATTCTGGACGATGACAGCGCGCAGATACGATATGAAGGAGCTTGGGTAGCCGATTCGGGGACAGTGTCTACCTTGATAGGTGCCTCATACAATTCTACCACACACCGCCTAAATGTGACCCATCAAAGTTCGTCAATATTGTTTGATTTCCAAGGCGAGTGCGGCAGACATGCCATATTCTCTGTGGTATGTTGATATAATTCGTACCACAGGAACCGCTTTCAGCATCCTGGGGATTCCTGTGCCTGGAAATCCGACCACCGCCAATGGGGGCTATTCATATAACGCGACTTGCCTCGTGGATGGCCAGAACAACTTCAATGCTAGCAGTACGAACCTCCTATGTGGGAATGAAAATCTCCGGGATGGGAATCATCACGTCAATTTTTCTGTCACCGCTTCGCCGGATAATGCCTTGGGCCTGATTGTGGATGGGATTCAGTACACTCCAACTACCACTGAGCTTAATGACAGTCACCCTGGAGTCCTTATCATCGATGTCTGTGACCCTTTGATCGATTTTGGCCAGACCGCGTCAAGTTGGTCAATGATCAAACCCCCAGATGCCCTCCCAGGTGATCCATCCTTAGGTTTTGGCTCAGAATCTCGCGGAATCAGCACGAATGTCACTGGGACAGAGATTCGATATGAATTCGTGGGTAAGTCGATCCAAAGTTGATGCCACACTCAAACCTCATGTTCTTATAATCAATATTTCTTGTGTCCAGGGACGAAAATCACAGCTCTTGCCACCATCTTGAGTACACATGATGGCGGAAGTAACGCTACCACCACCGGTCATGTCTCGGTTTCTCTCGACGGTGTCACGTCCGATTTTGAGGTTCCGTCATCCCTTCCCACCTTCACATCCTATAACCATCCTATCTACGAAAGCGACGATCTTACTCCTGGCAGACACACCCTTGTCATGACCTACAACGGCGACCAGAACTCTGTCCCCTTATCGCTTTCCTATTTCATTGTTCACCCTACTTGGCCAACCTCTACTGCCAAATCTCGTATTGGACCAATCTTAGGTGGTGTATTGGGAGGTGTCTTTGGTCTGATTCTCGCTTTGGTGGTAGCCTGGATAGGATACTCGAGAAGGCAGCGAAATTTGGAGAAACGAGCTTGGGGTATTACCTGGAGAAATCGAACGAATCAGCCGGATGCAATTGAGATGATAAGGTATCTTCTTTCACGGTTGTCGCTTCTGACATATCTGATGATTTGCGGAGCTCTCCCAGGCCGGAGAAAGCCGATCTCTGAAATGGACCTCGTTTGTTTCCTTCCAGGTGTGATTTGGGAAAGGAATGTTCGGTGTGTGGCTCGCACCGGAATGACACAATAGCAGCTCTGCCTCTCATAGCCCAGCCGCTGGTGAGCAACGTATAATGTGATAATTTATATAAATGCCGTCTGAGGATGCGAGGCTATATACATTGCTTAAGGTATCGATACATGACTTTCCTAGGGGTATCTCAGTGGTGAATGTTCCCAGATCTCGTCCTCGTCCGAGTCGAACTCGGGATCAGGGATCGTGTCGAGGAAAGTGTCGAGAACGTTACCCATGGGACCCATTACTCGATCGCCGAAAGTGTTTAATTCTATTGCACCGTCCAACGTTGTACGGTTGATCGTCACTGAGTTAGCGCGAAGGTTGAGAACAAGGCGCGAGATCATGATGGACGTGATAAATTGGCTGAAAGTGGCCCCAATGGATTTAAGGTCTTTGACGGCGAGCTAAAGTCGAGAGTCAATCCCTGATCCAGGCGAAGGCTAAGAACGACATACGAAGAAGATGAGTGTATTGAGTAGGTTGACAGCGAAGGTGATTAGGAAGTATGTAGTCCCGTCTCTGACAAGGACATGAATAAGGCTGACACAGAAGTCAGATAAAGGCATAGCGTATGATGTCGAACGGCGTACCGAGCAGGACGCTGACTCTGTTTCATCCATCTCCACGAACGAAACAGTGTGAGAAGGAACATGATCGCGTTTGTAACCAAAGGTGTTACCCAGACGGCCGCTACGCGATCTCATGAGCATGTTGAAGATAGGAAACCCACAGGGAAATCGTACCCATGATTGGAGAAAGACCAGAGAAAATGCAGCCTCAGAGAAGGATATAAGCATACGAGGAACTCGAAGAGAACTGATAGCTACCTGTGAGATCTGCAGGGAGGCTGAGAGCTATCCGAATAAATCAGTCGCAGTTCAGCTCCAGGAAATATAATCAGCCTTACCAAACCCATCCCGTAGCGCAGCAGAGGAGATGGTAACCTGGAATACCCATAAAACAAGCAAAAACGCGAGGATGAACATGTTTCGATCATACAGAGCGTATACGCGAAGGATCATGAGAACTTCAGATCGTCAGCTGGGTTCTACAAAACAACGAAGCTCGCTTACGTTCGGCAACTGTGATAGTGTCATGTGTCTCCGTCAGCTTGACGTGAGAAGATTAATAGCATCTAGACTTACCAGCAATCAGAGTGACGCTCGTGGCTGCTTTAAATCCGACGAAGCGTCGACAGACCGCCAGACTCCATCGTGGATCATGGAATGCTAAACGAGAATTGAGTCCAATGGCGGGAAAAGACTACAATACCATATACGTACCGTCAATGATAATAATTGCCTGCAGAGGTGTAGCATATCGGTTAAAGAGAAATAGTATGGTTATTCCTGTGATACGTTCCTTCCAGATTCTCTCAACCTTCAATGCAGAGGGCTAAGCTGCCAGGTAGCAAAAGCGAGACCTGAATGAACCAACCTCCTCTGAGAACGTAAGGCCTTAATCGGTCACATGAGAAATACTCGTACGCTGTGATTGAGGAAGAATCTCTTACAGTAATCGTAGATTAGAATAACGAAGGACGCGACTTGAAATAACTTGGCTGCATGCCTAGGCTTTCCGTCAGTCGAGTACATCAAACACACGGCGACCTACTTACAGATGCAGAGCAGCCTCAGTGAGAGATTCGACAGATGGGAGATTACCCGTGTCGGTCATCCCATAGGTGGTGAGATTTTGTGAAGGCAGTCGCCAATGGTGTCTTGGCTATCTATAGCCCCTTGGCCAGCAGGGCCACAACACGGTTCAAGACTACAAGGGACTGTGGTCGGCGACGAATCGGATAGAAATTTTCGTCAGATTCCATGAGATTCAGGAGTAGCTATTGGAACCCTGCTAGTGATTTGATGGTCACAGGACAGCTCAAATGTTGTCGCCTGGGTCGTGGCTAGCATTTGGCCTCGGGGCCTCCTATCCACAGAGCTTACCTTGGGGGGAATCGGTGTTTCTCCCGTTGCAGAGATATAAGGGCGCAAGAACTGTGACAGAACCAGCCGGCTTGGTGCGCGTCAAGCGTCAGTCTTAGCATTGGGTGAACCTGAGAAACGCCATGAAGACCATGTCAACTCGTTTTTGGCTCAAGGTAAATCACGTGGTGAGATAAGCCCTCTTAGGCACACCAATCGGCTGCTTTCAGAAATTACCGGACTCGCTTCCAACAGCGAGCCCTTACTCGAATATCAGGGGCTCCTGGCTCAGTAAAACGGAAAACACGGACTTTTCCATATAATTTCCGTTTGAGAATGCGTAGGCTAAATACAATGGTTGAGGTATTGATACATGGGTTTCCTATGAATATCTTATGCGCGAATCCTCCCACCTCTCGTTCTCGTTCTCGTCCGAGTCGAGCTCGGAATCGAGAGTTGCATCAAGGAAAGTGTCGAGTACGTTGCCCATAGGCCCCATTACTCTATCGCCGAAGGTGTTTAGTTGGACTGTACCGTCTAACGTTGTGCGATTGATCGTATCCGAGGTGGAACGAAGATTGAGAACGAGACGTGAGATCATGATGGAGGTAATAAATTGGCTGAAAGAAGCCCCGATGGCTTTCAGGTCTCTGGTGGCGAGCTATGATTAAGAGTTAATCCTAGGTCCTGACGTGGATAAAGAGTGACGTACAAAGAAAATGAGTGTGTTGAGTAGATTGGCGGCGAAGATGGCGAGGAAGTATGTGGTCCCGTCTCTAATAAGGACGTGGATAAGACTGATGCAGAGGTCAGATGTAAAGCCAATGTGTAGGATGCTAAAAGACGCACAGCGTAGGACACTGACTCTGGTTCACCCACCTCCATGAACGAAAGAGTGTGAGAAGGAACATGATCGCGTTCGTCACCAAAGGTGTCACCCAAACAGCCCCTACGCGACGATATGAGCTTGTTGAAAACAAGTAGACCATAGTGAAATCGTACCCATGATAGGAGAAACTCCGGTGAAGATGCAGCCTGAAAAAGAGGAGTGAGCCTACGAGCAACGATAACAAAACTGATATGAACCTGTGAGAGGTGGTGGTAGGCTTAGAGCTGTCCAAAATAATTAGTCGTGATTTAGCTCCAGGATGTGTGGTCGACCTTACCAAAACCATCTCGAAGGCAGACGGCGGAAAGTGTGACCTGAACTACCCACAGAATAAGCAGAAATGCAAAGATACGCATTTCCCGGTCATACAGAGCGTATACGCGGAGGATCATCAAGACTACGGACGATGAGCCAGGTAGTGCAAAATCGACGAAGGTAGCTTACGCTCGGTAACTGGCAGAATGTCATATATCAGCTTGACGTGGGAGCCAGATATAATATGGCCTCACCAGCAATCATAGCAACGCTCGTAGCTGCTTCAAATCCGACAAAGCGTCGACAGACAGACAGACTCCATCGTGGATCATGGAACGCTTAAACGAAAGTTAAGTTATAGATCTAGATTAGAATTACAGTGCTTTATACGTACCATCAAGGACAATGAGAGCCTGTAAAGGGGTAACATATCGGTTAATGAAGAAAAGCATCGTTGCTCCTGTGATACGTGCTTTCCATATCCGCTCGACCTTCGAAGGGAGGAACTAAGCTGACAAATGGCAACAGCATAGTGAACGAAATAACCTCCTCCGAGAATGTCAAGCCTTGAATGGCGGCATGAGAAACGCACATAAGTAAAGGAAGGTCTCTTACAATAGTCGTAAATAAGAATGACGAATGAAGCGACTTGAAATAACTTGGCAGCGTGCTTGTCCTGTCCGTCAATCAAATATCTCGAGGAGCAACTTCCTGGCTTACAAATGCAAAGCAGCCTCTGCGAGCGATTCGATAGGTGAGGGAGCACCTGGGCTTGTCATACCATAGGTGGCGAAATCTGTTGAGGGGCCGTTGCCTGAGATGGCTTGAGTATCTATAGTCCTGCTGAGCGGGGTGCAGCGCCACAACGCGGCTCAAAGAACTATAATTGGCACCTGTGTTGGTGGCTGGACAGAAAACTTCGTCGTATTCGGTGAGTATCCACGAGAGACTATTCAAACCCTACTATATTGGTTTGATGGTAGCTACAGGACAGCTCAATGACGTCCTTGGGTCCAAGTTCGTCGTTTTTCTCAGTTGACCTTCGGGACTTTTACCCACAGGGATAACCTCGGGTGGGTCAGCCAACGTCTGGTAAGTCGCAGGGGTGTGAGAGGTGCTGGGATTGTGACTGACATTTGCTGGCTTTTTAGGCTTCAAGGTTCAACGTTCAGGCTCAGCATCAGTTGAGAGGAACGCGCTCAAGGCAAGGTTAACTCATTTTCGGGGCGCAAAGTAGATCACGTGCGATTCCAAACCCCTTTTGGGAGCAGGCACACCAATCAGCTTCTTTGATAAATTGCCGGACTGGTTGTGCCCTACTCGTGTCCTGTCGTGCGACTCGTGCCGCAAAAGACTTCCAACACTGACAGCGAGCCCTTGCTCAGAATTCAAGATCAAGCGTTCTAGCTCATTCGATAGAGCACGCCTGACTATCTGTATTGGATCGATGACCAGTACATTAATTTGCCACGGTGACAGGCAGCTCGAAATTTCGCCTGATTTGGCGAAATTGATCACAGAAATCTTCATACGCAGGCCGCAGTCGGATGGCTAACTCGGAACCTAACCATCATGAGAATGAAGACACTGTTGCTCGACACAATTTGTATTGCTCTCATCGGTGCCGAAGCAATCTCCATTGTCGCCCCTGACCAAGTGGTGCTTGGCTTGAACCATCAGGGTAAACGAATCCTGACAGGGCAAACTTGGGTGAAAGACAATTCAAACCTTCGTCAAGGTACGTCTATTTTTGCCTTCCTCACAACAAAGTAATTCTCACCCGTTTACAGACACCCAAGCTCTTCTTTCTTCCTCGTTTCCTGATCACAGCCTTAGGATTACGGCGTCCGACAGCAAGCTATGCGATCCGACAGTCCAGCAGTATTCAGGCTACCTGGATGTTTCGTCCTACAAGCACCTTTTCTTTTGGTTCTTCGAATCGCGGAATTCTCCCAGCACCTCACCCCTGATCCTGTGGTTTAACGGTGGGCCCGGATGCAGTTCTATGACAGGCCTGTTCTTCGAGCTTGGACCATGTACCATCAGCGACGAGGGGAACTCTACGGAATTCAATCCGTACAGCTGGAATGAAAATGCAAATGTACTCTTCATCGACCAGCCTGTTGGGGTTGGATTCTCTTATTTCGACGAAGGCTGGGATAAAGACTCTCCAGCCAACTCGAACAAGACCGTCCCTGTCGATGAATCCAAGTCAGCCGCCCAGGACATATACGCTCTCCTCCAACTTTTCTTCCAGAGCCACCCCGAATACGCACATCTGCCCCTACATATCGCTGCTGAGAGCTACGGAGGCATCTACGCCCCTAACTTCGCCGCCTTCATCCACCATGAAAACAAGAAACTCGCGCTCCAAGACTCCGCCTCCGCCTCCTCGTCCGCGGACCACCAGCGACATATCAATCTGGAGTCCGTCATTCTCGTCAATGCGGTATCGGCACCTCTCATCCAAATGGGTAGCGTCGTGGAATATCTCTGCGGAGGTGGGCCTTTCCCCGTTTACGAAGATCCAAATGGTCCAGAATGTCGGCATCTGAGATCGGTCACCGAGACCTGTCTCGACCTCATCAGCAGCTGCTACGCCACTGGCACACAAGAGGATTGTGGTAAAGCTGGTGATTGGTGCTACTATAAGATCTTCGACTCCGTCGGAGGTGAGTGTTTATTGAGCTAATGACGAGATGGTGGCTGACGCGAGGTGTTTTTTCTCCAGATATTGGTCTCAATCCCTTCGACGTTCGGCTCCCTTGCGCTGGCGACTCAGAACTGTGCTACGAGGAGCTATCGTGGATCCCAACGTGGATGAACAACCCGGAATATCGCGTCAAGTTGGGAGTTCCGACCAATGTCAACATCACCTACGCCTCCTGCGATGATGAGGTACATTCGGCATTTGAAAGAACAGGGGATGGAATGAAGAACGTGGCTACACTGTTTACCGAACTCATCAATGAAGGCATGAGGTTACTGGTCATGTCTGGAAATGCTGGTGCATCAACGTATTCTTCAACTCACAGCGTTTAAACCTGACTAACCTTTCTTGTCCAGACATGCTCAGCAACTTCATCGTAAGTCGTCCTCGCTCTCCCATGTATAACTTCTGACAGCTACCATACAGGGATCTGAACGATGGGTAGCCCACCTTGACACGGTATACCACGAAGAGTATTCATGGCGTATGAACCGACCTTGGACCCTGGCAGGGACTAACAAGACTGTCGGGGAAGTCAGAGCTGCAGGTCCAGGCGCAGGCAACCTGACTATGGTCGTCGTTCACGACGCTGGGTAGGTCTTGAGTTCATTTCCTCAGCTCTCGATCTCATACCGTTTCTAGACATATGGCACCTCATGATCAGCCTGAAGCTACCTTGGTGAGTTCTTTGTTCCTCACTTAAATTACCAATGCTCATCTGCCTCTTTAGCAACTCGTGAATCGGTGGATCAATAATCAGCCTATATATGATGAATGAATGTAACATAAAAATTTCCTCCCAATAACCAGAATGACGACCCTCGAGCTTCGACTCGACTTGCTCCCATGTCCCCATACATCAGAATGAGTCCGATGGTGAAGTCCGAATCGTCGCCACATTCAGAGCTCTTCGATGCTCTGGTGCAAGGCATCTAGAAGGGGCTGAATGGAGTAGCGTAAACAGTTTGCGTCGCTGGTGATACAGTTAGCTATGAGAATTTAAATTGTGAAGAATACTGACAGAAAATGACAAGAACTGACTCCAAGCTCCCGGATGTTGAAGAAGGAAGCGATGAACTTCGCCGCCTCGAGGGGACCAAGTTCATATTCATGCTGAGCCCTAGACGTGGGGTAGACCGCAGAGAGTGGCATGTCCACCAGGGTCTCGTTGAATGCCTTAATGTGAGTAAAAACGATGCTAATGTGGCCACCGTTGAACCTGGTTTCTTCGACGACCTTGTTCCAGCTATCTAGGAGATTGCTCAACAGGACCTGAGAAGACTTTAGTAGGCGGAAATATTGGGGATGTGCAAGGCAATGTAATACGGACCTTGTCGCAGTAGACAGTATCCATTGGGATACAGAAAACGTTATGGACAGGTTTAACTCCGCGAAGAGCAGTCAAAAGGCTACCATTCTCCCCTGTGACTGCAACCTCTTGGAATCGAACCCTTCCTCAGGTCATGAGTATACGACAACAGCTCGAAGGGGGGATCATCTCACCTCGTCTCGCCAATGTCCATGTACAAGTGTTCGTTCCCGAGCTCAGCATCGTTTTTTGGTGGGGAGTATATGTGGACGATGTCCCGAAGAGTGGGCACGTAACCAACTTCAGTGATCCTCAGAATATTGTCTAAGAAGCTGAAGGCGGGTGAGAACCAGGCCACTGAGAGAGCAAGAGATGGGGTACTTACTATGTGTCCGAGCCTATGAGTCCAGCCTGCTCATGTTGTCCTTGCAGGATGTTATGAACGGAGGTATGATGATAGACGTCATACAGGGACTCTACGAAGCCTTGGGATAAAATGATCGCCTCCTTGTCGATGAATCTGCTGTTGATGCTCTGAAGCGCCCTCTTTAACCTAGATCCATAGGCTGTGTACTCCACCATGGAGAAGACCTTTCGGGCCTCGAGCCATTCGTGAATTTTCTGAGCGATTTTGACCAGATGTCGATACACCTTTTGGGTATGTGAAGAAAGGTCTGCGGTATCGGCTCTACTTTCCAGGCAGAGTCTTTGGGCCAGGGTCGTTTTCCCGGAGCTGGGAGGTCCTAGGAGAACGGTCATCAGTGTCAGGAACGTTGCGCCAACATAGAATGCAAACAGTTCAGAGGGGGCGGAGGTATGAGGTCCTCGCAGGATATAAGGATAAAGAGCAAGTAGGAGTATTGAAATGCGAACAAAAATATGACGAGCTACCCACCTATGAAGACGACGGTCGCCTCTTTCTTCGCCGGAGAGTCAGTATTACCCTCCCATAGTGTGACGAAGAAGGCAAGGAGGTTTCTCAAAGTGGAGGCGACGTTACCCATGGTGAAAAACTGTGAAGAGTGAGGTGGCAAGCTTTACAGAAGGGAAGGAAAAAGCCACTTGAGCTAAGGACAGCATCAAGTTTTATGGGGCGGCGAACTTGGTGACTTCCATATGCGGAATGTAAACTTGCTGGCAGTTCCTCCCAGGACCACAAACCCAAGATCCCAAAAAACCGTACGAGGGCCTCAAATAACGATGGTAAGGAAGTGGTTTTAAGGCCGTGGTTGACGGATGTTATGTTTGGAACAAGGTAGCCTCCAATGTACTCTGGTTTTGAACATGCGAAATGACTCTTGGCTCGACCTTTGTCAGAACGACTGCTCATCTTAGACTTAGGCTTCACCCGCGGACGCCAGCATACCGCTCTATGCTTTAGCAAGATAGCTTCTACCCCTTCTCTGGGCTTCCCTCCAGTGTATGGATGCGCTTGGTCTATATACCGGTGATGGGTTCATGAGGTCTGGGGGATGTCAACACTCTACACCGCGACGAGGTGATATTTTTGGCCAAACTAGATCCAATGCTTTCATTGCTTGGGAGGCGGAGACTCAGGCGAGCGTTGACTAGGAGTTCATACATCCAGACGTAGAAAACCAAGCTTTACGCCATGACCATCCCGCAACGACTTCGAATTCTGAGCTTCGGATTCTGAGCTTCAACCTTCCATACCGGCAGCAGAAACCTGCTATAATGTACCTTTCCGGGTTAAATTATATCCTCCGTCCATTTCTCCCTCAGCTTCTAAACGCGATTAGCCTGGGTGCAGGAGGGAATATCCACGCTCTACACGAGGTGGCCCCATTTGACAATCACAAGATCTTGCACGCTAAACCAGATGTTCTTCTTTCATTGCTTCGATAGATAAACTCAGGCTTGCGTTGGCTAGACGTTTGGTCGTCTGGACGTAGAAAGCATGCCCATGTTGTGATCCATCCATATCATGCGTCACTCAGAAGCGGGAAAAGGCAGATTTCTATTATTACATTTACTTTTTGTACATGGGATTGACGAAAATGGAATCGCGAAATCGAGTGTCATTTACCATTTCTCGTGGGCGGGTCGCACTGTAGAAAGTGTCAGAGAAAGTGTGATTCAAGGCAGAAGGACAACATACGGTCAAGCTCCCAGGTCCAGGCAGAGCGGTCTTGGTTCGCCAGGTAGAGGTAAGACTGGAGGAATATGCACATCAACGTTAGGTCTCATGGGCGGCAATCCAAACTTACAGTAGCAATGCTGTTGGGGTCGAGCCTGGCATTGGGATTGTTGACAGCGTCAGGCATGTATGATGCCATCCTTTCAGTCAAAATACCCCCATCGATAACGACATGAGCAACCTGTTCAAAATGCTATAAGTCGACGGAAGACAGTTTGACTGCTGACGCGACTTACGTGGATGTTCTCCTTCCCGTACTCCTTGTTTAGACTCTGCGACAGAGCTCTGATAGCATGCTTCTGTGCAGCAAAAGCACTCGTACCAACGTTCCCTCGGATCCCAGCGGTAGCACCTGTAGTGATCAAGGTCCCTCTCTTACCAGCTGGCTCGAGGATGTCGTTTGCTTTGAAGGTCTGAATGGCTCCACGTGAAAAGGCAAAAGCGGCTTCTACAACCGACAGGGAGTCACGGAGTTCCTCTGGTGTAACATCAAGGAAAGGTTTGTAGACGAAGTAGCCGACATTGAAGACGGCGGTGTCGATTCTGTATTTGGGTCCTGAGTATTTGGTACGGATGGCATCCCAAGCCTTGGACAGCTCGGTGGAGTTATAGGCGGAGACGGGAAAACCAGCAGCCTACAGGAAATGTATATTAGTCGTGGAATATGAAAAGGCTGGCGAATAGACGAACCTCTCCTCCTGTGGAGCTGATCTCCTTAGCAAGGCTATCCACGGTGTCGTTGCCTCGAGCAATTAAGGCCAAACTATAGCCAGCCTTCGAGAACTGTTGGCCAAAGTGACCGGGTAGTGGTTGAGAATGGCTGCGTTCTGTCCAACCTGACGAGACTCACGCGACGGAGGCTCCTGTGCCAGAACCTTTTCCAAGACCTGGGAAGCGTGTCAGTTAGGACTGGGTTCCCGAAGTCAACAGTACCAACCAGCAACAACCAAAACTCGACGAGCAGCAGCAGTAGCCATACTATATTGCAGCGAGGAATACGTTCAAGGTAGGAGAATGGAGCTTTGGAGGCTAAGGTCTCCCTTAAATGACGATGCGTTCACGGTGATCATGGCAGCTTGGTGAATTCATTTCGAGACGTTGGTTCAGTTGGGTTGGTCAGCCGCTTCGTTTGTCAGGCTGGCTCGGTTTGTGTGAGTAAACCAGTCTGATTAGTGACGAGAGCCTGATTACGCCATCGGCTAGCAGTATCCACCAATCGCTGATCAGGAATTTGGCACTGAGTGAGCCTCACTTTTTGGATGCAAACGACAAAGCTTGTACAAACACGCGTCAAAGGTTCTTGGTACACTAATGGAGCCATACATAGTACGCTACCACTTCTCATGAGCTGGACGAACTGTGTCAAGGGTGAGAAAAGGGTAATCCTCAAGACGGAAACAAGCTACTCACGATCAAGCTCCCAAGTCCAAGCAGAACGATCCTGGTTCACCAAGTAAAGGTAAAGCTAGTACAATCCTCTCTTCAGTAAAGGTAGACGATCAGACGATGTGTTGCTCACGTTAGCAATGCTCTCTGGGTTGATCCTAACGTCAGGGTTGTCTATATCCTCTGGCTTCCTGAATTGAGTAAAACGATCGGTTAAGATGCCTCCGTCTATGATAACATGGGCGACCTATAGAAGCGTCAGCGGATTGAATAGACAATAGAATCAAGACACTTACGTGGATGTTCTCCTTCCCAACCTCCTTGTTCAAGCTCTGGGAGAGAGCACGTAGGGCATGCTTATGAGCCGAGAAGATACTCGTGTACGTGTTGCCGCGAATAGCAGCAGTAGCGCCCGTGATGATCAAGGCACCTCTCTTCCCAGTGTCTTCAGATATATCGTTCTCTTTGAAAGACTCGACTGCGCCCCTGGAGAAAGCAAATGAAGCTTCCACTGCCAGAAGGGATAGCCGAACATCTTCCTCGTTTACTTCCAGGAAGGGTTTCCACACGCGATGACCTGCGTTGAAAACGGCGGTATGGATTCGGTAGTTTGGGGCAGCGAATTTGGTACGTATGTCCGTCCAGACTTGGGTGAGTTCTTCGTAATTGTACGCCTTGACTGGGAATCCAACAGCCTGAGTTGGTTTAGTCAGTAGCGAATTCATCATGATAGAAAGTGCGTCTTCTTACTTCTCCACCGGCCGCTGAGATGTCTTTAGCCAGAGCTTCAACGGAATCGCTATCGCGTGCTATCAAAGCAACGGCATATCCAGCCTTGGCGAATGCTCGCCTATAGAGATGAAGGTCGTTAGTACGGTTCGGGTAGCATCAATGGAGAGTTCGCTTACGCAGTCGAACCACCAGTTCCTGCACCTTTACCAAGACCTGGAATGCGTTAGGGTCATGTCATGTGTATCGCTGCTGAAATCGGGAGTCACCAGCTACAACGAACACTTTTCGAGGAAGAGTGGCAGACATTGTGTACTAGAAGTCTGGAGATGAAGACGTTAGCTTATCAAGGTGCAGAACAGGAATAGGTATAAGTACCTTCCGCAAATCATGGTGGTGGCGCTATTGCTAGTATTTGGTCTTCTCAGGCGTGATATGACGATTCTCTGAATTGAATGTGGAATATTCAGTTGGTTACCAACGATTGAGCGTTGGTCGTAAGAGCTATTTGTCAGTTCCTCGTTCTGGGCAACGAGCCTTGGTTTCTCTGCTAGCCGTCTATCCGCCTTCTCATGCGCAGGCACGCCTCAGCTTAAGCGAATATAAACAGCGAAAGGCGATTTCTTCATTATATTCGATACATGTCTGGCTCGCATTTGATAATGTTGAACGATATAACCTCTCTCGGCTCCCATCCTCTACCATTTCTCATGAGCCGGGCGGACTGTTGTACTAGTCAGTAGAGCATCCATTAAATCGTCTATGGCCAGACTTACGGTCAAGTTCCCAAGTCCAAGCCGAGCGATCCTGGTTGACCAAGTAGAGGTACGACTGAAAGGCACAGTTTTAGTCAGGGATATGCGGTCGTTTTCGCCACTATGAACTCACCTTTGCAATACTGTCAGGTTCAAGTCGAACATCGGCGTTGTCAACATCGTTTGGTTTCAAGCTCGGGTACCTCTCAGTCAGGATGTAACCGTCAATGATAGCGTGTGCGACCTGTATGGCAAAGTTAGTCTGGTGGGGACGGAGCATGTTGATGGAAAAACGTACGTGAATGTTCTGCTTGCCGAATTCCTTGTTCAAGCTTTGAGAAAGGGCACGAAGTGCATGTCTCTGCGCAGAGAATGCGCTGGTGATAGTGTTACCACGGATGGCAGCAGTAGCGCCAGTTGTGATAAGAGTGCCTCGCTTTCCGAGGTCCACGGAGATGTCATTTTCCTTGAAGGACTCGAGAGCTCCGTGAGAGAAGGCGAAGGCGCCCTCGACAGCCTCAAGGGACAACTTGACCTCCTCTTCGGAGATATCCAGGAAAGGCTTCCAGACGCCATAGGCCGCATTGTATAGAGCAGTGTCGATACGGTAGTTGGGCGCAGCAAACTTAGCGCGGATGTCGCGCCAAACTCTTGCGAGCTCGGTGTAGCTGTAAGCGCTGACAGGGAATCCAGCGGCCTGTATGACAAGGTGAGGCTGTGAAGGACAAGCATGACGTTGAATACATACCTCGCCACCGGCAGAGGTAATCTCTTTGGCAAGTGCATCTACGCTATCGTTACCTCGTGCAATCAATGCCACAGCATAGCCTGCTTTAGCAAAGACGCGTCTAGGAGAGTCATGCACGTCAGTTGGTGACGTGCTTGTATGTATTGTACTACTTACACGGTGGAACCGCCAGTGCCGGCGCCTTTGCCAAGGCCTGGAACAAATCGTCTCGACGTGAGAGTTTATCCAAAGCGCATGTTGATTTCGTGCTTACCAGCGACGACAAGGACTTTACGGGGAGTTGTAGTTGCCATTCTGGAGTTATTGATGTATCAAGACGACAGAGAAGTTAAGCAGTGCGATGATGCGATGACAAAGGAGAATGGAGGATATCTAAAGAAGCGTCAAGGTGCCATTGTTATATACATATGCCATCGTCGTGACCAAGCCCGTATTGCTCTGTTTTTGAGGCAATGGATGCAATATGGCGAGCAGGTTGCGTTGGCTGGGTTGGTAAGGGTTGTTGGCTCTGTAAGACTGGTTTGTCAGCCCCAGTTATATTTGTATGGCTTTCGCCTTTGTATCAAACTTGGACAATTGCGATCACCTTGTGATCAAACCTTGTTTTCTGCCTTCAACCATCTGACTCTCAGAGGCACGAATGCCATGAGCGTTCTAATGTCGTTCTATTGTCAAAGAGGCGGTGAATCTTGGATGCCGTTGACTCTCATGCTCTGCCGTCTCTACCATATCCCATTATCAGTTAGGAACCATCGACAATTCGACTTCGGCTGTTGATGACGGGCGCGAATCCTCGTGAATGCTCATCAGGATCTGCCAGAATAGATGACATTTCAGCGGCCTCCCAGCACAGACCTTCGATAATTAACCTTATCTGGTGTTGTCTACTGATCATCTGTCCAAGGTACACTTTTATCCGCTGTACCTGGGCGAGGGGAAGGTCGGTAGGTACTATGACGGGTGTGTACTGGTTCCGTGCAATGGGATATAAGATTCGAGGACAACGTCCGCCGACATCAAGTAAACCACCCATTTCCTTCTCTATCCACCTACGCAATGTCCCCTATAGTCAAGTATATCCTCTCTCTCTCGTTTCTGACGCTCCTTGTGCAAGGTATGTGGGCGCTCTCCGAATTTTACCTCGAGATCATCGCTCATCGGACCCCCAGCTAGCCCCGGAGCGCTCAATCCTACTGAGCTTGTACGGAGGCAAACAAGCGGCCTAACCCCATCAAACGTACCCACTGCTTGTACGAATCAATGCTCCAACGAAGAAACCATTGCGGAGGTACATACGAGTTCCCTGTTCTCCTACGATGAGATCTAATGTAAGCACGTGTAGAACTGCGCTTCCAAAAGTTCAGCAACCGCAGAGGCGACATGCCTATGTACTTCAACCTTTGAAAATGCGGCTGTACAATGTCTGAACTGTCTTCTCTCGGCTGGAGCGCTTCCAGGAAACGAATTACCCGCCATTCAACAGTCTCTCGATTGTGAGTAATCGTTAGCATCGCCTTCGAACAAGTTCCTGACGAATTACCCATCAGTCTTCCGTCAGTCCTGCGCTCAACTCGGCGCAAACCTTCCATCCGTACAGATCGGAGGGTCGCAACCTCCTGCTACATCTGCCAACGTCCCGACACCGTCACCTTCGCTGGCTCCAAGCGCAACTTTTCAACAGACGGACACCACTGCTGTCGTTGCTACTTTTTCAACCCCTGTCCAAAATCCACCAACTACCTCTCAACCATCGATACCGTCGGGTCTACCTGGTTTCCAGAACAACAATGGGACACCCGCGAAGGCGGTCGAACAGGGTTTAGCCCTAATAGTCTTTTTCGCGAGTGGTGTTCTTGGAATCTTGCTATGATTGATACCCTCTTAATTATCTATCATTCGTGCTACATCAGATTATCCTACAATTCGTACTAATATCGCATATTTACACTCTTTAGATTTTACGTCGTCTACCAAACTAAATTCCTCTCTTGCCAATGCCAATTCCACTTTGAATATACCGAGTGAAATTGGTATCCATGTAGCTCTGGGTGAGGCGATCCTTGGAAGAATCATTCTTGCCACGAGTATCTTTTGATGTTCATCTCTGCGTCTAGATGCTGGTGTACGGGCACGTCCGACGATGAAACAAAGAAATCATTGGAATCGTTCGTCCAAGGCTTCCATCATGAATTCGTTGATGTTATTCATCACGTTCAGACCGCCTTAATCATTGGCATTCTCTAAAGCTCATAGCATTCTCATGGCCATCGAGTGTTTGAAACAGCTCTGTGAGTCAGCGTGTTGAGCGATAAAAGTGAGTCGTTTTTAGTTTGGTCTCCTCTCTTACGGTATCACTCTATATGAGGCCCCTCATCCTGTGGCCACCAATTTCTCTACTATCTAAGTTAACCTCTGCTCACATCGATACATCGTGTAAGTCTATAGCGCACTTTTCTCGAACTATTACTGATTTTATTATTTAGGGGCAGGCTTGACCCACTATGGAACACCGGAACTTCCTACGACAGACCCTCCAACCTCTGCAATGCCATTGCCCGTCTCATTTACTTCGACCTTGACGACATTTACTCCCCCTATGCAGACAGCACCCACGTTCCAATCTACGGTCTCTCACTCGTTCACATCGGTAACAACTTCCGAACAAACTCAGGCTTCCGCCGCGGCGCCCACTCCCACCAGCACCAAGGCCAGCACTAAGAGTAACGCGCAACCACAAACAGAGGGTACACAATCTACCACAGGACTGGCGACCAGCCAACACGTATCAGGATCAAATGAACACAGCCGAACAATACCCACCAGCCAGACGTTGGGAAGCATTTCGAGCAGTAGCACAGAAAGCAGTGGTGTGCCTACCATTACTACTGCAAATAACGCTAGTATACGGCAAGTGTCTCTAAACTGGCACGCGGTTGAAATTACCTCGATAATCATGTACTTTCTTCTATCTTGGTAAAGAAAAGAAGCTACTGGAGCCCTATTTCTGGTCTGGAGAGGTAAGGGTTTTCAAAGCTCAATTATGACACACAATAACGGTGATCGCAGGCCTGGAGAGGACTCACGACGACTGTACTATGTTAATCGCTATCGACACCTCCAGCTTTGCGAGGGCATCCGACCGCCGCTTATCTCCGTCCACCGCATCGCCGTCGTGCTTCTCATCTCCAGAACCTGGGTGAGCACCGTATATGCTCCGGGATGAGGCATGGGAAAGCATTGGGTTGTTAAAACGAGGCTTCACCAAGCTGCATCCGCTGATGTTGGTCTCCGCGTCCATGTGCTCACGTCCGATGATGAAACGAAGGGATCGCTTCATTTAGTTATCTTGGAGTCGTCGAAAATGATGATCACGTCCGAACTGCCTTCGCTTTCGGCATACTTGTGAACATATACATAGGAGTTCGGCGACTGCAACCCTCTGAAACGACTGCGCTAGTCAACGTCGTAGGTGACAAAGGCGAAGGTATGCCTGACTCAGACAGCAGCACCACTCGACATGAAATTCCACTACTTGCTACTATCGTTCTCCCTGTTCCCTCGAGTAATGTCTGCTACCATCAGTATGTCTCGTAAGATTTCTACTATTTGCGGAATCAAAGTTCGGCTCGAGTTGATTGTGTTTTTAGCGTCGGCCCTGACCGTCATTGGAACAACAGATACACCTCCGCAAACATCTGAAGCCACATTGCCTGTCACATTAACTACGCTACCACCAACAATTCCGCTCAATTCATCTGGCTTCGTACCTACTCCCTCCTCGCCTGCACCATTGCCAGTGCCCAAAGAAACTACGACTTATGCGGAGACCTCAAATCCAGGTGTCATCACCACAGATAACTCTATCGCGCCAAATACACAGCCCACGGGAGAGGTTACACGGCCACCCACACTTCTCACAACCGACAGGCCAGCATCAGTGTCAAGTCCAAACACGGAAACATCACCCGTTAGCCAGACGGTTTCGAGCAGTGGCACAGAAACTAGCAGTGCACAATCCATGACGAGTAACTTTGGTATAAGACGAGTGTCTCTAAGCAGGCACATAGTATTAATTACGTCGATAATTGTGTCCCTTCTACTATTTTTGCAATAGAAAAGGAATCTATGATGATCTAGCATAGCCCCTTTCCCGATCCAGCGAGACGAGACGAGGTGAGGGCTTCCGAGTCACGGATGATAGTCTCCGTATGTTCTCGTACGGACCAGTTTCATGGCGAGATGAAGTGCGATTTCGTCGAACGTTATTTTAGAGGCCGTCCATGATGCCGGGGATTTGAATTCATAGTTTACTTCCGGGCAGGCACAGAGAATTCAACACCGATAGTCAGGCACAATATAAACGACGCGGTCGCTTTGGGCGCTCTCGGTGTGGTGGGCGGGTTGAAATGCTCCAGCGGCTCATCGTCGAAACGACTCTCCGTGTCGACGCGACGGGCATTAAAATCTTGACGTGCTAGTTGCGTTGGAGAGGACTCACCACGACAGTGCTTCCTCGGTATGCGGCACTGGTATCTTCTGCTACTACCTTTTACTTTGATCCCTCGAGTGACACTTGCGAATGGTTGTATGTTCTGTAAAAAGCTTTTGAGTCAGTTGCATGGAAATGGCTGATTTGGCTCTTTAGAATCCCCCTGTAGTCGATGTAGACCGACCGAGCCGCCTTCGGGACTTTCCACACAGTTTACATGGATATCGGCTGCCAGCCCATCAACATCTCGTTTCTCATCACCAGAACCTTTACATACTTCACAAAAGACGACTACCACTGCCGGACCTACCTTTCTCAGTGCAACTAGCACCAAGACTAGCACCGAATCGGGGTATGACACGAGGATGCAGTCAACCACTGGGACGACACAACCTTCCATTCAGCAGGCTACGGGTACCACTGCGCCCGCGCCCGCGCCCACCTCAACAAATAACGCTGAAACAATACCCAATATTCAGCCTTCAGTCACTGAAGACGAAGGGAAAGGTCCAAGCAGTACCATAGAAAGTAACGGCCAGCCAGCCGCGACATCTAACTTTGGTATCATGCAAGCACCATCGAGCGGATACATGGCGACAGTCGCGGCAACGATACTAGTTTTGCTTAATATATAATCTATTGATATACTAGTCAAAGCGCCTAGTTTGATAGCATCCTGTGAGAGGCAGTCCGTTTCTGACCGCGATCATGATGATGAAGGCGGTTTCCCCTAGATCTAATCTTATCGGCATGACTGATGTAGGCCATTTGGTCTTTGTCACAACTATACAGTCACGCTAAGCCACCGTGACAGCACTCTGAGGCGATCACAAACGTCGTCAGCGAGAATTTGACTGACTATCTGTCTACCAAAAATCTACCATGAGGTTCGTCGTCGTCGTCGCCACTATCGCTGAGCAAATGACTGACGTTCTGCTTGCTTTTGCATAGTTCCAAGCTCTCAGTGTCAAGTGTGCGAGGCTCCGTCAAAGAGCTGTTGGCTGAGGCCAACGGCGAGAAGAAGAGGAAGTTCGTCGAGACAATCGAACTGCAGATTGGTCTTAAGAACTACGATCCTCAGAGGGACAAGCGTTTCTCTGGAACCGTCAAGTGAGTGCTATGCCCTGGTCACTGCTGTTCTGCCGTCCTGATAGTCTTTTGCATAGGCTCCCTAATGTCCCCCGTCCTCGCATGTCCATCTGCATTCTCGCCGATGCCAATGATATCGATCGTGCTAAGCAAATCGAGCTTGAGTACATGTCCGTCGATGACTTGAAGAAGTATGTGTGCCGTTTGTCTTCGCCGCTGATATGCATGTTGACCGGTTGACGCTACAGGCTCAACAAGAACAAGAAGCTTGTCAAAAAGCTCGCTAAGAAATACGATGCCTTCTTGGCCTCTGAGGCCCTCATCAAGCAGATCCCTCGTCTCCTCGGTCCCGGTCTCTCTAAGGGTATGTATCGTCCTTCACTGTAGTGTCTTTATACTCACGTCCTGCACAGCTGGCAAGTTCCCCACCCCCGTCTCCCACGGCGAAGACCTCAGCAACAAGCTCACTGAGGTTCGCTCCACCATCAAATTCCAGCTCAAGAAGGTTCTCTGCTTGGGTGTTGCCGTCGGTCATGTTGAGATGAACGATGACCAGGTCCTCGGAAACGTCATGTTGGGTACGTCGTGCTCCTTGTCCTATCTTCGCACCATACTGAAACCCTGTCCCTAGCCATCAACTTTTTGGTCTCTCTCCTCAAGAAGAACTGGCAAAACGTCAAGTCACTCCACATCAAGACCACCATGGGCAAGCCCATCCGTCTCTACTAGACGGCTACCTGGTCTTCGTTGTTGGCGGCTGGCGGTTGGAGAGGGTGTCATATGTGGAGGTTGGACGGTACCTGATTTCGCAAAACACGAAGCCTCGCACGCTTGTACCAACAGCTTCGCAAGAGTTGAAGCTGAGTGGGAGCTGAGACGGTATCTACCATTTGCCATGTATTTTACGCATCTGAATTACACAACACGTTCAAACATACATATGGTCTATCATGCTCAACGTCGTACAGGCGGTCGATTACCCTCAACTAGACGGCCTGGAAAATATTATACTGCATCGCCTGGAGGGCCTAGGCAGGGTCCACATATTTTTCTTGTTCAAGAACGTATGTTTGTATTCGGCGCTCGGGAGCAGCAATACATTCAAATTCGGAACATCCTGTTTATAATATATTACACTTATTTCAAATGAACGTCTTCGTGAGCGGCTTCAGACAGTCGGATCCGCCTCTGTTCCACGACTCGCCATCCAGGTTTCTGGTCCCTTCAGAGGTAGTCAGCATTGATTTCGTGGATGATATCGGAATCAAGCCTACCTCTCGATTCTTCAGCCGCTGGTATTTGATTCTCCTCGAGAACCACTCTGACGCTGTTGAGCCCGTTTCGAATTTTTGGTCAGGTTTGCTCTTCACAACGTCCGAGATAAGTGAGCTATCTTCCACAAGAGCTCGAAGTACAACGTCGTTTCCAGGGCGAGTGAAGAATACTAGAGACCAGCGTTCAAATGCTGCTTGGTCACCTGGAGGAGCTCTATATGATGGACTGTTAGCGAGGGATGTGACTACGATGCTACGTCCTTACACGACGCGATGCAGATTGGAGCGAAGTATGCCTCCACTGAAGATTGAGAGAGCATCACCGACGTTGCAAATTGCATGGCCGGGGATGGGCTACTAGTGAATGGACGAGTTAGTGGCAAGTCTGGTAACGCCGCTGAATATAAACCTGACCTTCACGTACTGCCAATCTTCGGAATGAGGAGGCAGAACTTGAAGACCTCCTAGCTTGTTATGGAGGAACGACTAGCCCTTTATGAGCGACCGATATTTTCAGTGGATGAGTTGCCATGAAAGACGTACAAGCGTTCCAAAGTCAGTGTGACTTCCGATAAGCTGTCCTTTCGTCTGCATATGTGGTGGAGTCTTGATTACTCTCGTCTCACTCGCGCTGAACTCTTTCTCTTGATGAAGCTTTCTGAGAGCACCCTGAGGAAGACCGAGTTTCGTGTTGAAGATATCGAGGATGGTATAGTTGACATCGAGTGATTTCTGAACGAATGGGCGGATAGTGTTTTCCATTCGTGCGTTGACTGCCGAGGGGTAGGAGCGCCGAGCTACTTCAGGATATGCGAGAGCATCATCTTTGGATACGTTGATGAATTCGACAGAGTCGGGTTGACCACTCGCATCAACAGCATTGGCACCAGCAGCTTTATACCTAAAGAAATCTGATGAATCTATACTGGATGGTTTGGAGTTGCAGACTAACCCGAATGACATGCCTCCATCGCCTTGTTCAAATCGCATCTTCTCTTCCATAGGTAATGCCATAGTCTCCGCTCCCATCTCAAACATTTTCTCAGCATCTTCGTCTGCCCCGTGATTCTTCAAGCTGCATAAGGTTAGTGGCTGTGGGTAGAAGGCGCAAGATAGATGGGACGTACTACCAGAATCCAAGCTTAGTGGCAGCTTCCCAGAGACTGTCGATTTCCTGCTGATCATTAGCTAGTAACAGCTGGTAGTCAATGACCAGGAGTGGGTGAGAAGGAACGTCCGTCGGGAATGGAGGCAAAGTTATTCCAGGCATGAATCAAGAACCTTACACAAAAGCGGGAAATAAGAGGGAATTTGGGAGGGACGTTGGCAGCACTCGGTCGTAGTCGGGAAACAAGGTAGAATGATATATCAGGGTCTCGTGGTTCCTCCATATATAAGCCACAGTCCGCACCGCGATCACCTTCTGGAGCATGGGAGGGTGCGTTTGGGTTTCAAAACGACAGAATGGAAGCAGATCGACGTCACGAGGTGATTTGATGTCAAGGCATGGCTTTGAGTGGCCGAACGTTTTAACCATCAATAAAAAGGGTACAATGAGTGCTACTCGTAAGCGAGGTCTATACCGTTGGATTTGCTTCCGTTCCGCGACTGGCCATCCAGGTCTCTGGCCCCTGTAAAAACATGTCATGGTAAGCGACCCTATGCTTGAGTCGCAGAGATGTAAGACATACCTTTCGATTGTTCATGCGTTGATTCTTGATCCTTCTGGAGAACCACTCTAAGGCTGTTGCTCCTGTATCGAAGTTCTGCTCAGGTTTGGCCCTGACACCATCTGCGATAATATGGCTGTCCTCTACAGGTGCCCGAAGTATGGCATCGTTATTTGGGCGAGTGAAGAACACTAGGGACCAGCGTTCAAAGGCGGATTGATCGCCGGGAGGAGCTCTGTCCGGAAGATAAGAACGTGAACATGGAGAGCTTTCTTTTGCTTACATGACTCGATGTAGGTTGGAACGGATGATCCCACCACTGAAGATAAATAGAGCGTCGCCTGCGTTGCATATCGCATGGCCCGGTATTGGCTAATGCGTACTTAGTCAATCGCTGTCCAAACCAAATGCCAACATGACATCTCACCTTCACATACTGCCAGTCTTCCGAGTTCGGTGGTAATACTTGAAGGCCGCCTAGTTTATTGTGGAGGAAGGACTAGTGGCGATTGAGTCCAGGTGAAGAGGTTCGGTAGGAAATTTCTTACCAGAGTACCGAAGTCAGTATGACTGCCAATCAACTGGCCTTTCGTTTGCATATTTGGCGGAGTCTTGATCACTCTGGTCTCGCTTCCACTGAATACCTTCTCTTGATGGAAGCTTCGAAGAGTCCCAGCGGGAAGACCAAGCTTGCCGTTGAAGATATCCAAGAGAGTATAGTTCACGGCGAGTGACTTCTGAACAAAGGGTCTTATGGTGTTCTCCATTCGTGCATTCACAGTTGAAGGATAAGATCGACGGGCAACTTCGGGCCAGGCGAGAGCATCATCTTTGGAAACATTGATGAATTCGACCCAATCTGGACTGCCGTATGCGTCAACGGCGGTAGAACCAGCTGCTTTATATCTGAGCAGGAGTGAGCGCTCGTATCCGGTACAATCGTAAATGAGTAACTTACCCGAAAGAGTTACCACTGTCACCTTGTTCAAATTTCATCTTTTCTTCCATCGGGAGTGCCATGGTTTCCGCCCCCATCTTGAACATATTTTCTGCCTCTTCATCTGCACCGTGATTCTTCAAACTAACAGGAGGTGAGCATGAAGCGAGTTAGAAGATGATGTGAGACGTACTACCAGAACCCTAGCTTGGTGGCTGCTTCCCAAAGACGATCTATTTCTTGTTGGTCGCCAGCTTGAAGTAGCTGATAGTCGACTACTAGCAGAGGGTGTGTTGGAGTATCCGTCGGGAAAGGAGGTAGCGTTATCCCAGGCATATCTAAACGTCCAAGAGGCGGCGGTATGAAAATGTTTTGGCGTGCAGAAACGTGTTGTAGCAGAAGAGCAGAGAGAGGAATGGTTATCATGTGCCATGCTGCCCGTTTATATTGGTGAAGACTTCGGCATGACCATCAAACTTCTGAAAGCATGGTATTTCCCCACACTGTCTTGCCTCAAAGTCACGAGTGACCTCAAGATCCGGGCAAGGAAAGTCGAAATGCTACGCTCGCAGATTTCAGATGTTCTTTGAATCATTCTGTAAATGGTTGGAGTTAGTCGAGCGTAGTAGACTGTCAAAGGTAGAAAAGTTACCTAGAGGACAACCTAGGGTGAAGGTGATTTCGCACACCTTAGAACATGTGCCAAAGCAAGAATTCAGAGAAAATAGACCGGACCTGTGGCTAAACTTGGCGAGTCCAACAGCGTAGAAAGGACAACAAGCCAGTCGTATGTGATGAAGGCGGGGCTGCTTTTAAATGGTTGGTAAATGGTTGGTCATGGTGAAAAGGGCAACTTGAAGTGTCACCCACGCCAGCGCCTCCGTGAGACAATAGACTAATTCCGAACCTCGACCCGAGTGTCACTCTAAGCGCTCAAGCGCTTAGGTATCGGGCGCCATTATCGAGGCTGTACAGCATGTCCTCCGGGCTTGGCTCGATCATCGGGTCGTAGATGGTGTGCAGTATTGTTTCCAGAGCAAGTGACAGGCGCCAATTGTCTAAACGCTCGCCAACCAGAGAGGCTCAAGCAAAGCAATATTGACGCGATTGCTGTTCGGGAAGGACGTTCTACGAAGTCCACGCAACCTCGAACATCACACCATTTGGTCCTTTAAAGCTCTGGTCTGTGATATAAAAGTCAGTACTCATGGTATCGTGTCTAGCCATCGCACCCAAGTTTCAAGAAATGATCGCAGGAAAGGCTCGTCTCCCACAAGAACTCATCGACCAAATCCTTTCGAACGTTCCCAACACGAGGGATCTGAGGACTTGTCGTCTTGCTGGTCGTCAATTCCTAAACTCTCGAGAGATGAAGCAGCGACTGGCTCAATCTCGTGGGTTTGACGTCACATATAGATCGCCAAAGTACTCGAAACTAGTCGAGTTACTGAACTCACCATCCACAATCGACGAGTTAGTCCATACAATCTCTGTTTGGGCGAATCCCAAGTGTAGCAAGGACGAAAAAGCGGACCTGGAGCTCTGCTTCTCGCAGGTGCTCCCTAAATTGTCCCACCTTCGCAAACTCTCGCTCCACAATATTAAGTGGGACAATCTCCAAGCTACAAGCCACAGAGCTCTCACCCAATTGTACCATCTCCGGGAGCTCGAGCTGTTCAACTGCAGCTTCCCAAACATCAATGTCTTGCTCAGCATTATATCTGTCCAGAAGCCCGGCACTGTCTTCCTGGATATTGACTCCATTACTCTGGATGATCCAGAGGTAACGACTGAGCTGGGAAGCTCTCTAAAGACCGTACGCGAGTTGGTTCTTGGAAGATCAGTCGTAGATCATGGCTTAATCGGCCGCCTCGTCGAATTAAAGCCAAGTTTGGAGAAGTTATCCCTTTATTATGCGAACGAAGAGGTAATTACTTGGCTCCAGCCTCTCCTCCATGCATCAGGCGAACATCTACAGGAGCTCATGATTGAAGGGTTCTGGCCAGGCGCACTAGGTACGACCAAGCTTCTTCCAAAGACGATCGATAATGGTCGCTGACCGATGTCCACTATTTCAGAAAATCCACTCGTCTTGTCCTTTAACAGGAACCCCAACCTCACCAACCTTGAATTTCGCTTCTACGAGTCAGGGCCTGATGGATACATCGAGGTACCTCAAGACGTACTCGCGACGCTAGAAACCACGAATAGTAATCTCGAGGAGGTTACTCTCTGTTTCGCAGTTGAGTCTGAAGACGGGACAGTCTGTCAACGTATTGTGCCGGGAAACTTTGACAGGTTCGAACATGTCCTTATACGCAAATTCGGTCGGTCGCGTCTGCCGAGAGTATCCGTCTGCGTCAACTATATGGAGGATCATCTAATGGAGGGCTTCCAAGAGAGGTTGTTTGAAGACGCCTCGGAGCTTCATTCGCAGGGGAAGATTTCGGTCAGTGAGACAGGTTGGATTTAATTGATCAGTGAAGGCTACAGCGTATGCATCTCATATTGTACATAATATGTTGTAATATGTCCTAATAATCATGTATAAAAGCTTTGGATGACAATACTTGCACACCATAGCGGAAGTCCAACTCGAAGCAATGATAATGATATCCCTTAGAGGGAGCCGAGAGTCCTTGGAGCACAGCCAACCTTAGATTTTGATGCCCGCGGCTTTCAATAACTCATCGACTTCAGTATCTGGCAAGAATTTCAACGGTTAATAGCGCGCGAGTGAGATTATCGGCTTACGGTCCTCAGAGTGTTGCATCCTGTACGCGAACGTACATTGAAGGCCTTGAGAACATATGAAGAATGAGCAAACGATCCAAAGCCAGCCGTTCGTAGTACTGACCAGGTCCGAGGATGAATTCCCCACCGGTCTGCTTCATATTTCCTTGCTTTCCTATAGTCGTAGGACTCATGAGGCCTTTCTAATCGAGAATGAGAGGCAATAACGATTGAGCAGACGGAATACACGTACACCGATGCTTTGTAGCATGTTTCTGAGTCGGCTTCTGTCTAGATAGCTCTTCCGTTGTTCACCTTCGGGAGTTTGAGCCAACGTTTCAAGTGTCATTCCGAGAGTCCTGTAGAGCTCTCTGGAGGGATCTGCGCAAATGGTGCCTCCGAAACCGCTGGCTTCTAAAGAGTGGCGCAGTTGTAACTTGTACGAGAATAGCTTGACTGATATAATGTAACATACTAGCATAGAATTCGATGGCGGTCCACTCTCCACAGCCGATTACGATAATTCTTGTTTGAACATCGTCAAGGCTGGATTGCGGGATCTTCGCGAGTTGCCTAAGGTAGTCCTGGCAGTTCTGGAGATGTGTCATCCTTACGATTCATTCATTCATGGACGTATCATCTGTTACCCCACACAAGAAATGCCCTGAATGGACGGGATCAGTCACTGCAGTTGAAGTTGTGAAGACCTAAACTTACTAACGAAGACGACGATTGCTCGCCCTTCCTCGAGTAAGCTTCCGAATGTCACCTTTTCTCCTTTAGAGTTGAATATTTGCAGTGCATAGGCCTTCGTAAGCTCATCTTGAGTTGGCAGAGTATTTGGAGAGTTCTTCGAAGCTGATTCAGAGCTCATGGTGGTGACTGATTGAGATGCCCGATGGCCGTTGTGAAGCCGAAAAGAGACTGCCAGATCAAGGGATTGATCTCATGTCCTCTCCAGCGCTAATTAAATGTCCTCGCATGGCGATTACATAATCCTGAAAAGGCGCTGGTTTTGACCTGGGCGAACTCTTTCCTCGAGAAGGCAGTTATCTTAATCCAGGTCAAAATCGTAAGATAGTTTGAGTAAACTCGACAGATTGAAAGATACGTCTCAACGTGAAATTCTCCATGAACTCCTGCATGCCTCGCTGAGAGGCGCCAATCAAGCTGATGGAACTTGGCTATGAGAGAAAGAACGGCGATCAAGTGAGAACTACTTGATTGTGATATATAATTTTTAGAGATTATACGGCAAGAAAATACTGGGTATACAACCAACGGATGTAAGGAAGTTGGATTATGGCGATTATCTCGAAGATCAAGTTATCCGTTAGTTATCCGAGCCTCACTTGAACCTTCGGATATCCGATGAGCACGATGTTACCAAATCTCCGCGACAGCCAGCTGCACGCGAGTAAATAAGCTATGCTGGGTAAGCACAGCGGTTGTTATGCTCATTGTACTAGGACACTGTGAATTAGTGGCCAAGGTCGGCATAGATTCAAAAAGTTGTCCACTTTCAACGACGTTTGGAGATGCGACGGAACCGAGAAGAGGGAGTTGCGTCATCTGTCATCTATCGATCATCTTAGTTAGCCACCGGAGTCGGATATACCTTATACCGTGCTCGGTGTGACTGTTCAGAGATGGATGCATCTTGACCAGGGGGAGTGTTTCCTCGATCCAGGTATGTACATCGCCTCGCCCCTGTTGAAAAACCTTGAAATATTGGAAAATTTGTCATGACTTCCAAAGATCCAACCCTAGGACTGGGGTGGGTATAGTGTAATTCTTAGAACGCAGCGACTACCATCGGTCGCGGTATCGCCTTCAGGACGAAGGCAACGAAATGCTCAGAAGGATCACAGCTACTTGAAGCGGGGTTTCAAATAATATAGTTGTTTGGTCATTGAGTCATGTGACCATGCTCTGAACACGGTCAGCATCATCAAGCTCACTCCAAACCACAGCGACCTCTCACTAAGCTGCTGCTGCCCGACCGTCGCGCGTTGCCAGATGCATCTTTCTAACAAGATATGCGAATCTTAACCTGGAATATAGTGAGCCCGCCTTGTTTCAATTTTTGCACTGGGTAACTGAGTTCTTGATGCCAGAATGGAGTTCGAACTTTACCCCAATATCACCCGTACGTGAAGCTCGCGATGACCAGCCTGTTCGTCGCTGAAAAATATTGCCGACTCTAGATGGAATACACTATCGTCATTTGATGACATTTTAAGCGAGCTGAAGGCAGACATCATCTGCTTTCAAGGTATGTAGACAAGCAACGCCGAAATCTTCTCTGACTGAGCGGTTTCCACTAGAGATGAAAACTTCAAGGGCACAACTTACCAAACAAGTTGCCACACCTGCTTCCTTCAACGCCTTCTTCTCTTTCCCGATCAAGAAAACGGGGTACTCTGGCGTTGCAACATATGTTCGCACATCAAGTGTCGTACCTATCAGAGCCGAAGAAGGCCTCTGTGGACTAATTCAACCCAAGCCACCGTTATCCTCCGACGAGCGCGTGTCACCAAACTTAGATGCCTATCCTCAACAAGTCATCGCCGACGAAGCTGAGCATGGCGGTGATCCCTTCGCTACCGAAGATACGGAAGCGGAGGAGCTTGATTGGAAGTCTCTGGACGCGGAAGGAAGAGCCATCGTCGTAGACTTCGGGCTGTTTGTGCTCATAAATGTCTACGTTCCAAACGATGGTGTAGATACGAAGGAACGCGACAAGTACAAGATGGACTTCCACCATATCCTTGAAGCACGCGTCAAAGGGCTTATCGAGAAGGAGAAGAGGGAGGTTATAGTCCTGGGTGATCTGAACGCCTGTTCGGCGATAATTGATCACTGCGAAGGCCACCTTATGGTGAAGAAGGGTCTAGCTGAAGGTCTTCAAGGCGAAGAAGGTTTTTGGGGTCGTGCTTATCGGAGGCGTATGAAAGATTGGCTTGTGAAAGAGGACGAAGCCGGCAACAGTACTGCAGGGACGATGGTCGACGTGGTTAGGCGGTTCTGGCCAGATCGGAAGGGCATGTACACCTGTAAGTTTTTCGCGATATGAAATGAAGTCTATTCGATCTGATTCTCTGCACAGGCTGGAACACGAAGATATCGGCTAGAGAAACGAACTACGGAACTCGTATTGACTACATTCTAATTACACCTGGTCTGTTACCTTGGGTCAAGTCAGGTGACATCCAGCCACAAGTTAAGGGTAGCGATCATTGTCCAGTCTACATCGATCTACACGAGTCGGTTACGGCCCCCGACGGAACAGTGACCAAACTCAATGACGTCTTAGGCGTTCGTTCCGCCCAAGCTGGGGCAGAGCACTCTATTGCTCTAGAGCCTCCGCGCATTGCCGCAAAGTTCTGGGACGAGTTTTCGGGGAAGCAAATGATGCTCGACAAGTTCTTCGGAGGCAAATCTGCTGCCAAATCTTCGACCACTGCTAATCCCATTCCGACGTCCGGGAATAGTGTCGAAGCACATGCTTCTCTCTCATCGGGGCCACCAACGCCTACTCCCAATCTACAACATGCCGATTCTACGATTGCCTTGCCTGACCAGGAAGTACCGGCTACTCAACTCTTATCGTCGACGCCTTCGGATGTATCTCTGGCAGCCCCAATTGAGATCTCATCGACTATGTCAACGAAAAGAAAACTCACTGTTGATTCCCTTGTGACAAGTTCATCTTCGAAGAAGCTCAAACAAAAAGCATCGAAACCCGATAAGACCGTCAAAGGACAAGCGAAGCTAGCTGCATTTTTTGCGAAGCCCAAGACTTCATCTCCAAAGACGTCTCAAGATACCACCACCGAGTCAGCCACTTCAACTCCGTCTGGAAGCCAGGTTGATGGCGTTGATGTCCACGACGTAGGTGCCCTGGATGATGATGATGCGGACTACAAGCTCGCGCTTGCCCTTGCTTCTCAAGAGTCTCAATCGCCACCTTCTCCTTCAAAAAACACGCCACTAACGGAGGAGACGAAACAGGCATGGTCAAGCCTCCTGGCGCCGACACCGCCGCCGAAGTGTTACATGCATGGCGAGCCTGCTAAGGAATACACGGTGAACAAACAAGGTCCGAACAAAGGGAAACGATTCTTCATCTGCTCTCGGTATGTTTTCTCCACGTTCTCGCGACCTCCAGGACGTTCCATATTGATCTGTTCCTATCCGATAGACCCGTTGGACCTGGTTATGACAAAGGGCGGGGACAGCGGCTAAGAGAGCACGTCGATCCACAGTGGCGGTGTGACTTCTTCAAGTGGTCGAGTGAAGTGCGCAGGGAAATGAGGAAAACTTGACCGCAGTATTAGGCCACGCGTACTGTGGCCATGCATACAGCTGTCGGAGGCAACGAACGCCCGTGGCGCATTGTTGCGATATCGCGTGGATGCATAAAATTATCTTGTTTAGACTACGTCGCCTATGCGACAATGACATTTTACGTCTTGTGTTCCATAACTCTATTCACCCCACGTTTGAGATACAATTGTGGCTTGTCAGTTTCGTCGAGCCACCCCAAGAGGGGGTTTAGTTCTCAGATGTGTCGTCTCTCAAGTTCAGGGTCCAAAGTCCGATGACATTCAACGTTGCGTGTAACTGTTTTCCATCGATGAGTGGCCCTGTTTCTGCTCTTGTACTCTCGTGAGGAACACACGAAAGCTTCAGCTGGGCGAGAGCAGCTGAGGAGTGAACTCACCGGGTATGAGGGAAAGAAACCGGCTTCATCAACCGTACCGATGCTTGGGCCTGATGGGCTGTCGAAGTCTCTATTGGGGTCTAGCGCCCATTCATTTGCATGTGATTCTACCTCGAGCGGCTACCGTAGATCAATAGTCAAATCTCTCGAGAAATTGCGTTCTTATCTCAATTGATAACCACGGCAAACGATTTGTCGATACATTCCATTTACCGAGACGAGTTTCGCGAAATACAAGTACTTTGACAGCGATCTCATCATTCAGGAATGGACATTCTGAGAATCCTCGGTGGGGCTTTCGACTGGAGAAAGAGGGTGGCCATATGCCGAGACTGGAATTCAGCACGCAGTTCTTCGAATAGGTAGAGTCACCGCCTCCGGCACCCAAACTTAGATCACTGATTCATGATCACCAGCCACGCTTCCTGTACCTGAGCTCATTTTGTCGACCCTTCACGAGCGTAATTGTCTATGATGATGATTTTCCGTGGTTCTATTCTTTCCTTTGAATGTCGTCAGATTTTGAAAGTAAAGATTGCCAGCGGACGCCGTCCTTTCATTTCAAGTCACTCTGTGTAGGAGCGAGTGTACCTGATGCTGCTCTGCGTCCGAGGAGAGTTGGGAACCATGGACATTCCACCTAGCAATGTTGGGTATATCGATAGCTGCCTTTGATACTGCTACACCCATGCACTTTGCTTCATAAGTCGTATGCCCGAGAGCTTTGTCAGAGAAGGATGATTCACCAATCGCCCACAATCAATGATCTCGTCTCGTGCGCCTAAATGGGGTTACGGATACTGCAACGTTGAGCGTCGCTGACTAAACCGAACGTGGTTATCCCCCAACATCGACCATCTTCAGATACATAGCTAAGCTCGAGTCACTTCGCCGCTTGCTAACCGAATCTGGACGTCCGAAATCGTGCCTCAGAGCATGAGTCCCAGCTCCAAAATTTTTCGTCATGTTTCAATTACAATACCTAACCGGTATACCGCCGGTTGACACTACGATCCGGTATGTCGCGACAGTATCTCGATTTCTTTGCTCTTGTTTTCCTGAAGCAGGGCTCCTCCACTGCTGTCGGTTTTGCTGACTACATGGTGCTTTCAGGATGACGGAGTTACTAGAAGTTTCGTAGATCTGGTATCCGCTATGCGAAGTTAAAGTATAAGTATGGCTGCGGCTTCTCATGGGAGTCATACCCCAGCACTCGAACTCGCCAAGTCCATCAGCCAATGTCATCACCTTCCTCATCTCCTGAGCCGACACATTCTGGTCCTATTCCAAGAGGTCGTCGCGGTAATACGTGTTATAACTGCAGGTATGTTCTCATGTCGACCAAGTCACGTGCCCTGACTGACAAGTATTCAAAGGCGTCGCAAGATTGTGAGTATTGGTTTTGGATTCATCTGGTATTAGTCGCCAACGCTATATCTCGCGTCATAGAAATGCGATGGAGGCAAACCACAGTGTATCAACTGTGCTCGAGGCGGTATTACATTCGAAGACTGTGAATACCCCACGAAAGGTGGATCTTCTCAAGTTGCGCTGCTCGAGGAAAGGATCGATTCCATCAAGCATCGAATCCGCCTTCTTGAAGCGCCCGAGGTTTCTCAAGAGGTTTCCCTCCACCAGCCTTATCACTCCGGTAGCAGTGGCGGTCACAGTCCATCCTCTTTCGGTCAGTAATTTTTATCCGTCCCATGGAATGACATCTGACGGGCGTTCTTCAGGCGTTCCGGCTGGTTCTCCCACTTCCACCACCCATTCTTCAGGAAGCTCTCCTCGGCCTTCCGTCAAACCATTATGGGAGATGTCACAGCAGGAGAAGCAGAGCCAGTGAGTTTGAACGGCAGCCTTTATTTGGATGATGTACTAACAGAGTTTGAACAGCGTCTCACTCTTCTTGGGTCAATCCCAGCATGTTGGCTTCTTTTTGGCACCTGAACAACTCTGGGCTCTCGCAGCCCTCAATCCACAGACCCCGAACTATTCGCCTGGTCTGATGGACGCGATTCTTGCATGGAGCAGCTACTGGTCTTCTCGGTTCGCTGAGGGCTGGGAGTATCTTCGCAGAGCCGTTGAACACCTCTCCAACGACAGCGGTCTTACGAGCGCCCGCCCTCGTAGCGTCATGCATACCATCCAGGCTGATGTCCTCGTCTCCTATTACTTCTTCGCTGAGGGGAAAGCGCTAGAAGGAATTCACCATGCAAACTCTGCGCTTTCCGTAGCTCTAGCTTCGGGTCTCCATCGTATCAATGCATCCGACTCAAGGACCTCATCCACCTATTTACCACCATGTAGCTCCTACCAGGAACGCGACGAGCGCATCAACGCGTTCTGGACCGTGATCAGCTTGATCACCCATTGGATCACAGTGAAGCACTCCGATTCCTTGTTGTCTAATGTCGACTTTGCCGCAGTTACAACTCCGTGGCCGGTGGATCCCGAAGTCCAAGGTCTTCAAGAGGTACGTTCCGCAGCCCCATTCGAGAGATGATCTACTGACGGATCAAATAGTACTCCTCCGAGCGTAGCTTGGATACATTTCTTCGCGGGGTTGGTACTTCAGGGTACTCTACCGTCGCTCTCTATGTGAAGGCAGGGATCCTCCTCGAGCGAGCTATTTCTTATCACACTGCTGTCTCGGGTCAGTACTGTTACTTCCATTCTGTATCATAGGGAGGCTAACGATATCTGCATAGTTTCCGCTAACCCTTCGGGACAGTTCGTCCATCTGGACGGCCTCATCGAGACGTTCAAATCTGGGCTTCCTAGTGTGGATTCTGACGCGATCGGCGATAGAGGGATAGTTACTCATCTTCTGGCTGCTGCTGCAACGATTCGACTTCACCTTCCGTATATCAACACTGCTACGATCTCGAAGCGCAAATGCATCTTCGCCGCTCATGCGATTGCACACATGACTAATGTTTACATGATCAACGATATCGACCGTCAATTCCTGGATCCAATTATTGGGGTCAGTCGGGATATCGTCACTCGGGTACAAATGCTGAATCGATCCTAACACAGACTGTTTGGATGTCCGCCGCTGAAGTCCTCATGCCTCATGTCATGTCAGGCTCTTTGGTTGGAGCCGAACATGCTAATGCAGTTGCTTCTTTGGAGGCGATCTTTAATCAATGGAACAAAGTTGCCGAGTGCGTGGAGATGTTCGGTAAGTCGATGTTTGTAGTACTCCGTCGACCTAGCTGACGCTACCCTACTAGCATCTCTCATGGACACTTTTGAGAAAGAATGTGCATCGTCATTCAAGAGCTTTGCATAGGCCCTTGATATATTCAACAACTTCGTTCATCACCCATCCCTTTTAGACTCCCAGCTCGTTTCAATCTACCCCTGCTTCGTTCATCACATGTATATTTATATATTTATTCCGGCTCGTCTTCATCATTCATGTTGTAGCGATAACTAGCCCTGTGTCTGCTTCACTGTATCAATATGTATTGTTTCGAAATATAGATGCGATATTTCCCTGCTCTCATAATATTCTGACCACTAGGATTTGACTCCTACCACCATTGTACGCAACTGGATCCCCACGAAAACCGTGACCTTACTCAATAGCTTGAACGATCTCCGCCGTCCGCGTAGAACGTGGTATGATTCTACAGGGAAACTCTGGTGGGCTCCTGTATGTAATATGTCAATGGCATTTCTGCAATACGTCCGGGTCACACGTACAAGAGCGGGTGTTCACATCGAGGAACAGGCGGTTTAATCTCCTGCCCATCGCGATCAAGACATTTCTTTATATCGAAGATGGCTAAGATCGAAGCGATGGCGAGTTGAATCGTCGACCCTGCGAGTTCCCTACCTGGACAAACTCTAGACGGACACTTCCATGAAATCTCCCTGAATCTATGAGGCAGGTTTGCTTACCGTCGACCTTGACCGAAAACAATCTCTCCCGGGTCTAAGACGTTGGGGTTCAGAGCGCCATCCCTGAGGAACCGCTGTGGCTTGAACGATTCCGCATCGGGATAGAATTCCTCGTCCCTCGTCATTGCCCTATAAGACCGTTGAGCAACAATCCTCAGCAAAGATTCGATGAAATATAACCATTGATTCGGTACTACAATTGTGCCTTTCGGAATAAAGAAGTCACGGTAGGAATCATCCTGAATAGCAAGGTGGGGGACGCCTGAGCATGCGAGTGTCAATTTCAACGTTCAACTCTATTTCATCTCAGCTCATACCTGAGGGTAGCATTGGCATCCACCTTGCGAATACATCTGCTCAGTAATCTCATGCGAAACTTAAATGATCCATACCTCAAAACCTCTCTGAATATTGCAGTAACGTAGGGCAGTGACTTCAAGTCGCTATGACTGGGAAGCCTACGGTCCAAAACGTGATCCAGTTCCTTCTGAGCAGCATATTGCAGTTCGGGATACAAAGTCATAGCCAAGAAAAAGACGACTAGAGTCGGCGGGGCAGTGGCAACATACGCTGCATTGATCGATGTTGTATTATATGCGAGATTGCAGAGTCACACCAGACTCACCGAGGAACGACGTACTTGCAGCCTCGTGCAAGTTTTTCATGTCTTCATTGGATATTGGCTTCGAGGAGGCTTGAGCCTCATCAAGAATATTTGTTACCATAGACGCCCCGTAGGATCCTGAAGCCTGCATTGCTGTATCATGAGCGATGATCAAGAGAAAGAGTGATTCATACCCAGGCCGAATAAGACGCGTCAAATGTAACCTCCTTCATCAAGTGCACTGTTTGTTTGAGTCCATTTACTGCTTCCTTCGAAGAGGTGCTGGGAAATAGCTCCAAAAGAGGACTCAAAATAGGTACCAAAGTCGAGAGAAAGCCTCCGATGTTGAGGACGCCAGGGGCATACTCGAATAAGACTTTGGTGCCTGCTTGAACCTGGGCGTTGAGATCGGGTGGGTTAGTCCCATACACCAACGAAAGGCCACCAGAATGGCTGAACCTAAGAAGTCGATCAGTATGTTCCATACGTTGAAGGGAGAAGTAGGCGATCATACTCGAAGATATGGTCCCTGAAGTCTTGAGGAGAATCAAGCAAATTCTGTAACAAAGTGTGCAAAAAGCGTAGCTCCGTTCGCTTAACAGTAAGCACATTTGAAGGATTTAGGTGCTTCGTCAACATCCGTCGCGCATCCCTCCAACGTTTTCCGTATGGTAGCAAGGCAAAGAGATAATCATATCCGGTCCTAATTGTAATTCGAAGAAAGGTTCAGTGGACATCATTCTCGCAGAGCGTAGGTCGACCTACAATTCATGAAGGAGAGGAAGAGTAGGGCTATGGATAGGTTAGTTATCAATGCCATGCGCGTAGGATTGGGAGCAACTGACCGACTGGAGTATAGAGCAGATCGGTTCTCCAGGAGATCGGTAACGGCTTGATAGGAGTTCAGGACCAAAAAAGTCAGCCCGAAACCGTCGATGTGGAGGACATCCGACTCTGCAAAGAGAGCAGTCCATTAGGCTTCACATTGTGCAGAGGACATCTGACATACCGTATTTCCGACTCCACTCAGCGAAAGTTTCCCACTGCGGATTTCTCGTACCAACTTGAAGCAAGTTGCCAACGATCGGGAGCCTGGGTGGACCAGGAGCGAAGGTCCTGTGTCGGCCCAACTTTTCCCGGAACAGCAAGTAGAGGGATATCGCGAGTCCAATAGCCCCAGCCGCGAGGTTGGTGTAGCTGAATACCATGGCAGGAGTCGGAGAAGGTTGGACGTTGGGTCGGTTGCTCAAATACGGATAGGACAATCGATCATTCCAGACGTCGTTCGTTTCGCTTAACTAGATACAAATGACAGTGTTCGGGATAAAATTCCGTGAGAGTTAGACATACACCAGCTGGTCTATCGACATAATCAAAAGATACTCGCCCTTCTACGGCGATTTTGCGAGGCTAATGATTGCTTGGTCGTTCGACGTGAGTCCGCACACCCTTTCTTCACGGCGTGATCTAAGATGGTCTTTGTTTGTATCTGTCCTCCATCGGCCCCAAGCCCAAACAGTACTTTGATCGACATGACGTCGGTCCACCTTCAGGCCAGGCTCTTCAAGTTCGAACTACAACCCTCGCCATCCTCACCATGCACAAACTCGCCAGCAAATTCAAGGAGTCACTCACGGGGCAGTCACCTCTAGCTAAGATGCCTGCTGTTGAGATCTCCTCGACAGGCGACAGGCAGTTCTATTACTACCGAAAACATCGTGGCGTTAATCTCGGTACGTTCCCGTCTTCTAGTGTGACATCGACAGGGATTCTATTAAATTGACTACCCAGGATGCTGGTTCGTTCTGGAAAAATGGATAGCAGACTATCCTTATCAATCCGCTCACCAACCCGCTCGAAGCGATCTCGACGTTGCTCAGGGAGCAAATGCTCGTGAGATCCTTGAAAACCACTGGGACAAATGGATCCAGGATGAAGATTGGGATTGGATGTCGAACGTCGGCATCAACGCCGTTAGGATCCCTGTGAGTGAGGGCGCTTGTTCCGTATCAAAGTCGACTCACAACCGAACTCGAAGATCGGGTACTACCATATATGCGGCGCAGACGCGTCAGTTCTCCCAGGAACGGACTTTCAAGCTCACTACGATGTCTTTGCTGGAGCTTGGTCTCGTATCACTCGCGGGATAGAGAACGCTGCTAAGCGTGGAATTGGCGTGCTGATCGGTATGTCTTTTACGGGGTGTATGCTATATTTGATGGGCTATATGCGCCTTTTCAGACCTTCACGCAGCCTCTGGAAAGCAAAATGCAGACGATCACTCAGGAACTTCCAACCCTTCTCATTTCTTCGACTCGAAGCATCACCGTGAACAAACCATTCGCGTCTTGTCTACTGTCCTTCGCCAACTCCAATCTCATGCCGCCAGTCACAATCCACCTCTCTGTAATCTCATAGGTATCGAGCTCATCAATGAACCTCGACCACCTAACGATGAAATTCTGAAGTCATTCTACAAGTCTGCTATCAATGAGCTTCGCCAGATTGATCCAGCCATCCCTTTGTATATAGGCGAAGTGTGGCAGCCTGATAACTATGCTGGATTCGTCGAGAGTATGGCTGGCGCTGCACCTATCGTTCTCGATCATCATCTCTATCGATGCTTCACCCCATCTGATATTCATACCTCCGCCTCTGATCACGCTCAAGCGTTGCTGAATCCGCAAGGTCAAACACCTCTCACCTTCTCTCGGGTCTGTGAGAGAGTGGGAAAAGCTGGAGGTGGGATGGTCGTAGGTGAATGGTCTGGTGCTCTGAATCCAGGTTCTCTCCGGGGAGAACCTAATGAAGTGAAGAACTTCGTACAAGCTCAGCTTGACCTCTATGAAAGGCACTGCTCTGGCTGGTTCTGGTGGACGTTCAAGAAGCAGAAAGGAGGTGACTCTGGTTGGGGATTCAGAGATGCGGTCGCTACTGGGACGTTCCCTTCCTCAGTTGGCATGAAAATGCGAGACGGCGTCACAAGAAACCCCGATCACGATAATCAGAAGAAGCGGGAAATCGAACAGAGTGCATATAGTAGGTGCTTCATTGCTCATATACCGCTCTCCCCTAACGATACCTTCACATAGATGCACACGTCAGTTTTTGGTCGCAATATCCTGGGCAATATAACCACGAGCGTTTCAAAGATGGGTTCTCTAAAGGATGGGATATTGCTTTTAGATTCTTTGACTCGGGAGTAACTAACAATTGCAGCCGAGTTCCTGAGCTCGGGTTCAAGGGAGCATATGCGAAGCAGTCAACGTCTGATCGCGGAAGTAGCTACTGGGAGTTCGGTGAGTGCTATGTGTGGTCGTGGCTAAAGTAACAGAACTGATGTGTACATTCAACATCCAGAACATGGTTTCTTCCAAGGCGTCGACGCTGCTAGGAGCGAGTTCAATGCTACTTACTGTTCTTGACGCTAACAGCGTTCATACCCCTGAAATGCCTTTATAGCATCGCGTGATTCTCTGTTCTGGGCATCGCATTCTTCTTTTATACGTCGTGGCACGCATAGAATTGTAGTCGTAGTTGCAACATCATTGTTTAAGGATACAGTACATACCAGAATATCCGACCCTGGCGACTATGGCCTGTCGATCTTCTGTAGTTACCCCAGCAAGGTCACTATTCTAGCAGACACGAGTACGGTTGGAGTTAGAGAAGCCTTCATTTCCCTCTCTTGTTCTCGAATATTGTTGGTGAACGACCAGGCGTAGGTGCAATCGAGAAATGAAGAGACTAATTCGAACTAGGAGCCACGTCTGTGAGGACTGAGATTATATATATATATACTTATGTCGGATCCCAGCTCGGGCCACTATTTCATGAGTTCTGGGTCGATATGATGATGATGGGATTGCACTTATGCTAGTCTGAAAGACAGACACGCCCCGCAACGTTTTCCGAGGGGAAGACACGCGTCTTGACGCGTCTCATCTAATATCGCGTTCGTCATTTCATGTGAAAATAATTAGCGGTGGCGGTGGCTTTTCTTTATTTGGTTCTTCTTTCTCGCGGGGATAAAGGTTTTCTTGGGACTTTGGTAAGGAGAACGTTATGCTGATTATGTCAAACATCCGGTTCGTTTTCCGTTTCGTCCACTCAGCGTCCACCTCCACTCACTTGGCCTCGAACGTCATTTGGTCATGCCTGTCATCCATCCTGAATTGTCAACCACTTCCACAAATTTGACAGCACTCCAGCTCTAAGCCAATGGGTGGTTCTCCGGACAGCGCAAGCTAGGGGCCTATATAATGAAGAAGGAACCGGCGAATAGGATCCAGTAAATTCATCAACACCAATCTCCTCCAAGAAACACCACAAAATGTCGTCTCAACTTGTCTGGTTTATAACTGGAACATCGTATGTCTATGGTGCCCTGAATTGCATTCGAAGAATGAGAAACTGACCTAATTGTACCAGAACTGGCTTTGGCCGCGACCTCGTCTTGGCTGCGCTCAAACGCGGCGACAAGGTTATTGCCACTGCTCGTGGTCGGTCCATCTCCAAGCTCGATGATCTTAAAGCCCAGGGTGCCGATACCCTCGAACTGGACGTCACCGCCTCGTTACAAGATATCCAAGAAGTAGCGAAAAAGGCAGTCGCCATCCATGGGAGAGTGGACGTTGTCGTCAATAATGCTGGTAGGTCAACCACTACGCTCCTCGGCCATACGATACTGAGAGGATATATGACAGGCTATGTACTCGCAGGTGCTATCGAGGAGAACACTCCTGAAGAGACCTTGGAGCAATTCAAGTACGTCCAATCCTTCACGGATCCTACCTGCCAACTGATGACCACCATCTTAGCACGAACGTCTTTGGCGCACTGAATGTATCCAGAGCGTTCCTACCCTACATGCGCGAGAAGAAGTCTGGCACGATTGTGTTCATCGGTTCTCTTGGTGGTTGGGCGTACGTATACCAAAACTTGCTTCGATTGAGCAAATGAACTCATCTAGCCCTACAGGTCCATCACCAACGTTGGGCTGTACTCTGCAACCAAATATGCCATCCGTGGAATCTCCACCACCCTCCATGCCGAAATCTCCCCTCTTGGTCTTCGCTCCATCTGCATCGACCCGGGATACTTCAGGACGGATCTCCTCGCTTCAGACCACCGTTCGCCTCAAGTTGCCCGAATCCCTGATTACCAGAAGATGACCGATGAGGCCAATGGCATGTTAAATGGTATATACTTGTCTTTTTCGTTGGTGTGAACTCTGCTAACCCGTATCCTTCTCTAGCTTACCATGGGAAGCAACCTGGTGATCCCAAGAAGGGCGCAGAGGTCATTGTTGATGTCGTCCGTGGGGAGAACGGAGCCAAGGGAAAGCCTTTCCCTACTGTCCTCGCTATCGGAAGTGACTGTTACAAGGCCGTGAAGGGGTATTCAGAGGAGGCGTTGAAACGGAACGAGGAGTGGAAAGAGGTCGCGTTTAGCACTGATTTTTGAGTAGTCGTAAAGGGATCAATGTATACAAATAGTAATAGTGATGGCAAGATACATGAAAGAATGCACTTTTGTTCTATGAATGTCCATGATAATGTGAGAAGACGGTATGGTACAACGTGGCCTTGGGTACTGAAGGGAATGAATGCAGGCGTGCTTTTACGAGGTGATGTACACGGGTAGAGCAAGACTCTTGACTCAAAGACTATGAACAGCGCCTCGTCAGCTTTCAGTGCACAGGAAGAGGTGCAGTGGGGTGACATACCCTCTTATGTGTTTGCGTATCCACAATTCGAAACTACCTGACCCAAATTCTAGGATCCCGCCGATAATGGCGCTTCCGACGTATATAGCCCATAGAGTTTTTTCTACAAGGCGCATGGTGAGCGAATGAAGACGAAAAGAATGGAGGAAAATCACCATAGCTAGGTTCTCCCAGGCCAGTATAGTTGTCCAGATATGTTGCACTCCAGATTAGTGGAGCTCGTTTGCGTCGTATATACCCAAGAGGGACTATCATGATCACGAATAGGGCAACCATGGAGAGCAAGCCGAAGCTAGAGACTACCCAGGTCGCGAGTGTCGGTCCTAACGATGTCGAATGGGTAATTGCTGAGATTTTCTTGGCTATGTATAGATAGACGTCTATCCGGTGAGACATGAGCTGGACGATACCGCCGGATCCTGGTATTCGAAGATGAAGTCAGGTTACTGGATGGTAGTAGCAGTCAATGCAGGCGTACCGATGATGAAGAACATGATGGCCCCGAATATAATATCAGGAGCATAGTCGACGTCGAAAAACCACTTCAACCATGGTAGTTCAAGGGACTTGACGTGTTGCACCGCGGCGAGCCTGCAAGACGCCGTATGTTAGGGATCACAAATCATCAGGTATGGAAGGTGGACACTTACTGGACGAAGATCCCAACACCACAGACAAGATCAAACCAATCAAGGCCTCTACTGCTGTATCGGGCGACCCTCCAGACCTTGACAAGAACATAGAAAAAGAGGAGTGCGGAGGAGAGTAAGACATCGCCAGTCAGCTTGAAAAAGATCAGAAGTGGCGCCTGAGGTAGTGATTCTGCACCAGAAGGAGGCCGAGTACGTCGAGGGAGTGTAGTGTTGATACTGGAGAGTAATTCAGCAGGAGCACCATCACGAGTCCAAAAACGCTTACCTATGCAACGAAAGAACATCGGTACCACGGTCGTCCTCTACCAAGTTTGCTTCCGAGCAGACCACAACATTTCCCTTCTTCGTGTCTGAAGTACCAGCAACTGCTGTATTCTCTGGACTGGCCTCGTTTGCTGGTCCATGATTCTCTACGTCAACCAGGCTATGACAGGTCAGTACAAACTATCGGCAGGAGTACAGCGCACGCACTTCGAGTTTGGCTCAGCCATTAGGTGGATGGAAGCAGCCAAGAGGACTTGAGAAGCGTGGCTACCTGCTGGAAGTTCCTGCTGATATATACAAGGTGACTCGGGTGATTAGGTCGTCAAGCGATAGCCGCTGCACAGGATAACTGGTCTGTCATCTCAGCCAGCCATATCTCTGTTGAAGCGACCTGCCGAAGGGCTGTATTTCTCGAAATGGAGACGAGGTTCTTTCCTGTTGTTTATGTGGTTTAGAAGGTTGGAGAAAACGAATTTCTAGCAGAAGGGCTGGGCCAATGGTTGGTGATGGTAGGGTTAGAAAACGCGCCCAAGGCAAGCCGAGCCCAGACTGATCCGGTGACTTCGCTCTTCCCCATCATCCGCCCTCTTAGAAGAGTGCCTCACGGACAGCAAGCAAGCCCTGGACGAGGGTCGAGCTTCGAATAAGGCATTGTAAATGCCCGTCCGAGATGCCAAAATGTCATCACTAACGACCAGAATGAAGATTAGATTCGTAGTATTAGCGCTGATCATACTTCCAGTAGTTCCGAATCTTCTCCTGCTCCTACCTAGTCTCCCTTTCTCCGCAAACCAATACAATTCACATTCTGAGCTTACAAAGTCATACGCGTGAAAGAAGCAATATACAGGCCGATATCGTTCAGATGACCTAGCTACGGCGATTTCCGACAACCGTATTTGGGCCTGTGACAAGACTGATTTGGTGCTGAGCAAGTACAACCGGTCGGTGGACGTCATCCCAGAGTTATCGCGCCCTGAATGCTCAGATTATATGAAGTCCTCGTGGCGCTGCTTATCGCCCGTTCCTCTCCCTCACGACATCCTAGAGAGCTGCAGAGCGCAACATGAGCAATTCACCTTGCGCCTTGCAGAACGTGCCCCAGATCCCCCAGCAGGTTATCCTGGACGACAGGAGCTCAGCGATTACCTACAATGGCCCCTGGACCGCCGACGCTGGCCGAACTCTGTACAACTGGGGAATATCATTCAACGATACGACCCATCATGTTAACGTCTCAAGCCAACCAGCGTCGTTATCCTTCCAGTTTCAAGGTGAGGAGTAAAGACGATTCGGGTATCTCTCATCCATGACACCGAATTTACAGGGACCGCATTCAGCATTATTGGCTCTGTCATCGTCAACAGTACCACACCCACCAATGGAGCTCTCGAATTCAATCGGACATGCCATGTAGACGGCAGTTCCAATTTCAACAGCAGCGACTCGGACCTGCTTTGTCAAGTCGACAACCTACCAGATGGGACTCATAATGTCGATTTCAGTGTAGCAACTTCGATCGATGATGTCCTCTCAGTTGAAGTGGATGCTATCCAGTACACACCAACGACGTCCGAACTAAAGGCTAGCCACCCTGGTGTCCTACTTGTTGATATCTGCGATCCATCCGTCGACTATGGTCAAACCGCCTCAAGTTGGGCCACTTATAAGGCTCCGAGCAGCATTGCATCAGATCCTACTCTTGGCTACGGTAGCTTATCCCGAGGAATATCCACAAACATCCATGGCACCCAGCTAAGCTATAACTTCATTGGTGAGCCTTCGTTGATGAATCCGGCATGACTGCATTTTCTCACCTCTGATTCGATCTCAGGAACCAAGATTCAGGCGATTGCGACCGTACTCAGCATTGACGCCGGAGGTAGTGCAATCACCAATCTAGGATGGGCGAATTTCACGCTGGACGGTCAAACATCATCGGTTCAAGTACCGCTTCCTATGGCGAGTCTCACGGAGTACAACCACATCATTTGGGATAGCGATACTTTGGCGCCTGGCAGCCACTCGTTGGTCGTATCATACGATGGTGATACCGATACTCTACCTCTACTTCTCTCATACCTCGTCGTCTACCCAAGTTATACGACTTCCTCATCGAAGTCCCATCTTGGTCCCATTCTAGGCGGTGTACTAGGAGGGATCTGCGGTCTAATTCTTGCGTTAGTTGTAGCGTGGCTCGGATATTCAAGGAGGCAGCGAAAGATGGAGAAGCGAGCCTGGAGTGTGACTTGGAGGAATCGAACTAGTAGATCTGACGCAATGGAAATGATGAGGCAAGCTTTGTTCACATACAGGTTTCCACGATCCTTACCATCTCTCTCTTTAGCTCCCCAAGACCAGAGAAGACGAACTTCTGACCCTCGTGCTAAACTTGATTGTCGGACCTTCATATACGATCTACACTACCATTGTATTATTATCCATCGGAATATGTATTTCTCCCTGCACTTATTAAGGCAAGTCGTTCGACAACGACAGCAAGATGGAGGACTTCGTTACTTTGGGCTTCAGGCTGTTGAGGCCTCGTTGACATCACTTTGGGAAGGTAAGGTACGATAGTCTTGACATTCGGAGCTTCTCACGGACCTGCGTGGGCGGGTCAATGATGTCGGCATCTCGTCTTTGTTCAGCCAGAGAAACCGACTCCTTGGGAAAGAACCAAGGTGAACTGATGATAAACAGCACGGTCGACTCATCTAACGTCGTTGACACGCCGACGACGGGTTAAAGTGTCTACAGTTTCTCTGCTTTATCGCAAATTTTTTGTCTGAGCAAGCTATCAGTGCTTACTGCTTGACTCGTAGCTGATTGTGTGGTATCCTCGCACAATGGCGCCATCACCTATAGGTGCCCGTAGACGGTTCGATGGCCACTCGGCGTAGCATTCGCGGCACAATCCCGCATGGAAGCTTTTAGTTCAGCCCTCCCAAACCCCACTCGACAGAGAATCTCGGTTAGTCCTTCCACCAAGTACCAATCAGGCGAAACGTCATGAAATCAATGCCAATGAAGCTTTGGTGTTGGCAAGAGCCACAGCTCGCTTAGGACTCGATTGTAGTTCGCCAGATACTCGCTGTTTGGCTGCTTTGGGGTAACCTCGGGCATCGGCCGCCGCCCAAAGGCTTCCCATGTTTATCGTAGGTCGATTCGTTACACCGGTGCAGAGAACGTGCTTCATGGTGCCTTCTGGCGCCTTCTTATCCGCAATCCGGTAAAATCAGCGGATCTGACGTCCAATCATGTTCATCTGATTGTCAGAAAGGAACACTGGGCGCTGCAAAGGTGTGCAAGAATTCAGGGCATCCGTGGGGAGGCTGTCAGATGGTCAGATTGCTCCACGCGGTAAAGCCGAAAGTTGGAACGTCACTCAGGGGAGCAAACATGTATCTTCCCAGCCGGGGTGATATATCCGAATCCATAGCGAACCAGCTTGTTGAGTGGGTCTTTGACTGAAACAGAGGCAGCGTACCGTCAGTACTAGCTTCCCTCATTCGAGATAGAGTCGTTTAGTGGTGCAGAGAATGAACCTTTCTTGTAGTGGTTAGATCCCTTCATGATCGAATTTTGTGCTCGCAGAGCAGCCATTTTATTTACTAAACTCTCCTAAGCTGTAGGCAATGGCCGACTTACACGCGATTCGGGCAGCAATAGAAACATGTTGCATGCTTGTAGGCGACGGTTCCATCGGCTAGTATATGTTTTTCCATGACCCTCATGACAACCTGGAAAGTCCAGCTCAGTTGAAAGCTAGTAAACGTATGTGCATATCAAACAAATACGAAGAAGCACGGGGATTAGAGAGTGACTAGAATATCTGACGAGCATTGCCAAGATAAAATTCCTAGGATAGCTCGACTGACTGAAGCGGAATATTCGAGGATAAGTTATGAAGCAAATAACCCTCCCGGACTCTCCGTATCCAGTGACATTTTCTTGAGATGGCGACTCCACAAAGAATTGAGGTATTTATCCTGAAGGTCACCTGAGGCTACCGTCGTTCCGTCGATGCTTCTGAAATACATTTCCTACTTTGAATATTATTCGTTCATCGCAATTGTCGGACATCATGTGGTCTCATCGCCATGCATCATTCTTCTTGATGGCGAAGTGGTCGGCCGCCTAGCGGTTTGCCTATTCCTCTCGTACCTTGGGCTCGAACTTGAGGCGGGTACCTCCAAGGACCTATATAGGGATATGACCCCAATATTTTGAAGGTTATGTGGATACTTGATATCTTGTGGTATGGCCATTCTGCGCCACCATTGAAACTCCTGATAACAACAGGAAAGCTAGATACGAACATAGTGTTTCGTTCCTAGGTCACAATGCTCAGCGATGATACTAGCTATTCACTGCCACTGATTTTATAGGTGGCATCATAGTCTAAAGGAATTCAGCCTCTACTCGCGTAGGCAGATCATGGAGGTAGAAACCCCTCCTTTTTTGATCGCCAAAAGGACGAGCATCGCTTCGATCATCGTCATCAGTTGAGGCACCAAAATGTCATTTGATGATGGTCTGTGCGGTCATGGGTCCATGTTGATCACAAGAAATGACATGCAGGTCCAGAACTGCTGGAGCCAAGAATCCTTGAAGCGAACTGAGAGCTGAGTCACTGACTTTCGTTGTGAGAAGAAGAAAAGGATTTCTATTTGAATTCAACATGCTACATAGAGGAATCGAAGGCGATAATAAACATGAAACGGCGAAGGTAGGTAGGTAGCAATGACTAAAGCAGCGCAGTTCTTCACTCTCAAAGAAGAACAAGGACGGTGGCGTGTGCGTATGGTAAAAAAGTAGGTACTTTCAAATTCGATCGACAGCGAGTAATTTTCCGACGCAATGGGGTAGAGGCAGGGAGGTGGCGGGGAGCGGAGGAGACAAATAGATACAGGCGTAAGTAAATAGCGAGAATGATGATTCCATGTACTCAGCGAGAGAAAAAGCAATGGGGACCAAACCCAGAAGGAAGATCAACTGCCTCACTAGGCGGAACAAGAGCGGCAGTGTAACGTCGATAGGTTTCAGATATCAAAGTGGGTGACGAAGGACAAGGAATGGAAGAGTGAAAAGGTCGATATGGAAATTCTGATGGCCGAAAGCAGGGTTGACGTCGACGAACGGTGGTGAAAGGTAATTGCAAAGGGAGTCGACGGGTGATGTATAAGCATATGGATAACCGGAAGGTAAGGAAGCAAACGAAAAAGGGTTGACGAGGAAAAGAACAAGAACAATGAATAGTGGAAGCATAGAGAAGGAGAAGCCTCGTAGTAAGTTCGTACACCCATGAACCTCCGACACCGACAAACGTCTAGGAAGCGACAGCAGCAGCCTCTTGAGGGCGAGCCGACGGTGGCCGCGTTGACGGTGGAGTCGGTACCTTGGACTCAGCGTTATGCCCGTCAATGGAAGCTTTCCTGATACCAGGTGATCCACCGTTAGAGGCTCTGCTGTTTCCAGAAGGACCTTGTGGCACGGGGAGGGGAGGAAGAATGTGACCCGTCCTTGGTGAGGCAGACTGAGCAGCCAATGAAGGCTCGATAGCCGGTGGTGGCGGAAGCGTTGGTGCCGACTGGTGATGCCAGGGTTGACTGTGTCCACCTGAGGGTGTGGTATGACCAGAGTTGGGGTCGTTGGGACCGCCAGAGGATGAGCTGTATTCCCGACGATCGAGGCCTGGAGGAGGCGGCGGTGGATGACTGTAGGGGTAGGGAGGACCACCTGGGCCACCGGGTGCGCTCATTGGAGGCAGTTGAGGTTGGGCATGAGGAGCTTGTGCCTGAGAACCTTGAGGTGGCGACCGTGCTCGCAACGTTGACGATGCCAATGGTCCTCTTTTGTGAGGGAATTGTTCTGGGCGTGGACGAGAGTGAGTGCGTTCAAAGAGACCACACTTGTTGCAGAGCTAGGGTAGAAAGTCAGAAACGTTGTGGCGTCAAAGGGGAAGAAGGTTACATACCACTTTGCCTGGGCTCAAGTTGGACCTACGCCACGTTGAGGTGTCAGTGGTGCAGCAGTTGAAACAACGTCTGCGAACACGATCACTGAGTTTGGTTGCTGCGTCGTCCGTGTGTACAACTTGAACGTTCGCCTGACTTGGGTGAGGGTATTGCCCATAGGGATCACGACCTGGCTGTTGAGCCATGTGTGGTTGGTGGTGGTGCGGTTGATGATGCATCGGCGGCGGAGGATGCATAGGTGGACCCTGCATATGCGGCGACATTGAGTTATGGTATGGGTCATGCGAGTGGTGAGGGTGGTGGTCGTATTGAGGAGGTGGAGGATGGTACATGTAACCGTGGCCCATATCCCTCGGTGGCGGTGGCATGTAGTGATAAGGGCGTGACAAGGCAGGGTCCATGGGCGGATATCCTGGTTGATAGACGTGAGGTGGAGGAGGACCACCAGCGGACTGTGGAGGAGTCCGGCGAATAGGCGGGGTAGCTGAAGAGACAGATGGGGAAGGTGAGTGTGGGATTGCGGCCACAGGAGGAGGTGACCAGCGTCTACCTTGAGGGTCGGCCGGAGGGTTAACAGGATCGTAGCGAGTTCTGCTAGGAGGAAAGAGGAAGTTAACGAAAAAGTGGGATTAAATATGGAAAAAAAAAGTTTTGCTTACGAGGTTGCCATGGGTGGATACGGTTCTATTCTTCCGGGCATCACAAAGTGAGGTGGCGGCGGTGGTACAGCGAAAGCCTGAAGCGGATGTTGCTGAGGAGGATGCTGCTCTTTCTTGTCAGAATCGTAATGTGATGGAAACTGGAGAAGGATTGTCGATCAGGGTCAATTGATGCGCAAAACATGGCAAAATGAGCAGAAATGATGACTGACATTGATGCGAGTTGGGTCGAAGGCGACCTTGGGAGGTTCTGGAGGCGCTTTGGTCTCAGAAGACTCGAGTTTTGGCGTCTGTTTGTCGTTCGACGCGTCGACCTGAGAATGTTGAGATTCTTGCTGAGTGTCGACGTTGGCCTTGTCTTCGTCGACAGCCGGAGCTTTGCGAGTGGCCTTTGCTGACTCCTCAGACTCAAAGTCTTGTGGTTTGTCGTCGGCAGAGCGGTCTTGTTCGCTGTTGAACGAAGACGAGAGGGTCAAAAAGATTGTCAGTTCATTGAGAAGTTGAAGGAGTTCTTTATAAACGACTGACCATCCAATCGCGGGCATGTTGAGGGGGAGCTGTGCAGGTCGAACTGATGATGTTGATGGCAGAGCCTGAAAAAGAGAATTCAACAAACACTACCATCGTGGGAATTAAACGAAAAATTATCAATAAACTCAAAACGAACCGGTTCATTTCTCTTCTAAGCTCCGCTATCTCCCGTTACTTTTATCAAGACGCCGACATCGTGATGGATTTGCTTTTCGGCTACTCGGCCATCACTATTTTCTCTCACGCTCCTCACTATCCCTTGTCCCCATTCAGTGGTTGAGCATATGTGTCCTCCCACAATCGGTCGCCAGGTGGATAGAAATCCCCGGCGTTCTCGCAGAATGACTGTGCCGTTAGGACCCTGAGATAAACGTTCCTAGCGTCCCTTATCGGCGGCCCAAGAGTGTACTGTGCACCATGCGTACAGCGCTACACACTTTGGACGATGGTGGAGGGATGCACATCTATCTCTGAAGATTAATGATTTCATCGAAAGTTGAAAGGATCAGTCTTGGGCTCACCTTATCACAGTGACCCTGCACATCATCAGTGCATCCTCGAACAGTTCCTTCATCTCGATCGTCTCCTGTCGAGTTCTTTCATTAACAGCCTTGATGATACCTGATCTGATTGATATCTCCTGCCTTTCAACTGCGCCATGTCTCCCATATACGCCTCTAACCATCATCAGATGTCAATGTATGATCATCATCAGCTCACCAATATACCGTCAGATGAACTGCTTGGTGCATCAAATTCGCCGAAACTACTATGCACCAGATGTTCTGACGGCAGACGGCTTCCACGAAAGAGCGCTGAATGTTCTTCTGTCTCCCCTCTGAAACGCTAATCCCGATGTGCCCATCAAATGTTTCCGTTTTCGCTGTCATGTACCATTTACTTGCTATGAGTGCCAAAATGGTCTAGACTTTCAGGCGCCAACTCTAAATGCACAGTTTTTCAGGAGATTGTGAACCCGGAAAACAAAGGGCCTTCTTTCTCTGCGTTCACGTGTGCATGGTCAGGCACGGGAACTGCGGAAACATACATTTTCCGGATGAGCACGGACAATTACGGTGGCCCCGAAATGTCATGTCATAGTTGCCAGAACTCAAATATCGACGGAGAGGGGGCTGCTACTCTCTATCGTGTTTCATCTGGGGGAGGAGAAAAGCTTCTCTCTGCTCTGCTCGACATCTATTCGTGTCACAGCAAAGGTGTCTATTTCCTAACGCGGCTGTTCGCTTCTTTTCGATGCGGTGATCTGTTGACTGAACGTTATTTCTGAATGCAATCTTCTTGGCGCACCGGCGTTAGCCATTGTACACAAAAGAGAGCCTTTTTATCAGCCAATTCTTCATGTCATCCGTGACGGCAATACATTTGCGACTACCATACGCTGCTACTTCCCATCTCTCTTATCTCTCCGGTCCGTCCATTTCTCAGTGTGCGAACGAGGCGCGTATTATGTACAACCACCTCACCCATGCACACTGGCATGATTATCTGTTCCTTCTATATCACAGATCACCTCATCACCCCCGCCTTGGAGATGCCTGTCTTCTCGTTGATCTGTCCAAATATCATCAAAGAACCACCGATGTCAAAGGCGCTAACATTGTACCAGGTGACTCGACCATTTGACCAAGGATCGCCGTGGATCACACCCTCGGGATCTCGTAGGCTCTCGAGAGGGTACTGCTGTGCAGAGACGAGTATCGAACCAACTAAGCTGCCTCATGGCCAGTTCAAACCTCGGGAGGACCCACACAGATTGATATTGTATTCTCTAGTGCTTCAATATAGTGGAGACGAGACGTGGCGCCAGTGGGAATGAACTTTTCACCATGCCCGTAAGCGCGCCGAATAGAATTGGAAGGACCCACACGTCGTGACGGTATATAGGTTCTACAGACGATCTAATTTTCCTCGAGACGATATCCTTGTGATCATCATCTTGGCTGATTCCGCCCAAGCTTCGTGGAACATTGTATTGATATCGAGCCACAAGCCAAGGTGGCGCTCTCTCCGTTAATCAGATGGGTCGGATTTCAGCTTCTGCTCAGCCGATACCTCATTTACTTGATGGTACATCACCATTGACGAGTGGCGGTGAAGATTATCAGGACCAACGTTCGCAATGATGGCCCCGACCTTGATCAAGAAGCCGATGTCGAGTTCATGGGATGATCTCATCTCTGAGGCGTTCGCTGTCCAGTAAAAGGCGAGAAGTATCGGGATGCCTAGCCTGAGAAGAACAAGGCCTTGTTTGAGCCAATATGCGAAATAGGAAGGAAGTCCATGTGAACACCTTTTCATGTGCCGAATTGTGACAGCCAGAAACGTACGTTCTGTTTGTCTCCGTATTCAGCGGCTGTTCTGGCATTGGGTCGGTTACTCAGATAGCCTGACCTCTATGGTCATTACTTTCACATCGTTCACTTCATCGGGGTTGGCTACACCGATAAATAGTAGGTACTAGCATCGCAGTAAACGAGTTCAAAGGGGCACTTGCTGCAGATAAGGCACATGCGAATAACTGACGTCTGACTCGAACTCGGATACAAGGTCCGAATACAAATTAATGAAACGATTATGAAGACGGTAGTGTAGTTCTATAGTTCAAAGTAGCACCAGTAGATATCCAAATGACCACGAATCAAAACCCTCTCAGTCCCCCAAGCCCATCAGGTAATTTACCAACGACCTCGAGACCACGAACTCTCCTCTCTTCGGTAGTAGCCCTGGCGTCTTCAACACCGACGCCCATCGCATGTTCCCACCACCTTTCTGACTCAGGTATATCCTTCCAGCCTCCACTCAAGAACTTCCGTAATGTCTCTTCGGAGCCTCCATGCAACGGTGACATCAAAGGCTTGACATGTTGGGACCAATGGGGTGGTGGATTACTTCGAGAAAAGGTAGACCCCGAACTGGTCGGAGCAGCGAAGCCATTGATGGCGAATACAATGGATGGTGGAACAGTGATGCGTCCCAATTTGAAGCAGCATTGTGAGATGGCGACCGTGTGGATAATTGCCCCGTCTGGTTCGGTCCAGGGACCAGTTCCCGTGTTCTGAGCGCGCAGTGACGATGCAACCCCTTCAAGTGTTACCTGTGAGGTGTGCACTGCAGGAGTCGAAGTTCCCGACAGCGATGCAGGGGTAGGAGGGAAGGTGATAGATGTGTGGCCTAGCTTCTCTGCGGGTTTCGCGCCTCCTGCTTCAGTACCATTTGGCTTGCCTTTAGGTTTGGTGACGAATTTTGCGACGACGTAGAGCTAGAGTAAGGTCAGACTTGAATGGGTGATATTGACGAAGTAACATACCCATTTGCGATCCCATGCTGCGAAGCTCACTCGAACCTCATACGAGGCCAAAATAGGAATTTCGCGAACAAAGCTGAAGTGGGTCGCTATTTAGAGGTTAGTGGGGTTTTCCCAGACGTGGTCACGAGTTTACGAACCTGCCAGTGCCATCTTTCCTCCAGCTTGGTAGAATAGCGTGAAAGCCGGTCTGGTTGCATTTGCACGAGCAGGGTCCATCACCTGTAAATTTGCTCAGAATACCGTGCGAGCCAGATGCAATGCAATGCAATGCCACACCTTCGGGTAGCTTGAGTTGCTCAGATGCATATTCCAGTCGCTCTCATCGAGACCTGGAATTTCACCATGAGAGAGGGCAATGGGTGGACGACGTGACACTTACTAGCCCACGTATGGTAAGCTCTCATGTATTGAAATGGATCTGACCCCAGGGGTGCCATTATATCTAGGAGATCGTCGTTGGCTTCTAGCTTGCCTTGGCTAGATCGGAAAATTGACCTTAGTTGAGCCAATTTATACTGTCGCCACAGAATGAAGGAGGGACTGAACACGCGCACTGTTGGATGCTGGGTTAGCAATAGTACATCCTGTTGTTGGTATGAATGCTCACAATGCCACGCAAATGGAAAAGACCGTATGTTGGTAACAAGGAGCAGTCCGAGGAGTGCCTTGATTATGGTGCCTTGACTAGGCAGAATGGCAACCAGATGGTCGACAGCGCATGTTGATATCGATGCAAGAGAGGCTAAGATCTTGCTATAGTCCATTGTTCAGGGAGTTGGGTCCGAGCAGGGATCGTGGCCGAAAGAAAGAATGACGAGTATTTGCGGATTGCTCATGGTCTGCTGGGAGTTGCGGGTGGGTTCCTAGCCGAACCGCATTTGCTCATGTGATCACAAGAGATTCCGGTCCGGTTACCTCGCTGGAACCGAGAGACAAAATCCTTGTCAATGTCATCTTCAACCGAGCTGAAAGCACACTCCAGGAACAACCCAACTATGGCGCTGGATGTCAAAGAATCGGAAACTTTGCTAGGTACTGAGATTTCGCTTCCTGCGGTGGGGTCCGCCTTTTCGATCGACGTAACTTCCGTTAATTATCAACGATTCCGCACGCTGGCCGCAAGTTCAGAGTTACCTCGATGAACTCCTTTATCTCTATTCTAATTTCGTAAATGATAAGAACGTCCTACAAGAAGTATTTTCACCGGCCGTCTGAGTAGATCCAACAGCTACCGTGGGCTACATGAGGTCAAGAATGACGCGCCAGAAACTCACACGAGTGTTATCAGTGCTTCTACAACTCGCTTACATAGACTTTCCGAATGGCACATTCGTGCTCAAAGAAGTGGACTAGAATGAAATAATCATGGTGCTCTAGTTATTTAACCTCACGTGGACGAGGTAGAAGATTAACCTTGATTTGAGAAGTGACTATGGACAGTGGTCTCTGAAATGGTGACATAATCGGCCTGTAGACCATTGTATCCTTCAGCACATCACGCTCGAATTGCAGATGCTACAGACTATCCAGAGGTCCGACCTCTGAGCTGTGGCAGTTGCAAATCACCGTGATTGATAACATCTCAATCCTCAAAGCCAGTGTTGGCGTAATGAACGACGACTCGGACGAGTCGAAATAATATATCGTAGTAATAAATACAAGCAATGATCCGTGGCTATACCCCTTCCTAAGCGTATCGCTTCACCGATGGACAGTGCCTAGCTGCTCGATAGCTTATTTTTGAGGTAGATCAGCTTCCGTAAACTGATAAAACGGCAAATTTCAGCCTCACCTGCCTCCCGAGCCCGCTGTTGTTCCCTCCGAGAGAATCCTTTTGTCGTCGTCTCAGCAGAGATCCTGTTAAGAACTCCTGCCACACTATCCGAGCGGTGAGTATACGGGATTTTGACAATGTATGTCTGATACATACACTTCTTCGAAGGCTGAAAAATGAATTCAATCAGTTGACGCGTAGCACTCTCAAAGGTAGGGAAGATACCTACAGTGTTCGATTTTTGTCCTAAGCTCATTCATTGCTGGACGAATCAGAGATTTAGTGGCCGTGTTTCGTGAGGCAAACATCTATTCACCTCCAAGCGCAGCCTCAGCAGCGATCAATTCTTCTTCAAGAGCCTAGGATATAATGTATCAGGCACAACATGGGCCAGAACCCTTGTGAGCCGTCATACCTTGGGGTTATGATGGAGGCTGTCGATCTCCTCAGCGAGCGCATGCTCAGCTCTGTTGAGAGTATCGAAGATATCGGCAGGCTTCATGGCGGTGACTGTAGTATCGAGATGAGAAACGCGAGATGAGTGCGATTGGCGACTGAATAGAAAGGTACGAACCTGGGTCATATTTATACCCAAGGCATTCATTACACGAGGAGGTGTTAGATGGAATCCGTGATCACTTTGAGGCGGAGAATCGTAGTGGCTCTGGCACGAGAGGGTCCAGATACGGGGTCTGTGCGGATGAAGGTCAGAAATACCGAGCGAAGAGCATGAGAGATGCAGTCTGCGGTGCTTAGTTGACAGTTCCGAGTTAAAGCAGCAGGCATTGCAAGATGATCGCATCGATGTCAGCCGATACGGAAAGTCTATGCAGAGACCGTAAACAGGAATGTGTAATCTACTTTCCTATGAATGAGAGCTAGTCGTGTATCGATGTAATCAAGCAACTTACTCGAATGCCATCAGACAGTGGACCGCTCATATATATTACGAGGACGGCTCCAGCTGAATAAATCAACTTGGTTTCATTTCTGGCGAAGAGATGACGTCCGGGATCGGGATTAGTGACGAATAGCTGGGGTTCTGCTTTACTCGGGGGACGGACTACCCACATTCAGAATCCTCAGCTAGGCGACAAATGGATGTCATCTAGAGGGTGAGTGTTTAGCAGATAACAAATGGAACACCAAGACGTTCCCCTGACCTAGGCCACGATCGTATTTCACCCTGGTTGGATCCGCCTATACGTCCAATGGTGTGGTCGCGGTCAGGATGATGAGTAAGTCTTCTGCTATGATCGTCACGACTCAGTGAGTTTTCCTAAGCGCCAGCCCAATGATCGGTATCTTCACATAAAGTCATACGCTACGTCTACCTATTTTGAATTCCTAGGATGTTTAAGACGCAGGCCAAGTCTAGAAACAGCCAAAATCACCGTGAATATGCCATTTGAATCTATCAAAGGAGAATCTACTTCGAATCTACGAAGTGATAGCCCCAGCCTTGTGCGGTATAAGTCTAGTAAAGAACGGGTATCCAAAGAGTGTATGGTACTACAAATTATAAAGGACGTCAGATATAATAGAGATGAGGCCTCATATCCAGCATTATTTATCGTCTTCAATCGTGAGCTGTGAGAATCGTAATTGATCACTGCTGAGTCCATGTTCACCACCAACTACCTCCAAGTGCAGTGTCCCACCCGCCCTATCACTGCGCTGCAACAAGTCTTCCCATCTGTCGTCCTTCTCCTTCTCAGAGAGTTGCTTTCCCAGGCTTCGTCCCAACGAGCGGAAGAATCCACTCTTAGATTGCTCTAGAGTTTGAGATTTTTCTGCGGGCGGTTTTTGGGGGGAAGAAGGGGATGATGATAAACGGGTTCGACTTCCCCCAGAGGAGGGTGTCGAGGCACCTGAGGGTCCAGACATGGAAGTCGAAAGGCGGAATATGGATAGGGAACCTGAACGGTGTCGACTGTGTTTCGACTCTTGAGGGCGAGCAGTGGCAGTGGAGTTGGTGCTCTGTCCACTGGTAGACCGACGTTTAAGGTCAGGAGCGGCCGCCAATACCTCTGGAGAGGTCATCCATGAAGCCTTCGTGGGCGATACTGACGACGAGTCTGGAGGTGATGGCGAAGGGCGCATCTTACTTCTGGATGGTCGAGGTGGTGGTGAAAGCGCATTAGGAGCGCTGCCAGGAGACGTCAGGCTCTGGTGGTCGTCAGGCGTGGAGGATGGTCCTGCTGATGCGGGAGAAGGTCGAGACCTGGCGGTGTTGTTTGACACCTTTCGGGTCCTGAACGCATTGATAGGTGCTGCAGTTGAAAACGTTGGGATATCCGGAGATGCCGGTCTATCGTCGTCAGAGGTGACATCGTTGACGGTAGGTCTACCGAACGACTCTTTGGATGGAGACCTGAACGCGGATGACGCAAATTTCAGTGCTTCTGCAGAGGGTGAGGATGGTGCAGTCCTGGGTCGACGTGGTGGCACGGGAAGGGAAGCCAGCTGGACAGAAGGCGTAGGCAGAATAGCATAGTCCTCTCCGTAAAGATTTTGACGAATGAGACTGGAAGGCGAAGGGGCAGCTGGCATCGTAAGACGGAGCTTGTGTCGCCGGGCGTTACTGGCAGCTTGCGACATCGTTTCCTTCTCTACAGCCGCAGGTGGATCCTCATACATCCTTTTTAGCTCGCTTGGAGGGACTATCCACTGCGCCAGACTAGGGAGTGGCGGTACTTCACTGTCTTCAGCGTTATGTCCATGTGAGCTGTTGGGCAGCGACGATACACTTGAGTGCGCTGAGGCCTGGAGAGGAGAGGAGTACGTCGAAAACATGGCAGATGATGGTGAGGATGAGCGCGTTGTGTTAGATGGGCGGGTAATATTGCTCGACTGTGCATGGGAATGTGCGCTGGAATGTCCAGGCGACTGCTGAGTAGGTGACGCCGGTGATGTGACTGCAGGCCGTTGGGGAGTCGTAATCGGGGAAGAAGTTTCTGGTTTCTTGGACGACCCAAGTGCAGATGGGCGACGCTTGGGGCCAGTATTCAAGCTTGCTCGGGGTGTACGATCTACAGGTTTGGAGGGTACCTGTGTTGCTGGAGGGGTACTTGAAGGAGGTTGTGCAGAAGGCAGTGGTGGAACCGGTGGTGCATCCGCCATTTGATGAGATTGGCTGTACTTCTCTCGAAGACCACCAGTGCTGATCCGTTTCATGAGCTTCCATATTCGACTGCCGCCACCGCTGCCACCGGCGCTTGCAGGATTGGGGCTGGAGACCGCTGTCGATGGAAGTGGAAGTGAATCAGAAGGTGGCATATCAGGTCCCACTGATTTGCCCAGCTTCGACGCAACTTTGGAATCTAGAGTGGAAGATGTCCCACCAAAGGCGGATTTGGTTCGCCTGGGTCGAGAAGAAGTTTCTTTTGAAGCTTTTGAAGTCGTCACGGAGCTCGTACGGGAGAGAGGGATGGTGGGGGGCATGACAGGCAGGTCGACATCGGCAAACTTGTCGATCGACAAGCGAAGTGAGCGTCGATACTGCTGCTTTTGGGCTTCCAGTTCACGAGTGTCTGGCGAAAGCGCTCTATGACGTCGTGGAATCTTCTTGCTTGACTCCCCAGCGGCGAAATACCCAGAGCGTTCCTCTTGTAAGCTTGGCCGTCCCATCGACATGTTCCGTTGTTCCCTCTTCCTTTCGCTTCCTCTCTCGACGCTAACACCTCTCCTTGACCCAGATCTCTTTTTATCCTCCCTATCAGTATCATTCCCCTCCCCACTCCGCCTGAACTTGCCAGACACCTTTCTGGTCAATGTCTTGACGACGCCAGCAGCTCCACTGGAAGCGGGTGTAAGATGTGAAGAGTCACCTGCACGAGCGCCGCCAAGAAAATTGGTACCCGAAGAACGTCTTAAAATATTGGCTGAAAGTTCGGGCGTCCATGACAGGTGATGGTCATCCGGTCCACCGACAGCTATCAGCCGCCCAGTCGTGGAACCGAGAACCGTATAGAATGGCCCTTGGGATTTCTCCTCTGTAGCTTGCTCGAGGTTAGAGTTCTCTGCGGGTAGCTGCGTTGGCGGAGGAGGGGATCCTTCGTTGTGATCGTGGCCGGATGCTGAGGCAGGAGGCGATAGGTGGTGGCGAGTTATAACGTCAAATCCTGTCCCTTCCTCCCTTTCGCTCTCTGTTCCATCTCTAGCACGTGAGCTATAATCCCAGCGCCCACTACGCTCGTCGTCGTCGTCAAATGTCGTATTGCTCATTAGTCCCAGACTGAAGCCATCTGTACTTCGATTTTCGAGTGGTTTGCCAAAGGATAGACTGGAACTGGACGATCCAGGGTGTGCATACGGCGACGACCGGTCCGCAGCGTCGGAAGACGCCAGTTGATGTCGGTAAGCTTCAGCAACCGCGCCAGCGGGTGTGAGCGCGGATGAATTCGTGGAATTCGAAGAAGGTACTGGCGACGGTGAACTTGGCTTGGGCAAAGAGGATGAAGAGGACCCAAAGAAAGGGAACCTGCGTGCGGGGGAGCCGGGTGCTGGGGACAACGTGCCCTTATTGGACGAGCTTCTCCGAGATGATGGAGGTTGACCTGATCAAAAGAATGGTTTCCGTGAGAAGGTCGATCGAAAGCAGTGTAATGAAAAGAGACTCACCAGGGTCAACAGCAGCATGCTTGAGCTTTTCACCTTTGGAGATGCCCCGAGTACGCTCGGTGGTAGTAGACCCAGACTTGCGTGTTATCGAGTCAGCAATAACGGTCGTTTCTGCACGTGTGGAATTGGAGAGCTGTGAATAATCCACGGGTTTGCGCTTGACATTGGGGCTAAGAGCTGACAGCGTTTGGGCGACAACAGGTGGTGATGGTTTATTCTTGGAAGACGAAGGTGTGACCGCGGCTGGCGAGGACCAAGGACTGGTAGAGTTACTCGGATTCTTCTGTGAGGGACTGGTGGGACTCTTGCTTCTATGAACTCCAGGAAACAATGGAGAAGTGGGAATGCGAATGTTGGGAAGGCGGAGAATGCCACTCGTCGAGATTGGAGGAACGGGCGATGTGGGCAGGTCTGGTATTGGTGCACCAGAACGGCCGGATTCTCGATCCTTGTCCAATGCAGATGGACGCCGCCTAAGAACGTTTCTCGTCCGTTTAGTGGGTTTCGTGGGTGAACTAGGCTCGGAGCCTGGGGAGGCTGGATGGCCAGTATCCGACTTTGAAAGAGATGTCGTCGTGGCCCGTGAAGTGGTTCGTTCCATCGTGTGCGAAGGACTCGACGAAGGAAGAGAGCTGGCGACGGGAGCAGCCTCAAGTGAGAGATCGAGAGGTGGCGATCCATGATCGAATGTCAGGTCTTTCATGACTTCATGCTTCCTTTCGGCCGAAGCTCTGTCGTCCCCTCTTCTCCGCGAGCGTTCCCGTCCTCGTTGACGTCGATCGGGATCCAAAGATCTCCTTCCACCTCCTTCTGATTCGCTACCGCTCCCATTACCGTTCCCTCGTGTATAAGGTGGTGCAGGTTTTGCTAAGAGCGTCTTCATATCGAAGGTACGGGGAGAGGAAGGAGTACCAGGTTGTTGCTGGTGGAAATGGTGGTGTGACTGGGGGTATAGGTCGTGGCGAATTTTCTGAGAAGAGCCAACCGACGGGGTATCCATGGCATTAGTACGTTGGTTCGAAGATGGGGCGGTCATGGCAAATGTTGGTCGTGGCCACGAAAGTGGCCGTGGTCGTGGAGGTAGAAAAGGAAGGCGAGGCGACGGCCTCTGTTACTGAATGGGAAGATGCCATGAGTAAATTTTGTATACGTGAAGCGAGCTACCGCTGATAGAGAGGGTGACTGCAAACGACATACCTTGATATGGTCACGGCTCCGGAAATCCGGAGACTTCGGAACGGTCAACGTCAAATGCTCTGCTGTGAGCAAGAAGCAGATTCCCCAATAAAGGCGACGCCGCCAAAAAGGACCACTATAAGGAGGGAAACCGATGCCGTTAGCAAGAGGGTGGATGAGGGGACAACATGTTTTTCGCGAAAACCACTCCGGCACCACGTGGATTGTGGATCTGGGAAATCTCACCAAAAACGGTCGAGGTATTGATTGCGTCAAAAAGTCAAAAAGAAGGTCGATTCGTCGAGAATCTAAGGCAGAATCGTCGAGTTGGTCGAGGTGACCGTTTGAGTCGATATGTAAATGAGTGACGAGTAGGTTGTGTAGAACGAAGTAAATGTTTGGGACCAAGTTGAAAACTTCCGCCAACCAAGGATGGTGCTGGCGCGTGTCCATTCCCGGCTAATGACCTCACTTCACATGCAACTTCTTCTCATGGGAACATTCCCCAGCGCTCTTTCATTGTTGTCGCCATGGGAATGTTTCCTGCCATGAGCCGGCGGTTCAGTCCACTTTGCTTTGACGCGGGCTTGATTGAGTTCAATCGCTAAAACTCGTCTCCCACCAACCTGGGCGACCCTTGATGACTCTGCCTCCTGTCATTCAGACTCACATTGTCTGGAGGCGCAGCTGATGCAAGCAATGAATAGGTTGTCATCTTCCGTGGGTGAAAGACAGGCGGAACTCTTAAAATCGTGCAATGCGAATACTCCTTTGATTGGCTCCAAGTAACGAGTGGTCTGGATTCGGATTTCGCAGTAATGATATCATGACTTGCTCATAGAAGCTTCTCGCTTTTCGAAGGGGTTTTGTTCCGAGTCGAATCAATGGACGAAAATCTCGCTCCCAGATCAACAGCCACGGATCTTGTATCCTTGGGTTTTTGGATATGGATTCTTGGGCCGTTTTGATCTCTCATATATTTTCCCTTCGTATGAACGGTCCTTGGGATTCTCCTTGCTCCCTGGCGGGCCTTATCCGTCGGCACTCGAGTTTGGTGGACGCCGCCCGTGATTCCAGCAGGCTTCTTTATCGACGTCGATGCTCTGTTAGATCGGACGAAACCTGGCGGGGACTCAAACCTGCCTAAAGAGGTCTAGGCGCCCTCGTCGAACGTTCTAAGCTAGAGGTTATCCAAGTTCCAAACAAGCTTGCCTGAAAGCGTATAAAAGGATTGGTCTTCTAGCCTAACTCTACCCAGCTTCGTTTCTCACAACGTGCTCGATATCGCCTCATGTTTATCAATTATATTGTCCTCGCCAGCGCGGCTTTCTTGTCCATGACGCAGTTGGTAAATGGACACGTTATTCCAGATGGTACTCTCGGGAGCCCTTGTACGTTCTAGCTTCATATCTCTACCTTCCTTCGATTGATCGCTGCCATTTCATTTCTGAATATCACAGGTCGCGATGATACTGTATGTTTCCTTTTCTTCTTCGCCGCGTACTCTCCGCTTACAATACTCATTCATACAGGATTGTGATTCATGCTTCCGTCGCTCTACCAATGTTAGAGATTGCTAACATCTTACCCAGGTTTGAAGGATCTCTGGTGCTGCGGATTCATTGAAAGCAACAAGCAGTACGTACATGATTTCCACCTTAGGCGGGATGACCGAGCTCATGAAACTCTACCTCGAGATGCCAAGATCGCCAGACGGCCTGCTGAGAAATGAAAGCGACACCACCCAAGCAATATATATATATATATATATAGACTCTGTATCCAACGGAGAATAGACTAGCACATAGATCGCTGTTGGTCATGTGTATTCTGCCTTTTGTTCGCGGCCTAATTCACCAGCTACATTATGTTTACAAGACTTGCGTACGAGAAGCATATGTCTTATAAGCGTGAGTTTGGCGAGATGTAGGGACAACGAGAAAATGATTGCACCCTCATTCAATACTCCCAAAGCGTCTAATCCCGTCTGATCGTACAGGTATACCGCTGGGTGACTAGTGATCTCGCGGCTATCTAGGATTCCAAGCAGATCTCGGTGCTGTGCGCGTGCATCGTGTGTTTTATATTCTCGCGATCCACTAGATTTGAGAACGATAGATTCACTGATTAGCGTCAGAAGGTGAATGCGGCCTTCAAAGTCTTTTCCCTACGAAATTCAACCGCCGAGCCAGCTAGAGTCGGCGATGGTCGAGTTTTACTAGCAGAAGCTAGGTATGACGTTTCCTTGGACGCGAGAAAAGAAAGTGTCTTGGCAGTGAGCGAATATCCTGGCACCCTACGTTCTAAGTGATTTCCCCCGTGAATAGCGTAGTCTGCCACGGCTTCAGTCAGAATACACACACCGCCGCGATGTTGAGCAACTATGGCCGTATGTTGAGCAGGAAGCAACGTACCCATGTGTTTTACTACATCCTGAGATGACGAACATGAAGCAATGTTCAGGGAGACCGAATCCCTAACCGCTCGGTCGGAAGTAGACTCTGCCACGAGCAAGATTCCGCGAGGATGAATTCTTCGTTCGTTCATCCGTATACGGGATACGAGCAACGTACATAGGTGGAGACCTCAGAGTTGGTATAATCTTTTGCAGTGAGTTCTCAAAAATCTCGGCCCGAGGCGCGTTGATTGAAGACACGTGACCGCGACGCGTCGAGTTGCCAGTTTTGGCTTGTTTGGTTTTGCCGACCAACGTTCAAACTCGACAACCGCCGCCACCAAGTCCAACGACGTCAAGACCATATTCAACATTCGAGGTTGTAAAAGGGCGGGAAACTCACAGGTATGTACAGAGAGTCAAATGCATCAAACCTGCTAACTTTGGTGCAGAGTTTGTCTAGAAATTGTTCGGTTATCGTCGCTTTAAGGAATCTCTGCAAGAGGTACGTTGCACTGTGGTTTGCATAATGAAAACCATGCTCATATTCTTCAAGGTGGACCCCATACTGAGCAAATAGTGCTCACGGAGGCCGAGTACACGCGTAACCACTGTTTGCTATCAGTATGTCTACCATTTCTGCTATTCTTCAATCAAACCTGACCGATATCTCCACAGTCATGGCATCTCGTTTACCTAGGCTACATTCTTCACCACCACCGGGCATAGCGCCCACATCGAAACGAAAACGCAAGATCTCGTCGTCAGAGTCAGATGATGAACGTGAAGCTCTTGACCAACCTCGCAAACTACCTGCAATTGGGGCAGGAATCCGACCAACTAGAGGGACCCTCCAGCCCTCTCGCTCCGTTCCCAATAGCTCCAAACCAACGCTGGCAGGCGTTACCTCAGGTCCTGGACCTTCACTCCCTAAACCCCTTACCCGACCACAACCACCACCCTCAAGAACGACAACTCGTTCTGTTAGTGCTGGTGCTCGTGGCACCAGTGCTCCACCTACGTCGACTGCACGGATAGGCACTGGTGCTCGCGTACCATCTTCTGGTCCTGCTGTTGCGCGAGCACGGGCGAATTCTCGTGCCGCATCTGCAGGTCGACCGCTTGTTCCTGCATCTGCCCAGGAACGCAAGCTGTTTGCTCTCCAATCTCAACTAACGTCAATCGAAGAAGCTCGAGCTGCCGATGTTGCTCAACTGAGCGAACATATGGACCTCGAACGAGCGAAGGTGGCGGAACTGCAGGCCAACCACGCTGCCATATCACGGGAGCTAGCAGCTGCGAAAACTCACGAAATGAATCAACGGCGAGAGCTCATGGTCGCTAGTGAGGAAGTGGATGCTCTTAAACGACGACATGCGAAGGTTCTTGAAGACTTGGAGGATGACCTGAGGAAGAAGGAGAGGGAATGTCGTGGGATGAGGGAGGAGCTGGACGTGGCGAGGGAGGACATAGCGAAGGAGAGGGAGTCGAACACCCAGCTGAAGGCTGTCCTCGCTCAGCAGAGCTCGGAGCAAGTCGGTCTTCAAACGGATATCACGACTCTGCAGGCGCAAGTGCAAGCATACACCAAGAAGGTCGCTAGCCTGCAGCAGACCATCGAGGACCAGAAGCAAGGGGTGGAGGATATGCGTCGCCAGGTCATCGAGGGCGAGCTGGTGAGGAGGAAGTTACACAACATGGTCCAGGAGCTCAAGGGAAACATTCGTGTTTTCGCTCGAGTGCGACCGATATTACCATCCGATTCGCCGTCAGCCTCTATTGAAGAAGTAGAGCCGGCAGAGATGGATTTCCCTGATGCCAAGGACACGAAAACGCAAATTACCTTGGCCTCATCGACGGAAAGCGCTATGGGTCAAGAACGGCGAGAAGTCTATAACTTCAGCTTTGACCGGGTATTCGTACCCGGTACCTCACAAAGCGAAGTTTTCGAGGAGATCGCTATGCTCACCCAGAGCTGTATCGACGGATACAATGTCTGCATCTTCGCATATGGTCAGACTGGCTCTGGGAAGAGTTTCACGATGGAGGGTGGGAGGAGTGACGACGATGAGGGCATGATTCCTCGGGCTGTGGAGCTCGTTTTCAAGGTCACGGATGAGATGAAGACGCGAGGATGGGAGTACTCCATGGAAGGACAGTTTCTTGAAATTGTATGTCATTCCTACTCACGTTATTTTCAATGCTAACATGCGCGTCCTTTAGTACAATGAAACCATCAACGACCTTCTTGGTACCCACGAAATTGACAAGAAGAAACATGAGATCAAGCACGACCTCAAGACCGGCACAACTAGGGTGACAGACGTCACCGTCATCCCTCTACGCACACCCACTCAAGTCCGTGGACTCCTCAACACTGCTCAGAAGAGACGGAGCGTCGCCGCCACCATGGTCAACGAGCGGTCATCTCGTTCACATTCGGTCTTCACGCTTCGCATCAAGGGTGTCAATATAAACGGCGACAAATGTGAAGGATGCCTCAACCTCGTCGACCTCGCAGGAAGCGAAAGGCTGAATGTCAGCTTCGCTGGGCAAGGAGTACCAGATAAGGAACGGCTGAAGGAGACTCAGAGCATCAACAAGAGCTTGAGTGCTCTCGGAGACGTTATCGCTGCGCTTGGGGAGAAAGGCGCCACCGCTCAGCAGAGTGGAAATGCAGCTGCTGAGGCGAAGCATATCCCCTACCGAAATTCTAAGGTACATTCTCCTTTTCCCGGCGGTCGCATCAGCTCATGCTACTTCTCTAGTTGACCTACCTCCTTCAAAACTCCCTCAGCGGGAACTCTAAAACCCTCGTAAGTTGTCCCATGCTGGCCAGCCGACGTCGTCTAACATCCATACAACCAGATGTTCCTGAACCTTTCGCCACTCGCTGCACATCTGGGTGAATCGCTTACATCGCTACGGTTTGCGACCAAGGTAGGATCACGCTTGACAATATTGTGCTCACTGCTGATCCTCGTTTTAGGTCAATAATACACAGATCAATATCGGGAAGAAGCAGGGGAAGTAGGTGTACTATGGTCGAATGTAATTCTTGTATAACGTGCAGAAACATTTCGTTGCATATGATTGGACGATATCGCGATAGTTCTGTCGGAACTGAGAGTATGAAGACCAGCGGCAAGGTTAAAGAAAGCAAGTAAATGTAGAATGACATCGGCAAGCAGTAGCGACGAACGGAAGCCAGGAAGAACGATGCGTATTCAGCGAATAGGTACAGGTATTGTCGGAAATGGTACGTGAAATGTCCGATCGAAAGTGTACATGCATTGTAAAGGGAATTTGTTCGGACGAAGCCCTGTACACCGACTTCTAAGCTGAGAGTCCAGTTCACCGAGGGGAGTCCCATGATGGTTACCGTCCAAACCAAGCCGAACCGGGACACAAAAAGCTTCTGAACGCCAGCCACCTGACGAAAAGGCCTAACAGAAATCCTACCTGGTAGACATGTCAGATTCCAGTAAGGATTTGCCAGACATGTATCTGTTTCTACCTAACACGATTTTCATTTTGTAGATACTCCCATGTCTCATCAGAGTCTTGCTGAGGAGATGCGTCTTATTGACCTGAGACTTGCAGCTGCTATCAAGCAGAAAGAAGCAACTGCAGCTCAGATGGCGTTATTGGAAGCTGAAACCAAAGCCAAGGAAGCTGCTTAGGGGTTATAAGGAAATTGCGCCCCCAAACGATGTCGACTTCTTGCAAAAAGATGAGTATCGACAACTTTCGTCAAAATCGCTGGCTGGCAACTGACTTTTTATCGCTCAATTTAGCCGATCCTGGGGTTTGTATTCCCCATTTAGGTCGATTAGGGTTAGAACCCCCCGCCAGGTAACGTGGAGTCCTTTCATTGCCAAGTAGATTACCAGTTTTGTATCGATATATAGTAATAAGACAATATTTGACCAATCACTATGAGTTTTCAATGAAATCGTAGACGAAATTGCGTCGTAGTATAGTATAATTCACTTGGTATTGGATATACATGCTCTCTACATGTACCACCCGCGATAAGTACAAGGTATGTGCACCGAAACGTCTTCACGCATCCGAACTTTGATGTGGCGCATTCAGAATTCGGATGTGCACGGTACCTGATCGTATACCTCGGATTCTCCCAAGATCAACTCGGGATCGCGTCCTTAGTCAGCCGTACTTACATTTACTCCATGAGGTATGTAAGATTTCCCAGCAAATTGTTACAGAGTTGGCGTTCTCTTGCGGCACATGAGAATTCGCGTCACCCGCCTACCTGGGCACTAGAAGATCGACGAAGTAAAATCTGCTCGGTACGCTTCCGTTACAGTTACGAAAGGCTAAAAGAACGTTTTGTTGACACGTTCTATTGGTCATTTGGAGGGATTAAGCAAGTGCAGACTGGGAGCCTTGGTAGGACTATCGAGACTTACTGTTGACATTAGCCAATGTACTGTACATAGAAATATTATCACTATGCTACGAATTGGTGAATACTCTGAACAGGCGCCCAAGCCCCGACGCATCGTTGTCAATTCACCAGATGGCTCTGAACTTCGGGTGACCGGGTATGATCTAACCGTCGTCACGCGATCAGAGACCTAAGTCGATGGACTTCATCGCTTTCCTTGCTTCACATCCACCTCGTTCAACAACAAGATATAAAACAGCATACGATTTGATAGGTACGTCATTGGATATACATGATACATAAATAGGAGCGATAACGAGATTCGAATATAACGAGAAGGTGAGTAAATGCAAAAAAATAATGTTCAAAATATCTAACGTGTTCGCTTCTTCATCTTTGACGCCAACTTACCACCAGACGAAGACCCACCCTGCGACTGTCGAGGAAACGAAGACGAAGGCATACCTTCCGGTTTCCGCACAGTGATTGATGGCAAGTTACTTCCGTCATCCGAATCGGTATCGAATGGTCCAGGGGTCTTCCTCGGCTGAGAAGGAGGTGGAGTTTTCTCGTTCGTGTCGAGCATGCATGGGAAGTAGACTAGCTACTACTCACCTAATAATCTAAAAAACAGCAGGTGCGCCCTCCGAGAACCCCTCCAAAACGACGCAGACACAGCTCGAAACGCCTCCCGGGGCGCACTCGCACCAGGCCCTGTACCCCCACCAACAGCCTAGAGCACAGTCCAACGCCCTTCGAACCGACCGCCTCACACCCTCTACCCACCCCTTGCACTCCTTAGAACACACTACATGCATCCCATATACCCTGTTGTATCACTCATACATACACCTAATACAATCTCTATCTACCATCTCTGCACCAACCCAACCTGCAACTGATCACTCAACCTATCAACTATCACTGAGCCAGCTCACCCCAAGTATCTGATAGTACCGCGCATCAGATATCACACCCATCACTCACCTACCCGGGCGCGCCATGACTGATAGCGCAACCCATCAGATACATGCATAGGCCTGCAACCTATCTAATGGCCCGGTCTATCAGATACTTGGAAATGTGTGTCACCCAATGGCTACAGTAGGACTCTCACTAGACAGTAGATACCTCTCGCATCTAAATGGTACAGTATGACAGTATAATGTGATCCCCTGGCTTCACCAGGTGTGACCGAAAACTTGAGGGGAAAACCTACTATTCAAATCTCAGTAAATGGATACCTAACCTATGGGGGCAATTATAGGCGGATTATATGCCCACCACATCTCGCTTCTTATAGCAGGTAACACCTAGTCAATAGGTCACTTGGTTCTCCGGCAATTGATGATACAGTTCTGCATGTCTGGGTCAATGCAGAAGGGCATCGAAAAAGCGTCCGCTCTTGGCACTTTTTATGTGCTCAGATTGACCGCCATATCCCTCGTTTCTGAACGCAAAAAACGCGAGGAGAATCGGTGCAGCAGTTGTCTGGTAAATAGGCAAACAGTCCTGCATGTACCAGTCACTGGCCCCCCAAGCTCGGAATTTCGAAGGGTATCAGTTTGGGTCATTTGAGTGGGGAAAACATGCGCTCAAATACGCTCATTTGAACGCAAAAAACGCCGTTCAATTCGGTGCGGAATTGACCTTTTAATGACAGGTTTGCCTCACCTATACCTGGACCCCCTTGGGTGGCATCGGACAAAGGTGTGTTCGAGGCCGTTTTTATGCGCGCGAATCCACCGTGACCCTACTCGTTTCAAGACGCAAAAAACGCGAGGGAAATTGATCCAGTGGTTGCCCGGCAAATAGGCAAACAGTCTGCCAGGTGGAGGTGGGCACCCCCAAGTTCGGAATTTTGAGGGGTACACATTGGGGTCCTTTGACTGGGGGAAAAGATGCGTCCCTATACGTTTGATTGAACGCAAAAAACGCCCGAGAGATCGGTAGGGCCAATCTCCTTCTATTCCCCAAACATTGACCTGCCTGCTAGGTAACCTGCCAAATTCGGAAATTTTAATGGCTGCAATTGGGCCTTTTTCACTCACGGTTATTCAGCCGATACGCTATCGCTTTCAAACGCTCAAAACACGCAGCAAATCGGTGCAGAATTGCACTCGGAATTCAGTAATTAATCCCCCAACCTATCAAATAGGCCCGGACACACTTGGGAAGCTTCGGGACATCTCTCCCAGCATCGGACCACCCGGAAATCGATCAAATATACTTCTATTACATTCTAGACATTGTTTGAGCAGTGCTCGGGGTGGTCCAGTGGCTTGAAATGACCCGGAAACAGCAAAAACGCGCCTGGAGCGGGTCTGTTTACATTTGTTTGTTGTTGAGCATATCCGCCGTGAACGCGCGTCTCCCCCATCAAACACCTCTTGAACCTCAACCACTACCTTCCCTTTTCGGAAAAACTTGCTGAAACTCTCTGAAATCAACATGGTGCGTTCGTTATTGTTATTAAAGCATGTATTAACCATTTTTAGGCTCCCAAAGCGTCTACCAAGGCCAAAAAAGCCACCACTACTGCTGACAAGACTAGAAAGAAGGTGAGTTGCTGTCACTCTGTCCAGGCCTATCTAATGCATCCCCTTTCATCATAGGAAGAGAAAGCAGAACGTAAGAAGGCTGCTGCTGCTGCTGCTGCTAATGTGAGTATGTTCGTCTTGGAGGAGACATGGAGCTGAGCTGTGAAGAATGGTGAAAATGGCAACGGAGATGGAGAAGGTGGGGATGGCCCGGTGCGTTACAATAATCTGCTCTTCTGTTCTTCTTCTTACGCCCCCATTTACGTTCTAGGCGCCATCCCTTCCTCCACCTCGTCCAAGGCGCTTAGTGTCCGCTGCCCGTCAGGCCGCCACCGCAAAGGCTGCTAAGGTAGCCATTCCCCCTCTGCATTCGATCATCCTCTTACATATCCGACCTCATAGCAAGGTGCTCCCGCCAACATCACCCGTACCGCCGCTGCCCAAAAGGTAGAGTTCTGTATCTGTCCCTCTTCTACACTCGACTGACCCTTCTATCCAAGGTTTTCGACAAGAAGGCTTTGAAGGACTACACAGCCTCTTCATCTGACACTCCTCAAGGTTTAGGGTTTAGGGTTTAGGGTTTAGGGTTTAGGGTTTAGGGTTTAGGGTTTAGGGTTTAGGGTTTAGGGTTTAGGGTTTAGGGTTTAGGGTTTAGGGTTTAGGGTTTAGGGTTTAGGGTTTAGGGTTTAGGTTTC